>CM076965.1:29396232-29471232 GCA_039105355.1 Benthosema pterotum | reverse complement strand
TTAAATAGCCAGTCTACAAGCTCAACACAATGACACAATGTGTCGATAGAGTGCCAGGTTGAACTATTCCAAAAAGTTTTTCAAAATAGGAAAAAAATGATAAGGGGTTTAGGGTAAGGGGTTTAGATGGTAACGAAAATGAAGCCCACAGGTCCTTATTTGGAAAGGCTAAAAGTGTTTGTTCCTTAATTTTGGGAGTCAATCAATCAGATGTTACCACTTCAAACAGCTCATAGTCATGCCAGCAGTACTCACCAGAATATATTGATGTCAGGGGTTCAAGTTGCTAACAACAACATTTGACAAAAACTCCATGAGATCTCCGCCTACATTTTAAAAAGCAATTCACTGCCACTAGAACGCAGCAGTGAATGGCAGTATAGTGCAGCTCTTTGTTTGTCTGTCAAACCTTTTGTTCCACAATGACTATACTGTTATGTCAATCTAGAAACAATTGAGTTTTTAGATAAAGCTTGACCAAACGTTCATGCTGTGATATTACGGTCCAAAGGGTAAACTTAACAACAAATAGCTCTAAAATAAAGCAGTTGTAGGTGAAACCAAGCATCTCCTTCACCATCCATCCGTCTGGCTCCATCAGCCTATAACGGCTGTATGCAGCTGTCAGGTGCTCCATCAGCTTCACCGCCGTTCTGACGCTGCACTTTCTGAAGCCGCGTGAACAGCACAGCACTGCACTGCACTGCACTGCACTGCACTGCACTGCACTGCACTGCACTGCACTGCACTGCACAGGTCTGCACAGAACAGCACAGCGCAGCACAGTTAGCACAGAACAGCACAGCTCTGCACAACACAGCGCAGCACTGGTGCTGGGTGGACATGGTAAAAGAAGTTTCCCCCATTCTGTGTTCCCAAGAAATGGAGGTCTGAGGAAAACCACTAACGTGGTGAAACATCTTGATGACATCATCAAGATGTATTTTCACCATGTTAATGGATTTCTTTAGACGCTTCTTTTTTTTTCTGAGAGCCTACAAATGGAACCAAATGAACCCGTTAGGGGTCATTTGGTTGCAGAAAAAATTTGGTCTCAGAGAAAATGTTGAAAATGGCTGGAATTCTCCTTTAAATATTTGAATAGAAGAGTGGTTTAAGTGGTTGCTTATCAAGCCTTATCAAATGTATGTTCATTTTGCGCCCACAAGAGTTACATGTTGTTAAACATATATATGAATAATTGACACATCCACTCTCTTGTGGCATTCCCACTCCATCTACTGTAAACAACTATACAATCAATATCTCAGTTCAATGCAAATAAAAAAATATTTAAGTTGTTAGAGTAAGTAAAACAAAAAAGCACTGAATCGTAGCTAATTGGATTCTGGGTGAGATGACCCGTGCTTGCATGCAAGGTGTTTTAATTAAATAAAAACACTGTGGAGCAGCAGCTGCCGTGTTTGTGGACTTCTTTCATGTATTTTCACGTGCACGCATGCAGCCATGCTTCCATCTCCGCCGCCAACGTTTTACGCAAGTGAACATACTGTACTTATAGTTACTCTCAGTGTTGCCAACTTGGCGCCTTTGTCGCTATATTTACCTTTTTTTCCAGACCCCCTAGAGTCAAAATTAGTGGAAAAACCCCTAGCGGAAAATCTAGTGCTTTTTTGCTGGTGAGTTGGGGTGAAATTGATTGACACGCGCCAGAGATAAAACCCTCATTCTCAGTGGTTTTCAACCAGTGGTCCCCAGGCTAAATGATGGAAAGTTGGTTAACCAGATGTAACTCTTTGAGAGCGTAAAAATGAAACCAAATGGACCCTTACGGGTCCATTTGGTTTCATTTTTACGCTCTCAAGAGTGAAAATATTCATCATCTGAATTAGCCCAAGTCTACACAACTAGAAAATGTAGAAGATTAATTGTCATTTAATGGTCATATTCCCTTCCAGGCGAGCATCTAGCGCATTCTAGTGCATTTTGGAAGTGCCACTATAGTGCACCTTTAATTTTGGCAGTTGGCAACACTGGTTACTTCTCCACCAGCGACAGGCAGCAGCCAGTGAGTGACAAAGCAGCAGAACTGCAATTCAATCTCTTCTGGCGGTTGAGAGAGGAGTGTCAGCTTCAGTGTAGTGTCTCCTTCAAAGCACTTGAGGTCCCGTCTTGTTCACAGCGAGGAGGAGGAGGGTAGGAGGGTGTACTTGGTGCTGTGTGTCCCGCAGGGGGGAGGGAGGGGGACTCACTCCAGGGGGGGGTCTTTTGTCATGGTGGCAGTTCAAGTGGAGGTGAGACAAGAACCACAGCAGCAGAGCTATAGCTATAAGGCCCCATGCAGGCGGAACGCTGCCCATGATGCACCTGTCCAACTGAGAGCTTTGCCTTCATGCCCCTGAAAGAAATAAAATCTATATGTTGGCCCAGTAGGCAGGGGCGTTTTTGCCATTAGGCAGACTAGGCAGTATCCTGGGGCGCCACACTCTAAAAAAAAAAAAGTTGGTTAAACTGATTATTTATAGGGTTACGCGTTCCCCTAAATATTTTCAGTTGACTCAATTAGTATTTTAAAACATTGACTGAACGACAAACTCTTTGTTGGCTATTAATTCATCCAATAGCTTAATCATCGTTGACAGAACGAAAGACTGCTGGCTCTACATTCACTCAACTAGAATGTATTAGTCATTACAACTATTTGTTATGCAGTAATAATTGAGTGAATATTCTAATAATGATTAACTGAATTAACATTTAAATATGATATAATGAAATAAAAAAACACATTTACTTTATTTTTTTTATTTGTGCTAAAGTAGACATTTAAATTCAAACAATTACAAATCAACATTGGAACAGAATCCAGGCAACACCGGTCTTAAAATTGCTAACAGTATAGTAAATATAGTAAAGTACACATTACTAATGTATACATTACATTATCAGTGTGGAAAAAATGTGAATATCTCAAGGACGCTTCAACCACTTGAAATAATTGGTCCTCATTACTGTTCATGATAAAATGGCACCTTCCCCCCTTTATCTCATAGGAGGACTGGGCAGTTCAGGACCTGTGGATAGGTTATCCTATGATGTTACAGGTCCAGTTTCTGAACTGGACACAGCCTGATTATGCTAACTATAATACATCATGGGCAGTAGTAAGACCAATTATGTTAAGGTTTTTGAAATCTTAAAGTATGACGTTTTGCATCAACAGTGGCAACATGCTGTTGATAGACATTTCAATAAAACATTCAAGAACATTTTTCACCATACAACTTCAAGTAATGTACATGCATGGAATAAAGGAATGATGAGGTATTGTATACTTTGTATACTTTAAAGTTAAAAGTGTATTCCAAATGCATTATAGACAAAAGAAAAATATAACGGATCAACCCTTCAAATCAACTGACCCTTATAAAAAAATGTTTGTGCATAAAACAGCAAGAAAAAAAAATCATGCTTCACATAGTGAGAACAAATAGCCATCAAGTATGACCTCCTAGTGTGTGTTCTCTTTAAGAACACAGAGAAAATGGTAAATTTCCATAGAGCTACATCTTTGCAAGAGGGTTTACAGAAAATATGCCAATATCAATTAGGGTTTTTGGACACTGCGAAAGACATGCACTGTTGCAAACCTTCATAGACAATACTCAAGTTTGGCTTAATGTTCAAAGCATGCCTGGTGGTGTGCCAATGAGCAAGGCAGATAAACAAAACCTGTTTCGTTGCCAAGTGAGGTAGTCATGTTGCAGTACATCGCAAGAAGACACCACAGCTGAGGGTTTTGTCGGTTTGTCCACGTTTCTCAGCATACATTAACAACTTCTGCATTACCTCAAAGACGTTTAACCACTCCAGGGATAAGCGATGTTGACAGCAAAGATGAAACCGAATAGAAACTCCAAGGGCAGTCGGGGGATCTGGTAGGTTGTCACAGAATTGCCCCCCATCAAGGACAACTGCAGCTCTCGACGCAGCTTGCTTCATGGAGGCCCCACAACTTGCAGGATACACGTTGGCATGGGACTTGAGGCTTCGACCACGCCGTCTGGCTATAGCTGGAGCACATTAATAAAAAGGAAATTAAAATCAATATTGACGATATTGATTGACGGATGGATGTTCTCCTTGAAATTCTGATTTACCTGCAGGTCTTGAAAAGCTCGGTCTTCTCCCACCCTTCTCTCAACTCAGTCTTCTCCCCGGTAATACTGCAGAACTTTGACACCCTCCAATGTTTGATCTCTGTCTGGATACAGAGGGCAAGTCAAGTCACTTGTATTTTATAGCCATTTCATACAACATGTGTAAACTCAAAGTGCTAAACCATGACAAAGTAAACAGGAACAATTTAAAACAAAAAACAGCAATGAAATGCTTCACTCCTTCAGACATAATGTGCGAATGAAGTGGGCAAGCTCATTTCACGTCTAGATTCTATAGGCTGAATCATTTTAACAGCATACACATCTACTGTATGTATACTGAAAATAGTTACTACTGAAAAATCAGAATGTCAAGCTCACAATGCCACAATGTAACACTTTAACTGTGAGGAAATCTGAACACCCAGGTTCACATGGTTAAGACATGTGTACATTATTCTCCATTTTACCTCATCTAGACTCTTTGGAGTTCTTCGTGTCTCATGAGTGGGGTGGTGAGCTACGGTACTCATCCAAGGAGGGGAACGTTTCCGGCAATTCTTTTTTAATTCTGCATATACCTGCACAACAATAAGATAAAGATGAAACAACATGCCCTTTATTTAATGTTGGGGTATAAAAAAAAAAAAACAGAATGCGAAAATTCGCACTGGCAACACTGCATCCACAGTCTTACTTGTTTGCTTGGTTCTTGACTAGATGTGACAGCTTGTTGGGCCGCTGGACGTACACACGAGGTTGCCCGATTGTGCATGCGAGGTTGCCACAGCCATTAGCCGCAACTTAACTGTTGACCTGCCAAACGTGACACTGGGCCTAGAGAAAAATGACAGAAAAAATAATGAATAAACATAACTCTGCTAAGATATAAGCCAGGCAAACTAACTGGCCAGTGAGGTCAAATGGCACCTTACATTTGATCGAAGATAGGGTCCATGAAATTAGATTAACAACCATGACTTAATAAGATATGTCTAGGTTCAGAAACGGTTGCTAGTGTTAAAGGACCACTTTGCCACTTTTCAATATAATAGGTCCCCACTAATGTACATGATAAAATATCTATTTTTTCTACTCTCAGTAGAGCTGTGGGCAGTTCAGAAAGTCGTCCTCTAGTGACATTGATGAGGAAAACAAGCTATTAGAATTTGCAGGCTTTCTATTCCTGAAAATTTGCAATGCGAAAATGGAAGGCCCCGTCCTCTGGATACTAATACTATCAATATTTTTTCAAAAGAATATTCTTTTTAAAAAGTCTGAACTATGCTGTCACTGGAAGACGGATTTCAGAACTGCCCACAGTCTTCCTACTTATGAGACACAGACTAAGTAGGAAAAAAGTGGTATTTTATAATGTGCATCCGTTAATACACTCAACAAAAATATAAACGCAACACTTTTGTTTTTGCTCCCATTTTTCAGGGGATGGACTTAAAGCCCTAAAATTCATTCCAGATATACAATATAACAATTTCTCTCAAACACTGTTCACAAATCTGCCTAAATGTATGATATTGAGCACTTCTGCTTTGTTAAGATAATCCATCCCACCTCACAGGTGTGCCACATTAAGATGCAGGTGTGACATCATGATTAGTGCACAGGTGTACCCCAGACTCTCCACAACAAAAAGACACCCTGAAATGTGCAATTTTCTTTTGCCTTATTGGGTGTATGGGCCTCCGAACCAGTCAGTATCTGGTGTGACCACCATTTGCCTCATGCAGTGCAACACATCTTCTTCGCATAGAGTTTATCAGATTGTCAATTGTGGCCTGTGGAATGTTGGTCCACTCCTCTTCAATGGCTATGTCAAGTTGCTGGATATTAGTGGGAACTGGTATGCGCTGTCGAAATGGTAATAATGTGGTAATATTGTGTTATTACCATTTTTACAGTCTGTAACAGTTCCCACTAATATCCAGCAACTTGACATAGCCATTGAAGAGGAGTGGACCAACATTCCACAGGCCACAATTGACAATCTGATAAACTCTATGCGAAGAAGATGTGTTGCACTGCATGAGGCAAATGGTGGTCACACCAGATACTGACTGGTTCGGAGGCCCATACACCCAATAAGGCAAAAGAAAATTGCACATTTCAGGGTGTCTTTTTGTTGTGGAGAGTCTGAGGTACACCTGTGCACTAATCATGATGTCACACCTGCATCTTAATGTGGCACACCTGTGAGGTGGGATGGATTATCTTAATGAAGCAGAAGTGCTCAATATCACACATTTAGGCAAATTTGTGAACAGTGTTTGCGAGAAATGGTTATATTGTATATCTGGAATGAATTTTAGGGCTTTAAGTCCATCCCCTGAAAAATGGGAGCAAAAACAAAAGTGTTGCGTTTATATTTTTGTTGAGTGTATAAACAGTGGTGCAAAATAAATACAGATAATTATTTGACAATAGACATGTGACAGATACTTACAGGGTGCAAGTAATAGTAGGCAGTGCAGGTCTGTACTGGCTCGCTACAGCGTACTGGATGTATTTCTGGGCCAGCAGAAGAAACTGCCATGGGTAGAGAGATGACAAAAAGTTAAGATGGAAGCCAGGGGCTGCACAGTCAACTTATGGGGTGATTGAGGCCCAGGAACCAGGGTTTCTCAAAGGTAGACCCTATGTGGTGCAATCAACATGAAAGTAGATATTCCTTGATCTAACAGGGGCAAACTAGGAATAAAGTGATATAAAATACAATAACAATTGGTTTTGTTTAATGGGAGATTTTTCAGATTAATAATAATAATTATAATGCATAGGTGACACGTGGGTGATACTTACATAGGCCAGGTAGTTAATGGGGACAATGTGCTGGCAGGGAACTCTTCCTAGCAGACCTGTGATGGGCTGAGATGACAGAACACAAATAAATAAAAACACAGCTAAGATGGCACAGCCAATTTATTTCAAGGTGCATTGTGAGCTTGTAGACATGTTGTGTTCACTAGTTGGGTGCTGGGCAAATGTATGGTATGGTGTCAGATTTACAGACTTGTAAGGGTACAAGTCTGTAAATCTGACACCATACAAATGGAACCAAATGCATTGACATAAGAAAAATAGTGCTGCACAATACTTCAAGGAAAAGATGCTTTCCTTAATGCCAAACAACTTATTTGGACAGCGGTCCATTTTGCTCCATGTGTACACTGTCAGAGTGAACGATGGTTTGAACGACAGAGGTAGGATACAGGTACTTACAGATACAAGTCCAGTGAGTGCAGAATCAATGGAATGCTGGGGAAAGGCCCTGCAAACAAAAACACACGTATTGGTATTAAAGTGAAAGTTCTTAAAGTATGAAAAAACGGCACCAGAGGTAATGAAGAATCAATCAAAGTTTACTGACTTCTCTTGCAGTAAAAAGGCACAAAACGATGTGGTACAAAAACTGTGATAAACAAAAATATAAAGTGGCAAAGTTTCACGTGGAATCGTTCAGTCTCTGTGCAAATGAATATCACTGTTTCAATGAGTGAAAACAAGCTACGTAGCGTGTGTTCGTTCTTCTTTTTGCTTAGTGAGAATACACGGAGTAAACACAAGTTCTACTTCCTGTATACGCCTTCACAATAAGAGTGTGCAAAAACGTATTTTCTTTTAGAACAAAATAAGAACATTATGTGCAGAAATAATACTGTCAAGTATTCAGAACATCAAATAATAATAGTATTTCAAGTAATTGCTTCGTTTTAAGTGTAAACAGTAGGCTAACTCTTCTTTCTTTTAACTGTTTTGACTGTAAATAGTGCAATTCGTTTTTAGGATGTTTTCAACAACATATCAATTTCCTTAACTTCATCTTCAAAATAAAAGAAAGCATCATAAACGTTTTCTTAGTGCAGCTTAATATGAAATGAAATAAATCACAACAGGTATAACGCAGTGGTTTTCAACCTTTTTTACTCCAGGGACAACCATTTATTCAGGATTTGAGCCACGGCCCACAATTTGAGAATATTTTAGCCCCCACAAACCCCAAATCTAAAGATTTTTTTTTTTTTTTTTTTCACAATTCCTGGCTGGATTTGGGAAACAAAACAAGCAAAAGATACATTCCAAAATGCTAATTCAGATGATGGATATTTTTCCTCTTGAGAGTGTAAAAATGAAACCAAATGGACCCGCAAGGGTCCATTTGGTTTCATTTTTACGTTCTCAAGAGTTACATCTGCTTAACCAACTTAGCTGGGGACCACCTGAAACCCTTTCAAGTACCACTGGTGGTCCGCGGACCACCTGTTGAAAACCACTGGTATAAGTTATTAAAGCCTTCAGGACTGGCTTTCCAAGCTAGACGTGAGCTTCACAACTGAGGGGGGCTATATTCAATTTTATAAGTCGTTTTTTTCAGCTAGCTAAGCTAAAAGTGAGCCAACAAACTAACTAACCAACAGCACCCGCATCTGGCACCAAAACTATCTCGGTGGCTAATGTGAATGCGGCTAACGCTAGTGAGCTGGCTAAGTTAGCCCACTAGTTAAAACTATGCCTAAACCTAACAATTAACCTAAACCTAAGCTCAGTAAAACTATGCCTAAACTGCGCGCCGAACCGGGAGGCGGGGGCCGTGGTGCACACCGCACAGGGAAAAACAACATTAAACTCACCGGAGTTGGGAAGCAACAGCTAGGTCAGCTAACTGGCTAGATCGCTAGCATAACATGTTGAAGAAGCAAACGCAGTGTTTCTTACCTCGTCGCAACGCTTTTTCAGACGAAAGGGATGGAGTGCTTCAGAGGGTTCTCTCGGTTTCTGCCACTGATAGAGACTACTGATATAAAATTCTAATAATGTTCTGCTTCATTTGGCTGTGTCTGTGGTGCTATTTGCTGCACACAACAATGGCTGCCTTGTTCTGCCTCCGTCTCTGTCTGACTCCGCCCACATTGTTTGAATTTGTTGAACCAACTTGTTCAAAAAAATTCACTCAATAACTGTATGTTAGTTGAGTCAATATCAGTCATTGTGGTTGTTCACCCAACAACAATTTATCACCTAACTCAATATTTTTTTAAATAATTGTACAAACATTTTTTAACTGGCTTTCCCAATAATAGCACCATCAAAACATTGAGCCAATGGTCTATTTCAACTTGCCCCAGCAATCTTCTAATTGAGTCAATGTTCTAGTCGTTGGGTTTTTTACGGTGCATGAGGGAGAGTGCCAGTTTACAGGAAATTTTCTCTGGAGCCCCCCCCTTACCAAATGGACCCGCAAGGGTCCATTTGGTAAGGGGGGCTCCAGGGGAAATCTTGCCTAGGGCTCCACGTTGCTTAGAAATGCCACTGCCAGTAGGAGACCCAAAGTGTATTTCTTTACATTTTGGGTCCTGGACAGTCACCGCATATTTAGGTTTTTTTGTGTGTAAAATGTTTGGGGACACTTGTTTTATTGCATACAGCCAGGGTTTTCAACAGGTGGCCCGGGGGGTCCCTGGGAGGATTCCATGTGGCCCCCGGCCAGCTAAATGATGGACAGTTGGTAACCAAATGGACCCTTATAGATCTGTAACTCTGTAACTCCCAAGAGTTAAATTATATTTCGACATCTGAATTACTTAATTGTCAAGAATCTACACATTTAGAAAATGTGGAAGAATTGTTATTTTGACCAATGTTTTGCCTGCTTATCTCTCCTAAATTGTGGACAAAAGCTTGCAAATCCTTGCTTTTGGTTTTGGAAAGATTAAACTGACATCAAAGGTGGTCTCTGCCTGGCTAAAATGCTGAATAAACGGTGGGCTCTGGTATGAAAAAGGTTGAAAACCACTGGCATACAGTACATTGACCTTGCCCTCAGTCAGTTCATGCAGTGTATAGTCTTTAGCTAGCCTAGTTGAACCCTATAAGAAGTGATTCTGTCATAATCTCAGCCATCAACCTGGACGGAGCATCAGGTCACTGATATTTTGCCTCCTGACCTCGTTATTTGAGAGACACTTTAATTACAACAAGAAAGACATTTCATAGGATGTGCATTATTATTCTGTCAGATTGTTTTGTGTGTTTTCTCTCTGTTAATTGGCAGTATAGATAATTAGCTGTTTGGATTGGTCAGTAGCTTGTTAACTACCCAATTAAGGCCTGTGGGCAGCATAAGCTATTGACTGTGGAGAGCACATGGGTTTGTGTGTGCGCCTTCTATTCAGTTTGGGTGTGTGTGTGTGTGTGTGTGTGTGTGTGTGTGTGTGTGTGTGTGTGTGTGTGTGTGTGTGTTGTGTGTGTGTGTGTGTGTGTGTGTGTGTGTGTGTGTGTGTGTGTGTGTGTGTGTTTGGTGTGTGTGTGTACTGTGTACGTGAATAAACAGCAGAACAATAATTAGTTCAGGACTCACGCGTCGTCGACTGCATCATATACAGTATCAACGCATTGTGAGCTTGTAGATGTGCTATTCACAGCATGCGACCAATTGTAAAAAAAAAAAAATATGTATGCTGGATCTCTTGTCCATCAGTCCCATCCTATCATGTGTGTCTAGTTGCCAAGATATTTTGTCTTACTCATCATATCTTAGTTTTCACTTAGATTCCATTTAGTTTTGGTCAGTGGATAAGAGGTAGTTGTCAAACACTTTTATATTAAAGGTAGGGGAAGTGATTTCACTTTTGTCAGATATCACCCAAAAAAATATTTTTTTCTGTTAAAATGCTCTATTATAAGGTGTGGAAACCACATATGGAGTTTCCCCCTCCCCCACGTTAGCAGAGGAGCTAATAAAAGTTCCCCAGGTCACCACAATTCTCCTCCAATCAGGAGAGAGCAGCAGGTTCACATAGTGTAGCTACTTTTGGGGGCCCCTAGTGCACCAGGCTGGTACTACACCATGAATTTCAAATCACTTCCCCTACCTTTAATATTAAATATTCAACAGACTTTTTTTTTAAAGTTCATGGACATTTTGCCTGCCTGTTTGCCCCATCATCATGTGGCTTGGTGTGTGTGTGTGTGTGTGTGGTGTGTGTGTGTGTGTGTGTGTGTGTGTGTGTGTGTGTGTGTGTGTGTGTGTGTGTGTGTGTGTGTGGTGTGTGTGTGTTGTGTGTGTGTGTGTGTGTGTGTGCATCTGTGTGTGAACTGTGAAGGTCTCCCTCCCTACAGGGGGTCCCTGTCTGCCATGGCCCCCTGCCTGTGACATAACAGTGGTGATGGAAAGTCAATTAGTACATTTTTAGAATGGGTTAGACTGGATATTTAAAAAATAATAATAATCTCAAAACATAATATATTAGTTTGTGAATAATCAGTAACGGCAGATGCTATTTCTTCTCCTGATCCGTAATCGGTCAGTAGTGTGTGTTGTGTGTGTGTGTGTGTGTGTGTGTGTGTGTGTGTGTGTGTGTGTGTGTGTGTGTGTGTGTGTGTGTGTGTGTGTGTGTGTGTGTGTGTGTGTGTGTGTGTGTGTGTGACCACGGGGAGCCATTCAGTCAGCCAGGCCATGCACAGAAGGGAGGGAGGCTTCTTTGATGGCTAAAAAAAAGAAAAAGAAAGAAAAAAAAACCAAAGAAAAGGGGGAAAAAAGTCTGCAGTCGGCAGAGCAGTCAGAAAGCAGCCCCTACGGGACTAGGTCTCATTCAATTACTTTACCTGGCTGTGAATGGTAGTGTGGCTGCGGTTCCCGCCAGGGGACTTCTCTCTCGCAATGCCCCCCAAATTCCGTACGCTTGGCGTACGATGCTGAAGTGCTACAAATTGGGCCAGAACGCGGCCGAGCCGCGGCGGCGGCCGCCCCCACCAGCGCAGTGCACTATAGAGTTAATTTAATGTAGGGAGTACACGCAGTCATAAATCACCTCCCTAGCTCTCTGCCTGCATGGCTCCCCCGAAGCTGAAGCTGGGAGGATTGTGTCCACACAGAAGCACCACAACGCCGGAAGCACTACGTTAACACTGTGCCTGCGCTATACCGATTGAATATTCATTCATTTAAACAAAAATCACACCTATGTGAATGAGGTGCACTTTTATTACCATACAACATATCTCTGTGTAAGTGACTGGTGATAATATTTGTGTTTTAGCGACAAAACAAGCTTTATTTTCTAGAAATTCGACATGTTTCCACCTATGCAGCTCTTCATCAAGACCTGCGTAAGTCAAAACATGTTGGTTCAATTAAGTTTCTTACTTTTTAGGTTTCTGTGTGCTCGGATCTCTACTTTTTTCTACATGTTTTATCCCGCTTGATCCAGGAGCACCTTTTTTTAATTACTTTTAATAATATTTTTTATTTATATTTTATATACACATGCGTCTCCAGTGAGCACCTGGTTGTCTATTTGCTTTAAACATTAATTTCTCTTCATTGTCAATGGCTTTTAAAAAATGCCGTCAAAAACAAGCATAATGGTAGCAGGGCATGGCAATGCCCATGGCAATTGAATCCTGTGTGTAATAACTACATGTCTTGAAAAATGTAGTTGAATGTCGTTTCTTCAGCCGTCTCACATATAGCAGGTGCTGGCTTCGATTCCGGCTGGGGACACTGTGGGTGCTGGCGGCGTCATCAGTGCCCATACCCAAGACGGGGTTGGAAGTATGTTTAGAGTCTGTATGAAAGAAAAATAAAATATTCTTCAATTGTCTTAGTGTAAGTGATAGAAGTTTCCTTTTACATCGGCCAGAAATGATATGCATACACTGTTACAGAATATATTATTCAACAATATTATATTTTCATGTAAACTTATAAGGGCGTATATGATATTTGTTGTTAATTGATTTGGTGTATGCCCTGAAATCTTGAATAAAAAAATATGTGAAAAGAAACATGCCTTACACATTACCAATACTCTTGAGCTAACATGCTAACTAAAGCTTGCTGATTGTGTACAGGAACGACAGTGTGCAGTAATTGTTTCAGTTCTGTGTGCATGTGCCAGCAGTTAGGCTGCCTGAAATGTGACTTTGAGTCTGTTGTCTTTAAGGATGCATTTTACATAGCCATAGTTAAATCTGGCCTGCGGTGTGGCAGTGCAGTCTGTACGCCCACTGCAACACATTAAAAACCTTCACCTCAGCACATTATTTAAATGAGAGCACACACACTGTACTCTGAGTCTACTATACGCATTGACTATACAGTAGCTTACAGCACATTTATGGCCTACACACACACACACACACACACAGTCACCTTAAAAAGCTGCAGCCACAGTAAAAAAAGAAAGAAAAAAAGCGAGTATCTGTTTGCAGAGAGAAACTGCGTGGCCCAAACTTGACCCGTGTTGTTATATCGCTGTGTGTTGCTATGCTTTGCAGTAAGTGAACTACAGAGTGGTCTCATGGTTTTCCTGTTGTCAGAAATAGCTTTACTGGGCTTCTATTCTGTGCCGTTGTGTGCATAGAGCTGTGTGCAGCGCGCTTGGTTGAGTCATGAAGTTAAGTGTGTAATGAAATGTATTCAGGCCTGTAAAAAAAAGGAAATGAGGGCACTGCATTAGCCACGCTAATGTGCTAGTCATAATGGAGTTATCCCTATAGGTTTTTTAGTGTTAAGGATCACATTTCTTTAAATTAGAACAGTGTAAACGCTAAATCCACCCCCTTACTCTCAAGTGTCCTCATGTTTGCCCGAGCACACACAATGCTGGTGCCATGCACGTGTGTGTGTGTGTGTTGTGTGTGTGTGTGTGTGTGTGTGTGTGTGTGTGTGTGTGTGTGTGTGTGTGTGTGTGTGTGTGTGTGTGTGTGTGTGTGTGTGTGTGTGTGTGTGTGTGTGTGTGTGTGTGTGTGTGTGTGTGTGTCCTCCATGCTCGAGTGGCTAATCCTGCTGTCTGAATGATGGATAAATTGCTCCTTATCAAACACAACAGCTCCTCAAGTCCACTCCACTACCTAACGTGTGTGTGTGTGTGTGTGTGTGTGTGTGTGTGTGTGTGTGTGTGTGGGGGTGTGTGTGTGTGTGTGTGTGTGTGTGTGTGTGTGTGTGTGTGTGTGAATGGAGTGTCTTCCATTACGTGGCTGTGCTTCAGTCAATGTTTGTCAGGGTCCAGTCCATTACAGCAACGGTTTGAGTGAGGGGACCACTAGTAGTCCCTGAGGGGGTCCCAGTTGGTCCCAACTAAATGATGCGAGGCCGATATACTGTAGGCTAAGCTCCACTAGAGCAGTTGGGGGTTAGGGTGATCAGATCTAAACTCTTCATTTGAGCGACAGAAGCAGGGGCGGATCTAGGCATGGGCATGGGGGGGCAGTGCCCCCCTGAATGCCCTGACTGCCCCACCAAACATGATGGCATGCAAAACAAATTAAATTGCTTATAATTAAAATGATTTGAAACACCACTACTGCTACTAACTAACTACAGCTGTGGCACCACTAAACCAACACCATTTCATCATTGAAAACAGAAAACTCTCTGAGTCAGACCTTTAGCTTTATGCATGCTGCGTGTCTGTTGCAACTTCAAAAACATCTGATGTTATTATTGATACTTTACTTGACTAATAAAAGTCCTGTAACCGAAAATGGTATGGGTGCGACTTCATAGGCCGTGGCGCAAAGCATTGCGCTTTTTAAGGTTTTGGCTTCATGACTAGAATCCAGAATACAACATGATGTAAATCATTTAGAAGACTTGATTGTGTACTATCTGGCCCTCATAGTCCACAATTATTTATTCACAAGCATCCACTCTCAGATTGGAGCGCTGTGATATGATGATGTGATTGATGTGTGGTGTGATGGTGTGTTATGTGAACCGTGACATGAAGCGCTTTGAATGTAATGCTTCAGGAAGGTTTAGAGGTGATGTCGATGAACATTTTCATGATGACAGATGATTCAAGAGGAAATTACAAATAGCTTTTAACCAAGGCTGTGGAATAGAAAAAATAATAATAATATTGCTTTCCGGGCCAAAATAAAAGACACATTATGTTTTTGATTTTTTTTCCCTCTGTCCCATAATTATTGTTTTTGTTCACCTCTGCAAGCTGAGAGTGTCCATTATCCACTGCATTCTTTTTTCACTGCGGAAGGTATTTCTTCTGAGGCATTAAGACAAACAACACTTTACAACACTGACTGCAAGGATTTATTTCCATATATTGACTTGTGACACACAAAATAGTTACAGTTGGTGAAACACTATGTGTATACGGGAACTTCCAGGGGTCCTCGGGGTCCTCCCCAGAAAAATATAGGATGACATAATTTGAACCACTTCATTCTTATTTTATCCATTGGGCATTAAAAACAAGAATATTGTATTTCTGCAAATTTCTTTTCCGACGTTTGGGCGTTGGGATGGTTTTTGTACCGGCTATCTGATTGGATATCTGGTTTCTCGGCAACGCCACGACTTCTGATTGGCTATCTGTTCTCTGGGCAACCCTTCCATCTCCCAAGTCTGTGTGCCTGTGTGTTAGGCAGCCTGCAGCTGTCAATATTAGACCAAATAAAAGCTTTTACGGAATTATTATTATTATTTTTGTTTATATTTTTTGAAGCGGGGAGGCCCAGTGTTACTCATGTTTCCACATATAATATGATCCCTATTTATTGAATGACATTTGCACTTCTGTAGTAGTTTGCACAGTTCACCCTTGGTCCAATTAGTATGTTTGTAGCATGAGGTATTATGGTTGACTTTGAATGCTGAACAGTATCCAATGTATTTCAGTAGTTTGGGCTGAACCATAATCAGGTTATGGGTCTGTAACCTCCTTTTTTGGGGGGGGTGGGGTCCCTGGGCTGGTAATGAGTGTCGATTTGGGGGTCCTTCCTTGACATAAAAAGGTTTGGAACCCCTGCTATAAACTGCCTCTCTCTCTCTCTCTCTCCCTTCAGGGTAACCAGGAAGCGCCGGCTCCCCCCGACCCATCCATGGCCCAGGCCTACCCGTCGGCCCAGTTCGCCCCCCCGCCCCAGAACGGCATCCCGGCCGAGTACACCGCCTCGCCGCACCCACAGCACCCGCAGCACCCGCAGCAGCACCCCCACCCGGCCGCCCCGCAGGAGTACACGGGGGTCCAGGCAACGGTGAGCGAGCACCCGCTCAACATGTATCCCCCCTCACAGAGCCACGGCCAGCCCGACGGCGGAGTACGGACGGTCGCCGGGACAGCCACAGTAAGACCACCACCCACAGACAGCAGGGGGCGCTCTGCTCTCCTCTCACTGCCCAGCAGGGTGGAATTATATGACAGCATGAGGGGTTTAGTCCTAAGATAACTGGGTTCTATATGCAAAAAACCTCTTATCCCTAAACGGCTTTAACAACAGTATTGCAACAGCCAGCAATGAATGAGTAGAACATCCAAATTGTCTCTGGGGCAGAAGCTTCAAGAAGCTTTGGCATTGAGTTGAGTCGATTTCACAATGGCTAACCAATCAGGTTACTATGACAGGTTACTTTTACAGGTAAACTGTATTGTTCTACAAGGGTGTGGCACATATGTTTGAAGCTGGCCGTTGTGGCATTCTCAAGCTTGGGTGGAGCTTCTTTCCTGTCCACTACCAGCCAAAAAACGTGACACAGAACGTGAACTTAAGTGTGCCCACAGTGTCAGAGACAATATTCTAACCATTGCTGGATGTCTGCATAAAAAGCATTGCTTATATCAACTTTAAAATAGGCAATCTGCAAGCACACGTGTTGATGTGTATTGGCTAGTTGGAAAAAAAGTATACAATCGAGTACTGCATTATCGGCATGACCCAGAGCAATAATGAAACTAATAATATGCAAGATGTGTTGAAATCCTGAGTGTTTATGTCTTGAATTATGAATTGTACTGTGTTTACAACACAGTACAGTGAAACTTGAGTGTCACCTTCTGTCACTACTAGTCTGCATCATCTGCGAGTGAACTTAACACTAATGCTGTGTTCACACTCACAGCACGGACTGAGGCAACAGATGCAAAGATACAAAGCTTTGCGTCTTCCTGTCGCTGCAGTCTTCCATTGGCAATGAATGGCAGACAGCATAGCTTTGCATCTGCCCGTGTGAATGGTGTATATTGTGGGACGGATGTGCAAAGACGTGCGAGACAAACGCGCTTACCGAGAAATTATGCTAAGGTCGTTGGGAAAAACAACACCGTGGTGATGATTACCAAACACAGCGATTGATGGATGGATAAATAAATAAACAAAGCGAAAGGGCACAGCTGTTTTGTACTGTAACAGCTTATACCTGCTCAATGCAATGACAACGCCAGATGGAGACGGCAGAATAGAAGTGCACTTGTGCGCGTCCATGTGCTCATTACTAGACTTGCGAGGGCCAGAGATTTACCCACAATTATCCTTATAATTTTACAAATAGTGCGGCTCGATTTCCTGGCCATCACAAGATGAATAATGCAAACAATTATGTGCGTGTGTTTGCGTGTGTTCACTTGTGCGTGTATTCGTGCATGCATGTGCGCATCTGTGTGTGTGTGTGTGTGTGTGTGTGTGTGTGTGTGTGTGTGTGTGTGTGTGTGTGTGTGTGTGTGTGTGTGTGTGTGTGTGTGTGTGTGTGTGTGTGTGTGTGTGTGTGTGTGTGTGTGTGTGTGATGTAAGAGGTAGGATGTTGGATTCAACATAGTCATTATTAACAGCACATCTACATAACCACTTAATCCCTATAGTGTTGACCGCAGTCCCTCAGAACTCGAAACTAGTGTATTTTAGGTTTTATTTCTTAGCTAGACTATATGCAGTTCATCGTGAGCTTCTCGATCTGCTATTTTCCTCGCAGAGAGAAAGAAAACCCCAAAACATGTCAAGCGCTTTCGAAAATAATACATCACTTCACGGCACATCTCAACAATAATGATTCTACTGCATGAAAGCTTTGACCCGCCTTGTCTAGCGAAAGGCGCAGTAACATGTGGTGATCATTGACGGGTTGATGTGGCGTGTGGTTGATGAGTGAGTAATGCATTATGGGTGTGAGTGCTGACATTCTACCAGCACTCCTCTGAAACACGCTTGGCATTTCTTTGAACACAAATCAAAGCATGCGTAGTGGAAGCCTGGTCTTGATGTAGTCTGTGAAGACGTTTTGTTGTGGAATTCATAGCTTGTTTGTTTATTTATTTTTTCCCACTACATTTACGACTGTTAACCCGCAGTCGCGTCGCGTGTCAGTCGTCGACAGTCGATTGATTCATCCAGCGACACATTGGCACCATTTTGGACACCAACTAAACACAGTAACTCAACAGAATGGATGAGCTTTTAACCTTTTTTGCCCTCTACACTAAATCCCTTTTCCGAAAAGGCAGATTCACAAGCTTGTACATACACCTATGCAATCCTGATCTAATAGTCTAAGGGCTGTACACATCTGGTCTATCCATCTGTCTGTCTGTCTGTCTGTCTGTCTGTCTGTCTGTCTGTCTGTCTGTCTGTCTGTCTGTCTGTCTGTCTGTCTGTCTGTCTGTCTGTCTGTCTGTCTGTCTGTCTGTCTGTCTGTCTGTCTGTCTGTCTGTCTGTCTGTGTATGTCTATCATAAGGTTGCTTGTGTTTTTTTCACAATAATAACACAACATGCTCATCCTCAGGTCATTCCGGATAACTTTCATTCTCACCTCAAATTCTGTCCTGTTCTCACACTTTGAAATCGACTCCAATGTTAGAGTATGGTTAAGGCCTTGTATTTTAATAGCACAAGAATTTGCATGGACAATTTAAATGACAGACAGATGAGATGCCTTGTGGCTCAGTATTGTACTTAATGGCAATTTTTATGTACTTTTACTTGGAGTCTTTCAAAATATCAATACTTTTGCTTCTACTCAAATACATCTCAGAGGCAAATTTTGTAATATTACTCCACTACATTTTTTGAGTATTTAATTTTTAGTTCCTCGTTGCTTTGTAGATGTTGTATTACAAAACATTCTACTGTCCACTTGACAGTGACCATTTGAAAATAGCAGATTTAAAAGCTCATAACCTGTTGCAATGTTACACATTGTGAGCTTTTCAGTTAGATTTTTGTGAAGGAAAAACATTCTGTAAAACATCTATTACTTTTGTTATTTTAAGTGTATTTTGATGACAATAACTGTTGTACTTTTACAAGTACCGGATTTTTGATTCGTAGTATTTCAGCATTGCCTTAGATATAGATATATTTGCTTGAGTAAAACATCACCAGTAACTGCTAGTTGTGAGGATCCAGCTTCAAATTAGACTCCCATCAATGTCTCCCATCTCTCCATCAATAACATAACCACAAAAACAATAAGTGCTCTTCTAAAGTGGAATTTGTCTTTATGATACCGCCCGCAGGGGTTGTTTTCAGATTTTAAATTGCTTGCTTCAATATTTAGACATTGGATTCTAATTTCCATTCAACAGAAGTTTCTTCATCAACAAACTCCAAGTGAATCATTGTATACACCAGTCCCCAGCTCCTCATGAATGACATTGTACTTCTAATGAATGTGACGAGACTAACAACCTTCATTTTTTTATTACTTATTTAATTTTAAAAAATCCCTAACGTTAGAGACAAGCACCTATTTATTTTATTTTTTTATTTCTTTCATATCGATCTCGGCCCACTCCCGACACACTCAGTCTGCAAACGAGTCTGCTCTTCTTCTGTGTATGCCGTCTAAAGTCGATCAAAAAACTAAATCTCCTTCATCCTCAGACGTTTTCGATATTATTGTCTGAGGGTAACAGCGTCCACATCAAGACGTGCAATGACACGCAACCTGGAGGTGAACAGTAAATGATGCCTGATCGAAGAAACTGAAGGGTAGACAGTGTCATTAGATAGAAGGACATTAAGTCATGTACAATACAATAGGTCCAACATGGAGTTTAAAGATGGAGTGCCGTTGTTAAAAATATATACAGTATATTATTATTATTTGAAAGTATTTGATAAAATGTCGTTTTATGTGGGCAACCCCACCAGTTTATTAAGTATGCCTGGTTTACCTGGTGGTTGGTGATGTGGTGGTGATCCACCTGAACTGAAGCCACAGTCACAGCTTTAGTTGTGTAATAAAGGGGAAGGAGTTAGGGGAGGCGCTGATAATGTGATGTCACTATATTGCAGTTTTCGATGGCATGATTGACTGGAAAGGTTCAGCCACCAGGAAGAAAGTCATCACCTCTTAAATATAAAAAAGAAAAACATACAAAAAAGAAGATACAAAGATCACGTAACTCCGTCTTTAATGTTGAAGAGGATGCCGAAAGCCATAAGCCACCCCCAAAAACAAAAAAATTAAATAAATTATGATAACAAATAACAAACTAGACTAAGGACTCAACAATTAGGGAGGGATTAGTGGAGAAGAGTTCAGTAGTCATTTTTATTTTGGTTTTGTTGGGCTCTGAAAATATCAGATCTATAATCTATGAATACAGTACATCCGACTACCTTGTGCTTTGAGCTGGTGGATTGGCTTACTGAATGCAACCAAGTGTAAAATGAGCCATTACACCATCACCGCCTGACAAAATACCTTTTGTCAATGAAATAAACTGTAGGCCTAGATTTAGTTTTTAAAGATTTTTTTTTTTTGGGGGGGGGGGTCTGCTTTTATTGATAGTATCAAGTGAAGAGAGATAGGAAAGAGGGAGAGAAGGGGAGAGACACACGGTAAGGTCGCCATGAACGGGGCTATAGTATGTGGCATTCCCTTGAATCGCTTGGCCAGCGGGCGCCGCCCCTAACTAGATTAAGAGACAAAAAATTGCTGTCAAAATCAACACTACCCTGTATTTCACGATATATGAACCACTTTTGTTGCAAAAGATACGAGAATGGGGGGGGGGACTCTAAAAACAAAGCCATCCAGAGTAGTCTGCCCTCCTCCACTCCTCTGCATGAAGTCCCTGCTGGGTGAGTGCTGGAGAGGAGAGAACAGGCGAGTGCATCAGTGGCACTTATTATGTTCCAGCGTATTATCTGTGCAGCACTCTGAAACCATAACCACACCAGCACACCCCTCCCGGAAGACCCCGGCCCACTGATCTCCGGGGCCACTTTTTGATTCATTGTTTTAATAGAATTCATATGATTTTTAATGCCTCATACGAGTACGCCTTCGCCCGGGCGACAAACATCCCGTGGTAGTCATTTGTTCGCCAGATTTATCACTCAACTCATTTTCATAAATATTTATGACGCCATTGGCCTTAAGGTGCCATAAAAGTTGGGTATTATTTTGCATAGTAATAACGTTCTCCCGCGGCACTGCGAAAAAGAAAAAGAAGAAGAGGAGGCAGCGAGGAGGAGGAAAAAAATGCTTAGTTTTATATTTCTTTGTTGGCTGAGGCTTTTCGAACTCGCACCAGCCATGCAATATTCATCAGTAGCTATAGATATGAGGCTACAACTTGGCACAGTGGAGAGGCAGTTAGTGAGAGATTAAAGGTTGAAACAGAATCACAAAGTATATACGGTCATTTTCACGGCCAACTATAAAACACTGCAGTAATACAATTCCAGATACTTCAGAGAAAATAGGTGATTGCTTCATACGTATATACCTGTGTGTGTGTGTGTGTGTGTGTGTGTGTGTGTGTGTGTGTGTGTGTGTGTGTGTGTGTGTGTGTGTGTGTGTGTGTGTGTGTGTGTGTGTGTGTGTGTGTGTGTGTGTGTGTGTGTGTGTGTGTGTGTGTGTGTGAAAATAACGCAATTAACTCATGTGCACACTGACTCAACCCTCTGAGCATTTTCTCATTTAAAACATTGGGTAGAGTGCGGTTTTACGGAGACATATAGCTGTGTATGTCCCTGTGACCAAAGCTAAAACCAAAGAGTATAACTTGGGGGATCTACAGGAATTGGGCACTTGTAGATCACCTATATTGATGAATATTTAAAAGATAAACAGATCTTTTTTCCCAGATTCTCTTTTTTTTAATGTTCAAATCCTGTAAATAAAACATGGCATATTTTGGACATAGTTTGAATGGTGATTAATCATGATTACTTTCATTTTGAAGCTGTGACTAATCCGATTAAAATTTTGAATCGTTCAACAGCCCGTGTGTGTGTGTGTGTGTGTGTGTGTGTGTGTGTGTGTGTGTGTGTGTGTGTGTGTGTGTGTGTGTGTGTGTGTGTGTGTGTGTCTGTGTGTCTGTGTGTCTGTGTGTCTGTGTGTGTCTGTGTGTTCCTGTAAAATTATTTGCGGTGCGAAAAGAACAGACGCTAAATGGATGGATATACTAGTGAGATTGACCTGAGTTGCTACTCGCTTGTACTCTACACTTGTCTGCGGCAGTTTCCTTATCCACACAAGCTTGTAGATCGGATATTTCTGGTGCTGCCCCCTCCTTCTCCTCCCAGCATCGGGGGCCATTGGGATTCAAGTGGTTAATGGTTCCAGCAGTATTGTGAATGCGGTTGCAATGCGATCCCTCCTCCTTCTAGACTGCGTGTGTTTATTAAAGCAGACATCCCGGTGCACCGAGGCGTTCCGTTACCGCTCAATTGAACGTTAAAACGGCCAAAAGAGATTACCTAAACAATGGTGGAGTGTGTGTGGGGCGGGATGGGCTGTTGTTGCCAGCTTCCTTCCTACAGTGTCCTCTCAGGGACAAGGAGGGAAAGAAAGAGTCCTCATGAAAAACATAAGTCAGGAAGAAGACCGACCGGCCTGGTGTTGAAAAAACAAAAGCAACAGTGCGAAATGAAGTGCTGCGTGTGTGGCTACAGTATACTAAAACACACTTCGTCCCATTGTGCTTGTTTCTCTGAACATGGCAACATCAACAATACACACTTCGTCCCATTGTGCTTGTTTCTCTGAACATGGCAACATCAACATGACTCCACACATGCAGGCAGGGACACAGGCAGGCAGGGACACACGCATGCAGGCAGGCAGGGACACACACACACACACATCTTGTACATCGTCTAAAGGAAGTGCTATGCAGCACTTCAAAAACAAAAGGAACAGTGGTTGGTGTGCAGGCTCCTGAATGTCGTCTAATCGTCTAGTGCAGTGGTTTTCAACCTTTTTGACACCAGGGACCACCATTTATTCAGCATTTGAGCCACGGACCACCTTGAGGACATTTTAGCCCCACAGACCCCAAAACTAAAGATTTCTTTCATCTTCTAGTTGTGTAGACTTGGGCTAATTCAGATGATGAATATTTTAACTCTTGAGAGTGTAAAAATGAAACCAAATGGACCCGCAAGGGTCCATTTGGTTTAATTTTTACGTTCTCAATAGTTACATCTGTTTAACCAACTTAGCTGGGGACCACATGGAACGCTCTCAGGGACCACTGGTGGTCCCCGGACCACCTGTTGAAAACCCCTGGTCTAGTGCTGTGGTTTCAAGGCCCATTATTTATTCTACATTTTAATCACAGACCATTTGGTTATGGTTGGTGTCGAGTTTAGTCTCTCAGACCTAAAAGTAAAAGATTTTCAAGTTAGTGTCCACAATATGGATAAGAGATAACTGGCAAACCGTTGGTAAAAATAACAATTCTTCTACATTTTCTATTTGTGTAGATTCTTGAAAATGGACCCGTAAGCTTCCATTTGCTTTCATTTTACGTTCTCAAGAATTACAGATCTGTAAGGGTCCATTTGATTACCAACTGTCCATCATTTAGATGGGGACCACCTGGAATCCTCTCTTAGGACCACTGGTGGTCCCCGGACCACTGGTTGAAAATGACTGGTCTAGTGTAATCCTTGTGCGTCCAAAACGTTTATTTTCCAGGATTTTTTTAAGAAGTGGCAAAAGTAGCAGCAGAAGTTTCAAGCTTGTGGATCTGCTATACTTTGGATGTTATAGTGTGGCACTGTCTTATGATCAAGTATAGGTTGTAAATTTATGGGAACCAATGTTAAAAATTTTCTATGAATGTTTTTTTTTGCTGACAAAAAAGACATATAGCTGGTTTGAGAGGTTGAAAAAGAAAGCCCAGTAGTCGGCTAACCATGTGGACCATGCAACACACTTGCGGAAAGTGTTCTGACATGCTGTAGATACACGCACACACGCACGCACGCACACACACACGCACAGAATCCCCATGGTGGTATAGAGGCAGAGGGCTGCTCTGACCTCTCTCACATTCAGCGGGTCAGACTCATTCCGGTGACATTTTATGATAAAAGCAGTAAACTGACAAAATGAGACCTCAAATCATTCCCCCAGATCGTGAAATGAGGGGCTTCGACGGTGGTTGCAGAGGGTGAAAACGACATCTGTAAAAATCTCTGTATATTGTTTTCTCTGTGCCCTGTGGACAGCGGTGCAAATGCTAAAGATAAAAACTTGACCACACAAATGCTATTGCTACACAAATGTGTGCCTATTCTTGTGGTGAAATTCAGAGGGAATAGACCTACAAGCTCTACATTAAAAATACAGATTGCTTGTTGGGATGAACTCTCTCTCAGTTCCAAAAATGCATATTGTAAACCAACTTCGAACATCTGAGTGGAATTGGCTACCATTCCAGTCAAACGGTGCACTCCATAAGATGCCATTCTCACAGAAATGTTAAAAGTGCACTGAAAAGGAAACAGAGGGCATTTTACTTTGAAGTTTCAGCCTGATTTTTTCCTGAAATGTTGGTTTTGAAGTTTCCGAACCAATCAGAGCTCTAGGCTATGGCGTTTTTAATCTGTGACTTCTGCCTCTAGAACCCACGTTGTTATTTTCGTTTGTAAACAAAAGTGAGAGTGAGAGTGGTGTGGAGCAATTCCAGGGGATTATGTCTAACCTAGACACAACCTATATACTTATTTTAGCATGATGATCAAGGGCACGTTAGGATTCGGAAATGCGCCATCAGCTTTGGTGTGTTCTGTGGTCGTTTGTTTATAGCCAGTTTATTCATGGCATTTGGTGTGGTTCGTTTGTTTATTCGCAGTATGCTTGGTGCACGCACTGAGCAACCCTATATGCTGGAGAATGGGGTTGGCCAGTGTGAAAGGTGTGATTGCGTCACAGCTGTGTCTCGACGCTCTTGTGAGCCTGGAAGCGAAGCTATGCGGCTAAGCACTGTACTGTGGTCCCCGGACTTTTCCATGTCGGTGAAGGACCTGCAAATTTACAAAATTAACACTTATCATGCATGCGGACCCCCATTTGAAAAGACCCAGTGAAAAGACACCCCAGTTAAGAGAGGATTTAATGGCTCTGGCTGTGATTCTCACCATTTTTGGGGAAGGTGTGTTGTTTGGTTTTAACTGGTCGTTCGTAATCGTAAATAAGGTGGCGTCACCACCCACTGGCACATCCATGTTTTGTTTTTTGTTTTTTTCCGAACGAATCCTTAAGTTTAAACCGAGTAATACACTGCGGATGTCATATTGAAGAGGGTTAAAAACAGACTGACTCTTAATCAAAGATCAGCTGTTTGGAGGACAACACAGTGGTGGGAATCAGACAGTGAGCTTAATTTCTGTTGGCTTTTATTGAGGCGGTCGTTACGCAGCACATTTTCAGGAAGTAATTAAAATTTGATTTCTATGGACTTTTATATAGAAATACACAAAAGTGCATTGTTGCATTGTTGGTTAACGCCATATAATGACCATGGATGTGTTCTAAAAGTGTGAAAAATATATACTATATTTTTAAAACAGTGGATACTGACATACAGTGGATACTGAGATCCACTTGAGACAACAGGGCACCTTTTGAGTTACTGTATATTCCGAAAGGGACAGAAAGTTAACATAAATCATCATCCACCCTGGTCAACATGTATTGCATTTGGAATAATAGATTCATGTGCTTGAAACCACAATAATTTGCAAACCATTTTTCATACACAAAATACAAACTACAAACATAGTGGGAGAGTTTAGAGTCTGTAAGTTGTAAAAAGAAATGTTGTAAAAAAAAAAGAAAGAAATGAAAAGAAAAAGTTCACACTGACCTCTCAAAACTGGAAGAATAATACGTACTGTATCTCGCCACAGATATGATTTTGCTTTATGTTTTAAACAAACTTTCCCCCTGTGGTTGAGTATTTTATCAAAATGCTGCTCGCCCCAATCTCACTGTGAAAATGTTAATGCACAGAAGATGGAGCAGCATGGCCAACCTCTCTCTCTCTCTCTCTGCAGTAGCTGTAAGTCATTCTCAGAGAGGAGAGGCACAGAGCAGAGGAAGAAAAATAAGAACCAGGGGAGGGGGGTCTGCAGGGGGATTTTTTTTTGGGTGGGTGGGGGATAAAAATGAGTCGCTGTGCATCTGGAAATGTCATCAGTTCTCTGCTCCTTCCTCCTCCTTCCACCCGTTCCACCCTCCTCTTCATCAACACTGCTTCAGCGTACAGCTTCACTTTCACTTACCCTATTCCCCCTGTTTATGCTCTCTCTCTCTCTCTCTCTCTCTCTCTCTCTCTCTCTCTCTCTCTCTCTCTCTCTCTCTCTCTCTCTCTCTCTCTCTCTCTCTCTCTCTCTCTCTCTCTCTCTCTCTCTCTCTCTCTCTCTCTGTGTGTATGCAGAAAGCATTCAGGGAGGATTACCTCATCCACTTGGTGTTTATAGAGCAACGTCAGCCCTCTCCCCTTCTCTCTCATACTGCACTCAGGAAAAGCTAGACTAGTGTGTGTGTGTGTGTGTGTGTGTGTGTGTGTGAGTGTGTGTGTGTGTGTGTGTGTGTGTGGGGGGGGGGGGGGGGTGTGCGTGTGTGTGTGTGTGTGTGCGCGCGCATGTGTGTGCGTGCACACGCATGCCTCATTAAATAACATCACATAAATACAAAACGGTTCTCATACAAACACATAGTTTGTACTGTACATTGAAATTGTAATAGAAGAAGTCACTAGTTACTACTAGAAGTTACTAGAAGTTCGCATCACATGTTGCAATTGTGAGGAAGCTTTTTTTTGTATCATATATATTTGTGCTTGGAAAAACAAACCTGGCAACCCATCAAACACCCATCTGCATGGTAAATAGTTCAATTCAAAATTTTACATTGCCAAAGCAAGTGTCACAAAATACAATACAATAAAAGAGGGGAAGGTCTACCTATACAATTGAAGGGGTGCAAAGTTTTGTAAACAAAGTTATGTCACATTACATTGTTCTATAGGCTTATAACAGGGCATAGAACTTTTTTTTCTATTTTTAAACAAATAATTGATTATTTGCATTTTTTGGGACAAATGGCTCTATAGAGCTGTCTGGGTGTTATGTATTCATATACCAAGTTGCTTGTATTGCGGATGGCAACCTATGTGGTTAACTAAACACTGTAGATTCTGTGACCATGCACATTATCAGTGCTGCTACCTTTAAACTAATATATTCATCTATCTAAGTACGTGTTTGTCTGTACTAAATAGAAATGCAGAATTATATACTGCCATTTGTCCCCAAGTAACAAATGGCACACATAAGGACATGCTGCTATTTGTGTCAAAATAAGGTTTAGACACTATTCTGATGTGATGTGACATGGGTCTGTTTACAAAATGCTGTCACCCCTCCAAGTGGATATACTATACCCATTTCCAGCTGTTGTTATTGTATTATGCCACATCCTTTGGCAAAACTTTTTTTTTGTCATGCCTGGAGCTGCATGGGTGTGATTTATCATAATACAAGTTGCTTGTATTTCGCGGATGGATGTGGCAACCCGTTTGTTTTGGTCCAAAGTGATTTTTACACAGTAGGCCTACTTTGACTTGTGTTTTTTGCAATGGGAAACAAAATCAAACAAAAGGCAAGTAAAATAAGGAATTTGGGACGTTTTGCATCAATATGTGGATATTTGGTGCAAGCTGCAGGTATGAACAACTCTGACTCTGTTTATGTGGTGAATAAATGTGGCTCTGCTTATGTGGTGAATAAAAAGAAAGGTCTCCCCACTCTCTCTCTCTCTCTCTCTCTCTCTCTCTCTCTCTCTCTCTCTCTCTCTCTCTCTCTCTCTCTCTCTCTCTCTCTCTCTCTCTCTCTCTCTCTCTCTCTCTCTCTCTCTCTCTCTCTCTCTCTCTCTCTCTCTCTACTACTACTGTAGTAGTAGCGGTTGGTGTAGCTAGTCAGTTGGTTGGTGCATGTTGTTGTGTTACATGGAGTTTAGTGACTTGGTGAAATGCATCACCCATGGTTCCGAGGTCCTTGCGCGAGTGTGCGTTTTGGTGATATTTGAGCGTGGCTTAGTGGGGGATTCACAATGTCAAGCAGCATGCAGTGTCCTGGCTCCAGTGCTGCATGCAATGTTGAAGCATTCAGGGCTAGTGGTGAGAGGGGGAACTGCAGGCGTGGATTGAATTGGAGGAACATCCATGTGAAAGTCTGTCCATCCATCACTCTTTATCCACTTTGACTGTCACTTTGATAAAACACCACGTTGTAGATCAGGTCTTTTCAGCCATTGTAAAATCAGCCATTACAACAGCACTATTACAAATGCACTAAAAAGTAGATTTAATCAACTAAAATTGAAAGATATTTTGTTGACTCTGCCTGGATTTGGGAATGCCCAAATATGGCAGTGTTTCACTCACTCACTCACTCACTCACTCACTCACTCACTCACTCACTCACTCACTCACTCACTCACTCACTCACTCCAGACAGACCTTTCTGTTTGGTTTTCATAGTATATGGCTCACTGTGTTCGCAACTAAGACGTTCCTGGTGATTTTCATCACTGCTAAACCCCCTTTTTTTCTTACTATTTTGAAGCCAATCTACCTGGACACATTGTGTGAGCTTGTAGACTGGCCAAAAATGTTTAGGGATAATATAAAGGCCTGTATAAAGCAGTGACGAAAGTGGAGCCCTACAGTACATAGCTGTGACTCAAACAAAAACATCTAAATTTGCTGTCCAGGAGTCTGGGTGGCAGGCAGCCCGCATGGCAGCCAGACAGCGTGCACTCACCCCATCCAGGGCCTCCATGGACGCTCCTTGAAAAGGTGAGGCCAAATCAAACAGCCTCCTTGAGAGTCCCGTCCTCATTCACAACGCGTCAGGCTGCAGCGCTGCCCATGCCTGTGATGCTTAATTGCCTGTGGGCAGTGTGTGTGTGTGTGTGTGTGTGTGTGTGTGTGTGTGTGTGTGTGTGTGTGTGTGTGTGTGTGTGTGTGTGGGTGTGTGTGGTGTGTGTGTGTGTGTGTGTGTGCGGCGCGTGGCTGCTTGCATGGGGCCTGTTAGGAGGAGTGTGAGGACACAGCATGGTCCTGCTCTCATCCCGGTGGTTCCCACTGGCTGCTGGCGTTCAGCCAAGGACCAGCACCACTAATACTATACTGGCAAACCATTTCACACACACTTCACACAGCACAATGAGGACTCCTCTTTCATTCATTCATTCATTCATTCATTCATTCATTCATTCATTCATTCATTCATTCATTCATTCATTCATTAAATGGCGCATTCATGTAGATTTTAACTTTGACAATTAGACGACATGCTCTATTGTGAAGAGTCTTCCTGCGCCATTAACTCATTTTTGATAATAATAATAATAATACTAATAATACAGTCTCCTGAACATTCTTTACGCTGTTCTTTCTACAATGACTGTAAAAATAAGAGAGAGAGAGAGAGAGAGAGAGACTCTCTAAGGCAAATATTGCACTCCACTACACTAATTTGAAACCTTTATCTAACTTTGTAGTTATTTTTTACCGTCACAAATCATATATAGTACTGGATAAAGGGTAATTTTCTTTGTGCTACTTTAAAGTATGATGACAGCACATACTGTATACAGTATATTTTTGGGGGAAATTTTATTAGTGGAATTTCACTTGCAATATGGTATTTCTACATTGTGCTATTGATATGC
Organism: Benthosema pterotum; assembly: GCA_039105355.1. Taxonomy (NCBI): domain Eukaryota; kingdom Metazoa; phylum Chordata; class Actinopteri; order Myctophiformes; family Myctophidae; genus Benthosema; species Benthosema pterotum. The sequence goes on along the minus strand of CM076965.1, from coordinate 29,441,372 downwards.
CAGTACTTTTTCCATTTGTGTGTGTGTGTGTGTGTGTGTGTGTGCGTGCATGCGCGCGCGCACGCGCCTGTGTGTGTGTGTGTGTGTGTGTGTGTGTGTGTGTGTGTGTGTGTGTGTGCGCGTGCGTGCGTGCGTGCATGCAGGCTTATTGCGTTCAACCTACAGAGAGGATAGAGACCTTGGGGAGGCAGATGAACCGTTATCTAACGGCCTATAGTGACAGCTGTGTCTATAGGGAGACGACAGAGCAGTGTGAACTACGCAGTGCGTTGGAAGTGCTGCTGCTGAGGGATGTGTCCCCCAGCTGTCACACACACACACACACACACACACACACACACACACACACACACACACACACACACACACACACACACACACACACACACACACACACACACACACTGCTCTGACTTGAACTCTACGGTTGACTTTTGATGGAACTTCTACAAAGTCATTTCCCAAATGGCGCCTGGCTGTGCTTCCCTCCCCCATAAGTTCACATTAACAGTTCTCCCAGGACTTCTATAGGAACCTCTTTAGATTGGGGATTTTTGGGGATTGTGTTATGACCCTTCAGGGAGATTTCAAAAGAAAATTCGAGAGGCATTTTTAAGCCTTTACTTGATAACAGTAGTTAACGGTGGAGAAAGATATGAAATATATTATGCCAAGAGTTTTGGAATGGCCTGCAGCAAACGGTACAGTCATTTGGGAATCAGATCAGGCCATTGTGCGCCCACAGTATTTGACGATGTGGTATATGTCTTCGAACTGTACAAACAAACATTTTCCTATATACTGTAGCTCCAGTGGCAGCCGTTCCTTAGGGTATGATGGTAGTGATGTGTTGCAGCAGCCAGTCTAAAGGTATTGCATCACAAGCTTGTAGATCTGTTTTTCTTCAGCTGAGTGGCCAGCTACTCTTTTACCCTAAAACAACTACCCTCTCCAGGCCACAAATGCAGGATTTTGAATGGTGAAAGAAATGCAATATCCCACAGTATTTGCATTGAACAAACTTGTTTAGAAATCCATGTTGTAAAACCACATCTCCACTAGCTAAATGGTTCTGCGTTGCACCCTTGGCAGATCCATAGTCTCTCAACATATTGCAAGGGGATGCACTGCGAGCTTGTAGATCTTTCATTTTTGCTATTTTACACCGAAAGTGCCCTCTTACAGGACTTCAGCCCCCCTGCCCCCCTAACACACTTTGCATGTCCTTATACAAGTATATAGTGTTTGAAATGAGTAAAGTAATGTCGTGACTCTAAGATTCCAGATTATTGATGCTAGATCCTTCCTCCTGTCCTCTGGGCTCCTACAGTGATGTTACTCAGGGGACTGAGTCCAGGTCAGTTGTACACACCGCGTCCGTCCACCCAGGCAATGCTTCATCTTCACAAAAAGACGCTGCCACGTGCACTGCTTTGAGCAGCACTCCAGATAGCCTAAAGTAGACCCTTTTGCTTCTATTTATATGCACTCAGAGTTGAATTAATGGTCCCTGTGTACCGTGCACCTGTATGGTCTAGGTAGGCCAGCCCTATTATCGTTATATATCATGTATATATTGTTTTTGTATCATTTGCGGGATTCAACTCACAAAAAATGAAACTAAATAAATAAATATGAGCAATAGTATGTGGCTTTCATGCTAAAAGATACAAGCATGGAAACATGGCAAATTGAGCTTTGTCACTTTGTTTGATGTGTGTGTGTGTGTGTGTGTGTGTGTGTGTGTGTGTGTGTGTGTGTGTGTGTGTGTGTGTGTGTGTGTGTGTGTGTGTGTGTGTGTGTGTGTGTGTGTGTGTGTGTGTGTTTGTGTGGTATGATCATTCATTATTACGAAGTTCAATTCAATGCTGTTTCATGTGCGGTGTGTGTGTGTGTGTGTGTGTGTGTGTGTGTGTGTGTGTGTGTGTGTGTGTGTGTGTGTGTGTGTGTGTGTGTGTGTGTGTGTGTGTGTGTGTGTGTGTGTGTGTGTGTGTGTGTGTGTGTGTGTGTGTGTGTGTGTGTGTGTGTGTGTGTGTGTGTGCGTGCGTGCGTGCGTGCGTGCGTGCGTGCGTGCGTGCGTACGTGCGTGTGTGTGCGCGCGCACGCGCATGCGTGTCTCTATACTGTATATGTATCGTTCAGGTACTCTCGGCAGACTCCACAGGGTATGTAGTTTGAGTCTATAGGGCAGGCTGGGCAGGCAAAAAGTAGGACAGTGCACTGTACTATTATTATCATCCAGCATATACAGTGTGCTTCATGCGCCCGCTGTGTGTCAACCTGTACTCTGGACATCGGTCGGCCATTATAGGTGCAGCTGGCTTTATAGTTATAGGGACAGGTGGCATTGTGTGAGGAGGGCAATGGGAGACACCAAAACCTGTCACTGGCTGATGGATCAGCAGACCTTACAGTACACTGGAGGATGGTTCAGTACATTGTGTCATGTCAACATACTGTACTGTACGCTATAGCTCAGTGGTCTCTAAATCTGCTTTGAACCCAGTGTGACAAGCACCTGGTTGAGGCTGGTTGTAGAAGTTGAGGCATTTCATTTAGGTTGTTATACACACATTACACAGTAGCCTACAGATAAATATCGTTAAAATAGCTTTTTTAACAGGTTATATAGGTAATATACTGTAGGCAACTTTAGTGTGTACAGAATCTGTGTTTTGTAAACAGATTTGAATCTAACTTCACCTCAACTTCACCTCAATCACTGAATGTTCCATTTATTATTTTTTGTCCACCACAAAAGCGTGCATATATTGCTATTGATTGATATCAGTATCGCAAATTAAGAGTTGCACAATATCGGGATATCAGTAAAAAAAAGTCAACATCGGACATCTCTACCTTTAAGCTCAAAGTGATGTACTGTTTGTTCATCAGGTGTTTGTATATGTGTGGAATGGAACAGAGCAGATATCCCGGGCAGATGTCTTCATTCATGGGTCAGTGCATTCAGTGTTTTGTTTTGTATACGCCGGTCAGTGAGGATATACTGCTGAACGCTCGGTTCCATTTGGCTGGCCCACATGCAGGAGCACTTTGCACAGCCCTGGTGCTCCCACCGAGGCCTGCTGAAAGCCTGGGCTGTTGTCTGCATGGTGAGCCCAGGGAGGCCTCCATGATGGCCAGACTAAAAAAGCCATGGGTTGTTGTCTGGTCCGTACAAGGAGAGGCTACATGTGTTTGTCTCCGGATTGCTGCTGACACCTTTTATGGACGCTTGGGGAGAGAATGTTACATTTGTAACATGCACTGCGGGGGAAGCGGATCCCACTGCAGGCGCTGAAATGTCAGCCTGCATGGCCCCGCGTAAGCACTGGGCTTATTTGTTGTTGTTTTAACGCTTCCGCTTTTATTGGTTTAGTGTGTGTGTGTGTGTGTGTGTGTGTGTGTGTGTGTGTGTGTGTGTGTGTGTGTGTGTGTGTGTGTGTGTGTGTGTGTGTGTGTGTGTGTGTGTGTGTGTGCATGTGCGCGTGTGTGTGTGTGTGTGTGTGTGTGTGTCAATGTACGTCTTTCTTTCTATCCTTCCTTTCTTTCTCACCACAGTCTTGCTCTAAAACAGTGGTTTTCAACCAGTGGTCCAGGGACCTTGAGATGGTTCCAGGTGGTAAAAATGAAACCAAACAGATGCTTGTGGGTCCATTTGGTTTCATTTTACACTCTCAAGAGTTAAAATATTCTGATTCTGATATTCTGAATTAGCCCAACTAGAAGTTTAATGGTCATTTTGATCTGTATGTTCGCTTGTTTTGCTTCCCAAATCCAGCCTGGCATTGTGTACAAAACCAAAAGAAATCATTAATTTGGGGTCTGCGGGGCTAAAATACCATCATAATGGTGGTCAGTGGCTCAAATGCTAGTGATCCATGGTATCAAAAAGTAAAACGTAAAACGTGCTTAAAACAGAAGATTCTGTTGAGGAGCTCTTATCCTATTCCTTACATTCCATTTCAGTATATCATAGTCTTATGTTGTTCTGGTGTTGCGTGCGTGCATGTGTGTGTGCGTGTATCGTGCATGCATGTGTGTGTGCGTGTATCGTGCGTGCGTGTTGCGTGCATGCATGTGTGTGTGCGTGTATCGTGCGTGCGTGTTGCGTGCGCTCCAGCAGCATGTCTCCAAATCCCAGCCAAGCTCAGAGATGTCCTGCGATGCCAGCAGGGCTGCGACGGGACGTAAATAAAACCCTGTTTGTTTTATTTCTCCACTCAAGTGTAGGAGGATGTTGTCATCTCTCTGGAGCACTGTGCAGATGGAAGGATGATCCGAGGCTGTGCGCACGCATGTGTGCGCTCATGCGTGTGTGTGTGTGTGTGTGTGTGTGTGTGTGCGCGCATGTATACTGCACTGTACATTGCTGGCCATATGTGCATTTATATCTCATGCTGTCCTCTGCCTTATGAATGCACAGTAACACTTCTACAAACCAAATGGACCTGCGCTATGAGGCTTTTCTGCTAAAGCAGGGGTTTTCAACCTTTTTGATCCCAGGGCCCACCATTTATTCAGTCTTTGAGCCACGGACCACCATGTGAGGACATTTTAGTCCCACAGACACCAAAACTAAAAATGAAGTCTTGAGAGTGTAAAAATGGACCCGCAAGGGTCCATTTGGTTTCATTTTTACGTTCTCAAGAGTTGCATCTGGTTAACCAACTTAGCTGGGGACCACCTGGGACCCTCTCAGGGACCACTGGTGGTCCTCGGACCACCTGTTGAAAACCCCTGTGCTAAAGAGTGTTTGTTCAGGGACAGACCTTTATACACTTATATTGGGATGCCAATTCATCCAGTGAGAGTATATCGATTTATCATCTTTATGTTTTTCCTGTTCCAATTGTGGATGCTGCTCACTTGTTTGTGTCATTACGGCCAATATGATGGTAAATCTCACCTTTTATCTGTATCCTCTCTATTGGTATATCCGTCTCCTGATAGGATCAAATTGGTGTCCCGACCTAAAGAGAAAACTCCCATGTTGGTGAATGAATACTTCTTTTTAGCAAGTATTATCAGAATATGTTAAGTACGTGTTTGTACTGCACGGCATATGGGCGAGTAGAGAGCTACTGCATGGATAATAATAGAATTGATCATTTTGGAGTGGACTGTTCTTTTAGGAACACACGGAGATTACAGTTCAATAGGATACATGGACAGTCAGTCACACATGTGAACACACGCACGTGCGCGCGCGCGCGCACACACACACACACACACACACACACACACACACACACACACACACACACACACACACACACACACACACACACACTCTCTCTCTCTCTCTCTCTCTCTCTCTCTCTCTCTCTCTCTCTCTCTCTCTCTCTCTCTCTCTCTCTCTCTCTCTCTCTCTCTCTCTCTCTCTCTCTCTCTCTCACTCACTCCAAGGCTGAATTTTCTAGCTGGCCAGGAGCCCAGAATTGTTCTGGAGAAAGCGAGAGTAAGGGACGGATAGAGGAATGGAAAGCAGTCTTTTTTTTCTTCTTCTTCTTTTTTTGTAGCTGGAACTTGTATCTCCATAGTTATTTAAACTCATTCGACCAATGCATTTAATAAAGTTCTCACACTTTTCAATATTTTTCAATACGTTCAAAAATAGCAGATCTATAAGCTCACAAAGAGATGTGCGACAAGAGATGGGACATCATCATTATCATAGCCAGGAACCCCCGAAAGATATGCAGGAATGCTTACTGAGAGCAACTATGTAGAAAACTACATTGTGGCCTGGTCAGCACATGCATCCCAACAGAATAGTCCTGAATCTGAAATTCCTGGAATTAAAAACGTTAACCAACATTAAACTCACTTTGCCGATTACTTTTCCAGTCGATTTGCCAGCTGATCTGTCCTTAATGTTTGAATGTACAGTTGCAAATATCCTCTATATCTGATATTTTTTAATGGCCGACGTAAAGTTAAATAAAATTACGCTTTCCTTACAAATACCTGATCTGCAATCTTACAACATAACGTTTTGTGAGCTGCAAGATCAGCAATTTTTATTTAGATTTTTTTTCCATGAAAAAATGTTGGATTTACTAAACGTTGAATTAATGGCACCTATTAACCAGAGCTTGTGATAAAACTATTTCTAAATAGTGTAATATTTCTTTCCTACCATCTCCTGCAAATAACGGCTTTGGACATACCAGCTTTCCACCCCAGTGATCAGAGAAGGGTTTAGTTAAGTAGGTTGCTCAGTGGGCTGGAGGTCTGTCTGGCAGCCAGGCAGGCAGACCCTGGACTTTCCATTGCCTATACGTTTCCCCTGCTCCTTTCAATAAAGTAAGCTTTCCATCGTTTTCGGGGGTCAGAAACCCATCTGTGGTCCCTGTGACTTGAAAACACATACAATCGCCATGCACGCACGTGTGCATGCGCTCATGCACACGCACACACACAGGGCCGCAGGATGGAAGAGACAGTCATGGTCCAAAACTACAAGGATCCATGAAGGCGGAGTAATTTAGTTTATTAAAGGGGAGGAGGAGGACAGGATGGTTGTCTGGTTGTCTGCACAGATAGAGGTCAGAGATCAGGGAGAGAGCCATGCCGGCACCAGTGTGAGGCTGACGAGCCTCACCTGGCTGCAACATGTACGTCTACACACGTACAGTACGGACATGGCCGCGGGAACTATTTTACAGTAGCAGGGGCTGAGCATGGAAGCGGGGGTGCGCAAAAATGCGCGTGCACGCGTTTCATGCACGCGCATTTTTCGTGTTAAAGTACTCTTTAATTTCCCTCTCCACACACAAGTTATGAACAAATTGACAGACAAGATGCCTATAATGTGAAATAGCATATTTTTAGGCCTGGCCTAGGCTACATAAATCACTTGTTTTGAACATACAGTATAGGCTGAATAAATAGACCTACAGAATCCTCACGCAGGATATATAATCACAACACTCAACGCTCAACAGCAACACAAACTAAAACAACTGACAGTTCCAAACCCATCATAAACGGGCATATGCCTATTTAGTCCACACGAGATTTAGCAAGGCGCAAAAAATATAAATTATAGGCTAAACAGAGGAGCTGAGGTCCAGTAGGAGGTATATTTTTATAAGTCCCAACAGCAACAAGTTAACAGCGCAGCGCGCTTGGGTTCGGCGACCCGTGTGTTCACATCATCATCATCATCATCATCATCGTCACACAGCCCTCCCCGTCAGAATCTACGAAGAGAACACAATACATAATAGGCCTATCTCACGTTAAATTTCAGCAGCAGACAGCAGTTCAGTTGGCACGGCGGCCATAGTAATTAGTTAATACTATATTATTTCTCGCATATTTCCCATATTCGTAAATATTAGTGAGAAATATTATAGTTAAATAGTAAAGGCTTTAGCCTACGTTATACTCCAAAGGTGCTCTTGCGCTCCGGGCTGACGGCGAGGAATTCCCTCATCCCCTGCTGAACAGCACTGGTGCTGCTTCTTCTGCGACATTATCATCCTTTTCAACAAAGTTAGCACTCGTCCCCTGTACATTGCTGCTGCTGGGACGAACAACTTTTGTTTTGGGCTTGGGCGGCCCACCAAAGAAATCACTTATCCGCTTCTGAGCCATGCTGACTGACAACACAACACTCACTGTTAGTCCCAGCTGACCGGTGGATTCAAACGGCGCGCACCGTGCGTAAAGGAAAGTTAACCGGAAATAGCCGGAAACAGCGTCAGCAGCCGAGCAGAGGTAATGATGAATATAAAAACAAAGACCCCACCAAAAATGCATATTTTATTTTAGTCTCCATTATAATAAAGTGACATATTATTATTGATATTATATATTTTTTATTTTATGTTATTTTTTTCCTCCTGTTTTGCTGTGCCTGGTGGAGGGGGTGCTTGTAGCTCCTGTCTGAGGGGGTGCTGTGCTTGAGGGGAGCAGGTGCTCCAGCCCCCCCAGCACCCCATGTTCCCTCAGCCATGGGTACGGATGGTTTGGCTGTACTTTTCTCCTACGGTTTTTTTACTTTGATTGATAGGACATAGTGCAGAGCAGTGGATTTCAACCATTTTGATACCAGTGCCTACTATGTATTCTGCATTTTAGACACCGATCACCATTTCATGAGGTTTTAGTTTTTGAGTCCCACAAAATCCGTAGCTCAAATGCAGAATAAATAAAGGTCCTTGATATAAAAAGTTGATATAAAAAGGAGTGACAAGGAAAGGTTGGGATGAACATGTTCCAAACACTGGCTCATATCACTGCTATTATGCAGATCATTGTTGTGAATTCAGAATGCAATTACTGAGGATTCATTGTTTGAGTTCTATTTAGAATTGATGTCAATGGAGGGACATTACAAGGAGGCACAGATACCTGCCAATACCTTTTGAAGAGCATACTGTAGGTGTGTTTACAGGGATGTATACGCAACTACACAGGCATTGCATGCACACCCTGCACACATGCCCGCCCTCACACCCCACACTGCATGCACACACATGCGCATGCTGCACACACACACACACACACACACACACACACACACACACACACACACACACACACACACACACACACACACACACACACACACACACACACACACACACACACACACACACTACAGTACACCAGGGGACTCTGGAGTGATCTTTTGGTTTTGTTGTTTACTAACCATTGATCTTTCTCACACAGAGAGGCAAAGGACAAACACAGACTACTGCTGTGTGTGTGTGTGTGTGTGTGTGTGTGTGTGTGTGTGTGTGTGTGTGTGTGTGTGTGTGTGTGTGTGTGTGTGTGTGTGTGTGTGTGTGTGTGTGTGTGTGTGTGTGTGTGTGCGGTGTGCGTGCGCGCGAGTGAACACATCCATCCATGATGCATGCATGTGTGCATGCCTGCAACAAACATGAAAACAATTCATTCTGTTTCAAGTTCCTCTTTACAATATGATTCAAATGTGTAGCAACTACTGTACGTTGTAACGTGTGCTCCTCTGAGGGCAGGTCTCTGCCAGGTGGGTTGCCTACCCTGGGTCAGGGGATATGGTTTGATCGTACGATCTGAGGAATTGTTTTGTGGCAAAGTTCTGAGAGTTTTAGCCCAAAATATGGAGCGGGCTGTTGTAGCGCCACCATGTGGTCTAATACTGAGTGTAACACATGTAATAATTCACACTGAACATGATGTACACACACACGCACACGCATGCACACACACACACACACGCACGCACGCACGCACGCACGCACGCGCGCACACACACACACACACAGATCCAAATAGATGCAGTGCCCTGGTGGCTCGTGTCTTTAAATAAACGTAGCACACACTGTAAATAAATGATATAAATAAACCGTAAGGCACACAGATACATGTCATCTCCTCTCACTGGCCTTTTTCCCTGCCGTCTCTCTCTCTCTCTAAACTCTGCCGCTGCACTAACAATACCAGCTTTATTTAACTCGGAGACAGAACGTACAAATGGGCACACGCGTGGGTCCGCTTGGTTTCATTTCTGCCCGCTCTCGCTGTGACAGGACCTTGCCTGTTCATTGTGTTCCATTTCCACTCTCTGACTTAAATAAATGGTTTAACTTTCAAACAGGTTTTGTCATTTTCACGTGTTCTCTGGCTTTTGAGAGTCACCCAAGTCGATTCAGTATTTAGATATTTTATAATTCGCTTCATGTGGGGCTTGTTTGATAACCTGAATATCAAATGTATGAGTACTGAAACACGCAACTGCTCACAAAGCACTCACAAAGCATAAGTATAGATGTTGAAAGTGAAAATATTTTTTTTAGCTATGGGGCATTAGGCATTGACATATTGTACTCAGTTTACATGTGATGTTTACCTGAAGCACACAACACAAAACTGCTCCAGTATGTCAATATTGAGAAAGCATCGCAAAGTGCTTTACAAGGCAGAGAACAAGAATAAAACAGAATAACATCTAGGCCAGTGGTTTTCAACCTTTTTCATACCAGGGCCCATTAATTATTCAGAACTTTGGTTCTGAATAAATAAATGACAGTGTAAACATGAAACCATGTGGACCTGCAAGGGTCCATTTGGTTTCATTTTTACACTCCCAAAGAGTTACATCTGGTTAACCAACTTCCCATCATTTAGCCTGAGGACCATCTGGAATCCTCTCAGGCACCCCTAGTGGTCCCCGGACCACCTGTTGAAAACCCCTGGGAAAAAAAAAAAAAACAACAACAAGTCGAGCAGTGCAATATCGCAATGTGACAATAGAACAATGAAGATTGTTACAACAAACTGACTCATTTAAAAGCAATTGTATAAAGGTGAGTCTTGAGCATGCTTTAAAGGGCAATCACACCCATTTTCGAGATTTTTTCTGAGAGCGTATGAGGTGGAAACAAATGGACCATTAACATGGTGAAACACAACCTGATGACGCCATCACGTTGTGTTTCACCATGTTAATGCCTTTTTCAGACCTCCATTTCTAGGAAACAGAGAATGGGGGAACTATTTTTTATCATGTCCACACAACATCTCTAAGGTATATTAATGACATAGTAAAATATTGAAAATGGGTGGAATTCCCCTTTAAAAAACGACTACAGAGGGAGCCTGTATGAGCTGTTGGAGGACGTTTATTCCAGGCTGTCGGGCCGTAGAAACAGAAGGCTGGCCCTGGATGAAATACTTCATGACTGTGACTTATGACAGCGAAAACTAGCTGAGCATAACATAGTCTCAAATATTGTTTCAGGTCCCACCAGTGTGACTGTGCGTTATGCATCGTGGCTTTCTGGAGCGTGAAGTTTGTGAGGTCAAAATGCTGATGAAACCATCAGGGTTGTGCTCACACAGGGCTGGTGAGAGTGCACTACTCACAAAATCCCATAATTCTCCTTGCCTGCTGTACTGTGGCTATCTCTGTGTGTGACAAACACTGTCCATGGGGAGGTGTGGGTGACTGTGGTAACTTTTTTATTGTTTGTACTTAAAGAGGAGTGCTGTGATTTTTGTATTTTTTCCAATTTTGTACATGTTTAAGAGGTGACATTATGCAAACAGACCCCTTGGTGTGTTCTTTATGTGCAATGATGTCTTCCCTTTGTATTTAGGGTTTCTTCCTGGGGGCTGAACCTTTCCAGTCAAACGTGCCAATGAAAAAATCTTCAATATTGTGACATCACGTGCTCAGCCCCTCCCCTAGCCCCTCCCCCTTTATCATGCAACTAAAGCTGTGGGTGTGGGTCAGGTGTATCTCCACCAATCACCACCACCCACCAGGCAAACCAGGCATACTTAATGAACTGGTTGAGTGGATTTTTTGCGAAAAAATCTTACTGTTCATATAACATTAATACCTGATGATCATGTTTTAGGGTAGAAAACATTCATGGCACTCCATCTTTAAAGCAGTACTATTATTGGACAAAATAAAAATGTATTTTTTTAAAGCAGATGTTACATAGTGAGCCTTTAAAGAATAATTCCACCTATTTTCAACAGTCTGAAAAAAAAAACATTAACATGGGGAAAACATCTTGATGATGTCATTAAGATTTTTACAGCGTTAATGTTTTTGTTTGTTTTGTTTTTTTATACCTCCATTTTTAAGAAAAACAGGATGGGGGGACCTTTTAAGATATATTTACAACATGCTAAAATGTGGAAAATGGTGGAATTCCCTTTTAAGTAAAAGTAGAAAAGTCTTTTTTGTTTCCTCTTGACATTTTCTTTCTCCTCAAAATGTGTAATTTCGTTTGATTTTTTCTTTTTTAACAAGCTCACAAGCAGTGATTTTCTTTCCACCACTGCTGATTTACTTTTCCAGCTCTGTCTCGCAGCTCTCTGTCGCACGCACGTGTGTGTGTGCGTGTGTGCATGGGTGTGTGTGTGTGTGTGTGTGTGTGTGTGTGTGTGTGTGTGTGTGTGTGTGTGTGTGTGTGTGTGTGTGTGTGTGAGTGTGTGCGTGCGTGCGTGCGTGCGTGTGTACGTGTACGTGCGTGAGTGTACGTGTGTGAGTTTGCGCGTGTGCGCGTGCTGTTGTCCTCGCAATTCGAAAGATAATCTTTGTTATGATTGTGCCTTGTCAAGTTAGACGCCAAGTAACAAACAGAATCATTTAAGCTTCAAATACAATAATATTTTCAATAAATACACATCACGGCTGTCATATAGCGATCACCAGGGTCCATTGTGTACACTGGGCTCTGGGTTAAAATAACACTGGGGATTTGACAGGGTTTAACTCCAGTGTAGCTGATGTGTGGCCAACAGTACGAGGCCATGTGTGGTTGAACCAGGCAGCCTGACAGTGGGACTGTTGTGTGTTAGGAATTAAAATGTCGTTATATAAATTGTGAGGAGGGGGGGAATGAATCAACTTTGACAAAGATGAAATCTCCCACGAGAAGAGGTTTTGCATGATGAAAAGAAAATTATTGAACAATGAATAAATGACACATCTCATTTACAGAGGGATGGTCCGTCATTGCTTTAACGATGAGATTTATTCCTGTTTTGAGAGTCTCTCAGTTCACTCTGTGTTACTCCACACCAGGGCTAGGCAGCCTTTTTACAGAGGAAGTGTCATGTCCTTATTTTCTTGATAGTCAGTGTGCCATTATATCGACATTATGTGTAATTGTGACACCAAATCAAAATGATACTGTATATTCCCATCTGATTTTGAATGTTCATGCAGCAATTTTTGATGTTTTCTCTTTTTCCCTTTTAATAAGTGTATTTTCACATTGTGAGATATGTTTTAGGCCCACTTCTTCCACCACCACTGACTGCAGATTATACAGTCTGATATTAGTCCTAAATGGGAATTCCACCCATTTTCAACATTTTTTTTCTGAGAGCGTACAAATGCAAACAAGTGAACCCTAACGGGTTCATTTGGTTCCTTTTGTACGCTCTCAGAAAAACGAAGCTTCTAAAGAAATCCATTAACATGGTGAAAATACATCTTGATGATGTCATCAAGATGTTTCACCATGTTAATGATTTTTCTTCAGACGTCTATTTCTAGGAAACACAGAAAGGGGGGAACTTTTTTATCATTGTCCACCCAACACCTCTAAGGTACTAATGATATATTATTATAATGTTGAAAATGGGTGGAGTTCCCCTTTAATAAAACATCAATAACATGCATTAAGCAAAGTCTGGAAAGAAGTCATTAATAAATAAACACAAGCCGAGTACAGTGCAAAAAACAATGAATTCATCAAACGAAACAAGAGAATCACGTACGATGCATATCTCCTCATGAACAGCACAGATAACACTGGATGGAAAACAAGCGTGTAACGTTGTACATTTATTTCATCACTGATGATAAATAACTGCCTGACTGACTGATAGATTGAGTCCATTCAAATCTCACCCGCATCCTCCTTCTCCTGTCTGTGTCTGTGTCTGTGTCTGTGTCTGTGTGTGTGTGTGTGTGTGCGTGCGTGTGCGTGTGCGTGTGTGTGTGTGTGTGCGCGTGTGCGTGTGCGTGTGTGTGTGTATGCGTGTGTGTATGCGTGTGCGTGTGCGTGTGCACGTGTGTGTGTTCTCCAGCAGACAGATGACGCGGCCCAGACGGAAATCCAGCAGCAGACACAGACTGTATCACTATCAGAGAACACAGACAGCAAGACGCAGCCCAAGAGGCTGCACGTCTCCAACATCCCCTTCAGGTTCAGGGATCCAGACCTCAGGCAAATGTTTGGAGTACGTACTCTACTTATTATGGAACTCTCAGCTCTCAGCTCAAAAATCATTTCATTTTGTATAAGGCTATAAGCATTTACTGCAGTGGTTTTCGACCTTTTTGATCGCAGGGCTCACCATTTTGTTCAGCATTTGAGCCGCGGACCACCATTTGAGGACATTTTAGCCCCCACACAGACCCCAACACTAAAGATTTCTTTTGCTTTTGTCCACAATTCCAGGCTGGATTTAGGAAACAAAACAGTCAAACATACAGATCAAAACGACCATTAATCTTCTAGTTGTGTAGACTTGGGCTAATTCACATGATGAATATTTTAACTCTTGAGAGCGTAAAAATGAAACCAAATGGACTTGCAAGGGTCCATTTGGTTACATTTTACGTTTTCAAGAGTTACATCTGGTTAACCAACTTAGCTGGGGACCACCTGGAACCCTCTCAAGGACCACTGGAGGTCCCCGGACCACCTGTTGAAAACCTCTGATTGACTGGAATCATCTAATACAAAACTATAAAAGGCATTTGGGACACATTATGAGCGGTGTTTGGGGTTATTTATTTTATATTGTTTTTCTGTTGTTAAATCAGTGTAAGCATTAAAACTTGGTAATACATTAGACATCCTATATAAGTTACTCTAAACTACCTAGGAGGGTACTGCAAGTACTATGGGTTGATATGTAATACAAGTGCTGAGATGGAGTCTTTAGAGGTGTGTTTTCAGACTGCGGCGGTGTAACGGTATACGCTGTCAATTCTGCAACACTCCTACACACTGTGATCTTAACGGCAGTGTCATTAGATCCATTTTCACACATTATCTTCACATACAGTACTGTAATTGGTCCTCTCTCTAATGCTCATTCTAAGTTGGGATCATTTCCATCTGCTCCCTCTGTGTGTCATTGCTGGGCTGCGAATCCTTCCCAAACCAATGACATCATGCATGGGGATTCCAAGCTAATAGAAACTACAGGCAAGGAAAGTTAGCATGGAAGAGTGGAAAAAAGTACTTTGAGTCTGAGACATACAGTACAATCTGACTTTAATGTAACTGTGAGAATGTCAAAATGTTTCACAATCTCAGAGTTTAACTAATACTCAGTGGACTGTATTTGTTGCAGGCCTGTTTTTATCATAATCCATCGAGTGAGAAACTGTTTAACCATTTTGTTAAACAGTTTATGAATAAATTGTGAGTTTCAAACTACAGAGAATCAGACTTTGAAGTCTTTTAGAAGTAGAGCATGGTTTACTTTTAGTGCGATTATATGTGTTTCAAAGAAAAAAAATGAATGAATTCGAAACATGTGAAATATGTCCAACAAAAATAACATGTCTTCATTCTCTACATTTCTTTTGCAGCAATTTGGCAAAATCTTAGACGTGGAAATAATTTTCAACGAACGTGGCTCCAAGGTAAATGCTCCTTGTGTTTCTACCTTTAAAGTTGTGTGTGTGTGTGTGTGTGTGTGTGTGTGTGTGTGTGTGTGTGTGTGTGTGTGCGTGTGCGTGTGTGCGTGCGTGCGTGCGTGCGTGCGTGCGTGCGTGCGTGCGTGCGTGCGTGCGTGCGTGCGTGCGTGCGGGACAGACCAGAACTGTTCTGGTTTCTATTTAAGATCATGTGTGTTTGATCATTTTTGTGGCTCTCGGGTAGATAAACCTGTATATCCAAAACCGTTATTTTGATGAAGTGGAGAAATAAAATAAGAAGCCATCTTCCAATTGAAGAGTGATGAGAATGAGATGAGGCATTAATTAATGAGTGTAAAACATAAAAAGAATAGAAACATGGAGATCCAGTGTTTCTCCCTGACAGCCAGAGGTATGTGTGTAATGTTAGCTACAGTAGGAGCTCATAGTGGCTCCTAGTCAAGTGTTTCAGTGGCTGCATTTCAATTCCTCCAGGAGAACATAAATCTTCATACAATGGGAATATTCATCGATTGACTACTTCATTGTCGAAAATGCACTGTACTCTATGTCAAATCAAGTTTATTTATAGGGCACCTTTAAAAACAACTTCCCTTGTTGTACCAAAGTGCTGTGCAGAACTTCCCATCAGTACAACAGAGTACAGGACTAAACAACATACAGGGGCACAATAAACAATGGTTCCTCAACAAAATATTAGACGGAAACAATGTGGAAATAGGAGGCAAAACATCCTATCAGTGGGATTCAAATGGATGATCATATATTTTGGACAAAAAAAGTACAATATTTCTTGATGGCCTACTGGTTAAAGGGGAACTCCACCCATTTTCAACATTTTAATATGTCATTAATATACCTTAGAGATGTTGTGTGGACATGATAAAAAGTTCCCCCAATTCTGTATTTCCTAAAAATGGAGGTCTGAAAAAATCATTAACATGGTGAAATACAGTACATCTGATGACGTCATGAAGATGTATTTCACCATGTTAATGATTTTTCTTTCAGACCCCTTTTTCCTGAGAGGGTACAAATGGAACCAAATGGACCCGCTAGGGTCCATTTGGTTCACATTTGTATCCTCTCAGGAAAAAATTGAAAATGGGTGGAATTCCCCTTTAAGTTCTGCGGGTTCGATTCCT
Source organism: Benthosema pterotum (assembly GCA_039105355.1). Taxonomy (NCBI): domain Eukaryota; kingdom Metazoa; phylum Chordata; class Actinopteri; order Myctophiformes; family Myctophidae; genus Benthosema; species Benthosema pterotum. The sequence continues at coordinate 29,425,085 of CM076965.1, read as the reverse complement.
AAAACCCAGCTGACATTTTCCATGTGCCACACCAAGGCCCTCTGGCCGTCTCCTGTCAGATCTCCATATTCTCCACTATAAATAAAAGCCGTAAAAGCCTCAAATTACTATATATTAAACGAAAAACCATAAAACATGCACAAAAAAGAGGGGGAAAAAAAGAAACATTTTTGTGCGGCTCTGGCTCTAACAGCTTACAAGCTGTAACGGTGCAGATACACATAGGCAGCGCCAGCCACTTCTTTTTTTTTATTTTCTGGAGAAGTAGGCGGCAATTCCCAGCAAAGGATTGAGGGATTGACAGCCAGCGAGGCAGAGCAGATGAGGACACAGTCAAAAACATTGGCCTCAGTCAGGTTGGAAACCTCATATGTCCTAAACATCAGCATTCAATTTCAGAAGTATAGCCCAGGGCGTTTTCAACCTTTTTCATACCAGGGCCCACTATTTATTCTGCCTTATAGCCACGGACCACCATTTGATGTTGAGTTTATAGTCTCTCCGGACCCAAAACTAAGGATTTTCAAGTTTGTGTCCACAATTTAGTAGAGATGATTAGCAAAATAACAGTTCTTCGACATTTTCTAATTGTGCAGATTCTTGAAAATTAAGTAATTCAGATGTTTAATTAAATATGATTTAACCTGAGTGTAAAATGAAATGGTTTCATTTTAATGCTCTCAAGAGTTACAGATATGTAAGGGTCCATTTTGTAATCAACTGTTCATAATTTAGCTGGGGACCATATGGTATCCTCTCAAGGAACACTGGTTGAAAACCTCTGGTATAGCCAAAGTAGCAGAGCTACAATCTCAAGCGGCATCAAGCTTGCAGATCCGATGCTTATGTGTGGCGCTAGCTGTGGTGTGCTCAGTTAGAGCGTCGTTAATTTACGAGAAATATGTAGAGAAGAGTTTTCTGCCCGGCAGCGACGATTATGCTAATAAGAATCAACTTTCACTGTGCGGCATCCTATCAGATTGCTGAATATGACAGAGTGGCGAAAACATTGCAAGTGTTTCGTCAGTGACACACGACACCGCTTCTGACGGAGGAGAGGATAACTCTTATTCACAGGCAGATAAACGGCAACTGAACTTGATGATTAAGATTAAAAATGCCGGTTTTGTTTCATCGAGGCGTTGTCATTAATATACCTTAAAGATGTTGTGTGCACATGGTAAAAAGTCCCCCCCAATTCTGTTTCCTAGAAATGGAAGTCACAGAAACACAACTGGATGACTCATCAAGTTTGGGTTTCACCATGGTAACGATTTATCTTTGGAACCAAATTGAACCAAATAGACCCACTAGGGCAGGGGTGGCCAACCTGCGGCTCGCGAGCCACATGTGGCTCTTCAGCTGGTTACATGTGGCTCTTATGGGGCTTCCACATGAAACCGTCAAAATGCTCGGCCAGGCGCAGTCATTCATTCCCTATACAGTGGTGCCCAACCACTCGACCACGGACTGATTCCTAGTCGACCGCGGAGGTGTAGGTGTATGTTCTTTGACTTGCCATATACTTTTTTGGATTGTAAACCCTGTTTCTAAATTCATGTCTATATGTTTTAATAGTGTGTCTTTGCATTGCGCACTTGCACACAAATACACATGTCTTATGGCAGAAGAGGGGAAATCTATTTGCGACCATGATGGCCATCGCAACGGTTTTATAACCGTTGTGACCGTTTGATGTGGCTCTTTGCAGTAACACAGTGAAAAACGTGGCTCTTAGTCTATGACTGGTTGGCCACCCCTGCACTAGGGTCTATTTGGTTGTACACTCTCAGGAAAATGTTGAAAATGGGTGGAATTCCACTTTGACTGCACAGTAGAATGCAATATGCCCACAAATAGTATTACCTTCAGTTTACACGTGTCAAAAAAGTTCCATTCCTACCGTTCAGTAGGAGTAGGATAAAACTGTATACAGTTGAGCAGTAAAAAAAAAAACAAAACTAACTCTGTGTGAAAGGTTGGGGAGATCATGGTGCAGCTAGAATGGATTAAACATTTAAACACAGCTTGACTTGCCCACCAGCGTCTAACAGTGACGGCGAAGGTGAATGTGAAAATGTGACAAATCTTCAACGCCAATGTCAAGATAATTTAGGAGTAAGTTGAGGACAGGCGTGTACACCCGCTCCTGGTTTAGGGACGGATTTAAAATATATGTAAGCCTGATTCTCCTCGTTTTAACTTTCACTTCCGAGAAAATAAATTATTTCAAGGAAAGAATACATCTTTTAACACTTTGACCTACATTGACCATAAACAGGTCGTTGTGCTTGTCGTGCGCTGTGAAGATATTTACTCCAATGATGACCCGACCGCATGGAGAGGGACAATATGATTATCATATTGACACAGACATTTGAACTGATGCTCAGGCGTGATTGAGTGGTGTGTTCCCAACCTATTTCATTAGCTCGTCTGTCTCGCCAAGTCTCTCTTGGCAGGGCCACATAATCATGGCTGATCGATATCGCTCCAGCTAAATGTCCTACTTACCAAAGGACCTTCACTAGCCGACTTTATCAAAGATGACTCCTTTAAACCAGTGGTGGAAGAACCACTCAGATTGTTTTTTTTTTTTTTTTGCTTAAGTGAGAGTAACATTATCACAATGTAGACATGCATATAAACACACTGTATTCAACATTTTTGGGTTTTCCTCACAATGTTGTCAAACATTAAACAGCTCATGTACAAGCTCACAAAACGTCACACTGCGACAGCATATGTTCAGGGGAGGTAGTGGCCCAGAGGGAGAGAGAGCGGCTTGCCAAAAAGACTGTTGCCAGGTCCATCCCGGACTCCCCCAGAGTTAGCATTGAAGTCTACTTATGAGCAACACTTTTAACCCTTAATTGGTCTTGATGCACACAGGCCTTACATCGTTTTCACTACCATTGGCGTATGATGGGTGATCTAATCCCCCCATTATTACTACCCATTCGATCTAATCGATCGAATTATTTGATTTAATTGATCGGCTGATTAGTCAGAACTGACTGTACAGTCAGACATTATGGGTAAGGATACCTATTCATAAAATTAATCAACGCAGTATATAACACCATTTAAATTGCAGCTCCCTGCCAGAAACAAGATTTTACGTTTATGCCTTTTATGTGGATATTATTTACAATATTTAGGGTGATTTGTCAATGCCGCATATTATATTCCCTCAAAATGGTACTTGATTTCTCAGTACATTGTCTCTGTTTCAGGTGTAAACCTCACAGAAAACAGAAGAAAAACAACACCCTAAGTTATTATAGATTATGGGCATATGAGGTTTCAGTCTGACAGCAACAAATGCATGTAACTTTCCACTATACTGCTTTAAGCTTTTAGAGATGATCTGCAAGGCTGTTTTCAACTCGCTTGTTTCAAATTGCTTTTATATCCATTACTGCATTTCTGAGTAATTTGGCTCATCATTCCTCTTTTTCCTCTAGCTTAATGCCATGCCATAATGCAGCTCAATCAGATTAGGTTGTCTTTGCTACATTTGCTCTATTATGAATCCATTAATAGGTATCAATTTGTTTTGATTACCAGCTTTATGTATTTATCTGTTGTTGTGAGCAGCTCATCTCTTGTCCTGGGTTATAAAATCCTGTACGGTACTAAGTACCATGATGTATTGTTACTTTGTATGAATATAGTGTATTTTTGTCCAATCTGCACAGTAGCTTATGGTAACACAATATAACTTCAAGATTATATATTTGCCTCACTGCCAGGGGCAGGATAAAATGGTATCATCGCCCGTGTCGCTTCGCGCCACGGGTGATGAAGCCGTACCCATACCATTTTCTACCTATTAATGGAAGTCGCACCCATACCATTTTCGGTTAAAAGACTTTTATTAGGCAAGTAAAGCATCAATAATAACAATCATTTGTTGTTGAAGTTGCAACAGACACGCAGCATGCTTAAAGCTAAAGGTCTGACTCAGAGAGTTTTCTGTTTTCAATGATGAAATGCTGTTGGTTTTGTGGTGCCACAACTGTAGTTACAGTAGTTAGTAACAGTAGTAGTGTTTCAAATCATTTGGAATATAAGCACTTTCATTTGAAATACAGTATCTTGTTGTTTTGCTCTTCTAGTGAGAACCTGTAGTTTGTTTCAAAGGTCATGTCTCACCTAGAATCATGCAGGGCATAATTTTTGACCTGATGGTCAAGATTCAGTTTATCCCCTGAGCAAGCAGGCCGGATCTATTAGCTCAATGGTAAACATTTCAGGAAACCTGGTTCAAATATTTGATAGAAGAGTGAAGTTATAGAAAGCTGTAGCTACTGCTTTAATTTGTTTTAAAAAATATAGCACATCTACAATCTCAAAACACCTTCCATTAAATATGGGTAGTGAGGATGTTCTAGTTCAAGTACAATGTACATATTATGTGATGAAATATTGTGTTTTACCCATTTAGGCCTGAGGTTGATTCTAAAAAAAAAAAATCTTCTAAATACTTACCTAAGTTTTTTGTATAACCGTCAAATGGAACTCCAAAATGGGTTCCCAGCCTAAGGGCTAACAACCTTAAATGGATTCCTGCCCAGTGTTTAAGAAAATATATTTATTTCTATTTTGTACAAATTGAACCCTTGCTGGCTATAGGAGCAAGACAGCAAATATTCAAAACATTAACAATAACACATACTAACAAAAACTAATGGGTGTTAATGAGGCTGACTTTTACAAAAAAAAAAAAAAAAGTACACATCATTAGCTCCCATCATTCTGAGACACCAATGATCCTTTAAAAATAGTATGAATTCATAGCGGATAACATAATAATATCATCTACTTATATTTGATTTTCATGGTGGGTGGATGGACTAATTTTACCGTAGGAATAAAACTTTTTGTTCTTTTGTTTTTTTTTTTAAATAATGATCCACACTTTAAAAATGCCTTCTGCTTGGTCCTGCACAGTAAAATACAGTATGTAAACAGCACTTAATTGTCAATAACATGAGAATGAAATATACTTCCGTAGTTTAATAGCTACTGTCCATGCTTCTATAAGTTGAGACCATATGTCTAATGGCAGCTATGTGTTGCTCATTATTTTGGTTACTTCATGGCAGACTTCTGGGAGCTTCAAATGCCACTGAGGAACTTTCATTGAATTCTGAAGTGGAACGTTCAGAATCCGATATACAGTATGTACAGTCAGGGGCAGATGTAACATTTCCCCACGGACATTGCGCCACGGGCGATGAAATCACACCCATACCATTTTCGGTTACAGGACTTACAGGATATTGGGCAAGTGAAGCATCAATAATAACATCAGTTGTTGTTGAAGTTGCAACAGACACACAGCATGCATAAAGCTAAAGGTCTGACTCAGAGAGTTTTCTGTTTTCAATGAAGAAATGCTGTTGGTTTAGTGGTGCCACAACTGTAGTTAGTTAGTAGCAGTAGTAGTGTTTCAAATAATTTTAATTATAAGCGCTTTAATTTGAAATATCTTGGGTTGTTTTGCATGCCATCATGTTTGGTGGGGCAGTCTGGGCATTTAGGGGGGGCATTGCCCCCCCTAAATGCCCAGACTGCCCATGCCTAGATCTGCCCCTGTCAGTAACTATGATATACATGAATGAAAGAATCTCTCCCCACCCCCCCTCTCTCCGTATCTCTCTCTCTCTCTCTCTCTCTCTCTCTCTCTCTCTCTCTCTCTCTCTCTCTCTCTCTCTCTCTCTCTCTCTCTCTCTCTGTCTCTCTCTCTCTCTCTCTCTCTCTCTCTCTCTCTCTCTCTCTCTCTCTCTCTCTCTGTCTCTCTGTCTCTCTCTCTCCCCCTCAGGGTTTCGGCTTCGTAACGTTCGAGCACAGCGCGGATGCAGACAGAGCCCGGGAGAAGCTACACGGCACGGTGGTGGAGGGACGCAAGATAGAGGTGCAAAACTCTCAGCTGTGTTTTCATCCACGCCCCCCCCCCAACCTTATCCTCCTATTCCTGTACTACTACCTACCTTTATTTGTGTGTGTGTGTGTGCGTGCGTGCGTGCGTGCGTGCGTGCGTGCGTGCGTGCGTGCGCGTGTGCGTGTGTGTGTGCGTGTGCGTGCGTGCGTGTGTTTGTGTATAACCTCGTGTCCTCATGTCACAATGTCAACCTGACTGTCACCACCCCACCCCACCCTACCCAAACACTCACATGCCTCACCCAGTCAGCGCTATACCTCATCACCCATCCCACCCCCACCCCCCAGCCCTCAAAACTCCCCTCCCCACACCTCAAGTCTCATTAAAGGCAGGGTAAGTGAAATGTTTTAGTTTTTTTTTTTTTTTTTTACTTTTGCTTTTTATTATTGTTATTATTATTTTTTAAAGCTTTATATTCTTGATAGTAATCATTGCTGTTTGGGTGTCGTCTTTCTTTCTTATTCTTGTATTTATTCAGGAAATTGAGAGCAATTAAGCTCTCTTTTTCAAGGACACCTGGATCACTATTTTTTTTTTTTTATAAAACACAATACATTCTCTCTCTGGCTCTAATAAATGGAAAATAGTTGAGAAATCTGTTTATTTAATTATTTATTTTCTCAGGGTGAGTTGCTAATAAGAGTACCCATTTATCAGCGTAATTGTTTCCTGTTCTTGGCTTCATCACATATGTTTTAAGTTGTTTATCGTCTCTGTGGGGTGATGACCTCATTACGCTCCAATACTGTTATGCACGCTGAGTCAGATAACGAACCAATATTTATATAATCAATAGTTATTATAGAATCATGTCATTATGTGTATATACAGTATATAATACTTGAAATTGGCGTTTTCTCTCTTCTGGCCTTTTTCTCCCTGCTCAGCACAATAAAACACCATCAGACATTATGAGCATGGGAATAGATATACACTAAGAACAGAAATAACAGAGCCCACTGGTGGTGCTGGGGTGGTGCATGGTGGGAGTAAACATCACAGAACAACCAGGAATCAATATGCAGAAGGAAGGCAGGAAGAAGCAAGCAGACTTAGCAAGAGAGCTTAAATACCCCACTCAATGGGTCAGCTGACTGCCACATCATTGGGTCTTGCACATACTGAATACACCCACATAGAAACGCAGCATATTAACCCGTACAGTGTGTGCCAACGTTTCTTGGGTTTCACTGACAGCAATATGTTATTCTGTGTCCTATGAGTTCTCTCCCCTGATTGGATGAAACTATATTATACGGTAGTTTGAGGTTTCCCAAATGTTTCAGTTTACTAGAGCCGTAGAGATGGCGAGAGCCCTGCTACTGAACAAAAACACTATAGCAATGATGACTATCAGAGTGTGAAGCCAATTAACAATTATTTCAATAAAACAACATCACTTATCCTACCTTTATTTTGCGTTTACATCGTCCATGGTGTCAACCATCTGATTCTTGTTATTATTATTATTGTTCAGACGTTGCTTGTTTTTCTTTCTTTTTGACTCTCTTGTTTCCTTTTTTGTTATTCCTGAGCCTTGAGCGTGTCTTTTCAATGAGGCTGACCTCAGAAAAGTTTTAGAAATGTATATTCTTTCTGTGTCAAGCTAGGAAAAAACAAAGTGTTTATTTGGTTGTTGCTTAAGGGGGGGAACAAAAGGGAGAACGGGTGAAAGGGATTATGGGTATTTACATTATTGGTCGAAATGGGATTAGAGGTGACCTTTGGGGCAACAAAAGGGAAAAAAAAGAAATCTGCATTTTCCAAAAGAATCATTTGAAGGGTGAAGGGTTTCAAATTTGATTTCATTTCCCCCCAAGGGCAGCTAATGACACTGTAATGACGCTGTAATGGCCACTTGAAAACCTGCCGTCACAATGGAGACCTGTGTTAGTGCCGTGACCTTAACCTCCCATTTGAATTTCTGATGTGCACACACGGTCACAATAGGCAGACTTCCAAAGGCTTTTAAACTGGTGCTCTAGACAAAATAACATGCTACAATAATGCTATAAGTGTATTGCAAAAATGCTGAATCAATTTAACCCTGAGAGTGTAACTAAATGGGCCCAATTACGCTGTCCCTCCGCTCACATGTGTAACCTCTCAGAGATAAAGGTGCAATAGACAACGTCCAGCCGTCTGTTTTTTCTGTAAGCTTTTATTTCCCTCACACACCTAGGGCTCCATTTTCGTTACATGCTAAACCTCTTATTCCAAATCCCTTATCCTTTTTTTTTTTTTTTACTATTTTGAAAAACTTTTTGAATAGTTCAACGTGCCACTCTATTGACAGGTTGTGAGCTTAGCACCTAAGGCATAAGGGGTTTAGCGGTGACGAAAATCTAGGGCCTAGTACCTAGTAGTGACTAGTAACTAGTAATATTAGTTTTCTCTGTAACGAGTAATATAATGAGGTCATGTCCTACGAAGCACCAATAATATTACAGTTACTTCTGCTAATATTACTAGTTACTTTCCTCACGCTGCTGCGTTTAACAGTATTGCGTTGGTGAAGGCAGATGAGCTAATCTGACTTTACTTTGACCTAAAAAGTGCAACGAACAGCAACCTACAAAGCCTTCTAGTGTCAGAGTTGCGACATTGAAACATAATAAAGACGTGTGTGTCCTAGATTTGTAAAGTGGGTGACTTATGATTTTTTGCGGGTGGGGTGATGCAAAATTAATCTAAGAGTAATAATAAATTACATATTTCTCAAGTCCAAGTAACAAGTAATATTACCGTCCTACTGTAATATAGCCCAACACTGCTCACATCTATAAAACAGCGATTATGCATTTTGCTATGATGAGACGTGGATGCTATGTTTCTTTAGGGGGCTATACCTTTGCCAAAAGCGGGTGACGAGGACGGATTTGACTGTATGGCAACGTTTGGCGTGAGGGGACGCCCCGCAATGCTGTATATTGTTGACCTACCGAGTGGACACAATGATTTGCAACTCTGACGGCTCCCAAGTTGACTATACGCAGAGCCACTTGAAGCGCACACTGGTCAGCAGGCGTCAAGCCTGCTGAAGACAACGGTTGTTTACGTGTTTTGGCGGAGTTTTATTTAGGCGGGATTACCGGGGCCGCTGTAGAATGACGTCATGGGGGGGTCGCGCCACGTCAAATGTTGCTGTATGGTCAGACGTTCCGAAACGTCACTACAGTATAGAATCTACACTACAGTGATAGCCAAGGCCCTGAGTTGAGAGAGAGAGAGAGGGTTTTGTGCAGCCTGGAACTGGAATGATTGCGGATTATACAAAAAAAAAAAAAGAAACTGCTTTTGGCCACTTGAGTTAAGATGCTGCTTATTCCTTTCTCATCTTCCCCCCTCCTCCTCCTCACCATCTTTTCCAACGGTAGCTCGTTATAGGGCCCCCGCTCAACACAGTTACCATGGTAACAGTACACAAACAAGTGGGCGGGGCCAAAAGGTTTGGGCATGGTAAGTGTGAGCGAGCCATTCTGCCAGCTTTTTCTTTCTTTCTTTCTTTCTTTCTCTCTCTCTCTCTCTCTCTCTCTCTCTCTCTCTCTCTCTCTCTCTCTCTCTCTCTCTCTCTCTCTCTCTCTGGAACGTTTGCCACGCTGAAACTCACATGACCTTTTTCCTGTTTTTGAATTGTGGTTGGGTTGATGCTGTACCATTTTTGATTTCTCCTTGCGTTGACGGCGTGATGATACCGTGCGTTGTCTCTTCACTAAGTGTGTTTCTCCTTCGGAGCTGTCGTGATGCGTGAGCCAAAAAAAAAAAATCCGACTTGAGACATGAACTTTGACTTGTTGTTTGCACCTCTCTCTGGGACTGTTGGAAACCCCCATTGATTGTATTTATTTTATCTTTATTTTATAATTTTTGTCTCTTCTTTGTTTTTGGACGCCAAATTGCACCCCACTTGTTTGAGTTGATCCTATACCCGTTAAGCCGTGGTTTGAAGCTGGAATGATCTGATCAGTTTGATTGATTGATTGAGGATTGACTGATTGACTTGGTTGGTTCATTTTTTTTTTGCGTTTGATCGATTTTGTTCTTTCTTGTTCTTTATGTCACAATGTTCCAGTTCTACATTTGCAATGAATCTTTCTTATAGAAAAGGCTCTTGGTCTTGGAGCGTGAATGCTATACGTTGCTTCCCTCTCACATCGTTTTCTCCTCCACGCCTGGTTTATATCTCGTCACACATGGCGTCGATGTCGCGCAGCTAGAAAACCAGCCGTTCCGCAAGCTCATCGTGAGCTTGTGCATCTGCTGTTTTGCGTAGACGTGCCGACATGCCATTTACGACAGATTATAAATGAAGCATCTCACTTTCTTTTCCTTCTGGAGGTTGACTGGATGTTTGCATATTGTTCCCTTCCCTATAACCTCCTCCTCCACCTCCTCCTCCTCCGCCACCTCCACCGCATGCTGAGATCTCCTCCAACATCTCCACAATATTATGCTTCTCATTTGTTTTTTGTACCAGTGCATCTGTGTATTTTCGACCCTCTCTGTTCCTTTGTGTCTGTACCTGTTGTGTTTTTTCGTCCAAGACATTTTTCTCGTAAAAGTGGGTATAGTAGAGCATGCCGGAAAGTCTCTTTATTTTCTTTATCTTTTTTTCTGTCTTTTTTTCCTTTTTGTTGTAAATTGGAAAAATATGCAAAAGAAAAATCATTTTGCTTTGGATGTGGTTTTTCTTCAAGTATGTGTCTCTGAATGCTGTTGGGGGGAGAGGAGGAAAAAAAACACAAAACACAAATGATATGGATGTTTGCCATGATGAAATGTACTGCAGATGTTTTTTTTTTTGGAGAGTTGTCTTTGTTCGCTACAATAGCGAGAAAAGAACCATGCATGCAGGTTTACTTAACCCAATAAGATCAGATAAGCATCTTTCATTGTTTTAGATTTTAGATGTCCCAAAAATGACAGATATACAAGCTCATAAGCTTGTTCCCTTCGTGCCATGCTGCAAGCTTGTACAACTCCTATAGTTTTTTTTTTTTTTTTTTTTTTTTACATTTTTTGAAAGAGCTTGAAAGATACTTTGAATATGAGGACCAGACAAGAAGATTTGGGTTTTTCTAAAAGAAAACCATTAAAGGCCTCGTACACACGTAAAGAACAAAACGTACTGCACTCTGCCTGTGTTTGATGGCTGCCTGAATGCTTTTAAAATGGAAGTCACATAGTTTGACCAAACATTTGTGTTTGATAGGGGTTTAACGATACAGTAACTGTATAGAAATATTGTTTTTAATTAAAAAAATCAAAGTATTGAAGTATATCCCTGAAAATAGCGCATCATATCATTTGCAATGTAAAGAATCGATTTGTAATGTAAAGAATGGGTATCGAATCAGTATTAAATTGCCAATACTAAGTACTTATTGCATTGTGTTTAGCAATTTAAAGAAGAAAATGTATACATGTTTTTCATTATAATACATTTTCCCTTAAAAAAACTGCAGTATCCACATGTTTGACACATATTTAATGTATTTGTTAAATAACTACTGTATTGATTTTAGATCATTGAATCGAATCGTATGGTATCACCAGGATGAACCAATATCGTCCATGTATTGTATGTCAACAATGTATCGTGATATGTCGAATTGCTGTTAAAATATATTGTTATCCCTCTAGTGTTTGTGGTCAGAAGCCATCAAACACAAGTGTTTGGTCAAACCATGTATGTCCCGCATTGAGTCAGTCATCAAACATAGGCAGGGCACAGAACATACAGTATGTCCTTTACCTGTGTATGAGGCCTGAATGTTTCAACACAAATTCTCTGTTCTGGCGGGTTCGATCCCGGGCCGGTCCGCGGCCAGATATACAGTACATACTGTACATACAGGTGTGAGAAAAGACATTTTGTAGAATGGAGCAGATCTTACTGGGTTAAGCTCTTATCGCAAGGCCTGTGTGTGTATGCGTGTGTGTCCACGTGTCACCGTGACTTCATGGAATGGTTTTCTCTACCCAGGTCAACAACGCCACAGCCAGAGTAATGACAAATAAAAAGACCGTCAACCCATATGCAAATGGTGAGACCTCGCTCGCCCTGCACGCTGCATGCCCTGGTGCTGCATGTCATGTTCCCAATTATTATGGCATGTTGCTTTTTTCTTTATTTTCTTCTTTTTTTAAGCAGAACACAACTCTTCAGGATAACGTTGTATCAGAAGAAACTATTGGCCTTTTGTGATGGTCTTGTTCTTTTCTTACTTTTTATTATTATTCTTAAGTCTTTTAAGTTCTGAGTTTCCCTTGGGTTTGTACTAGTCGCACTAGTACTACATTTGAATCAATATTTATTTAGCCTTATCATGACATTTGAATGGATTGTTTGTGATTTTGTGTATTGTATGTCTTCTATAAAAATATAAATTTTGAATCAGGGGTGAACAAGTCATAGAGTAAGGAAACTATCATGGCATATCGTTCACCACTTCTTGTAGAATGGAAAAGAGCCTAAACAATGCAGGGTCTTCTTCCTCAAGGACGTGCACACATAGATGTCAACGGGGGCTTCAGGACCTCCTCTTTTACCTCTCTGTAAAACAACTGTTCTTTCCAGACCACGACTGCAGCATTTATTGCTTTCAGGAGAATTGCTTTTTTCCCCTGAAGTCTTCTGAACTTGAACACAGTATGTTGCGTTATTTGTTTAGGAATTCAGATCACGAGACAGCGTGTCGTGATCTGAATCACGACACGCTAAAGAGTACTGGATTACTCCCCGAAAATAGCAGATATTCACTATTTTGGTCCAAAAGTGCCCTCTTACAAGATTCACCCCTGCCTGTTGTAACAGCACGGAGCAGTGCCTTCTCAGTCAAACCAAAAGACCACATGGAACATCGCATACACTTTGTGTGATTTGTCGTGTTTTAGAGGTGGCTTGTTTTCCATGTGTCTTATTACATATGCAGTTACAGTGGTATGCTATAATGTATAGAGTCATTGGTGACACAGACGCTCATAAGCCTAATATGGACTATATCATTTACAGTGGTGGAAAGAAAGCCTGCATGCCTTCAGTAATAGTATCAACACTAATGTCTGTGATTCCATTTTTTCTTAAAGGGGAAGTCCAACCGTTTTCAACATTCTAATATGTCACTAGTATACCCTAGAGGTGCTGGGTGGACATGATGAAAACGTTTCCCCATTCTATGTTCCCAAGAAATGGAGGTCTGAAGAAAACCACTAACATGGTGAAACATCTTCATGACATCATCAACATGTATTTTCACCATATTAATGTATTTCTTTAGATGCTTCTTTTTCCTGAGAGCGTACAAATGGAACCAAATGAACCTGTTAGGGTTCATTTGGTTGCATTTCTACACTCTCGGAAAAAAATGTTGAAAATGGGTGGAATTCCCCTTTAAAGTATCGGTATCACAATGTAGGAGTACATACCAAATGTAGAAATTTACTTAGGAGATAGCAACTGAAAATGTATGTGCTGTGTGATGCCATAGATAGACTTTTTGTGAATATAAATGAATCTCATCCAAACACAGCTGTTTTTAATTACAGAACTGCTCAGTTTTTGAATGTCATTGAAGGTGACATCCAAACAGTGTTGACACAAACTTAATCAGCACACAGAAATATGTATCTGAAAACTAATATATCATGCGTCATGCCATAGCCTGAAGGGACGCAACCTACTGATTGGTTGTAAGGCTGTTTCAGACACCTGAAACTTCAAAATAAAATGTAATTTCCTTTTTTAAATTTGTTTTGTGGCCTGTTTTATGCCTTTATTGATAGTTAACAGTAGTTAGACAGGAAAGGGAGAGAGAGATGGGGAGTGACACGCGGCCAGGCCTGAGAGTCGAACCCGCAGCACGTTGTTGGGCTGGCTTGGCAGCCACTTTTAAATATTTTATTTTGTTATAATTCTCTTCATTTTTCCAGAAGTTCGCAGGTCAGCGTAAACGTGTCTCAGAATCTACTACTGTACATGTCTCTCACAGTCAATCTCTGTCTCACTCTCCAGGCTGGAAGTTAAATCCAGTGGTTGGCGCCGTCTACAGTCCAGAATTCTATGCAGGTAAGAAGACAAAAATCACTGCACACCTGCCCTGCACACCTGTTTTGGTTTGATGCAAACATGTGAAAAAATCTTACTATTAACTCCTTAACAGATTTAACATCCGTTTTAGACGTAATTAATTATTCTGTTGTCTGCTTATCACACGAAAGTGTGTGCTTTTTTTTAGATTAACTTGCTGGCCACCATCTCATACGGTATTTTAGTTGTTGACGTGACTACAAAACCCAGAAAACACCTCACACACTTTACAACTGTAATTGATAAATAATACATGATATAACTTTAAACGCATTTATCTCTGAATGATCCCTGGAAACAAATATTCATGTTATGAATTCGTAGATTTGCAGCAATTTGAACTATTTTACAATGTTTTTTTGGTAACACTTTCTATGATCCCTACTTTATAATGCATTATGAGAGCATTTATAGTGCATTATAAATGCATTCATAATGCCTCATAACTACACTCATAAACAGACATAATGCATTGTGATGCATTATATCAGTAGTCATGAAACATTATAATGTCACTGTCATAATGAATTATAACAGCTTAAATTCCAAGGATTCTATGGATGTTCTTGAATACTTATGAAGACCACATCTATAATGCATGATGAGGGTTTATAATGCACTCTTGACTGACTGCTTATAATAGATTATAAAAACCTACACATGCAGTTCATGTGAACTGTAGTAATGACTTATGGCATGCTATAATGGCCCATTCATTATCATGAGTTATCATTGCATGGGTTAAGTAAAGTGACACACATGTATGCATTTATAATCATGCATAATTGATCATAAAGCGTCATTGTTGGGGCTAAGTAAAGTGTGATTCATTTGCTTGCATTTAAAAGAATCTATGCTGCATCTTGAGTGATTATTATGCAGGACAAATACAGTATGTGTATGGTGGGAATTTATGGACAAGAGACCAAATACATTTGTCACATTTATGACAATTTCAATTTGAAAATAGCTGGAAACACCAAGGCCAATTCAAAAATGGGTGGCAATCCCAAGCAGAAAAACAAAAACAAACAAACAACAAAACACACTACCCATAAAAGGACAACTTTGTTTTTTGTTTTGGCCAATGTCCTTCTCTATGTTTGTTCCATACACTAGTTAAGGAACAAACATGCTTTAAGGTTAATTCTACAAAGAGCAGAACTGGGACGGATAACGTATTCTTCCACCTGCTATCCCCTCATGACAACTTTGTTGTTTGTTTGTTTGTTTTTTGTTTTTCTACTTGGGATTGCCACCCATTTTTGAATTGGCCTTGGTGTTTCCAGCTATTTTCAAATTGAAATTGTCAAAATAAATGTGACAAATGTATTTGGTCTCTTGTCCATAAATTCCCACCATACACATTTTACTGTATTTGTCTTGCATAATAATCACTCAAGATGCAGCATAGATTCTTTTAAATGCAAGCAAATGAATCACACTTTACTTAGCCCCAACAATGACGCTTTATGATCAATTATGCATGATTATATATATGTGTCACTTTACTTAACCCATGCAATGATAACTCATGATAATGAATGGGCCATTGTAGCATGCCATAAGTCATTACTACAGTTCACATGAACTGCATGTGTAGGTTTTCATAATCTATTATAAGCAGTCAGTCAAGAGTGCATTATAAACCCTCATCATGCATTATAGATGTGGTCTTCATAAGTATTCAAGAACATCCATAGAATCCTTGGAATTTAAGCTGTTATAATTCATTATGACAGTGACATTATAATGTTTCATGACTACTGATATAGTGCATCACAAAGCATTATGTCTGTTTATGAGTGTAGTTATGAGGCATTATGAATGCATTTATAATGCACTATAAATGCTCTCATAATGCATTATAAAGTAGGGATCATAGAAAGTGTTACCGTTTTTTTTAATGTATAAGTGTGATGCATTGTCTTTGTTTTGCCTCATGGGGAGGAGCACACACACACACACACACACACACACACACACACACACACACACACACACACACACACACACACACACACACACACACACACACACACACACACACACACACACACACACACACAGATCTTTTTGAGAGATCTTTCTAAGGACACCCCCCACCCCCCGCTGCTCAGTCCTGCCCTCCGTCCTCCCCGCAGTGACCTTGCTCTCCTCCCTGTCATTAACCTTGGTCCATTATGCTGAGAAATATCATGATTTTATGATAATAGGCTCAAAGACGGATCAAACAAAAAGAGAGAACCAAAGGAAAGAAAGGAAACGATGAGCGAGACGAGAATAGAGCAAAGTGTTGGCGTCGGTCGGGAGGAAACCTTGTATGTACCAAAACATTTGATGTGGTTTAGGGTTTTTTCTGTCTTTTATTTTCAGGAATGCATCGTAATGTATTGCCATATATGAGCCAATATTGTGTGTTCATATCATTCAGTGATTTAGGTCAGTGGTTTTCGACCAGTGGTCCGGGACCACCAGGGTTCCAGGTGATCTCCACAATCCCCAGGAGTTACATAGCCAGATGTAACTATTGAGAGTGTAAAAATGAAACCATTTCGTTTCATTTTTACACTCATATCATCTGACTTAGCCCAAATCTACACAACTAGAGATCTAGCTTTGCCTGTTATGTTTCCGAAATCCAGCCTGGAATTGTAGATAAAAACAGAAGAAATCTTTGGGTTTTGGTCTGTGGTGTTCTGTGGCTCAAATGCTGAATAAATAGTGGGCCTGGTAAAAAAAAAGTTGAAAAACTAGCAAAACTAGCTCTTTTTTTACCCCAGGGTGTCACTGAGGAACAGGATGAACTCCTTATATGGCTAGTACACTCTTAGTATAGGGAGTAGTGCCAGTCCTAATGTTTTTGTGCTCAGGGTGCGATTCCCGTAGCGCGGGGAACCCATGCGGGGCCAGACTACGTCCCACGGCGCCCCTAGAGATCAGCCCCTAAGGCTTCGCCTGTCCACAAAGCTGGGGCTGGTAGGGAGAATTATCCAAAACAAAAGTGACATTTGAATTAAGTGAAATCACTGAATATCCCTTTTAAATGTATCGTTAACACCCCTATTCCACTAGATCCAATATAAAATATGATATTTGTAAAAAAGGAAATATCCACACTTGCATAAAATTCATGGGTTTTCTTTATTTTTTTCTTTATTTCATAACACAAATCAACAGTAGAAACGGATGCGTTTCGGCACTCTGGGTTCCTCGGTGTTTCAAACTGGGGTCAGTCTCACAGAGACTCCATACTGTATATAGACTAGTTAGATGGCAAATTACAGCTACTTCTCATGTGTCTGATTCAGTCACAAGCTCCTCATTTAATTTAATTTACTTTTAATTTGGTCAACATTTGTAAAATACACAGACAACTTTCAATTTCATGTTATTTTATTATTGTAATTGTAATACGTTGTCACTGTAGTATGACCAACCCCCCAAAAGAAAGAAAAGAAAAGAAAGAAGAAAAGAAACATGGATATGTGAGGTTTCTGCCCGACAGCAACTATAAAGGAAGAAGAGCAAGAGAAAAAGCAATGAAGGACGAGAGCGAGAGAAAACCCTAATTGTTCGCCTCTTGCAAGGACATCAAAAGGACTCAAATGTATTTTATAAATTAAAATCAATATTTCCAATTTCTCCCGACAGTCGTTTGCCTAATTCATCCGCACATTCTTTTAATTACAAAATGGCTCCCTATCGATTCGCTTTTGTCTCGCCTTTCAAGCGGGCAAAACACAATTACTACGCCTGATTTATACTCTCAGTTTTTTGCGGCGCGGCGCGCCTCGCGTGCCGGGCGGAAACGCCCGTTCTACAAGCTCATATGGTGCAACGCGGGATGAGTGTGAGCTTGTAGATTTGTGAGTGAAGCACACATGCTTGCATTAATATACTGTACTTGTGGGGACATTTAGCAGTGATGGAAAAAATACTCACGTTTTATTTAAGTAAAAATATTAATACTGCACTGTGTGAATACTCTGCACACTGCACATGCACACACTCAAACTGAAACTAGGGTTGTGTTTTTACCCCAGGGGCTCACTGGGGCCAGAGAGGAACTCCTTATACGGTCAGCACACACTGTAGTGGGGAGGATTAGCCAAAAAGAAAAAAAAAAAAAAAAAAAACTATTTGAAATGAAATCACTGACTATACCTTTAAAGTATGTATTACACGAGTGACAGTATTGGGCCAGTCCCTCAATTCTGAGACTTGTCAGGCGTCTCACAAATTGAGTCCCTGTCCCACATTGACTGGCAGCTGTTCAAGTGCTCTATTAGTTAGTCCCCCAGTTTGGGTTTCAGTTGTACAGTATATTTCTCTATTTTCCTGTAAAATGTATTTTTAATTCTTTGACAGATTAGCAGAAAAGCTAGGCTCGCTCCCATTAGGTTCCATATCCAAAGACAGCTTAAGGTGTCTACTTTAATATGAGTTGATGATGTTTCAGGTTTTTTTAATACATTTGATAAAACAGCTTGTATTTTCCACATTTCACCGTTTCCATGGCTCATTCAGAGATAAAGACAGTTATATCATTTATCATTTATTAATTAAAGTGTGTGAGGTGTTTTCTGAGTTTTGTGTTTTGTAACGCCTAAAATACCTAATGAGATGATGGCCAGCAAGTTGATCTATGCTTATAGGTTAAAAAAAAGTATGACATGTGTTTTCGTGTGATAAGCAGACAACAGAATGATCAATCACGCCAAAACGCGTGGTAAATCTGTTAAGGAGTTAAGCCTGTTAAAGTAACAAGATAGATTTCCACTTGCATTAAAAAAGTAACACAATGGAGTGGTTGATTATGTATAGGCAATAGTGGGCCTCTGGTCAAATATGACATAAAGGCCTTCAATAGCAACTTAAGTCCTGTCCCACTTATCCATCTAATAAGTTATAACAAGTATAGCCAAATATGTGTGTATAGGGCTGAGGCGGGTAATGTAACCTGTAGCAAATTACATTACTACAGCTGTCAAATAATTGCAATGGAGTAAAAAATGCCTCTGAGTGAAGTAGTTTATTGATAACTTACTTTCTACTGGAGAAAGTAAGAATGCCTCACATCAAATTCACCTCAAGTAACTTTCTACAAACCTCGTCCCCTACGCGTGTGCACACAGACATAGTTTACAGGTTTCCTCCACAGCCTCGCCCTTTTTTCTTCAATCGGTAATTAGAGATTGATTAATATGCAGTGATTGTGTTAATTGTGGACGAGGTGTGGACTCGTTATGACTAATTAGACAGGGCGGCCATTGGCAGGTGGCCTCGGCCAGATCAGATGAGGAATGAACGGGAGATTGTTTGGCTGTCTGGTGCTGGAAACCACATATGTCCACAAAGTGGTCCTTTTAAAATAGAATACTCATTATTTATGAGGAAGTATAGGGCCTGTTGATGACATTATAATAATGGAGTTACGAGGTTTTAGCTCGACGGCAGTGATTTGCATTCATTCATTCATTCATTCATTCATTCATTCATTCATTCATTCATTCATTCATTCATTCATTCAGTCACTCATTTACCGTAATCAATCATTTAGAATTGATCTTGTGAAATACTTGAAGAATTGTTTGTGATTCTAGACCAGGACTTATTTTTCCATGCAGTGTGACGCTGTTTTATTTATTTAATTCTTGCTGATAAGTCACATGCCTGTCACGAAGACATGATGTTAAGTAAACCCAACATAAAGCAATGCAAGACAAAAGACAGAGATCAAAAGAGATTGAGAGAGAGAGAGGGAGAGAGAGAGAGAGAGAGAGAGAGAGAGAGAGAGAGAGAGAGAGAGAGAGAGAGAGAGAGAGAGAGTATGAGTAACGAGCTGCAGGTGTCAGGAAGTCATTAAGCGTGTACGTTAATTAATGTTTCTTTCTTAATACGGTGGGACACAGTGTTACTGCTGGGGAAACAGCGATAAAGTGTACAGTACACGCTCCCCTTCACACGCACAGACGAGTTTGCACATTCATGCACGCACACACGCACGAACACACACACACATGCAAACACGTGTGGACACACACACACACACACACACACACACGAAATATTGTATAGATTTAATCGAATGCTTAGACAAGCAGACAAGTACATTTTACGTTGTACAGGTTTAGTGTTTCCATTTTTCAATATATTTATACTTTTACTTCACTACAGTTTTGCTAAAGATTTTTTTCAAAATGTAATTGCAACTTAAATGTATGTACCGGCAGGGCCGTTGCTAGCCATTTGGGTGCCCTAAGCACAAATGCTTTCTGGTGCCCCCCCCCCCCCCCCCCCCTCACAGGGCCACCGTTTCACATAAGCAGTGATGGGCCATTAGCCATCCTGTTGTTTTCAGAACGATCCAACACCTCCAGTCTCCAGAACCAGTTAAACAGGTTTTGACTCATTTGATAACAAAAGGCTGAATTAATGAAGTCTAACACCTTGGAACAACCTTCCTAATGCCATTGTAATGTATAGTTCCCCGAATCCCCCACCACTACTCATTGTTTCTCAGTTGCAAGGGCAATTTTTTTTCATGGGTTGACACCAACACTTGCCTGCTTGCCCGGGGAAAGTAAAAAAAAAAATGGTCGGGCAAGTGAAGACTGCTACCTGGTTGCCCGATCGGGCAAGTGTGCAACTTAGTGCACTATAACACAACACAAGATAAATTTGTCTTGGAGGCAGTCATTGCACTCTGCGTCTGTGTCTTTCTGTGGCTTTCTAGGCCTACACAATTCCAGGCTGGGTTTGGGAAACAAAACAGGCAAATTAACATACAGATCAAAATGACTATTAATTTTCTACATTCTCTAGTTGTGTAGACCTGGGCTAATTAAGATGATGAATTTTAACTCTTGAGAGTGTAAAATGATACCAAATGGACCCGCAAGGGTCCATTTGGTTTCATGGCAAGTGCCTCCGAGACCTTAGTGTCAACCCCTGTTTTTCCTTCCCTGAATTCCTGGCCCAAGCTATAGCCTGGACCAGCAAATTAACCACAGCCCCTGTGAAATCCTACTGAAATCCTCATGTAGGCTGCACCCTTGCAGCCTACACAGAGAGGTGGGGGCGTGTGTAGGGTGAGGTGGTGGTGGGGGGCATCCCTGACCAGTTATACTTAGGGCCTCCAAAAGGTGCTGCGGCCCTGAATAAGCCCGCAGCCTGGCTGAGTATTTTAGCTCGTATAAGCTCGGTCAATTCTCGATCATTTCTTACCATTCAACATGTTATGTTGAAAAAACATGTTCCATGTTTTTTGCTGTATGTGGCGAGCATTTATCCCAAGTCTGCAAAACGTTATTAAATTAAACGATAGTAAATTGCAAAAAAAGTCGGGAAATTCGCGGTAAAACAGACATCTTTTTGATCGTTCATATCTCCTTCAATTCTGGACCATTTTGTACATTTCAAAATGCAGCATGACGGGCAAAAATCACTCTCTCAGATGCTGTATAGGATATGCAGGTAGGTCTTCTCTACGAAGCGGAATCAAGAGAAATGTAAACGTCGGGATTTCAGTGGAAACGTGAAAGCAGCAGCATTGTCACAAGTTAATTAATGTATTTAATTATGCCTTACCTAAACACAAGCAAGTGACCGACAGCAGGCAGCTGTCTAGAGCTGTTTATAGGACAATCCATAAATAAGGAGATGAATTGAACTGGCGGTTCTGTGGACATCTCCAATGTGCACAGTCTGTGCCCGCACGTGGCTTTGAAATCCCGTTATCTCCCAACTCTATTTGACGAAATTAGTTTAAGGGACTGCGTGACAAACAGGGGGCACCATGTCTCTGGAGAGGGGCACAAAGCAGAATCAACAGTTTTCTCGGGAAAATGCATATTTATAGATTTTTATTTTATTTTTCATGTGCCCTGCCGGTCACGTGGTGCCCAACGCACTGCGCGTTATGCGCGTTGCCCTCCCTACGCCACTATGTACCGGTATGCATTTATATATGTTTATATGCTACATTTGATAGTATTGACACTTTGGTGTTATAATGTGTGACCATAATCAAGTAGGACATTAATTTACAGAAGGCCTATCCAGATATCTCATTATTTTCAGCACAAGGTCATGGGTTCTTTCTCTGGCAGTGTCAATTCAGCGTTTTCAGTGGAACCTGATTGTAGGTGTTACACTATACCTACTTCAGGTACCGGTAGGTCTTATTGTCAGTAACAGTCAGAGTGCAGGAGTATTATCCCCAATTTGCAATGTGCAACATTATGAGTCATAGCTTAAGAAAATAACAGTGGGATATCTACAAAGAAACTATATGTACACACTACAGAGAGCTACAGGTATGTGCATACACTATAGAGTGCCATTACATAAGTTGAGCCTACTGTATGTACTGTATTACACCTGTACGCGGCCAACAAAACAGCCAAAGTTAGAATATGGAAATGAGAGGTTTCTGCCTGATAGCAACATTATGTTAACTAATTAACTAATGTCGGGGGCCTCCTGGACAAATAACACAGCTAATGATTAGTATTTAGCGTGTGTCCCCCTATAAGCACACCTTTCATTCAATTAGCCTGCAACCCGGAAGAGGCCTGGGGCTGAAGGAATGTGGTCTGTGTGACTTTAAGGTGTCTTAGCAAATCAAGGTGACAAAAGATGAATAGGAACAATTACCGCTGTCACCTCTCCCTACCTCCATACTTAAGATAGAAAAACCCTTTTTTCCCCCTTAAAGCCTCCATTTTTCATCAGGTCAATGAATGATTCACTGTTTCTATTAGCATTATATTACCTGCTCCTTTTTTGAAGAGATGTATAATTAGTTTTGCGGACGACGTCTTCATCTTCCCCTCTCAACCTCTGCCCGCCCCCCGGACCCTCAAATTAAACCTGGCAGTATAGTCGTTTCCACTGAAAAACCTGCCCTTTCTATTAAGATTAATGATAAGTTAATAACAATACTAAGGCATATCTTACTCAGTCTACTTAACTTGCAAGCCCTTCCCACCTCTTTTCCTTGGTACAGTGACCTGCACCTCTATAGCTTTCCCTTTTCTTTTCTGTGATAGGTTTGAAATTAGGAACACCTGTGTTGTGGGATTTATCTTGTATAGATCTACTTGTAAATAGGCCTTTCTTTTACAAACTAAGACAATTAACTGTTTTGCTTCTTTACTTTTGGTTGGCTGTCAAATATTCTGGAGATTAAAGGCCTATTCAGAGATGCATTTTTGGCATGCAATGTTGGATTGGCCATACTGACCACTGATGTGGTCTGTCTGGAAGTGTGAAAAATGTATTTTTCATTTCACTGGGGCTTGAAATGAGATGAAGAGTTTGTTGACTGAATGGGACGTGAGGTTGGTTTCTGTAGCCAGTCTGTATACAGTATGTACTGTACTGTGCTGTATGTACAGCAACATTGGATTGGAGTTATTGTCAAACTAATAATAGCATTAATGGTTTAATTGTGTTATTTATTTATTTTATACAAGTAATATCTATTTGACTGGTACAATAATAAAATAATCAATAGATAATGTGCTTTAGTAAATTTTAGAAACAACATGATCTTGACAATAGAAGGTATCATAAAGTGAATGGCAGATCGAGTGGCAAAGTGAGTGATAGAGTGAATTTAAAGTTGTTTAAATTAATTTAATGCATACAAATATGACTTCTGTTTGGCTGCATATGGGCTGTCATGGCCAGAAAGATTATTATTTTTTTGCCCCACAGTAGGGATTCTTGCATATTAACTTCCAGGTAGGATGATGATGATGTCACACATAGCCTCTATAGAAGCTCAGGCACCGCGTAGCGTCTATGTTTGACAGATGAAATTATGCAAAACAAACTATTGTGATTACACCCCATACAGTAATTGTGATGAGGCGATTGTGTAATGTGACAGGCCTAATGGAGTGTTGATGACGGTGCACTGTGTGTGCGTGCATACATGTGTGTGTCAGGGGCGGATGTAACATTTCCCAATTGGGGGAGGAGTAAATGGTTGGAGGGGGGGGGGGGGGGGGGGGGGGGGGGGGGGGGGGCGGCTTCATCACCCGTGTCGCTTCACACCACAGGCGATGAAGCCGCCCGCATACAGTACCATTCTCAGTTACAGGACTTTTATTAGTCTAGTAAAGTGTCAATAATAACATCAATTGTTGTTGAAGTTACAACAGACACGCAGCATGCATAAAGCTAAAGGTCTAACTCAGAGGGTTTTCTGTTTTCAATGATGAAATGCTGTTGGTTAGTTAGTAGCAGTAGTAGTGTTTCAAATCATTTTAAGTATAGAAGCTTTAATTTGAAATATCTTGGGTTGTTTTGCATGCCATCGTGTTTGGTGGGGCAGACTGAGCATTTAGGGGGGCATTGCCCCCCCATGCCCATGCCTAGATCCGCCCCTGGTGTGTGTATGCGTGCGCATGTGTGTAGATGGACTCAGCTCAGTGTGTGAGTCCTTGTTCATCCGTGTGCACTGTGTGAAACACCTGGTATTCACTTATTCCTGCATATTAACAACCCTCCTCTAAAGCAAGCTGATTTATATATAATTCTGTATGATTCTTTAAACAGTTAACATTTTTTCTTCCCTGGCTCCAGTCTTCCAACAGCAAGAAGACGATCCGAATTGACCAGTTACACATGTTTTATTATAGTTCAAAGGAGTAATAATATTGCTGTAACACTCACATTGATTTCTTACCAAAGCGATTAATTCAGCCTATACCACAGTCAGTGCAACAACACCCTAAACACACTTGACACCCTTAACTCGTTAAATAAAAAATCCACACACACTGCCTGCTTTTTAGGGGCAAAATACTCCCTCCTATGTCCAGCTTTGTGGATGGTGTGCGGGCGCGCGTGTTTGATTGGCATGATCATGAAAATGAGGATGCATTGCTCACTGGCATGAGCAAATTGTGTTGCCAATGATGTATGATAAGTCATATAAGTTCACCCCACATTTTGTGATTATTTTCTCTTACCTTTTGAGTACATTGTAGTCACAGAATATTTATCTCCACCATGCACAATCCTTGACAATCACAGAGCCGTTCTCTGTGCTATAGTATCCCATAGTTATGTAGGGTCCAGGTAGAGCGTATGCTCATGTTCTACATAAATTGAGTGCCAAAGTGAGTTTTGCATCATTGTTAACCACATGTTTAAACATTTTCTTATTTGCCATAGTATTTCCTAAAAGATTATTGACATCAAAGTCATCATAGTCTGCAGCTGAACGCGTTCTAACGCTCAGTGTGTTTCTCTTCCTTCCCCTCCTGCAGTACCGGGCTTCCCTTACCCAGCAGCCACTGCGGCGGCAGCCTACAGAGGGGCCCACCTACGAGGCAGAGGACGCACCGTTTACAACACGTTCAGGGCCGCCGCCCCTCCCCCGCACATCCCTGCATACGGAGGGTAAGCATCACCATAATGTCAGCCCCTAGGGCAGTGGTTTTCAACCATTTTCATCCTAGGCAAGGACCCATAATGAACCCCAGACCCCACTTTGGAAAGCACTTGTTCTACAAGCCTGTGAATGTCTCCAGGAGATGCACATCACTGGTTCTCAATCTACAGTAATAGTCTGGTCTGGGGACCACTAGTGCTCCTTGAGGGGGTTCCAGGTGGTCCCCAGCTAAATGATGGAGAGTTGGTAACCAAATGGATGCTTATTATAACTTTGCAAGAGTTAAATTATTGTAAATCATCTGCATTACTTAATTAATTTAGAAGTCTACACAATGAGAAAGTGACTGTAGAAGAATTGTTATGTTGATCAACGTTATCTTACCTAGGTACTACATCAATACAGCATGGAATTGTGGACACAATCTTATCACCAAATCTTATCTCCAACCATAACAAAATATTACAATTTTGCATCTAAGAAGTTAAATCTCATTAAATGGTTGTCCGTGACTCGAATTTCAAATAAATAATGTGCCTTGATTTGAAAAGGGTTGAAAACCACTGCTATAAACCACTGTTATGTTATGAAGGAATTTACTGATAAATTATGAAGGTAGAAAGGCAACTGAGCAAACTCTGACACACTGCTTTCACACACAGGGGGCAGCTAAGATACAAAGGTACAAAGCTACACATTTGTAGCTTTGTATTTCTATATTTATAATCATGGAGAGACTGTGAAATCATTTGTCCGACCACGGCCGTTGGTTGTGAACACTATAACACGTTCTTCACTATTGCTATTCAACCTAAGCGGAATCCCTAAACAACGGGGGTACACAAGGGCCTTTCTAAGAAAAACCTTTGACACCTTTCGAGAGGTGAAGGAGAGAGATGAAAGAACCCAAATTGCTCTAGTAACCACATATTCAAGAATGGCAGAAGATTCAATAGAGGGATACAAAATCATACCCGCCTACAGAAAAAAATAAAAACTTAAAAGATTACCTAGTCCAGAGCAAACTTTAAAAAACAGACAGAAACCTCCCTAAAAGACCGGACTACTTTAAACCCAAATTACTAGTGAAAAACATCATGACAGGGATAAACAAAACATAACAGCGACCACAAAAAACTGTATATCTAATCACATGTAACAAATGTAATCTACAATATGTAGGGGAAACCAGAAACACAATAGCAGAGTAAGCAGACAGACTTAACCAGCATAGATATAACATAAAAATGCCAAGGAGATGTCGCTAATAGTACATTTTATTGGACATGGAATTGGGGCAATGGAAGTATGTGGATTAGAATGCAACCAAACGTGGGCAGAGGGGGAGAGGAAGTTTGCAGAAAAACAATTAATACAGCACATACAACTTAATACAGCATTTCCACAGGGCTTAAACCACTATGAAAGATAAATAAGATTAGTTATCTCAGACATAGACTCTTCTTCAACAAAGATGGCGAATGCAAACATTCTCTGTATTGTACTCACTATAATGTTGTAAGATACAAAACACTGAAGTCCTATACCACAAACCTAAACATAACCTCAGTAAAAACCTATGCACAACGGCGCGACTGTTGGCCACGACCGCTGGCCAAAACCGTTGGCCGCGACCATTGCAACGGTTGCCCAACGGTCGCAGCCTATGCCAACACTTGCGACCGTTTGACGAATGACAACTGCTGCGACCGTTGTATTCGGCCAACAATCGCAGCTGTTAAAAAAATACCATAAATTAGTAGCAAGCTTTGGGCCAACGTTTGTGGTCGGGAAATGACTTTGCTCTTCCTGGAGATATGTGTAGCTTTTGTAGAGCTACAGGTACAAATGTGGGCTGTCTTGATGATGCGGGTGGTTCCTTTGAGAGAGAATGTTAGCCTGTATCTTTAGATCTGCCAGTTCAGTTCATTCAGTGTGGATGCAGCAAATAAGGCTTTATTCAACAAAAATGTGTCTCTAAATATTCCTTTGTACCTCTGTCCCTGTCTGTCTGCCTCTCTTAGTCTGGGTCTGGGTCTTTCACAAGCGATTCATTCAAAGGTCTTTTGTGTTGTGCGTGAATGAATGGGAACAAATTCTGTCAATTTGTCCTCAAACATTATCGTTTCTCCAGTTGTTCTTTTATCTCTTTGCGCGTAAATGCACGGTAAAGTCAGTCAGTGGCAAAATGCTGTAACATTTGATTGGACACACACACACACACACACACACACACACACACACACACACACACACACACACACACACACACACACACACAAACACAAACACAAACACACACACACACACACACACACAAACACAACACACACACACACCCGCCAACATGCATGAATCGAACCAATGGGCTTGCCTGGAGGATGTTCACCCTTTGCCTGGATTGTGGGGAAGTGTTGTTTATATCATGGGCACCCAACAACACTGCCACCACTTTTAGTTTTTCTACTTTTTGGGCTATACTTTTTTTTTCCTGCTGCCAAAACACACACACACACAACACACACACACACACACACACACAACCACACACACACACACACACAACCACACACACACACACACCCAACCCCATTTCCCTCCTCCACTGTCCCGTTACCAACAGAGCCAGAGAAGACTCCCTTGTTTGTACAGCTCTCATAGTAGTTCCATTAGTAAACGCTGAGAGTTTTTACAGTGTAACATCGGCAGTCACAGATACTGACCTGCCAATTTAGACCTGACCTACACACAGGATCCAATATGAGCTCAATGGTAAAAATTGTCAGGACATCTGGGTTGGAAGAGAGAAGTTGAAATAGCTTTTTAAAAAAAAATACAATCCCAGTATCTTATTATAAAATTATAAGTGACCTCTGTCTGTATCCGCAAATCTGTCTGTTCCACATCTTTGTCATTCATAATGGGATATAGTGGTGGTTTTCGGTCCGATAGCCCCGGGGTGCACAGACCGACTAGTAATAAAAAAGGGGACAGTTCTGGGACTTACCAGGTTTCTTCCTGCTCTTACATTGACGTTTTCGTTTTATGACTGCAAAGAGGGAAAGCGAGCTGCCGTTCAAGGCACGTTCTCCGCGGCGTCGGAACTTCATTAAGTCGACGGGGCTGAAGCACGGTGCCGCCCATCAGTGGCGTTTCTAAGCAATTTGGAGCCCTAGGCAAGATTTTCCCTGGAGCCCCCCTTACCAAATGGACCCGTAAGGGTCCATTTGGTAAGGGGGGCTCCAGGGAAAATCTCCTGTAAAATGGCGTCCCGCAAGGGATAAAATTATTAACTATTTTTCAACGAAACAACATATTATATGTGTTTTAAATGTTCAATTCTAGTTATAGAGGATAAGTACAATATATTTATCCATATTAGGCTTATTAGCCTGGGATCC
>CM076965.1:29383732-29393732 GCA_039105355.1 Benthosema pterotum | reverse complement strand
TCTTATTCTACCAATGAAAGAGTGTTATAACAAGGGTTTGACAAAATGCGTTCTATACACCAGCAACTGTGCCACTGAGAGATTTTGGCTGATATCGATTTCCGATAGAATTATTCCATATGATCTCATTCTATATTACCAAAATCAAATATAATAATTTTGTCCGTTCTGAGAAATCCATGTATCAGGGTGTCTACACTTCAGGCAAGTCAGATTTAACTTTAATACCTTTATACTGTATTTAATATTGAGCTTGTAGATCTGTTCAGTCTGTTAGGGACTGTTTATCTATACAGTAAAGACAGACTGATTCATCAGACCAATTAATGAATCGGGCTGATTGATGCTGATAACCGATGATTAACCAGTTAATCTAAGAACAACTCAAATCGGCCAATACTGTTGTGTTTGCCGATTAATCTCCCATCCCTAGTCGCAACGCATCATGATTCTGTCCGGTGGAAACCCAGGAAATGTCATCTGTCCAAAACTTCCAGATTCATCCACTGCCACACATTTCACGGAACTTCCTGTGGAAGGTTTGCCACTGAGACTGTCATGGCGCAGCCCGGTCACACTACCAAATTACCTGGGTGTCTTTTCCTTGTATTTGTTCCTATAGGCTCGACTACCCTCCCCTCCCCTCCGCCCTCTCCCCAACCCAGACCCCCAAACCCCCTGGTTGTGTGGCGTGTTCTTTGGATTGGACTAACCTCTCTCTCTCTTTCTGTGTGGAAACAAAACAACAACAACAACAACAAAAAGCGTTGTCGTCGGGAGACGGCCATGTTGCCTCTGCCTGCATGTGAACATGCACTAATATGGATGTCTTTTGTTTGTTTTGTGTCTGTCTGTGTTTGCATCCCTCTGCAGTGTTGTTTACCAGGATGGATTTTATGGTGCAGATATTTATGTAAGTATCGACTGACATGGCATGCAACCGACAGCAACTCTGCATGATGCACCTCACCTCACCCACCCACCGCCCCTCCGTCCCTCCCCAGGGGTTGACACTAAGGTCTCCGAGGCACTTGCCCATCGGGCAAGTGCAAGTCAGGTTCTACTTGCCCTCAGGTCATGGTCACTTGCCCCCCAAAAATATATTGTAAATTTTGCATTTAAGTTTACTTCCTACTTGGGTGCTTTAAACCAGGGGTTTTCAACACCTGGTCCCTGAGAGGGTTCCAGGTGGTCCCCAGCTAAGTTGGTTAACCAGATGTAACTCTTGAGAACATAAAAATGAAACCAAATGGACCCTTGCGGGTCCATTTGGTTTCATTTTTACACTCTCAAGAGTTAAAATTCATCATCTTAATTAGCCCAGGTCGCTAGTGCACTAAGTTGCACACTTACCCGATCGGGCAACCAGGTAGCAGTCTTCACTTGCCCCACCATTTTTTTTACTCCCCCCGGGCAAGCGGGCAAGTGTTAGTGTCAATCTCTGCTCCCTCACATCACATCACCCCCCTACCACCCACACCACTACGCCTGTGGTCTGTTACCTTATGATGCTGCATGCAACCCCTCTCCCCCGCTAAGGTTAGTCCCATCCCATCACATGAGAAACGGCACACATCCCTTTCAAATGAGGGGAATGGGATCGGGAGCAAAAAAAACAACAACATGATCATCACTGGTATATATTACATCCATATCATGATATTAGACTGGATATTGTCTGTGAGTTTTACTACTGTCATATGACATAAGAAGTGCTGATCGGAATCAATGGGAAGGGAATTAAAAGCAGCATACCGATAGTTCTGTCAGCCACAAGTTAGAATGAGAGATCAGATAATATCAGTGTTGGTGACGGTACTGTAGCAAATACAAACACAGTAAGAACATACTAATACATTGTCACTTAGTAAAAGACAGGAAATTTTCAGCAACTTACTTGATTACAAGCACAAAATATTGACACCAAAATGTACTTAATGTATTTTTTGTGAACTTGTAGCTAGCCACATTTTAGAATATCTGAATTCTAGAATACAAAATATAATTATATTAATAATCAATATCTGCAAGCTAAGGTTCAAGGTTCAAGGTTCTTTATTTGTCACTCCAGTAGATGTCTGGACATATACAATGGATGAAATAACATTTCCATTGCTCCCCAGTGCAATTAGACAATAGACAATAGTGCAATAAGAAAATGACAAATACAAACAATACAAGAAACAATAAGTTTCAACAATAAGCAACAGACTAGAACAGTAAAGTGCAACTGTAACAGCATAAGGTAAAGTCAGGAGCACATGAGTAAATGTATTTTGTGAGTTTCCACCACAGACAAGTTTACAATCAGATTAGATAAGCCTGATAAGGTATGATGATGATAAGCTGAGGTAAGATTAAAAAATAAAGTGAGTCCTTCCATGAATGTTTAAACATGCAACATGAAGGCAGCCCAAAAAGAAAATCAGAAAAAGATCCAAGAAGCCTAGAAAATAGCACTTTGTCATACATTGACTTCAATCTGCATTTATCACCTAATAAACCCTGTTACTTACAGGTCTGTGATGAAATGAAATCAATAAACATCAAAAGGTGCTGTTTCCGTCAGATGTTCGCCTAGTTTCACCTGTTTAAACATTGTAGCGTTTAAGTGTTATTTTTAACTTAACAAAGACCCACAAGAAAATCTGGCTTCTAAAAACATCAGAACATATTCATAACATTCATCTTTTCTAGAAACAAACGACGAACACATTCAGTAAATAAAATGATTCCTTAGTACAGTGGTTTCCAACCAGTGGTCCGGGCACCACCAGTGGTCCCTGAGAGGGTTCCAGGTGGTCCCCAGGTAAATGATAGAAAATTGGTTTCCAGCTGTAACTCTTGAGAGCTGGACACTCTCAAGAGTTAAAATATTCATCATCTGAATTATCCCAAATCTACACAACTAGAGATCTAGGTTCGCCTGTTATGTTTTCAAAATGCAGCCTGGACTTGTAGATTAAAACAGAAGAAATCTTTGGGTTTTGGGCCTGTGGGGCAAAAATGTAATCAAATGGTGGTCCGTGGCTCAAATGCTGGTCCCTCCCTGGTATGAAAAAGGTTGAAAACCCCTGCCTTAGTAGATGATTGTTCTTTGTTCTCTTTCTCTCTGTTTGTTCTTTAAAAGTACAATTTGAGAGCCATTCTGTGTAGACAGTCTATATTTTGGCCTAGCATTAAAACATGCACAGTATAGTGAGCGTATTGTGCACGTTGCTGCGCGCTGTAGGTTGACGTATTGCCGCGGCTTCACCTATAAAACAGCACTTGGTATTGCTAGCACATATCAACGGCAATGACTTGGCAAATGCTTGATTAACGGCCAACATAAACAACCCACGCGCCCACACACACACACACACACACACACACACACACACGCGCGCGCGCACACACACAGGCGAAGAGGAGCCTCCAGTGAGACTCAGACTAATGGCGCGGGGTGACTAATGCGTGTGCGGAGGTGCTGGGATAGCTCCCCTAATACCTTGCCTCCCCTCGCCTTGCCATTAGCCCCCGCGCCTCCGCCGCCGCGATTGATTGCCACGCCGCGATAAGATCATTTAATATTCATTAGCGAGGGGGATCTGGGGGTGGGTGGGGTGAGGTGGGAGGGGGGTGCTGTCGCCACGTTCGCCCTGTTTATTACAAAATGCCGTTTGTGTGTGAAGTGGATTCGCTCAATTCGTCCAAGCGGCAGATGAGATAAGTTGGGGGGGGGGGGGGGTTGGGGGGGTAGATGGAGCTGGAAAAGGCATCTGGAGGCGAGCCCAGGCAGGGATGATCATCATGCGCCATGCAAAATGGTGCCACGTGAACACTTAAAGTGTTTTTCAACCTTTTTGATATCAAGGCCCACCATTTATTCAGCATTTGAGCCACAGACCACCATTTGAGGATATTTGATTTTAACGCCACAGACCCCAAACCATAAGATTTGGTTTGCTTTGGGCTGGATTTGGGGGGGGGGGACAGGCAAACGGACAAAAAAGACTATTAATCTTCTAGTTGTGTTAAGATGATGAATATTTTAACTCTTTTAAGTGTAAAAATGACCTTTACCTTTATTTTTACGCTCTCAGGAGTTACCTGTCTGGTTAACCAACTTAGCTGGTCCCCGGACCATCAGCTGAAAACCCCTGTTCTATATCATTGTTGCTCTTTATATTTTAACCTTTTGAAGATGCCATGATTTTTCAGATATTATTGTTATACGAGGAGGACGTTTTTTTTTCTTTTTTTTTTTCTTTTTCAAAAAAGTGTACAGTATTGTTAAAATGTTGTTTTTATGTGGGCACCCCCACCAGTTCATTAAGTATGCCTGTGGGTGGTGATGGGTGGTGATCTACCTGAACTGAAGCCACAACTACAGCTTTAGAGTTAGGAGAGTTAATATGAACCAGTGCAGGTACGTGTGGCACGCAGCAGGTCTTAGTTACAGGGCCCCATCATTATCATCATCATCATCATCATCATTGCATATTCTCTATTCTCCAGTGAGTGGAATAGAGAATATGTAACTTGATGCTTTCGTGTGATGCTGTGATACGATCAAGGAGAGCGGCGTTCATTTATGAGAAAAAAAGCAACAAGACAAAACCAAAAGTAAAACAAACTAGAAAAGTGTCCTTCTGGGCACAGGTTCCCACCAGGTCAGGTCAGGCTGTGGCCTCCTGGTGGAGCTATAATAGGCCAATGTTAAAAGGGTGCCATTTCTTCTTATGACTTTGGCATTTGGATGATGGGAGGCATTTTGTCCAAAAAATGCAAATCTCTACCTGTTGGTGGTGCTATAATAGGCCATTGTGAAAACAGTGGGATATTTTTCTCAGCCTAGTAGGAAAGTGTGTTAACGATTTCATATAAATTTCCTGCTGCGTTCATCATTTGATGCTTTTTGTTCTAAACAGTGCAGTCTTGCAAACTTTGAAAGTGAATTATTGCCAATTAGGATGGAATATGAAATATGAAACACATCCGTCCTGAGAACCATAACTGTAGAGATACTGTGTAACAAATTGCGCGATTTTTAGACCAAATCTAGACGGGTAATATATGAAAAAAAAAGTGTTTTACAAAAAGCAGCTTCCTGGTGGCGCTATAATAAGCTGAAATGAAAAATACAGGTCAAAGGTTCATGTTTGAACTCTATACAGTGTACACATGCAACATTTCACGCAGGTACATTTAAAAGTGTGTGCTGCGCTGTAACAGGTTGTTGTGGAAAATGTAAAAAATGGAGATAAGAGGTTTCTGCCTCGCCGCAGCAGCAGCAGCGACGATAAGCAAAGAAACAAATCAGAGCAGCTCTTCCACCAGTGGTGACAGAAGGGCGCAGTAAAGCACTGAGGGTGGGTGGTGGGTGGCAGGTGGGGGGTGGGTGGGGTGAGGCGTGTGTCAGTAAAGCACTGAGGGTGGGTGGTGGGTGGCAGGTGGGGGGTGGGTGGGGTGAGGCGTGTGTCACGCATGCGGCAGGTATGTCATCCTGACACGCGGCCCCATCATCAGCTTATACTCTTTAAGTATCTCTTTATAACAGTAATAACACATTGCGCAGAGGCGGGGTCGAAGGTGAAATGATGTGAGTAAAGTGAGGAGGGGGGTTGTCAGGCCTTGTCACAGAGCCTGGGAATGAAGAATGAAGTATAATGAAAAAAGGGGGGTGGGGGACTGCAGAGAGAGAGAGAGAGAGAAGCAGCCGTGTCTTCTTCTTTTTTTACGATCAATTAGACTGAATAGCTGCTCTGGGGTCAGTCTGGGGGTGGGCGATGAACCGTCGTCTGACCTACCACCACAACCCCACCACCACCACCACCAACTGCACAGCAATGCGCAAAACAGACAGGCAATAGGTAATGGCCACCACTGTGGAAGAGAGAAAGAGAACAGTAGATTGTGTGTCCAGTTGTAAAATGGGTTAACCAGACTTTTTTTGTGTAAAGGACCCCCAAACAGGGGCGGATCTAGGCATGGGCATGGGGGGACAATGCCCCCCTAAATGCCCTGACTGCCCCACCAAACATGATTGCATGCAAACAACCCAAATTTCAAAGATATTTCAAATTAAAGTGCTTGTATTTAAAATGATTTGAAACACTACTACTGCTACTAACTAACTACAACTAACTACTAACTAACTACAATTGTGGCACCACTAAACAGCACCAACAGCATTTCATCATTGAAAACAGAAAACTGAGTCAGACCTTTAGCTTTATGCATGCTGTGTGTCTGTTGCAACTTCAACAACAACTGATGTTTATTGGTGCTTATTCTTGACTAATAAAAATCCTGTAACCAAAAATGGTATGGGTGCGACTTCATCGCGAAGCGACAAGGACGAGCATGAATTAACCTAAAGTAAATTAATAATTAATAAAGTAAAGTAAGGACGATGAAGCCGCCCCCATACCAATTTCTCCTGCCCCCCCCCCCCCCCCCCCCCCCCCCCAATTGGGAAATGTTACATCTTCCCCAAATCAACATTTATTAGCCTACCGACATCGCATTTTAAAACATAATGTAGTGACCCCAATAAGAGAGGATTTTTGAGGAATCTGATTCCCGAAACATTCATTTCATGGACCCCCAAGTGCCACATGCTAATGCATGTTGAACTCATGAAATTAATATGGATCCCAATGTAATGGCATTTTAACACCAATTTTATATTGCAATCACCCACATTGGGAACCCATGTTTTAGGACAAAATGCATTTTAGTCTATCTAGACAGCATGGATGATTCCTAGCTATAACCACATGGACCTAGTGTGTTCTTATACTCTAGAAATGCTGTAATAGGTGAGGGTCTGCAGATAAACATCATTGAATGATATTGTGATTGCAAAGGGTTTAAGTTAGCACCCCTAATTTAAACCCATTTCTGCTATGCAATATGCTGTTATGTTCAATAATTGAATACTTGAGTAAATAACTAGTTCATCCAGCAAGTGTGTCTATTTCTGCTGGTGGTTCAGTGTCCACACAACAAAATACGTATATTAAAGGGGAAAAAGAGAGCTGGGAAAACAACATACTTTCCAGTGCCGCGACCACACGGTGGTGTTGGTAGAAGATATCTTTACTTACAGGAAGTAAGTAATACACAGGGGAGCACAACAAAACGTTTTATGGATATTATGTCAGCACCAAAAACTGGATCAGACCCAGGGTTCCTCGTACCCTCCCAGAGGGGAGGTGGGGCCACAAAGCCTGTGTTTTGCAAAAGACCTTGTTAATTCATGCAGGATTAGCCCAGCTGGCTGGTGCAAACTCTAATTACAAACCCTACAAGTGGGAGACCTCAGTGATTCCTTCCTGGTGCCGTGACTGTGCAGCGCTGCCGCCACGAGACATCTACAAGTGGAACACCACGGTTCCCACTACGCACCGCGAACACACAGCGGTTCTGTTAGGAGATATCGTTTACATCTGGGGAGGCTATCACCAAGGGGAGCATGATGACATGCTTTATCCATTTGATGTCAGCACCAGCACGTTGTTTTAAACCCTAGGTTTCTGGAAATGTTCCAGAAGGGAGGTGGGGCCACTCAGCATGCACCTCTTCTATGGCCATGTTTACAGTATTCATGCAGGACTAGCCCAGCTGACTGGTAGCCTCGATCTCCAGGCTTCCATCCACGATGCGAGATGAGAGCCTGGAATCACGGTACCCCAAAACGACTGAAAAAGCTGGTACTTCCGGTTAGTTAACTTCCGCCGGATGTTCAGCCAATAACGGCGCGGTGCTCCCGAAAATGTATACCCCGCGGAAACATACTTATTATTTTTCCCTTTGTGCTCACAAAGCTGCTGTAAATGTTTAAAATATGAAATCGTGTGCACTTTGCACACGATTTGCACACTATAACTGCTTTGTTCGTTGGAGTCATTTTTTCTGAAAGCTAGAGTGAACAAGTCAAGTCGCTATAGTGTGGACTGAACAGGGTTGTTTCTCTGGGGACTGTAAATACAGTAACTTCCGCAACTAACGTTCACAGTCTGAAAAGCGCACCGTTTGTAATAATGACATCTACATGTTGGACATCACCACGACGTTCTGGTCTGTAATTTACAACACAGACCTGATACCCCCTGCAACATACGGGACATTATGGGACAAGATATAACAAGATACACACGGAAATATGACAAAAAGACAATTGAAATCCAGAGTAGAGACTCTTCTCTTTGGACCAAGACCAAAGTTAAAGCACCAGATTCTTCCTGTGATTCTTCTGTTGTAGTAGCAATGGCTACTACAACACTGCTTTGGAGGAACTTTCATTCATCTCTTGGGGTCTGAATGCATGGGTCTAGACATGCATGTCTTAACCCCTGGGGTTCCTTTCTATCGCCACAGCCAAACAGCAGTGCTGACGTGGTGGTCGGAGAAATTGTCTATACATCTGGGGAGGGTTTACGTTATTCACGTAGGAGAAGGGCATTGAGCTTTATGCATTTTATGTCCACACCCACACATGGTTCAAGGTTTCTGGAAAGCTTCCAAGGGGAAGGTGGCACGGCTGGCGCCACTCAGCTTGTGTTGTGCGAAAGGACATGTTTATTCATGGAGGTTCAACGGAGATGAACAGCTGGAGCATACACTAATGACACCTACAAGTTGGACACTACCAAAATACACTGGTCTAAAATTATACCCACAGGCATTTTCCAATCTGCTACAGCAGTGGTTTTCAACCTTTTTGAAACCAGGGCCTACTATTTATTCAGAATCTGAGCCACGGATCATACATACAGATCAAAATGACCATTAATCTTCTACAGTATATTCTCCATTTGTTGCGGCTAATTCAGATGATGAACATTTTAACTCTTAAGAATGTAAAATGTTCATGTTTACGCTCTAAAAGAGTTACACCTGTTTAACCAACTTTCCATCATTTAGTTGGGGACCACCTGTAACTCTCTCAAGGACCACTGGTTGAAAACCACTGTGCTACAGACCATCATACTGCGACCATCATCAGGAGAAAGATGTCTGTATTTGGGGGTAGAGGGGACGAGTCGAAGAGGCATTTGTCCGACTCGACACCTAATACAGATTCTCCTCATCCAAAAGGATGCATGTGTCATGGGCCTGCCTTTGCCTATAACAGAGAGCTGTACAATGTTGTATGTATGTGGTGACTTGCTTCTGGAAGAAAATTAGGGAACCATGGGGAACAGGCCAAGAAGGTTGATTGGTGGATGTTGTTGCATTGTGGAATCAGTGGGGGATTGTTTTATCTTCCTCTTTGGAGGAGGCAGTGGGGACCAGTTTATCCTAGACAATTACTTCAAGGCTGAAGACATTATGCAAGCTAGCAGTTACAATTTGGACCAGGAGCATTAGTTGAGGAGGCCAACTAAGACGGCCTATGGTGCACATGCTCTATGTAGTAACTGAATAGAATTCATTTCAATTCAAATGGCTTTATTGGCATGAGAAAACATACGTTTACATTGCCAAAGCAAGAACAGAACAACAAGAAATACAGTGTAGCAACTAGCAAGAAAACACAATATAACAGAAACAAGGAAGTGCAATACAACAGTACAACAAAGTATCAATTTATTACATGGCTTGAATGAATTCTCCAATCAGAAGCCAGCGTTCCGGTCACATGAGCGGTAACATTTTACACTATAATTCACCGCTCCACTCTATATCTGACCGCTGCATAATCAAGGTCCCCAAAGTGCAAACAGCTGTGCTCATATCAATCTGCGGTGTGCTTCCGCATTTAGTTCCAGCACGCCATTAGCGGGTCCATTTGGTTAGCTACGCATTTGTTTTTTTACATGCCGTTGCGGGTCCATTTGGCCTCATGTTTATGCTCTCAAAGAGTTAAATCAGTTATTAGGAAACAAATCACCAGTCCGTTGGGTGTTATCCCTTACACATACACTTTTTTGATCTATAACGACCCACGCAGGTGATACATGTGGTTATAACAACGTACTGCTTAAAACCCAAAAAGCCAGAAGGCTGC
>CM076965.1:29341232-29381232 GCA_039105355.1 Benthosema pterotum | reverse complement strand
AGTATGTGACCTTGTGGTGTGGTTGTTGAACACAGACGCCTCGCTGTGCTCGCAGTGTGATCACTGCTGCATCCACGCTCCACACACTTTGTTTTACACATTTAACACCTATAAAACAGTTGACTGAAAAACTGATGTTTCTTTATCGGTGGTATTATTACATTTACAGGGGCTCGAAAAATAATGCAGGTCCCCCATCTGAAAATATGTTCTTCCACAACACTTCAGAATTATAATATGAGTTGTAAACGTTCACTGTGAAAGAATATACAGTATATTCAAAGATTTCCGAGTGCAGTGATTTTCCAGTATGAGCCTATGAGCTTATAGATCTGCTATTTTCCATGAGCTAAAGTTTAAATTAATGGTTAAAGTGATTATTAGCTCAGGTGATGGTCCGTTCTGGTAAAGGCTCTGGGTGGGTGCTTCTGGTTGGAGATTTTTTAACTTTTTAAACATTCTCTTCTGTAAAGGGTCCATGGCACTAAACCTTATCAAATTGGGGGTCCACGGGAAATACATAATCAATTTGGGGATGGAATCCTGACTCGAGAATAAAGAAAACGTTTGAGAACCTATGAATTAAATTCATAGGATGTAACTGTTTTGTTTTTACATAATAAAATAATTGTGTGTTTTTCTCATTTGTGTGTGTGTGTGTGTGTGTGTGTGTGTGTGTGTGTGTGTGTGTGTGTGTGTGTGTGTGTGTGTGTGTGTGTGTGTGTGTGTGTGTGTGTGTGTGTGTGTGTGTGTGTGTGTGTGTGTGTGTGTGTGTGTGTGTGTGTTCAGGGTGGTTACACTGCCTACAGATATGCCCAGCCTACTGCTGCCACCGCTGCTGCATACAGTGACAGGTAAGATTCCATTTTGTTTCCTGTCATCTCCTTTTTATTTTATTTTATTATTATTTTTATTAAAATTTATTTCGTTTATAGAGGGCATGCATTTGATGTCAACTTATGTGTGAACGCCCACTGAGTGGCTAAAACAAAAATATCCTATCTGATTGTGTTGAATGACGTTAAACTCAACTTTGCCCCTCGATTACTTTATGCAAGTGCATACCCTCTATTGTTGTTTTTCACCTTTTAGCTCAGGGAAATAAGAATTTTCTCTCACCCACTGCCCTGCAGGAGTAAGTCACGCAAAAGATGACATTGATTACACACCTCATGATTCATGGAGTTTTATTTATTTAGTATTATTTCTAAGCCAATAGCTTAAACATTCAAATATAAATATCTGCGATTTCAAGGCTTCATGGGGTGTGTAATAAAGTGAACTACTGCTTAAACATACTGGTACGTTGTACGCTTAATACGTGTTTTGCATCTGGGAGCAAAGCTTCCAAGTTACAACCACAGTCCAATGCTGTTTTTGGTTCATCACAAATTTAACACAATCTGACAGAATGGTACATTTATACCACCTTTATCCAAGGTGCATTACATTCTCCCTCTCATTCACATGCACATTCACACACCAATGCCGGAGGAAAGGCACTAACCTGTTTGCGGTTCGGTGTCTTGCTCAAGGACACTTTAACAAGGGTTTCCAGCCGGCAACCTTGCGTTTCCCATCCGGCCAATACACCACTGAGTCACCACCGTCCCAAGAAAACTAGTGGTGACAGTAACAAAGCACAAAGTACTTTAGTACTTTAAGTATTTTTTTACTTGCCTCACTATATTTTTAGGAAGAAAAAAATTTTATTACATATACTGTGCTGTGCTATAATGCAAATGTAGCGTAAATAACCAATCTTAAAAGATGTAATTTGCACTTTATATTAATACTTAAAAGCAAGGTTCACCGTACTAAGGAACTTTCCCTTGTAGTGGAGTAATATACTTTGAATCAAGCGTACTGGAGGTTGGGGCGTAATACGTTTGTACTATGACCAGTAGGTCCAG
The DNA here is from genome assembly GCA_039105355.1 of Benthosema pterotum. NCBI lineage: Eukaryota > Metazoa > Chordata > Actinopteri > Myctophiformes > Myctophidae > Benthosema > Benthosema pterotum. Next base: position 29,379,319 of record CM076965.1, on the reverse strand, counting down.
CCATGTCAGGGATCACCCATACCACCATAGAAATCACAGAAATCCCACCACTCCGTTAGGAGATAGTAAAATTCTGGAAGTGTAAAATTCTGTCCATGCGTCTTGCTGAAATGAGCTTTCACAGCTTTTCATGTGGCCATATAGAGGGTGAGAAGTTCAGTCACCTTCAAGAGACTCAGAGTAGAGTCACTGTTCCTTCACTTGAAAAGGAGCTAGCTTAGGTGGTCCGAGCATGTAGTGTCAATGGAGGCCTGCCAGCTCGTCCCTAGTGTCTCTCTAGGGCAGTGGTTTACGACTGGTGGTCCGGGGACCACCAGTGGTTCTTGAAAGAGTTCCTGGTGGTCCCCAGCTAAATGATGGACAGTTGGTTAACCAGATGTAACTCTTTGAAACCAAATGGACCCACAGGGGTCCATTTTGGTTTCATGTTTACGCTCTCAAGTGTTTTCACCATCTGAATTACCCCAAGTCTACACAACTAGAGAATATAGAAGACTAAGGGTCATTTTTGATCTATGGTCCGTGGCTGAAATGCTGAAGAAATAGTGGGCCCTGGTGCCAAAAAGGTTGAAAACCGCTGCTCTAGGGAGCCCCATCGCGGCATGTGCCACTGGTAGGAGACCCATGGCAGACCAAGGACCAGATGGGGAGGATTACACCTCCACACTGGCATGGGAATGCCCAGGGACCCCCCAGGAGGAGCTCTCTAAGTTACTCTGGAATCCCTTTCCAGAGTCCTCTGCTGAAACTACCCATTTGTCAGCCCAACAAATCTGGGTAGTTGACTTAAAGAGCCACTTCACCCCTTCTGCAACCAGACCTTACTTTGTTGATGTTTAGGACCCAAGGAACACTTTCTTGGGGTTGTTATGTGTGTAGTAGGTGTTTCCTGGATTGCAAAGTCACACCTCCATAGTTTCGCTGGCTGCCAGGTCCCAGGATCTTTGCTGTTGTTGGCGTGCAAGGCAACACCATCATGTGAAACAATAAATCAGACTTAAAATGATTTCTCTCTTTCTCCTATCAAGCAAGTGTAGTGTGGGGGAAAGAAACTTTGAATGCTAGAATAGTACAGACAGAGCTATAAATAAGATGTCTTACAGCAAACGTTCCCCCAGTCCACGTGTACGGCGTGTAAAATGTCCCAAAAATATCCAACTAAAGCCGTCACTTTGAGGTCTCGACCCTGTGAGCCAGTTCTGAGTCGCATTCATTCCAATCCAATTTTACCATGAACGCTTCAATTAGCCGAAGTGTAACTCTTTAACTCGCACTGCAAACCGTGACAGCTGCTTGAGCTCAGGTCACATAAGGCATTCATCAAGGTAAGATTTTGTTCCCATTCTTAAAACCCACAATGCTGTTCCCCTGCCATCCAGGCCAGCAGAGGAGGGAAGTAACTAAGTACATTCGCCGTAAAAACTGGACTTAAAGGGACACAGTAATTTGCACCCTATGGCCAGACAAATAATGAAGTCTGTGAATTTGACTAAGGTTTCATGTTAGGTACATTATGCATCACAAATACTTTTATTTTAAAACGTTTGTACCTCTATCCAAGTACACTATGATTACAGATCTTTTACATGCAAGAGTGTTTCTACATTGATACGTCTACTTAAGTAAAGAAATGTATAGTACTTCTTCCAGCACTGCCTGACCGGCCAGCATATAAACTATGCCATTGTCTGAGTCAAAATCAGGTTTTTGAACTTTTTTTTTTACATTGTGTTATTGAATTAGATGGAGGGATTCTATAACCATATAGAAGTGAATTCAACCCAAAAAGATGGGGTTTAACTCGGTTAGATGTGCAGAAAATTCATAGGCGTAATACCAAATCGGCATATAGAGACTGATAGTGAAACATGAGCCTGTGTTATCTTTTAATTAGGCTTGGAGACGTAGCCGGGTCATATATAACCCCCCTGTTGTGCCAAAGAGTGTTAATTCAAACCTAGCTCCAGGAAAGTTAACTTGAAGAGAGGCTGAACGGATGGGGGGGGAATGAATAATGGAGTTTAAAATAACAGACTTATGCAAGTTCTGTGCAATTATACAACCAAATTGCGCAGCCATGCTTACTAATTCTGACACAAATTATTCATTGTGTTATCAATAATAATTCTATTATTAGTATAGAGGGTTATCTTAAGATGGGGGGGCGTGTGTGTGTGTGTGTGGAGGGGGGGGGGGACAATGAGAAGCGCTACTAGTTCCACACTCACTCATAGTAAAATAGGGATGGGTTAGTCAAAAAATCCTGGTGGCTGATTTACCAATGTTTCAGGGCTGTGCCACGAGGCGAAGGCGAATGGCAAACAATCCTGAAATGAAAGAAAACACAGTTGTAACTTGCAAGAATCTTTCATTACAATCAGTTTGTTTGTTCAATCAATTGTCTCAGAATGCACATATCCTTCAGCAACAACATATACTCAAATAAACAACAATGATTGCAGCCACATTCACTGACCAAAACAATGCCACTACTACAGCTGATGTCTGCATGTCTTTGTTTAACTACATTGTATTTTCATCTTCTACTAACCACTTGTCTAGTGTTAACCCACCCAGTAAATCAACACTTACATTGAAGCCTCATTGTTTTGGATGGGGAAGGGTGTCCTGGCTCTCTAACTTTGAGACTCAGAGGTCCCTGGATGCGTTGTGAGGCGCATTGATCTATGGCTCTGGGGCTCATTTGCATCACAACACAGATGTGTATTGTACAGTTCCAAGTGGTGTTGTCCTATTACCCTCTCTTGGCTCTTTTAAGCCAACCACAATCCAGTGTTTGAACCCACGACTTGAAAAAGTGGTAGAAATAGACAATCTACAAGCTCAAAACACGATACTAGTTCCCCAAAGAGGTTCAGGAGGCTAATACCAGTATGTCCCTGTATTAGTTGCGTTGAGAAATGACGATAGGAGGCAGCCTATGTCTTTATACTGTGAATTGTCAGGACATACTGTAGTTCTTACTGCAGTCTTCTCCATGAATATGGATTGATTCATGCAGGATGTTATGTGGTTGATGGACAGCACAGCTGGCATGAGGCTGTCTCTCGTCATGGAAGTGCAAAGCCATCTCCTCACAAAATGCATTCCCTCCATAAAGATCACATCATATATCCCCCACTGGCCTTATATTTCTCCTTCATTGACTCTCATTTGCATGTGAATAACAGGAGGACTCACTCATTGTGCCACCTATTTATTACTGCCACTTCCTCCTCATGTGACCTTGAGAAACATTGCCCATAAGCATCAAGTCTCTGACCCCTGTAAGCCTTGCCAAGCCATGAGGCCCATAGGGCATGCAGGAGTCTATATCTGCTGTGTCTGTAGCGTAGCGTGAGGCAGCTTGTACATCCCCTGGACATGACGCTAGGACAGGGGTGCAAGTGCATGTGTGTGGGCGGCCGATGGGAATCTTGCTTGAGGTGCAACATAGCTTCGGCCCAGCACTGCGCTAGGATGTCATAGCGACTTACCGCAATGCAACCCTTCATGCTGTGCGAGTGTCAAGCAGGTACCGTATAGTCATTGGGTCCATTTTTTCTATAGCCCGACTGATACATCAGTACGATCGATATACAGTATATTGGATGCCAATATATAGACCAGGTATTGGTTTTATTTGCCCAATCTCCCGATTTTGTATAAGCATTGTCATGTTCTCTGTTTGATTTACAAATGAATGCTGAAACGCATTTACACTAACTATCAGCACCAGTCTTAGGCAGACAGCTATTCATTTATAGTCTACATTGGTTTTATTATTTTATATATTCATCTTGCTACAGATGCCTCGGGAAAATGGCATCTATAGCAGGAAAAGAAACAAAGAAAACAAGTTTTGAAATTATTTCACAAAAGTGAAAGATGGCATCAAATGTACACTGAAGTTTAATATATTTAATATATTTTTATTATTTTAAATGATCACTAAACATCAGTCCAAAAAAAGGTAACATCGGTCGGGCTATAATTTTTTCCTTGGCATAACCCGGCCAGGGATCAAACCTCCATCACCTCTAACCACATAGAGTCAGTTCCGCTTCTATTCTGTTAACCCGATCGGATCTGTTTATCATTAGATATATAATGGGTTGATCTGAGAAGACACATGCAGCAGCTTAAAACGAGTGAAATACTGTATATACTTTCTTACGTTTACGGGGAAGGGGACAGGAAAAGGCACCACACTAAACACGGGTGGGTTGACATTTTATCGTAAAAATTAGAGGCGATCGTTTCCGCTGAACGCCGGTTTTGTGACTTATCCACTGTGCAGACATACACGACAACACACACACACACACCGTTAATTAGATCGTGCCACACAAGAACGGTTCCAACAATAAACAAACCACTCGGACAATTTCATCATTTATGTGACTCGTTTATGATGTTGAGTTAAATTTGATAAGGTCGGTGTTTGGTGGAAAAATACTTTGGATAAATTAGTTATTTTTTTACTGTCAGTTGATGCATGAGTAAAAGTGCTGAATGTGAAGTTACAAACTTTAAAGTGTCAAGTTATACCACTGTAACACAACCGCATGGCCATAAAAAGGCATCAAAGCACTTTTTGTTTGCCTTTTAGTTTTAGCGGCAGTTCAACTCATCTGAGATTCGGGAACGCAATCGGGGAATGTTTCCACGCTGGCGTACAGAGTCTATCCATGACTGGTTCAGGCTCAGCCTGTTCTGCTGACGTCAGTTATTTGATCCGCTGATCGATCGGCGTGTGTCTGGGCGCCGCAGCCACAATAATGCACTGCTGGTCAAACCCTGGATGGATGCTTGTCTGGCACTTATACCTGACACACATCTGTGCCAAGGTTATTATTATAGTTTTACATCTTTTTTTTTGTTTAGTTCTGACTTTTTTGTGTTTTCATTTCCAGTTTAGTTTTTGCTTTGTTTTTTTCAATGCAGGTTTGGCAGTTTAATTTAGTCTGAAACAGCATTATTCTAGTACTTTTTGTTTGTTTGATGTTTGGCTTGATCAAGTGAAGATAGACAAAAGAGAGAGAAGGGGAGAGACATGCAGCAAAGTTCGTCACGAGCGGGATTTGAACACGCGACATGCTGTCAGGCCAAAGCCTTTATGTGTGATGTAGCTGGACCATTAGGCCAGCGGGCGCTCCTCTAGTTCAGGTGTATTTTATTTTATTTTATTTTATTTTTTATTTAGTTATAGTTACGGTATGTAAACACACAATACCATTGCAGTTAGTTTATTTGTTGTAATGCTTCATTTTGCTTCAATTTTTTCAATCCCATTTTTTCTTATGCTATTCTGTCCTGTAATCCTCTTGCCCAACGCATCGTGATGACAGGCACCACCACTGGCAAGTATGATTAAGTGCAGTGACAAAATGCCACACACCACGCTCGACTTCGCTCCCAGAACACGGGCCTTGTTGTGTTAGTGGAGAGAGACAGGCGGGTCGCACAGTGGTGGAATTTAACACCACAGCCTCTGTGGTGGTAGACGGCTATACTTCACCTCTCATGCACCTCATTTTACTTCACTTTCAGTTGGCTTTGCAGACAGAGAAAGACAGAGAGAGAGACTGCATGTATGTATACCTGCATTTGTGAGACCTGAGGACTCTGTGTGCTCTGCTTTTATGTAGAAGTCACACAAAAACACGTCAGCTACTGTACATGTGGTCATGTCCCGAGACTGGATCATCCCTTTTTTATTGGTTCATATTTCTGATGGCAAAATTGTCCCGGTGGGAAAATATGTGCCAATCCGCCCCTGTGTATCAGTATCAGAAAAATGCCAGTATCGGCCCTTATTTGTAATTATTGGGTGTCAAATATGCCAGCCTAATCACAGGTCCGACACAGAGGCAAGGGGTTGACACTGTGGCATTTAAATAAAATGTTGGGGCATGTGGATATTTGCCTTGGAGTTGCCCAAAAGCCCAAGTGCACATTTGAGTAAGGAGTCTACTATTCATGATCGGTGGACTTCATACATAAGATCTTTTTTTGTATTATTATTATATATACTGTATATATTATTCTCTGTGTTGGTATTGATACCAACTAACACATAAATTGTGGTGTCAGGATCAGATCGGAAATTTAAAAAGTGTATTGGGACATCCCTACTCACTGATAAAAGAAAAACGATAGTGGGGCACGTGCCATACAGACACACGCACACAACCGTGAACATGACCGTGATAAATTTACCCCATAGATGCACGCACACACATTTTAGAAAATGTGAGGAGTTAAATTGTTATTGTTTAAATCATCTGACCCATACGTTGACATTATTTTCTGGGTGTAATTATGACCCATCTGGCTTTGCCCTGGAGTGCACAGTAGATCTATGATGGAATCTCTTGCAGAGGCTGTCTGCATCGCGTGACTACTGTATATACAGCGTATATGAGCGCATGCCGCAGGCACACACATGGCATTATTATGTACAGTAGGCTACAGTACAAATATACAGACACAAACAAGCATGCTTGCACTGCGTTCTGAAATGTATGCTTTTGATTCCCCACATATACTGTATGTCTGGGGACGTAGTCCAACATCATACAGAATGCATGTATTCCCTCTAAAATACATTCCAATATCAAAGAACTACATCAAGTTGAACTTATCACTCGAGGGCCTAAATGTGCCAGTGCTCAAAGCACATATTAGCCATGTCATTTTGAGAGACGGTCGCGCGAGTGACTAATTACACGCCGAACAACATACATGGCAATGCCGTTTGCCTGTTCATTCTTGGTTGATGAAATTAATATGGATTAATTGCAATTAATTACAGAGGAAATGTGAATTTGCATATGAAAATGACTGGAGGCAGGGCTGTTCATGAGCTTGTTGAAGTGGTAGGTGGTAACAGCTCTGCTGTCAAACCAAACAGGAAGGTAGCATGTCACAGCTCCCTCCATCCACACGGCAGTGGATTTCAAACAGTTTACAAATTGATATATCCGCCTGATCGCATATAACGGAGTTGACATGGCGTAGATGAACTGCTAATAGACCCAAAGGTCTGTTCTTATATTATATTACTACTGTTTGATGGTGGTGGGAGTTTGAGGTGCAAACTCACCTTTGCAGCCCTCAGCGTGGCAACTGAGTCGGCTAGCAACTCTGTCTATGGTGCTGAAGTTAGGTAAAGACTGTGCCGCTTTGTCATTGTCAATGGGGAGGTATTTCAGTATTTGTTGTTTTTTTAGCGCTATTTACAATTAGAACAGTTAGTACAATTAGAATTATACTATATGTAACATGAGATCGGCCTGGATATATTGTTTCATCTGTTTGATTTTGATTTTATATTAACATATACATTTGCAATGCTTTAAAACAGTGGTTTTCAACGTGGTCCTTGAGAGGGTTCCAGGTGGTCCCCAGCTAGGTTGTTTAACCAGATGTAACTCTTGAGAACATAAAAATGAAACCAAATGGACCCGCCAGGGTCCATTTGGTTTCATTAATGTTTCATTAACATTAATATTTCATTAATTTTTACACTCTCAAGAGTTTAAATATTCATCATGTGAATAAATCCTAATCTACACAACTAGAAGATTAATGGTCATGGATAGAAGCAAAGGAAATCTTTAGTTTGGGGGGGTCTGTGGGGCTAAAATGTCCTCAAATGGTGGTCCGTACATGGCTCAAATGCTGAATAAATGGTGGGCCCTGGGATGAAAAAGGGTTGAAAACCCCCTGCTCCAGAGTACTGTAGAACGGAAGCATGTGAACACTGTGTGAGGCAGCGGTCTGGCCGCGGCCACGCGACACCCACAGGGAACATGATCCACAGAGGATCCGTACAAACGTGTTCCTTTCCTTTCGTACAACACGAGTACTACACACCCATTTGAGACTTGATTGCGTTCAGACTTTATTACCAAATATAAGTGCTATGCGTGACCCTGTAGGAGAGGTGTCCTGGACAGTAGTATCTCGGGTGTCTCTGGGGGGTATTTATACCATAACATTATGCGCTTTCATCGCCCAGTCTGTCCCCGCGGCATTTTGGACGGCGGTGGTATCTCGTTCAGGCGTGCTACCTCTCTCTCTCTCCAGGGGCGGATCTAACATTTCTCAATTCGGGGGGCAGGAGAAAATGGTATGAGGCTTCATCGCCCGTGTCGCTTCGCGCCACGGGCGATGAAGTCGCACCTATACCATTTTCAGTTACAGGACTTTTATTAGGCAAGTAAAGCATCAATAATAACATCAGTTGTTGTTGAAGTTGCAACAGACACGCAGCATGCATAAAGCTAAAGGTCTGACTCAGAGAGTTTTCTGTTTTCAATGATGAAATGTTGGTTTAGTGGTGACACAGCTGTAGTTAGTTAGTAGCAGTAGTAGTGTTTCAAATCATTTTAAATACACTGTAAGCACATTGATTTGAAATATCTTTGGTTGTGTGCCATCATGTTTGGTGGGGCAGTCTGGTCATTTAGGAGGGCATTGCCCCCCCATGCCCATGCCTAGATCTGCCCCTGTCTCTCTCTCTCTCTTGGGTGCATTTAGCACAACCAGAAGCGTTCGGTGCATTCCATCGCCACGTCCCAAGGTAGTTTGGTACGTGGGTATCTGGCTGTGTCTCCTGGGTGTATTTACACCCGAGCGTTATGCGTTTTCATCGCCGTGTGATTGCAACGCGCCGCCTCGCCCAGGACACACTTATTAATGCCAGGTGGAAAGGCGGCCAAGGTCTCAGGCAGGGCCATGCATCATCCAAACACTGCTGTGTGCCAACGCACGTGGATGGATCGCATGTGCTCTTTCTCTGTCTCTTTCTGTGTGTGTGTGTGTGTGTGTGTGTGTGTGTGTGTGTGTGTGTGTGTGTGTGTGTGTGTGTGTGTGCGCGCGTGCGTGCGCAATACTATACTTGTGAGGGTCAAATATAGTGCTGGATATTGCTTGCAATCTCATGATAGATATGTATCACGAAATCACGATACCGAGGACACGATACAGTATACTATATGGATATTGATAAATAGATATATCAATTATATGTTTTAAAATAATGACCATGTCGCACAAATACAATGAAACAAAAAAAAAACATTTAGCTGATCTGCAAGCTCTCAACGTGCTGCATCGCAACAAGTTTTCAGCTTGTAGATCAGCTATTTTCGGCTTCAGGGTCAGCGTTAGCAATACAATTCTGTGCGTATGTACATGCATGTTAAAGGACTAGAGGGCTGAAGGACCTTTCTAAAGTGAATCTAGTGACTAATCTAAAGAGCTAGCCAAAACACTAAATACAGTGACAGAAATGTGCAAAATGGAATCTCTCCAGGAACCCTGATTAATTAATTGAGGTGAACAATGTAGCTGGATTTTAAGGCTTTAGTTAAATTAGAAAAGAACAAATAACTTAATTCAGCAAGTGCGATAAACAGAGAAGAAGTTAATGATGTATGTGGCACAAAAACAGGAACATGCTGTAACATACAGTACACAAGTCAAAACAACAAAGAGCTGTGCATGATTGAGCATCAGCACCCTCTGGTGGACACATCTGTGAAAAGCGCTAGGCCCCAGTTTGAACTATACAAACTAGAGCCTGGCACATGAAGCAAAAACAGGAATCTGACAATTAGAACCAATACCTGTTTTAATCTTCCATAATGCCTCTTAATCGAATTGTTGAGAATAAAAAGAGAAATGTGTATATTCATTACTAAATATGATTAGTAAACGTTTAAGTGACTTTGTAAAATGAAACCAAGAGTCAAATTACTGTTAAACATCTGCATTCATTAATTTACAAGAAGTCTACACAATTAGCGAGTATAAAATAATTGTTATTTTGATAAACGTTTGCCTTCTATCTCTCCTAATGATACCACAGCAATGATTACAGTGTGAACATAAAACCAATCATGACAAAATATTCAAAGCCGTGACTTTGTAAACCAAAGTCTATTCATACGGCAGTTTTTAGTGAAAGGCTGACCAGAGTACCACCGCGGCATGCATGAATGAATGAATGAATGAATGAATGAATGAATGAATGAATGAATGAATGAATGAATGAATGAAATTTTATTAACAGAGATGAGAGTTACTGTACAAGTCAAGTATACACTTAGCTTGGAGAATTACAGTACAATTCAAGTACAACTGCATCAAATCTGAAAAAGCTGATTGGACACACTAGTTAAGCATACACTTGTTTTCAATAGTGGCCAACTTGTTCATTTCATTAAGGCATTCAAATACTGTACATACAAAACAACAAAGTTTTCAGTGGTCACCATTATCACCTAGAACTGGAGTGTGAATATAGGACTAAGTTAACCTCATTAAAGGGTGGTCCGTACATGGCTCAAATGTCAATGTAATAATGGGCCTCGGTTGAAGATCGCAGCTCTAACACTAATACTAGTACTAATGAGAACTGACAGCCTGAAGTTGCATGTTTGGCGCACATGGAAAGTCAAGGGGGAAACAAGGCCAGTCTCCAGGGGCGGATCTAGGCATAGGCATGGGGGGGGGGGGTGATGCTCCCCTAAATGCCCAGTCTGCCCCACCAAACATGATGGCGCGAAGCGACACGGGCGATGAAGCTGCACCCTTACCATTTTCTGCCCCCCCCCCCCCCCCCCCCAATTGGGAAATGTTACATCCGCCCCTGCCAGTCTCACTCACTCATTCACACACACACACACACACACACACACACACACACACACACACACACACACACACACACGCGCACAGGCACATGCACACATTACATAATGCTCTCTAAATGACAGAAAGCTCTTCTGGCCTCATGCTGGTATCATTCTTAACACCCTGCTAACTCAGTTCTGACTCATTACATCTGCTAACTACCTCTTCTCTCTTCTCCATATAGCCCTGTTCTGTCATCCTTCTGCCCACACACCGCGCACACACACACGCACACACATATTACACATTTTAACACTGCCATGTCCACATAAAGGAGAACACACGAGGGCACTAATATTAAAGGTAGTACAGTTAAGGTGCCATCTACAAAAGCATGGCATACGGGGTCGGATGTAACATTTTGGTTTACAGGACTTTTATTAGGCAAGTAAGCATCAATAATAACATCAGTTGTTGAAGTTGCAACATGCTTGAAGCTAGAAGTCTGACTCATGGCCCATGCCTAGATCTGCCCCTGATGGCATGTCTTCATGATACAATATTCACTTGACTATATGGGTACAACTCAGGGGTGTAGTGGAGGGGGGACGCAAGGGGGCGGAGTCCCCCCACTTCTCTCACATCTAAAATATTTTTGGGGGCAAAAATTGTTTTTTTGACTTGTCATTTACTTTTATGGATACAATTAAGCATTGTAAACCATCTTTCTCAATATACTATTCAACATGCATTTTTAATAGTGTGTCTGTCTGCGTTGTGCAGGTGCACGCGAATGCACATGCATGTGTGCGTGCACGTGTCTTAAGAGGCGTCCCCCCACTTCTAAAAGTACCACTACAACACTGGTACAAGTAACAGTGTCTCCGCTCCAAACCCCAAATCTCACAGAAATATAATGAAACTACATGGAATTGCAACTCCAATACATGCCTATAAAATTCTCAAATCTGTAGGCCTGACTATTAACCAGAGTTTGACTATTACACATAGAGTTTTGTTTGACCGGGACAGAGGTGTGGTTTCTCCTAGAATGGAAGTGCTGCAATATAGTCTGTGTGTCTGGGTGAGTTTGACATGGTTTACTGTTGTGTCCAACTGTCCATATTGGGTTGCAACTCGGACGGGGCTGAGTCTGCTCTTTTGAACTTCTAGATGTGGCGGCTCCATTATTGTTCTACTGTATAGTTAGGGTTACAGGTTCGTATACTGTATATGGATTGTGGGGCTTTCTAAGCGAGTATGTATGGAATTGCAATTCCGTGCTATTCCACCTTTTTTTGATGAGGCACACAATTCAATCAGTGCAACTCATTGTGAGTTTACCTTAAAGAACGTTTTGTCCCAACCTGACCCTTTTGTGTGGAGCAAGCGTTATAATATATAACCTTAACCTCATATACGAGACTTGAATGTATGGAAGTATAATTCTGCTAAAACTCAAAATTTAAACTCTACCACTAAATAACTGAACTTCTAGCAAAATGGCCCCCCTTAGTTTTTTTCCCCTTGTGTTTTTGTCCTTGTGAGGACATTTTGGTCCTCGTAAAGGTGGGAAATCAGGGGCAGGGACACACACACACACACGCACACACACACACACACACACACGCGGGCACACACAGCCACACACACACACACACCCACACACACACACACACACACGCGGCCACACACACACGCGCACAGGCATCATTGTAAAAGACTTCCACTGCAAGGCGAGTCTTAACAGCATTGTGACTCTTATCTGTCGCTGAACAGAGCACTTGGGGTTCTGCTCTTGGCTGATCCAAACCACTTTAAAACAGCACTTCATGTAATGGACCGACCAGAGAGGTAGAGGTAGGGGGGAGGGGGGTATGAGCAGGGGCACACAGGGCCACCCGGACCGGACGGGAGGGTGACGATGATGGGGGACAAATCAAATACATTCAGGGACGTGCACACATCAAATGGGGGCTTGCTTGAGTCCCTGCTTTTTTATCCTTCTATAAAACAACTGCCCTTTCCAAACCACGAATGCAGCATTTACTATGCTGAAAGAATCGGAAAATGTCCACTGTCCAGGCCAGCATTCAGGAGATTTTTTTCAAAGTCTCCTGAATTTGAATACAGTATTTTGTGTTGAACAAACTTGTATAGAAATCCATAGTCACGCTGTGTCTTCACTTGCTAAAGAGTTCTGTGTCCACAAAAATATCAGCTCTACAAGCTCTCAGTGCATCGCAGTGTGATGCGTTGAGATCTGTTATTTTGTCCCCCTCTAACAACCTCTGCACGTCCCTGAACACATTAATAACCTGACAAATTAATAACCGTCTTTTGGGTCCAAATTCATTATACTGTATATGCAATCAAGGTTTTTTCCATGATTTACTAAGCCCTTTCAAACTTTTAGTGAAAACAGCAGATGTGCAAGCTGACAACGCTGCGCCGTGTGCCACACTGTGAGACTGTAGATCTGCTCTTTTGCTACTTATTTCTTATGAAATATGTGAATATAGCCCTTAAAGTGGAACATAGTGTCTTCTGTGTTTATGCCTTCATGCCATCTCAATATAATGTGAAACGTGTGTGTGTGTTTGTGCGTGCGTGCGTGTGTGTTTGAGTGTTATAGTAAGTAGCTATGCTATGATTATTATTTCCATGTATTTATTTGTTAATCACATTTTTTAATTAATATCTAAAATTGTTAAGGCTTTTTTTGTAAATGTGAATAACAATGCATATTTTGCCAAATAATGACATAATATTTCTACCATTGATCCTGTCTATTGGTAACGAATTTCTCAAACAACCCCCTTTCCATTTTTCTCATGGAAATGTTTTCTGGAGTAGCTGCTTTCTACACTCAGGTAGAATATTTATTGCCTTCAGCCAAGCTGATTGAAATGTACCTAATTAGCATTTTATTTATAGCAACATTTGACAAGGTCACTTTGAATTTTTCCTGACAACTGGATGGTAACATACTGTCGTTAAAGCATAGAGATTAATGCAGAGAAACGGAGAGAGAGAGTCTTGATTTCTTTCAGCTCTCTTCATCTCGAAGAGAGAGAACTGACATTTAGGATGTTATACTCTGTCAAAAACTAGATGATGGAAGTTTTGCATTTTTATTTATTTATTTTTTCTTTAATAATGAAGTCTCTCAGGACTTTTCCTTTTTCGTAGATTAATGCTCTGTAGCTTGGGGGGAGGGAAGAGGTTGGAAACTGCAATTTTTTGCTTTTGGCTGAAATGAATGGCATTGCTTTTCACGGTCGAGACAACATATGACCTTTTCATCCCGAGTATGGGAACATTTCTTAAAAGCTGTTTATTGCCCTTCATTCAGCCTGCTCCATTTTGTGGAGCTGTTGGAAATGTGGCTTCCTTGTTTACTGTCTCTCACCTCAAAGTCACATAAAAACACATACACACTTGCATGCACGCACACACACACTCATACTCACACTCACACACGCACACACCCTTCACTCCATGAAAATGTTGTCTGCTTGCAGCTCTCCACGCACGCACACACAGGCACACACAGTTTCACTATAATTGTGAGGACATCAATATTTTACAGGGGCAATGTTATGCCATTTGTACCATTTTTGATGCTAACTCTATAAAGTCTACCCTAACTATAAACCCTATTAAAGATCTATTCGGAGACATCAGTGTATAACTGAAGAATAAAAAAATACTCTAATCCCTTAAATGTTTGCCTTGTTGCTACATAAAATTTACAATTCACAATTTCGAAATTTAGCAGACGGGCTTAATCCAGAGAGACAGTAAGCAAGGTAAACACCAAGTCTATGGATCATATACTAAAACAAGTTATAGTCAATAGTGAGCATGCAGCTAAATGTTCCTCATAATGTCTATTTGTATAAATACCCCATATACTATAGGGACATTTGGCCCTCACAAGTATAGTAATAGTACTGTACAGACTCACACAACACACACACACACACACACACACACACACACACACACACACACACAACACACACACACACACACACACACACACACACACACACACACCACACACACGTACCGGTACAATCATTATGGGTTAGGGGCTCTGTGCGGGGAGATAAGATAGGTCAAAAGCGGCGCAGGGCTGAGGCACGGCAGACTGGGGCAGAGTGTACACTGAATAACAATGTCCACAACTAATCGGGATTAACTTCTAATCGCTGCAGCCACTGGGCCCACGTATGCAAATCAGCTCATTTATAGGCGCACCCCCACCCCCCCTCCTCCTCCCGAACTCTGATTGGCCCTTATCATGGGGCTGTGGGGGAGGGGGGTTGGGGGGGCAGGCAGGCAAGCTGGGGTGCAGAGAGGGGAGAGATTAGCCTGGCCTTGGACCCAGTGACGCTGCTGGACCAGGGGTGGATCTATAGGCATGGGCACGGGGGGGCAATGCCCCCCAGACTGCCCCACCAAACATGATGGCATGCAAAGCAACCCGAGATATTCCAAATTAAAGTGCTTAGAATCAAAATTATTTGAAACACTACTACTGCTACTAACTAACTACAAATGTGGCACTAAACCAAGAGCATTTCTTCATTGAAAACAGAAAATTCTCTGAGTCAGACCTTTAGCTTTATGCATGCTGCGTGTCTGTTGCAACTTCAACAACAACTGATGCTATTATTGATGCTTTAGGCCTAGTTGACTAATAAAAGTCCTGAAACTGAAAATGGTATGGGGGCGTCTTCATCGCCTGTGGCGCGAAGCGATATGGGCGTTGAAGCCGCCCCCATACCATTTTCTCCTGCCCCCCCAATTGGGAAATGCTACATCCGCCCCTAGGCTGGACCCCTCAGAAAGAGAAATGTCTGTCTGTCTGTCTCTGTGTGTGTGTGTGTGTGTGTGTGTGTGTGTGTGTGTGTGTGTGTGTGTGTGTGTGTGTGTGTGTGTGTGTGTGTGTGTGCGCTCTACTACGCATGTGTTGTGGTGGACAGTAGTGGACAGTAGTATACAGGTATAGGATACATTTAATGGTAGATCCATAGCGAGTATTCATATATTTCGAAGCATATAGTAGGCCTATATAATGATGTTCGCTCCACTTCATTCCAAAGGCAGATATTGTCCCTTTATCGACTCCACCACATTTCTATGAAGGAACATTTTTTCAATATGTATAGTTTGTATTTTATTCCACAGTTTTTTACTTTTGAATCCTTTTTTTTTTAACATAGTTGTCTCCTTCCGGTGGAAACCTAATAGTATCAGTATTCAAATTAAAAATATATATCAATAGTAGCAAAAGTACTAGCTCAAAAATGGTTCACTTGTAATACATGCTGGGTTTCTAGTGGATAAGTGACTTTTGATTCTATTGTGTGATGCTCTAGATGTGATAGTTACAGTATGTTCGAAAAACACACAACAACATTACAACGGTGAGATATAGGAGCTTTCCTTCCCGACAACAACAATTTACCTTTGAATATACAGTGTATAGTTTTAAAAGCAATTGCTCCAGTACAAAGTAAAACATTTTGACACAGCGTCTTTCACTTGAATAGTTGAGTCATATTTGACAGGAGTTTATCGTCCACACACTGGTGTGTGAGCGCTTCCATCCACCACTGGTCTTTGCTCACGTTTATTACTCCTCCGTGTTTCCACTCCCTCCCTCCCTCCCTCCCTTCCTCTCGACATCTCTCACGTGACGGTGAGCAGACTGTCCTCTTCGTTTAAGAGCTCCAACACTTAGAGATTTTATCACATTAAAGTGAGGCCTCTGTGATGGAGAGAGCCCCTCGCCGGCGCGCGTGCGTCGGTTCAACCCCCGCAGCCCCCGCCGTCTCGCCGTCAGGAACTCACTCAGGCCTGTGGGGACATCAGGTGAATGCAATTAACTCCCCGCTTAGAGCAGGGAACTAGTAGAAAAAAAAGAGTCTTGTTCCCCGGGACCCGAGTTAAGAACATTTAAAAAAGAAAGAAGAAACGTAATAGTTCATTAAAAGTTCTCATGCCTCTCTACACGCATTGATTGGATCTCGTCAGCTTTGGTTGGTCTGTGCCGCTTCCTCAGAGATAAATGGATAGAGCTGCTTATCTCTATCAGCCCTTGAGACGCTGTCTCTGTCTGTCTGTATGCAGCTAGCAGGTACCAGCGGTGTATGGGGGCCAGGGCCCTCGAGATGCTGTCTCTGTCTGTATGCAGCTAGCAGGTACCAGGGCTGTATGGGCCCCAGGGCCGTCGAGATGCTGTCTCTGTCTGTATGCAGCTAGCAGGGCTGTATGGGGGCCAGGGCCGTCGAGATGCTGTCTCTGTCTGTATGCAGCTGCAGGTAGCAGGGCTGTATGGGGCCAGGGCCCTCAAGATGCTGTCTCTGTCTGTATGCAGCTACTGTAGCAGGTAGCAGGGCTGTATGGGGGCCAGGGCCCTCGAGATGCTGTCTCTGTCTGTATGCAGCTAGCAGGGCTGTATGGGGGCCAGGGCCGTCGAGATGCTGTCTCTGTCTGTATGCAGCTAGCAGGGCTGTATGGGGACCAGGGCCTCAAGATGCTGTCTCTGTCTGTATGCAGCTACTGTAGCAGGTAGCAGGGGTGTATGGGGGCCAGGGCCCTCGAGATGCTGTCTCTGTCTGTATACAGCTACTGTAGCAGGTAGCAGGGGTGTATGGGGGCCAGGGCCTCGAGATGTTGTCTCTTTGCTGTATGGGGGACCATTGTTGTCTCTCTCTGCTGTATGGGGGAACAGTGTTGTCTCTCTCTGCTGTATGGGGAACAGAGTTGTCTCTCTCTGCTGTATGGGTGACCAGTGTTGTCTCTTTGCTGTATGGAGGACCAGTGTCTCTCAGCTAGCAGGCACCAGGGCTGTATCAGGGACCAGTGTTGTCCCAGTTTGGGAGAAATAAGCAGTAGTGGTGTTCTCATTTTGGTTTAATTATGACTAGCCTACATACTAGTTACTAGTACATACTGCAATATACAAAAACACAATATAATCTGTTAAAAGTAAAAGTCAAAAATAGGACCACCATGCAAACAGGTCCATGGGACCTCTTTGTGTTATCCTTTTTTACATTAATACTTTATGTACTGTACCTTTACATTTTAGACAATCAATCAATCAATCAATCAATCAATCAATCAATCAATCAATCAATCAATCAA
The DNA here is from genome assembly GCA_039105355.1 of Benthosema pterotum. Taxonomy (NCBI): domain Eukaryota; kingdom Metazoa; phylum Chordata; class Actinopteri; order Myctophiformes; family Myctophidae; genus Benthosema; species Benthosema pterotum. The sequence goes on along the minus strand of CM076965.1, from coordinate 29,361,508 downwards.
TCAATCAAAGACTTCATCCATATATAAAAGTGTACAGTATCTGTACAGTTACTGCTTCATACTGTGAATGTGTACTGTATATGAAACTGTTATTTTGTATGTTTGGGTTGCAGTAGTAACATCATGTCCTTTTGGGGAGCGTCTCTAACCTTCTCCTTTTCTTTTCTCTTTCTTGTTGTTGTTTCCATAGTTACGGACGAGTATATGCTGCCGACCCCTACAACCACGCACTTGCTCCAGCAGCCACATACAGCGTTGGTGCCATGGTAAGATACAGCAGTGGTCCTCAGCCTGTGGGCTCAGGACCCTCAGGGGGTCCCCAGAAAGGAAAGAAAAAGGCCATTCATTGTTGCAGTGGTTTTCAACCAGTGGGTTCCAGGTTGGTCCCCCAGCTAAGTTGGTTAACCAGATGAAAAGTTGGTTAACCAGATGTAATCTTTGAGAGCGTAAAATCAAACCAAATGGACCCTGGCGTGTCCATTTGGTTTCATGTTTACACTCTCAAAAGTTAAAATCTTCGTCTAAATTATCACCACTTAATTAAGTCTACACAACAAGAGAAGATTAATGGTCATTTTGATTTACTGTATATTTGGCTCTTTTGTTTGCGAAAAAATAATCCAGCCTGGATATGTGGATGAAACCAAAAGAAGTCTTAGTTTTTGATCTCTGCGGTGAAGATTTGATCAAATGGCGGTCGTGGCTCAAATGCTGAATAAATAGTGGGCCCTGGTATCAAAAAAGGTCGAAAAACACTGCATTATTGCATCAAAAGTAATGAACAAACTGACCAACATTGGCTAGTAATAAATAAATAGGCAACGGAAGTAAATGATCAGCTCTTGTGAGCTTTTAGTTCTGCTTTCAGGTTAGCCTGAGCTAACCTGAATCAGGCTGCCCTGATTGGATGTTACCAATCTGTCAGTCAAGCCCAGACCCTCCTCCTATTCTAGGCCACCGTGGCTAATCATTTAGTCTATGCTTTCACTTTTTGCGCAGCACGGACGAAAATGAAAGCCTGCAATGGTATTGAGGCTGCTGTTTGCATGCTTCAACTCCTACTCCTCTTCAACTCCTTCAAGTCCAAGTGCCAGTTGGGTTGGACAGTCTCCCAGGTAAAATTACTTTGATGGGGTCACAGCCTGAAAATATTGAGAACCAATGTTGAGATGTAGGCAACCACCTGTCTGTCTGTCTGCCTGTGCATATTGTACTGTATTGTACGTATATGTATATATGCGGTGCACACACACGCACACACACACACCACACACACACACACACACACACACACACACACACACACACACACACACACACACACACACACACACACACACACACACACACACACACACACACACACCACACAGTACACACACAGTACACACACACACACAGTACAGTACAGTATATATCCCTATCCCTCCCTCCCTCTCTCTCTCTCTGCATGGTTTTTCCACTGACATCCCCTCACTTAAACTTAATTGAATTTGTCTCCGGCGCTAACGGCAGTCCAAATGCCACATTAATCCCCGCCTGTAAAAAGTGATGAACGTCTTCATGCCTTGGCAGCCCAGTCCATGTTAGTTATTATATTTCTAATTTGGTGGATACCACCTCGCCCCGCGCTCCACCGCTAATGGAATAATTAGTCATTTTGATAATTAAATCCCTCCACCTAAAGTGGCGCGGCAGCAGCAGCCTGCCGGAGCGAATGGGGTGGAGGGTGGGGGGTGTGGGGGTTGTGGATGGAGGGTGGAGGGGCTAGGGGGGTGTGGGGGGTGTCTGATGAGAGCCAGGGGACGACCGCAGGGATAAGACAAAGTAACGGCGGAGATGAAGAGACATTTGGATGAAAGACGGGGGAAATCCCCAAGGCAGAAAAGTCGAGCCGAGTACCAGTCAGCATGACTGACGCTTTTCTTTCTTTTTTCTTTTTTTTTGGTATCCATTTAACTCGGAGGATGTACAAAATGGGGTCAGATTTGGTTACATTTTGTACATTCTCTGAGTTACAAATAGATGAATTAGCGTTGATGCGCCTAACTCTGTATATTAGTGACAGCATCCGTCTGCGGACGACATGGTTGTTTGATTTCTCAGGGGTTTGGCAATCGTCCACCCCTTTGTGTTCATTTGAATCTCAAATGTATTTCTGTTATGCATGTTTGTTCGCAATTCTGAACGTTTTTTATGTGATTTCATGAAATCCATGGCCATGTCATGTGACATTATACTGTACATGTTCCTGTCTGCACGTGGTTATACTTTTTTTGACCATTTCTGTCTGAAATGAAATTACACCTCTGCAAAGCACATTTCATCCTCAGCCTGCTACCTGCTACCCTGCTCCACCCCAGCAGATGTCAGTAAAAACCTCAAATACACATTCAGCTAATAATCTTATTTCCATTCCAGTGTTATAATAGTTTGGGATTTTTAAGTTTAATTTTAGTTCGTTTTTACATTTTATTTTCAATTTCAGTTAGTTTTAGTTGCAGGTTGCAGGGCTTGCAGGTTTATTTAGTTTTTATTTTGGTGAAAATGCTTAGTTTTAGTTTAGCTTCAGTTTTAGTTTCAGTTATTTTGTTTTTTCCTACTTTTATTTATACGTCAGGTATAGCATTCAAAGTAATAGAACTCAATAATTAGAAAAGATACAATTTAAAATATAAATAAATGTAATATATAAATGTTGCTAAAAACTAAAACTAAGGGTATTTTGTCTATAATTTCAGTTAGTTTTAGTTTTGCGAACACACAATATAGTTTGAGTTTAGTTATTGTTTTTTTTTATTGTTTTTTAGTTTTAACTAGGTCTATTATAACACTGCTTCATTCTTGTGTTTTTCTGCATCATGCTTTTGAACTCATTGTGTTGTGATCTCCTGTGTTATTTATTTATTTATTTATTTGATTGTTGTTTTTCTTGTTTCATGGAGCAGATCTCCATCACCTGTAACTCTTGGCATGCGTCCGTTGGCATGACGTTCTGTTGGTTGGCTTGCTGCATGACGGTTTGGTACTGGAATGACGGTAATGTAATGTTTAAAGGCATCATGTGTAACTTTTCCCTGTGTTTGCATAACAAAACAAGAGAAATAGGATCCAGCAGGAACATCTGAACGTCTAAGAAAAATCTACGGCATCTAAAAAAATTCTACGGGTGCAAAAAAATAATAACATACAAGTTAAATAAGATGAAAGTTCTTACACTGGTCTTGAGCTCCAAGCTTTTATTTCATGAAGAGGAGACAACATTTCAACAAATGCTGCATTCCTGATGAAGACCCGAAGGTGTCCAAATGTTGGGTCTTTGTCACGAAAGAAAAGCTTGGAGACATCAAGACTGGCGTGAACATCTCTTTTCACCAGTACGTAGCAACCAATAATTTCTGCTCCATACAAGCAGTCAAAAGAATCAGCTTCAGGTTTGCAGGTGTGAAACAGTGAGTAAAAATCGCTAAACTCCATCTTGTTTCTTCTTCTCAAAGGGAAGAGAGATCAATAAGAACAAACAGATTATCTACAGTACACATGTACACATAACAGTAGTACCTGATGTGAGATATTGAGGTGCAGCATAGCACTAGATGCAGGGGCAGATATAGGCATGGGCATGGCTATTAGGGGGGCTTTTAGGGGGGCAATGCCCTGACTGCCCCACCAAACACGATGGCATGTAAAACAACCCAGGATATTTCAAATGCATAGTGCATTTGGTTATGGTTATTATATATTTAAAATGATTTGAAACACTACTACTGCTACTAACTAACTACAGTTGTGGCACCACTAAACCAACAGCATTTCATCATTAAAAACAGACAACTCTCTATGAGTCAGACCTTTAGCCTTATGCATGCTGCGTGCCTGTTGGTACTTCTACAATTTATGTTTAATTGCCTAATAAAAGTCCTGTAACCAAAAATGGTATGGGTGCGGCTTCATCGCCCGTGTCACTTCACACCATGGGCGATGAAGCCGCCCCCATACCATTTTCTCCTGCCCCCACCAATTGGGAAATGTTACATCCGCCCCTGACTAGATGTGAATTATATGCGGCGTCGTATATGGGACAGCCGCTGGAATAGCAGTCGTTGGTGTTTACCTGCTGAAACACTTGCCTCTCAATGCATTACTGCTGTTTATATTGTATTATTATATTGTATTATATCTATGAAATCTATGAAACATCTAGAAGCAATCTCAGACTAAATTGCCAAAAAAAAATGATTTTGTATCTATCAGTACATTGCCAACAGTAAATAAGTTGCTTTTTGGTGCCATGATGATTCTTGGAAAGGATTCAGAATTATTAAAAAATCCCCTAGTTTGACAGGTTAATTGCTACATAATGAGCATAATGAAATTTAGAAAAAAAAAATCCTAATTTTCAAAACTTACCCCAGACAATGTTGCTGTTGCTTTGGCTTTTATTCAAGACACAATGAAAATATATAAAATACAAAACCAGCTGAGTTTGATTTTTTTTGCAATTAGTTTGAGGTGAAAAACTTTATTACTAGCTGCTTATTAGAGCCGCTTGTACCCATGTGTAAAAACATTATTGCTCCATTATGTTAACACAGGTAGAAGTTGCATACTATATGGTTTTTCAAAAACGAAGAGGAAAACTGGATAGCTGCTAGGATTGACGGATGCTAATGAGTTTGTGTGTGTGGTGTGCGTGTGCGTGTGTGTGCGTGTGCGTGTGTGTGTGTGGTGTGTGTGTGTGTGTGTGTGTGTGTGTGTGTGTGTGTGTGTGTGTGTGTGTGTGTTCCAGAATGCTTTCGCCCCGCTGACAGATGCCAAAACTCGGAGTCACGCTGACGACGTTGGCTTGGTGCTATCCTCCCTGCAGGCCAGTATATACCGGGGAGGATACAGTCGCTTCGCACCCTACTAACACCACCCAAAAAAACTACAACCGACCCTCCTCTCCTCCTCCTCCCACTAAAAAATAAAAAAATAAACAACGTACACACAACCTTCCAACAGGGCAGAACGAAGACGAAAGGGGAAAAAAAGAAGAAGAAAAATAAAAGAACAGTGATGTTGCTATAGGTGAAAAAACGAGTACCCGGGCAGAGTCCAGCCTGCAGGGGTGATTCTACCCCTAATGAATGAATAAAATGACCCGTTAAACTCACCGTCCGTCCGAGAGGACGCTGAGTTTAATGCATCCTTTTTTTGTTTCAGAATGGAAATAGCGTGGGACGCGTAGCCAACAACATCACGGAAAGAAGTGTGCGAGCGAGCAAGCGAGTGAGCGAGCGTGCATGTATGGATGAATGAATGGGTGAGAGACAGGTGTGAAGAGAGAGAGAGAGAGAGAGAGAGAGAGGAGGAGAGGGAGAGATAAAGAGAGAAAAGTTCCATAGAGCTAGATGTTCTCTGAGGCCTGGGTATTGCAATACATGCAGTTGTGCATCATTTTAACATAGAGAGAAACGTACTTGGGGAATAGAAGAAGAAGAAGATGATGAAGAGGAAGAGAAAAAAAAACACAAATAAGAATACAATTACAAACTGATATTTTTCATCTTATACCTCAGATATTTTGTGCTGTGTATTTTGATATTGTGGGTTTTTAATTTCTAAAGATTTAAAACATAGATTGTCACCTGTTAGAGGTTTTTTCTTTTCTTTCTTTTCCGTTTTCTTTTCTTGTTTAGATTTTTTCCGTGGTACTAAATAGAGAGCTGCTAGAGTTATAAACAATTAGGACAAACAGAGAAAAATGTAAACAGATTTAAAATGGTTAGGGCTTGTATAGAACTCTAACCCTGTAAGATATAGGTCCATAGTCATATTTTTTGGGGTTATCAACGTTTTGTAAGAGTGTTTAAAAGTGACTATACTAGTCAAGTGTCGTTTGGTTTGGTTTTTCACAGCTTCCTTCGGCGCTTCCTCTGACATTTTAGCGAAGATGTTTTTGTTCAATTTCATTTTTTGGAAGGGGTTGGGGTGTGTTTTTTTGGGTGGGGGGGACAGAGTAGTGTTTAAGGGTCTGCAAAAGCTGTAGATAGGGTGGAAAGTACTTTTCAAACAGATGTAATGAATGTTTTGAATGGATGTTGAGTTCTTTCCCCAAGTTTTTTTTTTAAACGTGGGGAAGTCCCAGAAAGGATGAAACACTGATTTATATTCAAAATGATGTCTTTGCAAGTGAACAAAAACAGAGTTGACGCATGCATAGTGTGTCACCATTTTTGTTAATTTGTTAACACTTCATTTTTCGGGTACACAACACAGTTGTGTGAGGAAAAATAAATGGGCCCTACGGCAGGTGTAATTTTAGTTTGTCGTTTTAGTGAATCGTGTGTTAGTCCTCAGTGAGTTACCGAGGCTGTCGTTCTAGCGTTGATTAGACCACTGTTTCTCAACATCAGGTCTGGGGAACCCCCATGGGGTCCAAATGGACTCGTAAGTGTCTGTAACTCTGAGAGTGTAAACATGCAACAAAACCCTCTCAGAGTTAATCTACCAACACAGAGGAGTTTTCGGTGTGGCTCTGGAGGTCGAGATAAATGGTCAAGATAATTTATTGCAATTTTAGTGAGACAGATAACTATGTAAGCCAGGCAGAAAAAGCAGTGTGTGTGTGTGTGTGTCTGTACACATGGGAAGTGAACAGCGCTCCCCCACGCCGTCATCTGCATTCATTTTACTTGAGGAGAGTTACAGAGCTGCAGCAGTGGTTCCCAAAGTGGGGTCCGGGGACCTCAGCTAAATTATAGTTTCAGATTGAGAATCTCTGTTACAGCCGTAAACATCGTCTCTTATGGGGGTCGCTGTCATTTATCTATGGGGCTTATTAGTGCCGAATTGGGGGTCATGTTTGGGAACTAAACCAATGCTGTAAAGGACCAGTTCCTCTCAGAGTTTCAGATCCATTAAGGGTCCTGTTTGGTGGCTCTGGGTGGAGTCCTGAACCCATGGCTGAGAAGCAGTGGGCTTAGATAGTAGTGGTTATATCTCACATCACTCCCAAGCCAAAGGTTCCGCTGGACATATCCGGAGTGTTTAATTTGTACAAAGATTTTACATAGATATGAGCTATTAGCTGAGAGAAAAAAATAAAAATAAAATAAAAATGTATCGCCACGGCAGTTTTACTGTTGAACCACCTAGTTGCTTAGTCCAAACCCTGAATAGTGTTGGCCAGATTTTTTTTAAATATATATATATACATACATATATATATATATATATAAACTTCCAGTATATTGATTGGTATAATTGCTGACTTTTATATTACTGGAGAGATTTAAGAAGATAAAAAATATATAAAAAAAACATTTAATAAAAAAAAATAACAGTAACGGTGCCCAAAGCTACCGTGTCTATTTTTGGTTTCTTTTATTTTTTATTTTGTTTTGCTTTGTTTGAGTTTTTGGGTTTATTATTATAATTGTTTTTGTTTGTTTGTTTTTTTCAAAAATAATATGACTATGTTTATTTGTAATGAAAGTTGGGGTAAAAAAGTATAATAAACCAACAGTGTATTATATTTGAGCTGTGCAGTGAAGATGTTCTTCTATATGAAAATTACACAAAAACGGTATATCGTTTTAGATTTAGACAAAGTAGACCAATTGTTAGGGAGAGCTTTCTCATTTTCTATGGAATCATATCCAGATTTATATTATCTCTTTACAAGTAATGCAATCACAATGTAGATATTCTCATTGTATTTTGTCAACTGTACTATTTTGCACACACAACCTGTAATTTTGACATCACTTCTTAATCCTGTGACACATATCAGTGCTGTACGTAGTTGTTTTTCTTTTGTTTTTTCTCCTCGGTTTGTCAGTTTCTCTGAATCGATCTCTTTTTTTTCCTCCCCTGTATCATTCTTAATGTGACATCCTTTGTATTGTTATTTTCTAGAACTCAAACCTTTGAAAAATGTACCTGTTTGAATATTAAAGAAATATGATGAAAAATTATATGATTTGTGAACAGGATAACTCTATGATGTAAATAGGAACATTACTAAATTAAAACGTTGTGATGGATCTGACAAAGCGCTATACAAACGGGCGTGGAGGGAGGCAGCCTGGCTAGGGCTATACGTCAACAAAGCTACCATATAGCTCACTAGCCACTTCCTCTAGCCCCATTCTGTTTACAACTATACCCAATTTAGCCACTTGTCACATATCTTACTTTTTTGTATTTATAATAACAAAGAAAACAGGAGAAACAAATCCAGTTGCAACACATTATTATAAAAAGGCAGCGGCAGAAGAGGCTTTTTGGGGGCCCTTGGCTCCGCGGCTTAAAAAAACCTTCCTCTGCGTGTGCATACTCATCAGTCAGACAAAATGGCGGACTCTCCTAACCCTCGCTAATGCCTAACGTCTGACCCCCATAAACTACTTAATACAATCCCTCTGCTTCCAGTAGGTGTTGTGGTTCAAAAAAGGCTTCCTATCCCGTCATTGTATGTGCATGCACTATGGTTCTTCCCCCCCGCCCCCCTAACAATAACCATCAATAAAGTTTTGTTTTCTCAAGATGTTTCTTCGTCTTCTGTCTTAACTTTCCAACATGTAGCAAGTTGTTCATCACAAGTTTTTAGGCCCTGGTTCTGCTGGAGTGTAGCAGTCTATAAGAGGTTTGCTCTGTGAGTATTTCTGTGTCCTCCTTGAGCTACATTGGAAGTTAAAAAGGGCTTCCACAATTTGAATGCATAATTGTTGTGCTTCCCTGTCTTTTCAATGTGACTGTCAGCACATCCGACTGATGTTTTGTTTTGTTTCATACAAAGTAATTACAATGCATTCATTTCCCTACAGGTTTTGTTATTATTTGATTCATATATGTGCCGAAAGACTTGCATGTTTTACTTAAGTAAAGGATGCAATAGAAATACTGTTCCAAGTTAATTCTAAACCTAGAATAGTAATAGAATAGTAGAGCAAAAGTCGTATAAAAGTATTCCAAGACACCAGAATTAACGTGTGCCGAATGTCCCATTTCACATTCAAGATGAAAATCATCTGTTATTTTCCAATATTTTTAAAATAGCAAATTTACAAGCTAGGCATTGTGATACTCAAAACATTGTGAGCTGAAATATAGGGTTGAATTAGTTAATGTATGTTTTGTGATGATCTGAGGAGTAACTCTAAAGATTTTTATATCTATATTTAGCTAGAGATCATGTCACGTTGCATTACTCTGTTCAACTCTGAAACAGACTTGTATTATCTGCAAGCAGGCAACAGCCTGAACAAGACAATATAGGCCTACAAGCTACTGTATGTCAAGTAGGTTTTAGAACACCTATCTGCATCCCCTCAGTGCTTGAAAATCAGAGAAATAAGCACGTCATCGGCGGCTTTCTAATTGAAGCAAAAAAAAAGAAGAAGAAAAAAAAGAAGAAGAATTGCTCCTCCATTCCCAATTTGATTAGTGTAATTAGAAAAACGTAGCCAGGGGTTAGGAAGAAAGATAAGCAATATAAATGTTTAAATGTGATGAAGGGTTCACATTACAGAAGGTAATTATGTCCCTGCCGCTTCGTGCAGAAACAGGTAATCAATAATTAAGGCTTTCCGGGTCAGGTGTCACACAGACTATAATTCAAAATGGTTATTAATTCCGTAATTCAGGAGTAGAAGTCAAGAGATATAGACTCATATTCAGTGGCTGTTCCCTTCCCTCCCATCCAGGTTGATCTGATTTTGACTATATAATTGGCTACAGAAACTACTCCATAATATGCACCACACTTCAGACCACACATTTTGGCAGCTTTAAAATGGCCATAAATAGACTACACATTTCAAAAGATGTTTAATATGTTTGAAAACTTGAAATGGGCCATTCAGCATAATAAGCAGTGCTTTTACTTTTGCTGATTTAAGTACACTTTATATACTACCGTTTGCCAGTATACTCCTACCACTATACTCCTAGTATTGCCAATATACTCCTTTTATATTTTGTAATGATGCACCGAATATTTGGCTGCAAAGAAATTTCGGTCCAAAAAGGCATCAATACATTAAGACCTATTCTCTTTTAGCAGAAAATGTATCACTGAATACAAATAGTGTATGCAATTAATGTATTCAGTTCAGTTTTCCTAATTCGGTTTCAGCCAAGGTGCTGAAAATTCCGAATTCCATCCCTATAGGAACTTGGATCATCATCATCCAGTAGTGAAGTAATTAACTACATTTACTATGCTATATCTCTCATCGAGTTGCAAAACATTGTGAACTTGTAGATCAGATATTTTCTTATTTCCTAACATTTATTTTTTTATTTTTACATTCTACTCATTTGAAAACTACTTCGGGGCTTTACATACATTTTGATAAACATAATTAGTTTTGTACCAATTACATAATTACTGACTTTTAATTATAGCATAATGTTCATGTAAGCATTGTGTCATTTCTACAGTGTGCTATTTTTACTAAGTGAAAAAGGAGTACTTTATCCACTATTCCCAGTTCTTAACCATCTTGCTCTTGTCCTTGTGTCCTTTTTGTTTCTGTGTATCTTTTTATACACTTGCCTATTAAATTGCCACAGTGTGGAACATTCCCTGCCTTCTAGCGCCATCTAGCGGCATTCTGTTGCCATCTACAAGCTTGTATGATCACTATGATGTACTGTAGATCAGAACATAAAATTCACTTCCATTATGGATTTTTTTAAATATGTAGTCTGCTGTCAATGTCACCAGTTGGACCTGGTAGGAAGAAAACAACCTAGATGATTAATATAAGCTTTACAAGTTTACAACAAAGAGTCAATTTATTGAGGAAAAACACACCAGAGAATTTTCAAATAATCTAAAAAGCTAATAGCAACAACATCCTGGTGATTTGATCTGAGTCAAAACACAACAGAAACTATCTAGAACAGGGGTTTTCAACCGGTGTCCGGGGACCACCAGTGGTCCCTGAGAGGGTTCCAGGTGGTCCCCAGCTAAGTTGTTTAACCAGATGTAAGAGTAAAAATGAAAGTAAAAAATGAAACCTCAAGAGTTAAAATATACATCATCATGTTGATCTGTATGTTTGACTGTTTTGTTTCCCAAATCCAGCCTGGAATTGTGGACAAATAAAGCAAAAGAAATCTTTAGTTTGGGGGTCTTTGGTGCTTAATGCCCTCAAATGGTGGTCCGTGGCTGAAATGCTGAGTAAATGGTGGTCCCTGGTATCAAAAAGGTTGAAAACCCCTGATCTAGAATAATGGCAACAGATCATATGCCCCAGAGAGAGAACAGAGTGTGAGAGATGGTACAGTACAGTATGTGACATTTAGTGTTTCTCTGCGCTGTAGGCTGAAAAGGCTAGTTTGCTCATAGCGTTGATGTATCGCGCTCCATCTGGTGCTGTGATCTTCAGGTTGGTGACATGCAGCAAACCACTGTTGGTGTAGTATCTGAACGCAGGGTTGGAAGACTGGATGGCCTCCAGAAATACCTTACATACAGTACAAAAGACAGGAGAAACATAGTGTTGGCCAAAATAATCGACAAAATATAGTAATGTGGCAGAATTAATGCACAGTGTAGAACTCAACTGAAAAGTCAGTGGTGAGCTTGTAGATTGCCTGTTTTCAAATGGCCTGAATATTATAAGAGTTAGGTTGAAGTGGTTAATGCAAAGTAACTAGTAATAAAAGTTTTCAAAAGTACATAAAAGTACAATATTTTCCGCTGAGATGCAGCAGAGTAGACGTAAAGTACTGAAAATCAGAAATACTTGATTAAATACAAAATACTTGATTACCTCAAAATTGTACAATAGCCCATTCTGCATTCTGCCTTTGGCTATTGAAAAATATCAAATGTGGCACAAATCTTTGCATATACATTCTAGTCAAGATTTAAAAGACATTTTGTAGAATTGGCCACAGATCTAAAAGGATTACTTATTGGCACAACTGATGGAAGAGGAAATTCCAAAATTCCACCTCAATGATATCCTAAAGGCTCAGTCATACTCCACAGTGAAGTGAGTCGCGGGTGAAAGGGTTTCACTGTGGTGTAGTTTTTCAAAGGGTAATTCCTTTAAAAGCGTACAAATGAAACCAAATGAACCTGATGGGTTCATTTGGTTCCATTTACGCTCTCAGAAAAAAAAGAAGCGTCTAAAGAAATCCATTAACATGGTGAAAATATCTTGATGATGTCATCAAGATGTTTCACCATGTTAGTGGCTTTCTTTAGACCTCCATTTCTTGGGTACACAGAATGGGGGAACTTTTTTTATCATGTCCCACCCAGCACCTCTATAGGGTATACTAATGACATGTTGAAAATGAGTCTTCACCCTGGAGTATGTATGATAGAGGGTGAAGCCTTAAAAAAAAACTACACCACGGTGAAACCCTTTCACCGCAAGCCACTTCACCGTGGAGTATGACTGAGCCCTAAGTCTCCTGTGTCCTGCACACAACCTGTATACCTTGACGATGTCCTCGGTGTCCTGCGCTGCGTTCTGGAACACGCTGGCACAGTGCTCCAGGTATCTCTCATAGAGGTGGAGGGTCTGGGCATCCACCTGCTGCAGAGAGCTCTCTCCTAGCTCCACCTTCTGCAGGTTGCTCATGAAGTCTGTGTTGACCGGGCCGCACTCGATCAGGCTCATGCTGCAGGGTGGTGGAGAAAAATAGGTTTTGCTTAAGGTGGCAAACCTATGCCATGGTGTATACAGGTGCAATTAATTATTTGACACATGTCTGATGTCTGGACTCACTGGATGTTGAAATGCTGCAGCTGGATAGCCAAACTCTCACAAGCTCCCTCTACTGCAAATTTACTGGCACAGTACACCTCATTAAAGGGAAGACCTGCAACCCAATGTAAATTCAGCATTAGTATTATTAATTGTAAATATAGTTGCAAGCAGCCATAGTAGCAAAACGGAAGCATGGCTGACATGACATAGGTAGAATGGAGATGATGTCTGATTATTTTGCTACAATGATTGGATAAAGGTGTTTGTTGTAATGCAATATCTGGGAGGTGAGCAAATCATAATCATTTACCTAATAGGAGATCTAGAGTTTGACTAATGAGTGTGAGCTCGTGATTTTTCATAAACTGTAGAATAATTTCTATTTAATAGCTGGATGACGTGTCCATCATTATTTCCAATTGTAATACACACTACTGTCTCTTTACTTTGGACATACTGTATATTGAGTAAAACATTTAATGCATATTGGCTGTATTTTTGACATTGTGTCATATCTGCCCTGCGGAATTTGTGTTTATAAAGCCTAGAATACAAACAGGAATTGAAATTCTAAGTATGTTCCAATATACAATGCTATTCAGACATTTTTCCGCCACTTAATAGGAGTATGAATGAGGGGCGGATATAACCTTTCCCATTTGGGGGGGAGGAGAAAATGGTATGGGGGCGACTTCACGGGCGATGACGCCGCACCCATACCATTTTCGGTTACAGGACTTTTATTAGGCAGTAAGGCATCAATTAATAATTCAGTTGTTGTTGAAGTTGAAGTGTTGAAGTTGCAACAGACACGCATGCATAAAGCTAAAGGTCTGACTCAGAGTTTTCTGTGTGTATTCTGATGAAATGCTGTTGGTTTAGTGGTACCACCAATAGCAGTTAGTTAGTAGCAGCAGTGTTGGGAATATTATATTACTATAAAGCAAGCACACTTGGCTATCTGGACAAATCCATATGAAATCAACTTGAAAAAACGTCACTCCTGAATAAATAATTTGATGACAAATGATAGAAAATAAGTAATTATTTAACTTCTGCAGTTGTCAAGAAAATTTCACAAGAACATTTTCAACGACACAGATTGACAGAAAGTAATATTGAAAGTAATGCAGTAATGCAGAAAGAAAACTATAATATATTATTGTTTATATATGATTGTTTTTATATGATTGTAATATATGATTGTTTTTGTTAAGTAATATATTTATATTACAAGTTACTGCATTTTGGTAATATATTATGTAATATATTGAGTTACGTAGTGCACATGTCCCAACACTGAGTAGCAGTAGTGTTTCATATCATTTTAAAAAATAAGCAGTTTAACTTTAAATATATTGGGTTGTTTTGCATGTTTGGTGGGGCAGACTGGGCATTGCCCCCCATGCCCATGCCTATATCCGCCCCTGCTATGAATGGTCACTAATCTGAATTATTTGTATTACAATCACAAAGTCAAATGTTATGACTAACCGTGCAGTCCGCCCATGCTGCCTGTGACCAGAATGTGTCCCTGGCCGCGGGCCTTCATTCCTGACAAGAAGGCCTGGATGGTCTGGATGGTCCCCAGGAGGTTGACCTCCAGGATCTGCCTCATTGTGTTCAAAGACTGGATCTCCAGTGGTCCCACCAACCCCACACCAGCATTACACACTGTGAAAACACACACACACACACACACGCACATGCACACGCACACGCACGCACACACACACACACACACACACATTAATGCACAGACACAGTTTTACGAGATGGAATTTAGAAAGAGGGTTTTATATCAGTGAATACCCAGGATGTCCACTCTCTTCTCCACAATCTTCTCCCTGGCATCCATGATGGACTCTTGGTTGGTCACATCCATTTGGAGGATGTCCAAGGTGTCTCTGTGCAAGTCTTTCACACACTCCAAAAGACGCTCCTTCTTGGCTAGGTTCCTCATAGTGGCATAGACTGTTCAGATAGCAGTGGTTAGCAACATGACATGAGAGCCTGTTATATGTGTACTATTGGAATTCAGCAAAACCTTGACATAAAGTATTAATATTATACCGACATTGCATTCATTCAAATCACCACAATAAAAGAAAATGTCATTTTTTTTCATAGGACACACATTCAAGACTGGACTATTCAACACTAAATTACACAAGAATAACATAAAGCACACTCTTATATACGGTAAAAAGCACAAACTACCCTTTGTTCTGTAGTGCCCTGGCCATTAGGTGAGCTTGTGTACAACATTTTAAAATGTCATAAAGATATATACAGTATATATATATATATATATATATTATATATATATATATATATATATATATTTATATATATATATATATATATATATATATATATATATATATATATATTATATTTATATATATATATATATATATACTGCATATTTAAGAGCTAGACATCTTGCTGCTGCTCTTTGTTGTAGTGCACCACCACGGTTTCCAATGATTCAGCAACATTGTGTTAGCTAAGCTTACATCTAATGGTGTGTGTGTGATGCTGTGGTAATGCTGCTTACCTTTGAATGTTTTGTCTGGGTCAGAGGCCAGCCTGACAGCCAGACTGAGGCCTATCCCTGAGGAGCAGCCTGTGATCAGCACCACCTTCTGGTCCATGATGGGCTCCGGCTCACCTGCCTATTGATTCTATATTCTGTGGAGAAAGAGGACTTAATAGAAGACGACCTGCAGACTGCTCTGATGTACGTGAAAGGATTTCAACCTTTCACACACATCAGACGCTGAAATGGGAGGGAAGCTCTCAGTGTCGTGTTTTCATTTTTCTCACTATCACAAGGTCACACGGATCTAAACATTCCCTTTTCCCAGGCAATGATTTGTCCTCCAGTGTGTAACATGGACAACACCTCGCCTTCCACTGATTATTGCTCTGTAATAAGTCGTAGAATCTGCTAATGTATTAATTGTAGATCATGATACAAGGTTTTACTCTTTTTTTCTTATTATTATTAAGTGAACAAGCAGTCCACGAAGTGGACTTTGTTAAGTGAACAAGCAGTCCACGAAGTGGACTTGTTCACTTAATTGATATTGACTGCTTTTTCCTTCTCCTTCTTCTTTTTCCGCCAAAAATAGCTGTTTCTGGCTGAACCGTGCAGTCGGTTTTTGCGAAAATTGGTAATCTGGTAGAGGGTGATGCCAAACGGTGATGATGCGAAGCCTGTGACCACTGGTCAAATGGTGGCGCTATAGCACTCAACTGAAATTGCAAAAAATTGCAAAATTTAACACTTATAACTCATGAACTGCTGGACTCTCAGAAATGTAACTTATATTCACTTATGCGTCTGCTTATGCCGAACAACTTTTGTAGTCTGACTTTTGACCTGACCTTTAGATGAACCGCCATCTTGAATTATATGTAAAAACAGTTTAAAATAGCTGTTCTCCTACAATCTTTGATCAAAATGCATAACAATGACCTACACATGAACTTTGGAGCCATACGAATATGAAAATAGGTGTGAATTTTGTTTTAAGAGAAAAAATTATGTTTTTACGAGCCAATGAAAATTGCTCGTTCGTGAAAATGATTCTAATGCCCCTAATCTACACATGCAGCGTAATCTGCTTCTGATATTTTACAGTTTTGTAGAGGGGGATGCCAAATAGCAGCAAAACCAGTCTTACTCAAATTGCTCAAATGGGGGCTGTTACGTGTTTATTATGGGGGAACAGACAGACAGTGCAGGCAGCATGTGTTCCTCCCCTCTATATTCTGCTCTCCTTCCTTCTCTCCAGTCTGTCAATCATACTCACAGGTCCAGCCCACTCATCTCCAGTACCAGCCCACTCCTCCACCTCTTACCACCGGTTGGGCCACCACGCATCTGTCTCTCTCCAATCACCTCCATCATCAGACTATATAAGCCACCTGTTGTCTTCCACTCACTCTCTTTCCAGCCTGCCAGCAGACAGCAGCTCCAAACCATTCAGTGTCCTAAGCATACCAGTTTTGCCAGTTTGTCCAAATACAAGTCAAATAGTAGTCCTTAGAAGTTGTCCTAAACACAGCCATTTTGTAAAATACCAGTCTTTGTTGTTAAAAACGAGGCTATTCGGTAAAGCCCTACTCTAGCCACAGTCTCACAGTAAAAGTACTGTTAAAGTACCGTACTGTACTGTTTATAATCAGAGTACTTTCTTTTGTTTGTAGTTCTAGTATTTAAGTTCAGCCTTCCCATTTTGAGTTAAGTTCTTCAGGGAAGGGACAGGGGAAGACAGGGTCCCTCACTCAGTGTGGCACACCCAGCTGGCACCTGCAGCAAGTTCCCCAATCCAGCCATGCTCCTCCTCCTGCATAAAAGCCAGCTCCTTCAGTCTGATGGCAGACAGACCAGACAACAGCTCAGCAGCCCAGCTCTGTTCTTGTTAGCCTTTGTTTTCAGTTCTCTTTAGTTAGTTTATTTCTGTTTGGCCTGGAGATGGCCGCAGCCTTGGTTTTCGTTATGTTTTAGTTCTCGGTTTAGGATTCATTTGTTAAGTTAGGGCGAGGGGTGGGAACAGCTTCGACGTCCCTAGGGGTGGCCTGGGCCCCCCCTCCTTCTGTTTGCGGCATCTCCAGGTCTTCCTTTGTCTCCTTGTTTGGTAAAGTAATCATGTAAATATTTCATTACAAGTAATCAGATTACTTAAGTATCCCTACCAGTTCAACCAGCAATGCTGCCCTTGTACAAATGTAATCTAATACTTTTGGGAGTGGTTGTTAATAAAAACCGTTAAACCTTGCCATTCTCTTGATGTCCTTTTTTATGTTGGAGTTTCCATTTTTAGCCACCTCACTGCTTTTACAATGGAACTCGCATGGCTCATCAATGAAATGTTTAAATTTACTTCGAAAATAATTCATTTGACCATCAAATATATAATGCAGCCTGGCATTGGTCATTTTATGAATCACATTAATTGTTAACATGTGTAGGCTCTTGTTTGAAGCATTTTTTTCATAGATAATCATTGATTAAGGTAGTTGTTTGTTTTAAAGGATACACTTCATAAAAACATACTGCTGTAAACCAGTATACTTTTATATTGTATGTAGAGTTTCACGTCAGGATGTGGCAGATTGTCACACCCACATGTCCTATTGCTTCAGTTTTCTTCATAAACTGATTTGTCTTGTGTTTTGTTTATCCACTGCTGCATGCTGTTGCATGATCTAAAATCCAATTTTAATGCAACGCACCAGAGCCATTTAGAGACGGAGTTGCGCCAATGATGGGGTACACAGTTACATTGGGTTAGTCACGTGATCAGTGGTCACAGTGAGCCTAACGTTGAAAAATCATAGTCTAGTGTCTCTGAAACACATTGTTTGAAGTGAGTAAGATGAGATGTAAAATGACAGCCGGTTTGAATTATTTTACAGTAACAATTAAAGTCTCTGCAATGTGTATGATTTGCTATTATTAAAAAGACCTAACATAAAAGGATTCAAGCTGGGCTTTTACTTTGAGTCCAATGCATTTCTGCCTACTTCTCAATAACATGGAGTTACACTCGCATATCATGAAAGTGACATTCACGGAAATGTCACTTTGTGATTGAGATGATAAAACTCAATGTATGGTAATGGCACCAACTCAGTGGCCTTGTGGTTAGAGTGTCTGCCCTGAGAATGGGAGACCGGGGTTCGATTCCCGGCCAGGTCATACCCCGACATTCTAGATTTCCAGTAGTAACCTACCCAAAGCATTGTACAAGCCTTGATCATTTCATGTAACAGTGTAGTGGTTAAAACATTGTGCCAGATTATGTTAGATTAACTTCTTGAACAAAGTGGCCATTAAACAACTGTTGTTAACTAGTGTCCAATCACATTTATTTCACAATTTCTTCTAGTTGTACTTGAATTGTACTGTAATTGTCCAAGCTTTATCAGTTTTGTTGTAGGAGGCCAGGTTGACATGTAGGCTACTGTAGGAATTTTACATTTCATTTATTCATTCACTATTGTATGGACCCGGGGCAAAAGCACCAAAAATATGTTCCTTCTCTGCATATTGTTCTGACTCCTTATTGCTGCTTGCTTGTTCACGTTTTATTGCTGCTTGCAGCTATATTTATTATTATTATTATTTAATTTAATAACTCTTTTTATTTCACCTGGGATGTGGTGTGAAAATAGTCTGGTACCATGCTGTGTTTTGTTGTTTTGTACGTTTGGACAATTATAAGTCTATAGCCTAACGCTAGTTTGAGTAAATAAACAATCCAGAAAAATGATGGTCTACACAGTTTTCTTAAAATTAGCTTGAAGATTGATAAAATACTGCCTCACCTTGATCCAAAATGCTGAACACCCCCATCAGGATTAATAGCAAGGGATAGAGGATAGACAGAAAATGGGACCGAATGGAATGAAAATGAGAATCATCACTAGGCCTGTCAGTTATTACGTAATCCTCTAATCGCAATTATTTTTGCATAATTGCCATCTTTTCCATGTTATACTAATAATACATTGTTCACACATTTTATGATATGTTTATAAAAGGATGTGGAAATAGCTAGATCAGCTATCGGCTAATATCTGTAGATCAGCCATTTTCTTTATTGTTATACTAAGGTATAAAAGCATGATTGAATTTGACATGAGAATTCACATTATTTCCTAGGTGGAGTTTCCCTTTTTAAGGGTGTTTTTTCTGTATCTATAATTGACAATTCAATTATTCACTTGTATGCCTTCGGTGCGAATATATGTCCCTATATTTACTAGTCGGCTCAGATATATCTTTACAAGACAGACTCAGAAGGTCAACAGTGGAACCCACTACTGTCTGTTATTGTTTTGATTGTATTCTACAGGTGAGAGAAGTGCACAAGTGACACATATACTTATCTATATAATTACTTGAAGTTGATTACAAAGTGCAGAGCCATGATTATGCTCTATGCATTTGAAGTGTTGGGAGATAAGGCAGCTAACTCACGCTAATACTTGACTATACTGGCCATACTCTGTACCATGTGGGTATTGGGTAATGTTTTGGGTTGCACAGTAGTTCATGTTGGATGATGAAGTTACAGGTCATGAACCTACAGTAGGCCTATTATTCAATTACATTTCAAGTTCTCTATCACAACAATATTGTTGTTGGATATTTTACATGTGCAATTACATGTAAAATATTGTAAAATTTTATTGTGTTTTTTACATGTAAATATTACATGTAAAATTACATGTGCATGTTCTATACTTGATATTTACAAGTGACATTTCATATTCTATATTTACAAGTCAATTATTCACCTGTATTTGGTGCTTAATGTACTGTGTGAATATACTGTATTTACATATTATTTACTAGGAAGTCAGCTCAGATATACCATAACCTTACAAGACATTCAGAAGGTCAACAGTGAAACTCACTATACTGTCTTCTGTTCTGTTTTGATTGCATTCTACAGTTAAAGAAGAATTCCATGTAATTGATTTTTGCCATAGATGCCCTTGTTTCTACATTTCCACCTTGAGGTCCCCGTCCCT
>CM076965.1:29314123-29340732 GCA_039105355.1 Benthosema pterotum | reverse complement strand
ACCGTTTTTTCATGATTTTGAGGATTTCGAAAAATGGACAAAACTGGCAAAAAAGCAAGGCTATAGCCTTAACGGTCTTGGTTAGCATGCTCTTTTTTCATCGTTTTGAGCATTTTTGAGCAGTTTTCGAAAAATGTCGAAATTTTGATAAAAAACGAAAAGGCTATAGCCTTACCGTTTTTCGTGATTTTGAGGATTGTCGAAAAATGGACAAAAAATGCCAAAAAAAGCAAGGCTATAGCCTTACGGTTTGGTCTAGCATGCTTTTTTTTCATCGTTTTGAGCATTTTTGAGCATTTTCAAAAAAATGTCGAAATTTTGAAAAAAACGCAAGGCTATAGCCTTTGCGTTTTTCATGATTTTGAGGATTTTCGAAAAAAATGACAAAAATGGCAAAAAAAAAATTAAGGCTATAGCCTACGGTCTTGGTCAGCATGCTTTTTTTCATCGTTTTGAGCATTTTTGAGCATTTTCGAAAAATGTCGAAATTTTGAAAAAAAAACGCAAAGGCTATAGTCTTACCGTTTTTCATGATTTTAGGATTTTCGAAAATGACAAAAACTGGCAAAAAAGCAAGGCTATAGCCTTACGGTCTTGGTCAGCATGCTTTTTTTCATCGTTTTGAGCATTTTTGAGCATTTTCGAAAAACGTCGAAATTTTGAAAAAAAACGCAAAGGCTATAGCCTTACCGTTTTTCATGATTTTGAGGATTTTCGAAAAATGACAAAACTGCCAAAAAAAGCAAGGCTATAGCCTTACGGTCCGTGGTCAATATGCTTTTTTCATCGTTTTGAGCATTTTTGAGCATTTTTCGAAAAAATGTTGAAATTTTGAAAAAACGCAAAGGCTTAGCCTTCCGTTTTTCATGATTTTGAGGATTTTCGAAAAAAAAAAACCACAAAACTGGCCAAAAAAAGCAAGGCTATAGCCTTACGTTCTTGGTCAGCATGTTTTTTTTTCATCGTTTTGAGCATTTTTGAGCATTTTCGAAAAGTGTAGAAATTTTGAAAAAAAACGCCAAAGGCTATAGCCTTTCCATTTTTCATGATTTTGAGGATTTTCGAAAAAATGACACAAAAAACTGGCAAAAAAAAGCAAGGCTATAGCCTTAACGGTCTTGGTCAGCATGCTTTTTTTCATCGTTTTGAGCATTTTTGAGCATTTTTCGAAAAATGTCGAAATTTTGAAAAAAAACGCAAAGGCTATAGCCTTACCTTTTTCATGTTTTTGAGGATTTTTGAAAAATGACAAAAACTGGCAAAAAAGCATAGGCTATAGCCTTACGGTCTTGGTCAGCATTCTTTTTTTCATCGTTTTGAGCATTTTGAGCATTTTCGAAAAAATGTCGAAATTTTGAAAAAAGCGTAAGGCTATAGCCTTACCGTTTTTCATAATTTTGAGCGATTTCGAAAAATACGAGAAAACTGGCCAAAATGCAAGGCAATAGCCTTATGTTCTTGACCACAGCAGGCGTTTTTCATCATTTTGAGCAATTTTTGAGCATTTTCGAAAAATGTCGAAATTTTGAAAAAAGCGTTAGGCTATTGACTTACCGTTTTCTTGATTGAGCGATTTCGAAAAATGACAAAAAACTCAAACTATTTCTATTGAGCACTATCTATTGCCTGAGAACTTCTCAATTGTTTAGGGGTATTGTGCGTGGGGGGTCAGAGTTTAGGGTATCTTTGTATGCTGATGACCTATTGTTGTATTTATCCGACCCAGCTTCTGCTATTCCCCATGTCCTTTCTATTCTTAAGGATTTTGGTGCCTTCTCTGGATATAAACTGAACTACCAAAAAAGTGAAATTTATCCAATTAACGACAGTGCTAAACATATCAGGCAGGCAGATCTCCCATTTCATATTTTTCGGCTTCAGGATTCAAATACCTAGGGGTGCACGTTACCAGTTCATTTCGTCCCCTTTCTCAGCTAACTTCAAAACATTAGTGGAACAAGTAAAATTTAGACCTCCAGAGGTGGGATAGCTTGCCTCTGTCTTTGACGGGTAGAATTCAGGTCTGTTAAAATGACAGTGCTCCCCAAGTTTTCATACCTCTTTCAGTGTATTCCACTATTTTTGCCTAAATCCTTTTTTAAGTCCTTAGATCGGATGATCTCATCATTTGTTTTGGGGAGGCAAAACAGCCCAGAATTAAAAAACTCTACATTACAAAGGGGGCCGCGATGACGGGGGGTTAGCTTTACCATAATTTTACCTACTACTATGGTCAGCCAATGTTCAAAAAATGGCTATTGGTTCCATTCTCCTCAAAAACTGATGGTGTGTGATGAATTTAATCATGCCATCCAGTTCTTCTTCCAGCAGTACTCTACTCAAAAAC
This sequence comes from Benthosema pterotum, assembly GCA_039105355.1. Lineage (NCBI taxonomy): Eukaryota > Metazoa > Chordata > Actinopteri > Myctophiformes > Myctophidae > Benthosema > Benthosema pterotum. The sequence continues at coordinate 29,338,385 of CM076965.1, read as the reverse complement.
TACGATGTCACCTTCTAATTTTACCAAAAAAACAGTTTTAATCGCCACCGTCAAGATCTGGTCGCAGTTGCGCTTCCACTTTAAATTTAAAGATTGCCTCTATAAATTGTCCATAGTCGGTAATCTCTTATTTCTCCCTCTATGTCAGACCGGTTTTCAGACAGTGGAATGAGAAAGGCCTTGTCAAATTTCAGATCTCTATGAGAGGAATGTATTCTGAGCTTTGATAGGATCAGACTAAATATGATTTTCCTCTTAACAATCTTTTTAGATATTTTCAAATCAGAGATTTCATCAAAAATCAATATCCTTCCTACCCTGCGAAACCGAGTGATAAAAACATGGGGACAACCTTCTAATACTGCACCCTGGACAGAGAGGACATATCTCAGTAACTATAACTCCTAACAAGACTAAATACACAACCTATGATCAAAACCGAACTGATTGGGAGGCTGAACTGGACGAAACGTTCTCGACGAGTGGTGGGATGGGGCTATTGATGGGTTAACACCATCAACATCTGTGCTAGATTGGGCCTCATTCAGTTTAAAGTTTTCTTAGACTTTTACTGTAAATCTAAACTAGCCAAAATCTATCCGGAAGTAGAGGATAAATGCGATAGGTGTACCCTATCGCCAGCTAATCATACTCATATGTTCTGGTCTTGCCCAAGGTTGGTGGTTTATTGGACTGAAGTTTTTCAAATTTTATCGGAAGTACTTGAAGTTCGTCTAGATCCGTCACCCCAGATAGCTATTTTTGAGTTTCAACAGACTTTACGCTTTTGTCCACGAAACAGTCTAATATAGTTGCGTTTACCACGCTGATTGCAAGACGTAGAATATTATTGGGATGGAAATCCCCACTTCCTCCTTCTAGTACAATGTGGCTAAAGGATATTATGGGGTTTCTGAAGTTGGAAAAAATAAAGTTCACGATTAGAGGCTCAGTAGAACGTTTTTTTTCTACTTGGCAACCTTTTATTAGATATTTTGAAAGTCTTAGAGTATTACCTACTAACTGATGGCCTGAACAGCTCATGGAAAATTGTAATAACTTGTGAGGGTGACTTGTGGCATCACTGAACTTTAATTTGATCAATTCTTAATGAAACTGTCTCTGAACTCAGGTAACCCAAACCATTACCAAGTGATGCTTTAAAGGTAGGGGAAGTGATTTCACTTTTGTCAGATATCACCCAAAAAAAAAAAAAAAATCTGTTAAAAGCTCTATTATAAGGTGTGGAAACCACTATGGAGTTTCCCCCTCCCCCACGTTAGCAGAGGAGCTAATAAAAGTTCCCCAGGTTGCCACCCAATTCTCCTCCAATCAGGATGAGAGCAGCAGGTTCACATAGTGTAGCTATGTTGGGGGCCCCTAGTGCACCAGGCTGGTACTACTCCATGATATTTCAAATCACTTCCCCTACCTTTAATTTATTCTGTGTTATACAGCTGTATTTTTATAGCATAGAACTGTTTTTGTTTTTTTTTAGTTTTTTTTTTTTACTTTTTTATTACTGATGATAGTGACTGTGGGGGGGGGGGGGGGGGGGGTTGGTGATTTGAAATAAGAAAATGAAAATTTATACATGTTCAACTGCATTGTTCACTAATAATTTTGCTAATAAAAATATATTACAAAAAAAAAACGCAAGGCTATAGCCTTACGGTCTTGCACAGCATGCCGTTTTTCATCGTTTTGAGCATTTTGAGCATTTTCGAAAATTGTCGAAATTTTGAAAAAAGCGTAAGGCTATAGTCTTACCGTTGTTCATGATTTTGAGCGATTTCGAAAAATGACGAAAACTGGCAAAAATGCAAGGCTATAGTCTTATGGTCTTGCACAGCATGACGTTTTTCATCATTTTGAGCATTTTCGGAAAAATGTTGAAATTTTGAAAAAAGCGTAAGGCTGTAGCCTTACCGTTTTTCATGATTTTGAGCGATTTCGAAAAATGACGAAAACTGGCCAAAACGCAAGGCTATAGCTTTAGGGTCTTGCACAGCATGCCGTTTTTCATCATTTTGAGCATTTTTGAGCATTTTCGAAAAATGTCGAAATTTTGAAAAAAGCGTAAGGCTATAGCCTTACCGTTTTTCATGATTTTGAGCGATTTCGAAAAATCGAAAACTGGCAAAAACGCAAGGCTATACCCTTACAATCTTGCACAGCATGCCGTTTTTCATCATTTTGAGCCTTTTTGAGCATTTTGGAAAAATGTCGAAATTTTGAAAAAAGCGTAAGGCTATAGCCTTACAGTTTTTCATAATTTTGAGCGATTTCGAAAAAATACGAAAACTGGCCAAAACGCAAGGCTATAGCCTTATGGTCTTGCACAGCAGGCCGTTTTTCATAATTTTGAGCATTTTTGAGCATTTTCGAAAAATGTCAAAATTTTGAAAAAAGCGTAAGGCTATAGCCTTACGTTTTTTCATCGTTTTGAGGATTTTCGAAGATTTTCAGAAAATGACAGAAACTGGCAAAAACGCAAGGCTATAGCCTTACGGTCTTGCACAGCATGCCGTTCTTCATCGTTTTGAGGTTTTTTGAGGACTTTCGAAAAATGTCAAAATTTTGAAAAAAGCGTACGGCTATAGCCTTATGTTTTTTCATTGTTTTGAGGATTTTCGAGATTTTCGAAAAATGACAAAAACTGGCAAAACGCAATGCTATAGCCTTACGGTCTTGCACAGTATGACGTTTTTCATCGTTTTGAGGGTTTTTGAGGACTTTCGAAAAATGTCAAAAATTTGAAAAAAGCGTAAGGCTTTTTTCATCGTTTTGAGGATAGCCTTACGGTCTTGCACAGCATGCCGTTCTTCATCGTTTTGAGGTTTTTTGAGGACTTTCGAAAAATGTCAAAATTTTGAAAAAAGCGTACGGCTATAGCCTTATGTTTTTTCATCGTTTTGAGGATTTTCGAAGATTTTCGAAAAATTACAAAAACTGGCAAAAACGCAAGGCTATAGCCTTACGGTCTTGCACAGCATGCCGTTTTTCATCATTTTGAAATTTTTTGAGGACTTTCGAAAAATGTCAAAATTTTGAAAAAACGATGAAAAAACGTAAGGCGATAGCCTTACGTTTTTTCATCGTTTTAAGGATTTTCGAAGATTTTCGAAAAATTACAAAAATTGGCAAAAACGCAATGCTATAGCGTTACGGCCTTGCACAGCATGCCGTTTTTCATCGTTTCGAGTATTTTTGAAAAATGTCAACATTTTGAATAAACGCAAGGCTATAGCCATACTGCTTTTCATCATTTTTGAGGAATTTCGAAAAATGACAAAACTTGGCAAAAACGCAAGGCTATAGACTTCATTGTTTTGAGGATTTTTGAAAAATGTTGAAATTTCGAAATAACTCAAGACTATAGCCTTACGTTTTTTCATCGTTTTGAGGATTTTCGAAAAATGACGGAACCTGGCAAAAACTCAAGGCTATAGCCTTACGGTCTTGCACAGCATGCCATTTTCATCGTTTTGTGGATTTCTGAGGATTTTTGAAAAATGTCGAGATTTTAAAAAATGCAAGCCTATAGCCTTACCATTTTTCATCGTTTTGAGGATTTTTGAAAAATCTATAGCAAGGCTATAGCCTCACGGTCTTGCACAGCATGCCGTTTTTCACCGCTTTGAGGATTTTTGAACACTTGCGTGACGTGCTTTCAATTTCATTCTTTAAATTCAATGCACAAATGCTTTATATTGGTAACAATTCATTTTTATAGTCTTGGTAACCTAACTATATGGAGTGCCAGGGCAAAGATGAAAATGAAAATAAAAAATAGATCATGTAAATACAACACATTGAGCAGGGCACCGCAGGGAATTGAACCCCGTTCCGGTAAACCAGAAGTTCCACAACCGGTGCCTTAGTTTTGGCTAACAGCTTGCTTTACAAGTCTATTTGTTTAAATGTAAATTTTACATTTCAACAGTAAATGTAAGTCAGTGAATCTACATTGTAGGCAATAAATATATAAAGGTATAGAAAGAAAGAAAAAACACAGAAGAAGAAAACTAATATTAACAGTAGGTCATCCAAAACCATGAACCATCTATGTTTTATTATGTTTTTCATTGTTGTATTAAATAGGATCCACTTCATTACTGTCCAGTTTGTAATCAGCCACGATACGGTGCATGGTTTACAACTCCCTAGCCATGCAATCAATCACGGACACTTTAAAATATCTAAAATATTCCAAATTATCCACATAAAACTCCAGGAAAGTGTCTCTTCTCTCCCAATCATCATTAAAATAAGACATGTTTGTAAAAGGGGAGAAAACACAGATAAAATGCACTCTGAACCCCCACCACACAAATAAAATGCACCGAGCTCCTCACCACACAAATAAAATACACTCAGCATCCCCCACCACATGAATAAAATGCACTCTGAGCCCCCACCAGTGAATAAAATGGACTCTGAGCTCCCACCACACAAATAAGATGCACTCTTAACTAACTAAAATTAATTAATTTTAATTTCTTGGACAACTAGCCTGTCGGTCAACTGTTAACTGCCTGTCCAGCCCAGAAGTGGGCCTATCACCGTGTTCCAAAAGAACACAGTGATACAATTTAATACAGCGAAACAACTAAAAATGGGCAAGACTGTCACAGGCATATATATATATTAAACAGTGGTTACACGACCTGTCTCCCTCTCGCCCACACAGGCGCAAATCACACCCGTGTGAAGTGAGTGGTGCAACTCCTTGTGGGGGTCCCACACACAGGAACATACAGTTATAGGAATACCAAAGTGTCATGTAAACATGACACTAGCCTACATGATGGGAATTATATGAATTATAAAAAATAGACTACTGGTATTGCAGTATATTCCCAGGGACCCCCTCAGGAACATCTAAAGTATAGTGGCCAGCGTATTACAACAGAGCAAAGTGGCACAGAGTACACTACAGTACAATCCATGGCATGTCATGTCATTATCATTATAGCAGAGAAGGAAAAGGATTTTTGGACAGCCTGTTCTGGCTCACAGACGGTTCATTTGACACTATGATACAGTGCTGTGTCTGATGAGTATATTTATTCACAGGCAGCATTGTATCATTAACCCAATGTTAAACTAACTCTAGCCTCGACACCCAGGCTTTCATTTTCGTCTGCCTTGCGCGAAAACGGAAAGCCTGGACTAACGCGCGTTGGAAAGTGGCCTTGAGGGGGGTGTCAACCTTCCGGGGTGGGCGTCGCTCTAAATGATGTGACGTAGAACAGCAGTGGACGGGCGCGGGAGGGGCCGGAGATGACGACACGTTAGTGAGATCAAATCAGAGCGCAGCACTTCCGCCGTGTGGATCCCACGACACCCCCGCCCCCCAAGGCCAAAATCATTGAGGGCTAGACCAGGCTAAACTAACTCTGACTCAGAACAGGCAGAAGAGGACCCCCGCACGGAGCAGCACGTCTTCACTTCACACGGGTGTGATTTTTATCGAACAAACACTTTGCAGATAGAAAGAGGATAATTCAAGGTTTCCATACAGCTGCAATGTTGGTGAGTTTAACGTTGTTTAATACAAGCAGATCGCATACTAGGCTATGTGAAAATGTTTGTTATGAGTCATTTGAGTGGATTGCAACACTAGAATCATCCCATTATATATACGGTAGGCCTACATATAAAAAGAACATCTAGACTCATTGCAGCTAGAAGAAGTGGAGCTATGGACCAGAGCTAGATCCATCCCATTACAAAATAAATAAATACAAACTAATCTGATAAACTAATAGAGTTGCAAATTGTAGCTAACTGGGTAGAAACTACTACACTCTCAAGAGTTAACATATTGATCCTCTGAATTATCCCAAGTCTACACAACTAAAAGATTTATGGTCATTTTGATCTGTATGTTTGTTTCCCAAATCAATATTCAATATTGTGGACAAAAGCAAAAGAAATCTTTAGTTTTGGGGTCTGTGGGGGTAAAATGTCCTCAAATGGTGGTCCATGGCTCAAATGCTAAATAAATAGTGAGTCCTGGTATCAAAAAGGTTGAAAGCCCCTGCTGTATAGTATGGAAAATTAACTGAAAATATACCTTGAAAAGTAGGCTATACACAGACCCGTCACCTGTAGGCCTACCTCTCCACGCCCTCGTTAGGATTCATTCCACACAGTAGCAGAAAGTGATGCCTATATATGCCTAAATATACAGTATATACCTGTTATATTACCATATATTACTGTACATCTAGCTTCACACAAGTTATATTAGCCAGCCTCCTGTAAATTCCTGTTAAACTGGAGGTTTTTAATTAATTCACGCAGCTAGAAGACACGACAGAAGAGGAGCCCAAAGAAGAGGAGACCAAACAGAGCTTCAGCGATCTCACGAGAATTAAACAGTCGTAACTTCCGCTCTGCCAGTGATGCCAACTTGGCGCATCTGTCACTATATTTAGCTCTTTTCCAGACCCCCCGAACTCCTGGTGGAAAATCTAGTGCTTTTTGGCTGCTGAGTTGGCGGGAAATTGATTGACAGGCGCCAGAGATAAAAACCCTCATTTTTCACAATTTTCCTGATATGACAGTGGTTTTCAACCAGTGGTCCCAAGGCTAAATGATGGAAAGTTTTAAGTTGGCTAACCAGATGTAACTCTTAAAGGTGGTTTCATTTTACGCTCTCAAGAGTTAAAATATTCATCATGTGAATTAGCCCAAGATTAATGGTCATTTAATGGCATACCCTTCCAGGCAAGCATCTAGCGCATTCTAGTGCACTTTGTAAGTGCCACTAGTGCATTTTGGATTTTTGCAGTTGGCAACACTGCGCTCTGCTCTGCTCTTGGCAGATTAGCTCCTCCAGGTCCAAATGTCCCACCGTCACATGATACAGTACGCTTCTATCCTATCCACGAGTTTTTCACATAAAGTTTATAAAGTTACAACTTCGCTCATTTGCTCACATTCACACTGAAACAATGTGTGGTGATGAGCCCCTCTCTCTTTAAGTCTCTCTCTCAGTAAAAACAAAACATTGCGCAACTGTGCGTGCGTGTGCGCTGCTGCTGCTTCAAGACAGACCGCCTGATATTGCGTCGCATCGGCTGTGTTGTGGAACACCCCCCCCAGGTGATGGCAATACTAATCAGTGTAAGTATCAAAAAACTGCTTGAACGGACAGTCGTTATTGCCGTTATTGCCTATAAAGACAGCTGTTCCAACTGTGTCATCGTATTTCTTGTTCTGAAAGTAATGTCATACACATCTGTCCAGTGCATAGTCAGCTATATGTCTGCTTGGCTAGATTTAGAGGCCATTTTGATACTGATACTATTGATTATTTAAATGGAGAAATCCTGTCATCTTACATGTAGGCTAACTCAATGGGTGAAAAGGGCAGTTTGGGCAGAGTGGTGTGGGTTGGCTTAGTGAAAAGCTCTTAGCCTATTCCCCTATGAATATACAGTATATTTGACTATATATTTGACTGTGTGGATGGATGCCCATCTGAGTTATATTTTTGTGTGAGCTTGTAGGCTATTTTCAAATAGGCATATCCCCAACTGGCAGGGTGACCAGATGTCCCTCTTTGCGTGGGACAGTCCCTCATTTCCAGGACTTTTCACTCTGTCCCACATTGTGACTGACAGACATCAGTGTTCAAAATGCCCCTAATAATTTGTAGTGCCCTAATACTGTAGTTGGATTTCTGTTGTATCATTTCTTGCTATGTTTTTTTTTTTTAATCATCCCCACATGTGGTACCACTATCCAGACTCACTCTTAGAGAGGCCACATCTCATACTGTCGTATCAAAAATAGCTGATCTACAATCTCAAAACGCGTCACAGTGCGACGCGTTTTGAGATTGTAGATCAGCTATTTTAATCTGCCGTGCACACTGCTGATCTACAATCTCAAAATCTACAATCTACAATCTCAAAACAATCTCTGATCTACTCTGATCAGCTATTTTTGATTTTAGATCAGCTGTTTTTGCTATGTGAAATGGAATCCTGAAATATTTTTTGGAATATTGACATCAAGATGTTAATAATTTGCTAACTACATGTTGTCCCGTTTCCCCACTTGACTTGTCCCACACATGCAACACTTCTGTCCCTCAAATGAACAGTTTGGATCTGGTCACACTACCAACTGGAACCTCCTGAAGCACTGAAATGGGTCCCTGGACTGCACTTTAAGAACCAAATGCCTACCATAAGGTGTAAGAAATCCATTTTTAATCAAAATGCATACTTCATATTTTCGCACATTTTACATTTTTCCACATATTTCTGCATAATTTGCGGTTTCCCCGCATACTTCACATTTGTTCCACAACTTTTGCAAATTCCCGCAAATTCACTGCATAATTGCACATAAAAACCTGCATATTCCATTGCATAATCAAGGCTTTTTGCCCTGCATAATCAAGGATTTTAGTCTGCATAATCAAGGATTTATGTATGTATGACTTTTTTGTCAAAATCCTATTGATGGTTGATTGATCAGGATCAACCATCAACCTTTAGGTGGCGACCTATTCATGAGGTCAAAAAACACCTTCTGGACCCCATGCCCCACCCCTTACCCAAAACACGCATATCCAGAGCAGGCCCATCCATTTCCCTTCCCCAGAGGAGGCAGTTAGCAGATGCCTCTGAATCAATTAGACCAAAGACCCATAACGACCTCAGCTATAATTAATGTGACAGTTTAGTGTGGAGCGCAACGCCTCTGCCCAGCTGACCTGACAAAGACCACTGCTGTCACTGTGCTCTCAACACACACTTGTGACAGGTCACCGCAGCAAGTGTGTGTGTGTGTGTGTGTGTGTGTGTGTGTGTGTGTGTGTGTGTGTGTGTGTGTGTGTGTGTGTGTGTGTGTGTGTGTGTGTGTGTGTGTGTGTGTGTGTGTGTGTTTATATATTCACACTAGCATAACTTTTACATTTCAAATCATACTGCCTTGCAATGGTCTCTAATTCTCATTCCATGATAATACAACATGGCATTCCTGGAATTTGAATTCACGTGCAGAGGTTGAGGTGAAGATATCAAGCTGAGTCTCTGGAGGATCAACACCTTGCCTCACTGTATCCACAAAATCATCAATGTACCTGTTTCAGAGACAAGTGGATTCACACTAATTGAATGAAGTGTGTGTGTGCGTGTGTGTATGTGCGTGTGTGTGTGTGTGTGTGTGTGTGTGTGTGTGTGTGTGTGTGTGTGTGTGTGTGTGTGTGTGTGTGTGTGTGTGTGTGTGTGTGTGTGTGTGTGTGTGTGTGTGTGTGTGTGCGTGCGTGCGTGTGCGTGTGCGTGTGTGTGTGTGTGTTGTGCTCTTTACCAGGAGGACCCAGGGGAAAATCCACACATGGCAGACTGGCAGCCACCTCAATTACCATGTGAATAAAGGGGGAGCCCTCCATTCAGATGCTCTGTGTCCTCTGGGTGAGCTACATGCAGGCAGACAAAGAGAGAGAGAGAGAGAGAGAGAGAGAGAGAGAGAGAGAGAGAGAGAGAGAGAGAGAGAGAGAGAGAGAGAGAGAGAGAGAGAGAGAGAGAGTCACTGGCTAAAGGCTATACTACATCACTAGCAGCCTTCATGCTACCGGGGAAGGGGGAGGGAATCTCTCTTCCTCCCTCTTGTTCTCTCTGTAATATTGTTCTGTTTTGTATTATGTCTTATACAGTGGCAGTCAAGCAGTCAAGAGTGGATGGAGACAGGCCAGGGATATCCTGGTATATGGCCACTTGGCCAGGCAAATATCACTGTATAGATTAGTCTGAAATTTCTGTGAGGAAGATTTATTAAAGTGAGTATTTATACTCACTTTGAATACCCATACAGACAGAGAGTAAAGTTAATATAAGATCCATAGTATTTCTTTGTAAAGTGAAATATATATAAAACATATATATTATGATTTATAAGAATTATACATCTTTTTTAATGTTTTAATTTTGAATTATAATCATTCAAAAATGATATAAGATCCATAGTTTTTTTGTGTGAAGTGAAACATATAATTTTGTATTTTATAAGATTATATGACGTGCAAAACAGATATATATATATATATATATATATATATATATATATATATATATATATATATATATATATATATATATATATATATATATATATATATATATATATATATATATATATATATTTATTTATTTTTTTTATTTTTATTTTTTTCTTGTAAAGTGACTTGTATGAAAGGTGCCACTTTCAAGAGTTCACATGTTTTTTTTTTCTATATGGGTAGTGGCCGGGCTTTGAAAAATGTGATTCAAACTGACCCAACCTGTAGGGACCTTTTTGCCCTGTGGCAGATTGGTCTGTTTTCCAGGCTAGGATCAGGGAACCAAACCAACACAGGAAGAATAATGGAACGGGAAAGGCATATTATGTTTTTTTTAATGTTTTTAAAAATTACTGCAGGCTATCTACAATTCTGTGTTCCATAACACAGTGAGAAATACAAGCTCAGTTGCGGTCCCTTCCACTGAGGAGAGAGAGAGAGGGATGTTGACAAGGGTAGGGTGGGGTGGTGGGTAAGGGGAGGGGCTAAGAGAGGGGAGGAGAGCGGAGGAGAGCGACAGAGGCAGGCGGATGCTCTGCTCGCTCACATCAATGTAGCAGCAGGTTTGTGAGCGTGCAGCAGCAGCAGCAGCCGGAGGAGAAGGAATCAGAGCGAGAGAAACAAGAGAACGGCTGCAGCAGTCAGGAGGGAGACACGCATAGCATACACCAGCAAAAGACACACAGAGAGAGAGGGAGAAAAGAAAAGACAGTGAGGTAAGCAGGATAACGTTGTTCTGCTGTTTGTCTGTCTGCCAAATGTGGCTTTCTATTTGCCAGCGTGGCCACAAAGGAATCAGCTGGAGGAAGATGCTTTTCTTAATTGCTTCACGGTTTGTTTTTGCCTCTTTCCTAGCAGCGAGATAACACAGTGCTGTAGCACTGCAGAGTAATAATGCAGACATGGAGAGAGGAGGGAGAGAGAAAGAGAGGGAGAGAAGGAGAGAAAGAAAGAAAGAAAGCGTGATGCTCTCGACAAGAGATTGGAAGTAAGAATAGATGGAGGAAGAGAGAGAGCCAAGGAACAGAAATAGTCTCTCTATTTCTGTTCCCCTAAGGATAGCTCCTGGCCTGCACATCAAAATTGGCTTGTGCTTGGGTGTGTGGAAGTGAGGAGAGGGAGGGGAGCATGGCTAAGTGTCAACACCGAGTGTCATTTATCACAACAACACTATATGTTTGTAATAATAATGTGTTCATCACTCAGGCCACACCCTCAACTTAATATGATTCCCATTGAGATGAACTGGCGCGTGCATATGCGTATGTGCATGCCTGCGTGTGTGTGAGAGTAAGAGTGTCAGACATTATAGTCCACTACAGCTGACTGGGTATAGATTTTGGTATTTTGCCAGGGATGTTGGCTGTCTGGGCTGACGGAAGAGCCAAGTAAGTTATAGAGCAAGGGAGAAGGTTTGGTTAAACCCATTCATTCTCTCATTGTGTGTGCGTGTGCGTGCGTGTGCGTGCGTGCGCGTGCGTGTGCGTGCGTGTGCGTGTGTGTGTGTGTGTGTGTGTGTCATGCTGGATGTTGGCCAATCGTGCTTGCTATACATTACTGTCAGGGCAGTAAAACATCAGTGGATTAGCATGTGTGCAGTGTTCACACCAATGCTGGATATTGTCAACATATATTTGACGTGACTGCTGGTAAATCTAACTGAGACCATCTGCTATGATATATTCCCTCTCTCTTGTCCTGTGTGTGCCTTTCAGGGCAGGATATTTGAAAGCCAAGGATGTTGTTTCCCCTCAGTTTGGCCTTAAGTACCCCTAAAAAATGCTGCGCTCCAAGGCCACAGCCTTAATGCCCCCAGCTGACTGTACCAGATCTCTTTTATTATACAGTATATTTTCATGAGATTCTGAAATCTTAATTCTTAGCTTTAAACTAGTCCAGATCATTTGAATGGTAAAAATGGTCCAGATTGTAAACACCATCATTTTATCATTTATCATTCTTAACACGTAAAGGTATAGTAAGTGATTCAAATATTGTTATTTTTTCCCTCTTCTTTTTGGCTAATCCTCCCTTCGACAGAGTGTGGTGACCATATAAGGAGTTCCTCTGGGACCCTTCCGGGTTGAAAAAAACTCGTTTCAGTTTGGGTCTTTGGGGAAAAAAAGCCTTTCATTCAATAAGGACGAGAGGAGGCCAATCAGGATTGGGTGGGGTGGTCCTTGGTGTATATGCTGTTGGCCTGTCACACTTCCCTCCCTGTAGAGTGTGTGCATATGCACATCCTGTTACCGGGGGGACCAGAGGTTTTGACAAATCAATCTCACTCACTCACTCACTAACTCTCTCTCACACACACACACACACACACACACACACACACACACACACACACACGGTTGACTTGGTACTGTATAAGCCTGCTTAGATGTGGTAACAGAATCTGGTATAGTAAGCACCCATAAGCAACAGAGAGGAAGTGGACTAAGAAAATGGAGGGATATGTACACATAACGTGCATGCATTTGTGTGTGCATCATTCTGCCAGATGTAAAAGATCCAATGCTGTTGTAGCTTTTGCAGCAGCTACAGATGCTGCATGCGTCTTTGCGTCTTCATGTCACTGTATCGACCATTGAAGGACTGAACAACTTGCTATATGTCCTGTGATGGCTATCGTACATTGTACAATGGCACAGGTCTGTACATGAAATCTGAAGTGACAGCAACAACAGCAGCAGCAGCAGAAGAGAGAAGGAAGGAGCATCCCAGCTCTATAGCACTGTTAAGCGGGAACTGTCTCTGTCTCTGCCTGCAGGGCTATTCTATTGTGGTAACGTATCAAGGATACAGTCTGGGTGGTATTGAAACTCTTGGCAGTCTGTGCTGATAGACATCAGAAAACATCCAGGAATAATGGGCACTGTGTGTGTGTGTGTGTGTGTGTGTGTGTGTGTGTGTGTGTGTGTGTGTGTGGTGTGTGTGTGTGTGTGTGTGTGTGTGTGTGTGTGTGTGTGTGTGTGTGTGTGTGTGTGTGTGTGTGTGTGTGTGTGTGTGTGTGTGTGTGTGCGTGTGTGCGTGCGTGCGTGTGAATGGAGAGAAGAGAGGATAGAAACAAAATGGGCTCACTAAGCTGAAGAGGGAAAGAAACGATTGGAGTAAAGCTATAGGGGGTATGTGTATCAGAGAGGTCTATACGGCCAGGACGACACTGTATATATTTTCTTGTGCAATTATGAACTATTAACTATAAGTGGAACTTAGACATGATTTCTTTAAAACAAAGGCTTCACATAGTAAGGGTGCAGAACTAGTGGTGCATAACAGCAAGCTACATACAGTTATGTTTGGATGGACATTTGTTGTGAAGCCTTTTGCGTGACCACAGCTTGACAGCCGAGGAATTGTGTCTGAATGATCTCAGACTAAGCTGTTTAACTGTATTCAAGGATTTTTTCCCCCCATTTGTGATGTCATTCTGATATGTCATTTCCAGTGACACCAGCACTGGAAATGACATATAACAAAGCAGAATAAAGCAGCTATGAAGGTGAGGCAGAAGGGAATCTGGGTGCACATTTACTTTACTCCATCAATCTTGACCGACATGCACAGACATCTAGACATCTGAGTCAGAGAGTGCAGATACATACATCTAAAGTGCAGTGCATTTACTGCCCTAACTGCCCTTGCAGTAATTTTGGGTTCACTCAGCCTGGGAGGTGGGAATCTCATTTTAAAGCAATATATTATATTATAACTGTCTGAGCAAGTGTAATATATTAATATTACTATTACATATTACTTTAAAAAAACCTTTCCAAAATATATAATTAAATATTTAGTATCACTATTAATCAAATATTGCGTAGGCCAGTGGCATACCTACATTAAAGCAAGCGCACATCTGGCCAAATCCATATGAAATCAACTTGAAAAAATGTCACTCCTGAAAACTAAAAAAGAAAAAAAGTACTGGCGTAGACCAACCTCATCCTACTCAGCTATCGAGGTTAACACAGGAGTTAAATGTATTCCTTGAATTCATGGAAGCTAGTAAATAATTTTTTGACAAATTATAGAAAATAAGTAATTATTCAACTTCTGCAGTTGTCAAGATAATTTCACAACAACACTTGCAACGAGACAGATTGACAGAAAGCAATATTGAAAGTAATGCAGAAATGCAGAAGAAAAGTATAATATATTAGATTTTTTTTTATGTTAAGTAACATATTTATATTACAAGTTACTGTATTTTGGTAATATATTAAGTTACGTAGTGCACATGTCCCAACACTGGAATCTGCAGAGATAATCTCACCTTGCTCAAAGGCACTGTATACTGTATGTCAGAAGCATTGGCTCCGGGCCTTATTTGGCACCCGCTTCGACCTCTATCCATCGATTGAATAGACACTTATCAACAGAAATGTTACGATCCAATCGTGCCGGTATAGCAGATATTCAGATACCCGCCGGGCAAGTAGATATTTTGTATTCATTGCATCGGTGGATCACGGATACTACTAGTAGGGCGGGGCGAAGGAAGTTTTACTGAAGTTATGGTTAGGATTAGGTTAGGTTTAGGCATAAATTTACTGAGGTTAAGTTTAGGGTTGGGGTTAGGTGTAGGCATAGCCTAGTTTTACTGGGGTTATGTTTAGGGTTTAGGATTAGGCTAGGGTTACGGTTAGACGGCGCTTTATGCGGTTACTAACCCTAAACAAAACTTCAGTAAAACTATGCTTCGCCCCGCCCGACTAGTAGTATCCGTGATCCACCGATGCAATGAATACAAAATATCTACTTGCCCGGCGGGTATCTGAATATCTGCTATACCGGCACAATTGGATCGTAACATTTCTGTTGATAAGTGTCTATTCAATCGATGGATAGAGGTCGAAGCGGCTGTTGTTGGACACTATAGTCTTCTCACCAGTTGTTTATAATTATAGCTGGAACTGGTTTGGAGCTCAGACATCAGAATTGTTCCTTGAAAAAACGTTTCTTCTTCAGTTTACATCACTTTTTTTTCTTTTACTTGTGTGAGCTTCACTTATTCCTTTTCCCTGAAAGATGTGATCTGCTTTATTGTAACAAAGGTAATAGAAGATGCACACTCACTAGGACCTTTGTTTTGCAGACTATTTCTCTGCTATTACACTGACCCAGAATTTGTTTGATCACCCTATGTGCTAAATTCTTTATACAAAAACACAAAATGGACAAAACTACTCCAGTCTTCCCCCACTTCATTTTGGAACAGTATGGAAAAAGCTTTTCCTCCACAGCTCCCACTATGTTCAAATCCTGATTCCTTACACAAAACAATTCAGCTTTTCTGCATACTATATGCTAGTTTTCATATTTTTCCAATACATTTTTTCACACATTTATTTGGCAGTCAGTGTCACAGCACAATTAAACACATTATTGACGTGTTAGTGGGTCACTGATTGATTATTAGGCTTTCCCCAGATGAATGCAGAGGTATACGGCCATTCATTCTCCCCATGTGTTGCTCCCATGAGAGCTGAGGTGTACAGAGAAAGAATGATTGTCTGTCATGTTCTTCCTCCCTCTCTGATGACCTCACCACCACTTGGCTCTGAAAGCAGTCCTATGTATGATGTCATCCTACCTTCCTGAATGTCCTTACTGTAACAGAGGGAGAAATGCATTTATTAATTACACAGGTGGAGCACTGAATCTCTTTAAAAGCACTTCAACACATTCTGCAACCAGATTACTTTAGTTTTTTACTTAATAACTTTAAGCTAAATGAGCTACTGTATGTGCAAATAGGCATTGTGCAAACTGAATCACGTGTTTTAATTCTGAAGTCGGTGTGGCAAACGGTCACGAGTCACGCATGCGTGCGCGCACACGCACGCACGCACGCACGCACACACACACACACACACACACACACACACACACACCACATTTATAGTTAGTTCAGTCTATGCACATTTGTAATTGCATAGGTGAGCTTGTCAGTATCTCTGACAAGATTGAATTGAATACTCTAAAAAATGTGTTCATATATAATATATATAATAATATAATATATATAATACAATATATGACAATACACTTCAAAGATTAGATATCGGCAGTGTGTATGCATTGTGTAAACTACATAACAATACAGTTTTAAGTTAAAGTCTGCACAATGATCTCCGCCATCTCTCCTTACCATTGTTCTGTACCTCATTGTGATAAACCCACACTTCACATCATGTCATTACTGTCACTTTGTTCTTTGAACATTATTACAGAGGGAGACATTATTTTTTTATCCCTCCCTTTATTCTCCACATCAAAGTGTGAAATATAAGAAAAAGAAATATCCCTTAGTTGTTATACTCTGGATTAAGGGACCCTTTTTTCCTCCACAGCAAAAGTAAATGAACTACTTTTTACTTGATGATTAAGATTGTTGATTTCTCCTTTTAGAAACATTGTAATAATACTTTTTTAATATGTGGAAGATACAAAAATCCCTGCTATTGTGTTGATTACCCCCGAGAATAGACACTGCCTGCGGCATTCTGTGTCATCAACAAACAAGAAAGAGATGCTTCTTACCTCCATCCCTCCTCTCAACCTATTCCTGTCATTCCTCTCCCCACTCTCGCCTCCTTTCACCGTCATATACTCTGTTCATTATTCATGAGTCTGGCTGTCTGTGTTAATCTTATTCTGGTTACATACCTCAAAGCATACTGTATATGGGTAGATATGCTGGAAAATAAGGCTTTAGACAAAAACAGCTATGCTTACCAGGCGGGATTGCGTGCAGAAGCTGTAGTAGCTCCAGTGAAGTTGTTTAGCTAGCCTACACCAACCATGTGCTAGAGGCCATGTAGCAATCATAACTAACTGAATAGTGCTACTGTTGGCCTATCTTGGCTCCTAACGGCATATTCTGACATTTTGTCTTTACTCTTTAAGGTCTACAATAGCTCTAGAAAAAATATCTTTTTGGTTAAAGCTTAATGACTTGGATGCTCCCTCCAGCCTTTTTCCAGTTAGCACTACAAAATTCTTATTTTACAACTCACAGCAGAAAACAGGCAAAGAGGAAGAGGGCTGTTAGTTCTGTGTTAAGGGTGTATTAGTGGCCTTGTCTTATGAGAGTATTGCATCAGAACAGACTTGATTGTTTGCCAGTAGTTTGCTGGAAGGGGTGTTTGTTTGGATTGAATGTAGACCTTGCTCAAGGTCACTTCAACACACAGCCAGAGCCCAGGAGTTATTACATGTTGGCCACTCAACCTCCTGAACCACTGATCTTCTTTATCGTCCGGCAAACTCAAACAGATCTAGATTAACATGAACACTTAATACCACACTGCTGTTTGACTGCTAGGCTTTACCCCTGCCATGGCAAGGATTCTAGCAGGGAATGCCACAGGTATTTCCTCAATGACAGGAAGGATGGGAGGTATGAAGAGAAATGACCGTGTTATTGATCGGTGTGGTCTGGGTATGTCTGTCTCCATGGTTCCCTGGGCTATACCCCAGGAGGAGTTGTCTGGGGGAAACTACAGGATGGGGTTTATGCTGAGGTTGATCGATGCTGATATAGTGATGGGAATCAGACTGTATGTATAGTCAGATATTGACGCTGTCTGTTCTTTGCTTGAGTGTGTTAAAGAGATGTGCTTTATACATAAATGTGTTTTCATTTGATTTGATTTTAGCCCAGTAAATATGCCATGTTGACGTGTTCTTTCTGAACGGAGGCAGTTTGTTTTCATCAGTATCTGCATTAGTTATCTCCCCAGCAAATAGAGAGGAAATGCATGTTCATGTGCACAAACACCACACCTTAAATAACACACGTGCACAGCTTAGACACAGACAGCATAACGAGGCACATAATGTGGTATGTATAGCTATACGCACGTACACTACACGCACTGAAACCACCACACCTTAAATATTACATTCCTATCTCATACCCAAAGAGTGGAAGGTCATTAGAGAGAGAGTTAATTAGTGGAAATTCTGAGCAGGTTACTGTTCATGGCACATTGTGAGTCATGTGTGTGTGTGTCTCCCTCTTTCTCCAGCAGGCTTCCCCGGCCAGCCTCGCTGACCCATGAAAGAAGCCATGCCGGTCCTGACAGCAGGCGCAGGTGAGATGAATTAGCACGCAGATGCTACTGCAGGGCACATGTGATGCATATTGTAGACATGCATACACCTTCAGGCCCACACTGTAGTACCATCTGCCAATGTTGGTCCCTCTCCTCTCCTCTCCTCTCCTCTCCTCTCCTCTCCTCTCCTCTCCTCTCCTCTCCTCTCCTCTCCTCTCCTCTCCTCTCCTCTCCTCTCCTCTCCTCTCCTCTCCTCTCCTCTCCTCTCCTCTCCTCTCCTCTCCTCTCCTCTCCAGGGCTGCATGAGACGTTGGCCCTGCTGACCTCCCAGCTGCGTCCTGATGCTAATCACAAGGAGGACATGGTGTTCCTCAAGGATGTCTTCAGTGAGAGAAGTCTGGGCTACCTGATGAAGGTGAAACAACCAAAATCATTTATTAAAAAAAAAAGAACCAGTGGATTCTGTCACCCCTATGCATCATAATACAGAGTACAGACTACCATAAATGTTGAATAACTAAGATATATCCATTGTCAATCAATCCAATCCATTGACCCTGTGATGCCAATGTAGTCCCGGCCAAGTTATAGTATGTGATTGATACTGGGTTGAAAGAACCAAGAGAACATAAGATCACTATTCAGGGTACACTCCTTATATGTCCAAAACTGTTAGTTTTCGGGAAACATATTTCCCACGAATGAGCCAATTTACACACTAACCGACAAAGATATTCCTGAAATGCAATACATTGTGTTGTTTACTTTTACAATACATGTAGTAGGGCATTAAATTACAAATAAATCTGATTTGCGAGTCAGTAAATTGGATTTGACAGGCATCTCCTCCTGTGTTATGTAGATCCATGAGAAACTGAGACAGTATGAGAGACAGAGCCCGACGCCCGTCCTCCATAGTGCCTCTGCGCTGGCTGAAGATGTAAGTTCACACACGCACACACGCACACACGCACGCACACACACACACACACACACACACACACACACACAAATGCATAAATATATATGCATATACCGGTACTCTAAATCACTGTCTCGGCGCATATCACAGTGAGTTAGCTAGACAGCGAAGCGATGCCGGGTATCAATTTTTATGTTATAAAAGTGCTGAGTCATCCCGCTGCTCATCTAATGAGACTCCACATCCTGCCTCACCCTCTCTCACTCATACCGGTTAGCAGCAGGGTAGAAAACGCTGACCTTAGCTTCCAGCTACTTATTCTCCTCTCCGTTTGTGTATGTTTGCGTGAGTGTGTGTGAGCATACGTGCGCAGAATTACGATAACCTGCAGTGTGCAGGATGGCTCGTCTCACACACACACACACACACACACACACACACACACACACACACACACACACACACACACACACACACACACACACACACACACACACACACACACACACACACACACACACACAGGTTCACACCAGGACAGGGTGTGATTTAATTCTACGTTGCTATTGGCAGGTTGCAGAAGAGCTACAGAGTGGACCAATGAGCACAGAGGAGAAGGAACTCCTGCATCTGCTGACATCGCCACATCTCAAGGTAAACTATAGTAAACAATGCTTATTAGACTCAAATTAGGGCTGGGACTGATTAATTGAGATTAATTAATCACAGGAACAATAACGCGATTAAAAAAAATAACTCATTTTAATCACAGATTTTGCATCACAGAACCTTTTTTTACTAGACGAACCTCAGGCATATTGATCATACCGGTGCAAACAATGGGAGAAGAAGCCAATCAGGGTAACCAATAAGGGCTGCCATTGATCCGAACCCCCACTGTTCTGTACTCCCATTGGTCCGAAACACTATCCCTAACCCTCACCCTCAATATAACACGACGCATTGTGGACACAGTTTTGATTACGAAAAACTCACTCACACACACTAGTAACCTGTTTTAATTTACCAAAAAATTGCTTCTCGGGTCAAATATTTGTATGCGATTAATTGAGATTAATTAATTGCAAAGCTTCAAATGAATTAGATCAATTCAATTTTTTAATCGAGTCCCACCCCCAATTCAAATATAAAATAGCACATTATTGACGCAAACATTGTCATGAAAGGAACAAAGTATCACTGACTGCCAATTTGTATACAATGACATCTTTCCTGTCTGACCAGGCTGTCCTCTCAGTACATGACACAGTCGCCCAGAAGAACTTTGACCCTGTACTCCCTCCACTGCCAGACGACTTTGAGGATGAGCTGGAGGAAGAGTCTGTGAAGATTGTCAGGCTGGTGAAGAACAAGGAGCCTCTGGTGAGTGCTGACAGACAGCAGGGTAGACTAGACACTCAGAAGAGGGGAGAGGCTATTATTATATGCAGTATAGGACAAGGACTGTTGTTCTAACCTTCCTCTGTGATCCAGGGAGCCACCATCAGGCGGGATGACACCACCGGGTCAGTGATCGTGGCCCGCATCATGAGGGGAGGAGCTGCAGACCGAAGTGGTAAATCACACTATATATCCTCTGCCTTGTCTTCCTTAGTTTTCTTATGCGTCTGTCCATTCCCTTTAACCCTCTGAGGACTTCTAACAACAGCACGTATAAGATTCTTAGATGTTTATTTCTGTCAAATGACAGTGTGGGTAAAGATAACACAGAGAGCTAGAGCTCAACAAGAGATGCCAGTCTGTCTGAGATATTTTGGCTCTATTTCGTAAAAGGTAGCCATTGTTTTATATTATTTAACCACATTATTTAATCCACTATCAAATTTATTGTGCTTATGTGATTCAGGCATTGCATGTTTCAAAGGATTTTCGTAAAGACTTCTTGATGAATAAACAATCCTACATACAATTTATAGAATATTTAGTGAAGAGAGGTCTGCTGCCAATTAGAGAAACATGTTTAGAAGAATGTCAGCCTGTAAGTAGCTTTTTTTTTTTTTTTTTTTACGGTAAAGTGTGGTCTTGGGTCGGTTCAAACAGAATATTGTAGGACTTTGGCCTTAATCTAGTTTTTTTCTGCAGCAAATGCAGACAAATGTGTTGAATGGCTCATGAAACCTAAAGCCTTCTAGCTGGGCTCAGCCCCCAGAGAGCCAATCAAACATTACACACTCAGCAAAAAGCTGTCCATGCGTGTTACCATGGAAATAGGCTAGCAACCACACATACAGTAAGGGCTGTGGTGTGTGTGTGTGTGTGTGTGTGTGTGTGTGTGTGTGTGTGTGTGTGTGTGTGTGTGTGTGTGTGTGTGTGTGTGTGTGTGTGTGTGTGTGTGTGTGTGTGTGTGTGTGTGTGTGTGCCGCGTGTGCGTGCGTGCGTGTGTTTGCGCAATTGCAGGTTACAACCATGCGTGCTAGAAATGTAAACTGATCGATTGCTCCATTCATTAATCATTCATGGCAGTACCCTATCTGATTTGTTTCTGTACAAAATCAGGTTGTGATGTTCGGAGAGCAGAAAGAGACCTGCTGCGAGCCTGCAGATACCTTAAATTTATAATGTTTTGATGGCTGTTCCTTGTGTGCGTGTGTGTGCTGTAGTATGAGCGTGAATGTACAGTTGTGTCTGCACAACACATGACTTAAAGCACCCTATGGAGGGAAAAGCTATTGATTTCTCCTCCCCGCTGGTCTTTTGTTGTTATGACTGCTGTCGAGCAGATCACAGCTGATTCTCCAACAACAGCATTGATGTTCTAACATGACTGACTGGACAAAGCACCGTGCAAACTCTGCCAGCGATGTTTTCACCACACTGTATGAGAATGTACTACTGCATCTCCACAACGTCTCAAACCCAATTACGGTATTTATAATAGTCATACGACATGAGGTTACCTCATTAAAATTTGGCTTCAGCGTCTTTCTCTTCTCTCTCATCTTTCCCTGGTCTCCAGGTTTGGTGCACGTTGGAGATGAACTGAGGGAGGTGAATGGCATCTCCATAATCCACAAGAGACCTGATGAGATCAGTCATCTCCTGGTGAGACAAGCTGCTGGTGTTGAACCATTAAGGCATACTGAGGTGGTTAAGGGCCTGATTAGCCATACATATTTAATTTATACAACTGCAATATTAAAGTATGTGCTGAATTCCATGGTTAAGGATACTTGCCAGCTGTGCAACCACCTTCAAGATTTGAATACCTGCCTCGGTATCAGACAAAACGGCGTTACTTTCAATAGCTAAAACTGCATATTTACAAGCTCACTTGTAACATGCCCACAGTATAGATGCCGAGGTCCATTGGGTTAATAACATAATGGGATAGCTAACAGGATTACTAAAGGCATGAATTACAATTGTAGTTGAGTGCTTTTCTTCAGGATCATGATAGAGGGTTGACTCAACTGATCTAATAATGAATTATAATGGGGCTGAAATTACATTTAAAATCCCACCTTAACATGTGATTAAACTCAGCATGTTACACACGCTATACAACCCAATTCTCCTCTCAACTGTGTGTACTGTACTTGATCTTCCCTGCCTGCCATCTAGTCCCAGTCTCAGGGTTCCATCACACTAAAGATAATCCCTGCAATTAAAGAGGAGGACCGGCTTAAGGACAGCAAGGTGAGATGTGAAGGAGGGTGTGGGTTCAATACTGTATATATTAGGACCCTATGTATTAGGGCTGTTTAATGATTAAATGATTTTTACAATATGAGATTAATCACAGCTTCAAAATTAATTTAATCATTATTACACCATTCAAACTATGTCCAAAATATGCCATGTTTTCCTGTACAGAATTTGAACATTTGAAAAAGCTATTTCTGCTGTTTTTTGTTTTTTTTTAACAATTTCGACAAACATAACAGTCACAGCTATCTCAAGTTTTTGTGATTTTGTAGGCCTAATACTTGTGACAGGTCCAGTGGCGTTTCTAAGCAATTTGGAGCCCTAGGCAAGATTTTCCCTGGAGCCCCCCTTACCAAATGGACCCGTAAGGGAAAATCTCCTGTAAAATAGTGCCTCCCAAGGAGTGATGAACTATTTTTAAACTAAAGAACACATTATGTGTTTTAAATGTTCAATTCTAGGATAAGTGCCTAATGGCAAAAACGCCCCTGGACAGGTCTAGGGAGATCTTCCACCCCTCCTGGTGACAGTATAATTATATTTGGTATATATATGTGACATCAGGTACACATGAGGGCGTTGTTCGACTACATGCCAGCAGAGGACAAGGCCACGCCCTGCCAGGAGGCGGGGCTTCCCTTCAAACGAGGAGACATCCTGCAGGTCAGTGGTGGACAGTTAAGTGGCGAACTGGCGTTACTTTCACTTTGACGTGTTTTAATTTCCATTCTTTGCAATTAGAGATGCACAATATTGTCGGTAGCGTATCGAAAATGCCATATCGGTATTGAATCAGTCTCGAGTTTTCATTGAGGTCCGTAATGATGCGTAACCTGTAGTTCTGTAGGTTTGCTAGAACAGTGGTTTCCAACCAGTGGTCCAGGGACTGATGGTTGGTCCTTGAGAGGGTTAGTGGTCCCAAGGCTACATGATGGAAAGTTGGTTAACCAAATGTAATTTTTTGTGAGCGTAAAAATGAAACCAAATGGACCCTTGCGGGTCCATTTGTTTTCATTTTTACGCTCATGTTTAAACTCCCAAGAGTTAAAATATTCAAGTCTACACAACAAGAGAATGTAGAAGATCAATGGTCATTTGATCTGTCTGTGGACAAAAGCAAAATAGTTCTGTAGTTTTGGGGTCTGTGGGGCTAACGTGTCCTCAAATGGTGGTCCGTGGCTCAAATGCTGAATAAGTAGTGGGCCCTGGGATCAAAAAGGTTGAAAACCACTGTGCTAGAATCACCTAGTGGCAGGTCCATAAATACTGTATGCTTACTTGACATGAGAAAAAGAGTCTTTCCACTCCTGCTGCAGGTTGTGACGCAAGATGACCCCACCTGGTGGCAGGCCAAGCGGGTGGGAGACAGCAACCTCCGGGCAGGACTCATCCCCTCCAAACACTTCCAGGAGAGGTGAGGCTGGCCATCTTCACTATAGAGGAGCATAATATAATGCCATGTGGTTGTTGTAATGTGACACACAGGAATGCAGGGAATTGTTCAATGGGATATAATCTCTA
>CM076965.1:29294123-29311623 GCA_039105355.1 Benthosema pterotum | reverse complement strand
GCCACAGAGTCACAGATACACCTCCAGAGAGGTTCCTCTTTTCTGCTCTCCTCTCCAAAAAGAAAACACTGTTTCATGTGTGTTTCTCTCTTCTTCGTCGTGGCTTCCTCAGTGGATGTGGTGTCCATCTGTGGGCCTCTATTAACACCTGCCAGTCCTGCTTTGCTCATCCATCTGCCTGCAAACTGCCCTGCTCGAGACCCCCCCCCTCTCCTCTCCCCTGCCCATCCCCTGTGCCAGGTTTCTTAACCTCTATTCTCCCTGCTTGCCTCCCTACAGAGGACTGTGACTGTGAGGGCTATTTCAATGGACAGTACATAGGTGAGAGCATGCGCCGCCTCCGTCCTCTGCTGCTTAAACTGTCTCTTGTCCGCTGCAGTCTGGCTTTGCACTGGTTCCACAGGTCACCACAGAGGGTTGGGGGTAAAATGGATGTCTTCTTGTTGGGTTGTAACTTGTGGGTTATTGGGTGGAGGGTGGATGGATGACACCTACAGTACCTACTACTACTAACTACCAGGGGATCAAGTGATGAGGTCACAATTACATGTAGGTAATCTTGCAAACGATTTTAACATGAAGAATACACAGAAAAGGGCTTGAGAGGTAGAGGGATTGGGGCGGTGTCCATAACATACAATATATGTACAGTATATCAATTTAAAAGGTAATCAAAGCAGAGCACACAACAAATACATTTTCTTATTCATATTACTGATAGAGAGGAGACCATCTGTGATTGAACATTGTCCACACGTTTTGGTGTATTCATATCACACCAACACTTAGTAATGGGGTGAGATGTGTTACAGTATGAACTCTAGGGCAGATGGTCTCTCGCTCCTGCAGGTGCCAACAACATTAACAACTGCCTCATCGGATCAGTTGTTTGCTACAACAGGAGTGGCTGATTGGCACCGCTTCAAAATCACTATGGATGGCACATGCTATACAGTCACCTTTTATCCTCAACTCCATTCTAACCTTCCACTGACATTCTGTCCCTCGGCCTCCATCGCCCTAATATGGATGTTGACACATCCCAACTCCCCGCCCCCCCCTCCTTCCCCTCCTCCCCACATACGCAGAATCCACTGAATGATGCTTATAGCACAAGGAGAGATCTAAACACAGCTGGGGTATACATAAGATCACGCTTGTGTGAAGTGAGGGGCATCCCCTGTGGCTACTGCAGTCACTGCTCAAAGCAAACATCAAAAGGCCGTAGACTTTGCTACCACATGAACGTCACAAGTCGTGTTTTTTTACCATCGACTTGGCTGCCACACGACATAATTTCTGCAAGTCACACGTTAGGGGGATGGCGCCCCTCAAAAAATAAAGTTTATGACCAATCCACACCAAGCACATCTGTGCATGGAATTTACTGCATGAATATAGAGCTTTTGGAAAGATCCAATGTGTCCGTTAAGCGTACCGGTTACACAAGATGTGCGGCTAGCACGGGCACCGGATACACACACTAAAATGCGTATCTGATGCTTAAACAAAAGTGTCAGTGCCATTTTTTTATGTGCGTATGCAGCCCCACACACACGTATATTGTCTCCCAAATGGAGTCAATGCAGCTAGGAGCATTTTGCACGCACACTATTTTCCGTAGACTGTGCATAATGTATAGCGTGACAAAAACAAGAAAAGAAGAACCTGACATACAGTTTAGCCTGTATCCATTCTGTGACTGTGGTCGCAATTGGGAACAGATATTTCCTCATGACACAGCGACCCACGCAGCAGCGGTGTATGTTTATGTTTATGCTTCAGAGGAGAGTTTCCTAGAACGATAAAGCTAACACCCACTACTAGTAGTCACTGTCTATAGGGATGTAACAACATAGTAACTGTATTTAAATATCATTATATCAAGTTAAAATTTTGAAGCACATTGTTCAGAAAATATCATATCGTTTGAAATGTAAAGAATCATTATCGAATTGGTATCGACTCCCTACCGATACTAAGCACTTATTGCATTGTATTTAGCCATTTTAAGAAAAAAAGGGGCTTCAAATACAATGTCCACATATAGGCCAGATCACTGTTTTTACTTATTTATATCCTACTTATTTATAGCCTATAGCCTACATTTTCCCTTTAAAAAAGTATCCACATGTTTCACACATTTGCTAAATAGTTACTGTATCAATTCTAGATTGTTGAATCGAATCGTATCGCCAGAATGAACCAGTATCGTCCATGTATCGTCAACAGTGTATACACGCGATACATATGGAATCGCTGTTAAAATGTATTGTTCCACCTCTAGTAGTCACCCTTCCCTGACCTCCATGCATCCTGCCCACTGAGCAGTGTTTGGATCCTCCTAAATCCCCCCCACCCCTCCCCACTGCACCCCCTGCATCTGACTGTCTCTGCTGCTGTGGCCATGGTGCCCTCTCCCCCCTCCACTGCACCCCCAGAGGGCCCTATAAGCTGTTGGATGCATTGCACACTCAACCAGGCACGTTTTGCTGCTCATTCACCCTTGTGTGGAGACGTGAGACTGGGTTGTGTGATGCTCTAACGCCCCTTAATAGTCTCTCCTAAGTGTAAAGCAGTGGCGCCCTCCTGTGGCCAGGTGTTTTCCTGGGAATTTTATTCAGGTACAGTGTCCCCGGCTTATCCCCTAAGGGCAATAATATTAACAGCACCACTGGCAGAGGGAGGTGGACGGACAGCCTGGTCATGGGAAACAAAAAGCAGAGGTTTGCAGTCAGTCTATTATTACACTGACGTTTCCCATGAAATGCCATCGGCTGTCCTGTCTGGCCTGTCCTCAGGCCCACAGCCCCAAAGCAGCATGCCTTGTTTTCACCACATCCTGGACAACAACACACTGAAAACAATTCTGACGAGTTTATTAAGAATGAAGGCAAATTCTCAAATGTGATTTTGAGTTTAAAGAAGAGCGGATTCAACTGTATAAATCCCATCTGATGGAGTCAGATCACTTCTGGTTTTGTGGGATATCGGCTGCATTCCGCAGATATCTCACAATATCCGGCAGTGGGTTTAAACTGCAGATAAGTCCGGCCTCAAACAAGCAAGCGTCACAGTAGTAACACAGACAGTTAATGCATGACTATCCGGGTTAGTTCAGCCTTTGACTGGTGAAAAAAAAATGGCCTGAGAAAAGACAATAATCTGTAATGACATTGAATAACAATTGCATGATAATTTGAAATTAAACAAGCACTCTAATACCATTTAACTTTGTCTGCAAACAGAGACGATAATCTA
The DNA here is from genome assembly GCA_039105355.1 of Benthosema pterotum. NCBI lineage: Eukaryota > Metazoa > Chordata > Actinopteri > Myctophiformes > Myctophidae > Benthosema > Benthosema pterotum. The sequence goes on along the minus strand of CM076965.1, from coordinate 29,308,362 downwards.
CTGGTACTTTACAGCATGATTAGAAGAGAGCACTTACTGTAACTGTGCTATGTAATGCTATTTGATTCCATTTTATGGAAGATAAGCTTTGACCTTTGACGCTGTACTTCTATGGCCCCTCCCTCCTGTCGTTGGCTGTGCTGTAGCCGGTTTGAGAAGGAGCTTCCGGCTGAGCAGGAAGGACCGCCAGGGGTCCTCCGGCGAGGGTCTGGATCCCAGTGAGCCAGGTTTCATGACCTATGAAGAGGTGGCACGCTATCAGCAGCGATCCAATGAGAGACCTCGCCTGGTGGTTCTCATAGGTAAGACAGAGACCTTTTCTTATGTCAGGGGTTTTCAACCAGTGGCCCAGGGACCACCATTGGTTCCTGAGGGGATTCCAGGTGGTCCCCAGCTAAATGATGGACAGTTGGTAACCAAATGGACCCTTATAGATCTGTAACTCTTGAGAGTGGTAAAATGAAACCAAGTGGACCCTCACAGGTCCATTTGGGTTGATTTTACTCTCTCAAGAGTTAAATTATATTTAAATGTCTGAATTAGGTAATTTTCAAGAATCTACACAATTAGAAAATGTAGAAGAATTGTTATTTTGACCAATTTTTTGCTGGTTATCTCGCCGAAATTGTAGACAAAAACTTAAAAATCCTTGCTTTTGGGTGAAAGAGATTAAATGCAACATCAAATGGTGGTCTGTGGGTAAAATGCTGAATAAATAGTGGTCCCTGGTATCAAAAAGGTTGAAAACCACTGCCTCATGTTATGATGATACTGACCCCTGGAGGAACCTAGGCTGTGTTACAACAGCCTAGTGGGCTATTGAATTTGAAAGTTGGAGAGACTGTGTGCAATTCGAGTCACCCCTGTAACCACTACTCAGCCACAACAATCACATTCCAAAGGTTCCCTGGGAGCACGCATCAATGAACTGAAGCAGAAGGTGATAGCTGAGAACCCGCATCGCTATGCCGTGGCTGTTCCACGTGAGTCATATATACTGTATATTTTGAACCCACACCACAGCCACTAATGGTGCTACATCACACCGTGAACAGTGTCTTCACACTTTCCTATTATATTGTGTGTCCCCAGACACCACAAGGCCCAAGAAACCCCATGAGAAAGAGGGAGTGGAGTACCACTTTGTCACCAAACCGGCATTCGACGCAGACGCTCAAAACAACAAGTGGGTTTCTAACTTCCTATAGATATCGGTGGGTGCCTTTATGTGACCCTAAAGGTTTAACAAATCTATGCTATTTTTGTTTCAGGTTCATAGAGCATGGGGAGTACAAGGAGAACCAATACGGAACCAGCATAGAGGCGATCCGGTCCGTACAAGCCAAGAATAAGACATGCCTCGTGGATGTTCAGCCTGAGGTATGGTTCATGTCCCACAAGTACATAATAGACTACTGCTGAGTGAGACTGCATGCTGAGAGTCCCGGATAGGATATGCAGAGATGGGATTACACACCTTGCTCAACATGCTATTATACAAATTATCCCAACCCCTTTCTGTCTAACCCTTAATGCATGCTGTTGTGTGGCCTCTATTGTCTGTGAACCCATCTTTACCCAGGCTCTGAAGAGATTGCGGACAGCAGAGTTCAAGCCCTATGTAATATTCGTCAAACCACGTATTCCTGAGAGCAGACGTCGTCGCAGTGCTGCCACAGAGGGGGGAGGCGGCGACCATGGACGCATCACAGTCAGTTGTTTTCCTTTCTGTCATATAACTCAGTGGGTTTTCAACCAGTGGTCCCTGAGAGGATTCCCCAGACAGTTGGCCAACAAATGGACCCTTATAGATATGTAAATGATACCAAATGGATGCTTACGGGTCCATTTGGTATAAAATGCAGAATAAATAGAGGGCCCTGGTATGAAAAAGGTTGAAAAGCACTGATCTAACTTGTGGATGTTGTTTGTAAACACCAACACACCAGCCTGTGTTCATTTACCTGTATGGTGTACCTGTGCATGTCTGAATAAACAATATTTTACAACAATACTTATCTTCCTGTAACAGGACGAGGACCTCCAGGAGATGCGTCAGTCGGCCATTCAGATTGACCAGCAGTATGGACACCTGGTGGACCGGGTCTTGATCAAGGAGGACTCAGCCAGTGCCTGTGCGGAGCTACGGAGCATCCTGGAGCGACTGGAACGAGAGGCCTTCTGGGTTCCTGTTAGCTGGGTGCGGTCCTAAAGCCAACGGCCCAAACCTCTCCAGCACTTTCCCCCCAAAAATGAACCTCACACACAGCCCGTCCGACTGTATTCACTCCCTCCCAGTCCTCTGTTGAAGCTGATCACTGCTTTCCACACCGCCGTTGGAAAGCCTGGGCCAGGGAGCCATAAACTAAGGCATGAAGGAGAGAGAGAGTGATCGAAGCAAAGCCCTGAGGAATATTTCTGCATCTGGGCTGTTCAAAGACAAAAGGACAGTCACGGGTCCTTGTACAAACAATGGCCTGTTGATAGTCCAAAGACCGTTACATTGACTTAATGTCATTTTCTTGAACGATTGTTTGCTTTTTCCATGTCCTATTAGTTCAGTTTAGCCTATATTGACTTCTCAGACAGGGACAAGGTCGGGTGTTGAATACTGTTGCAGTCAGGTATCCTTGTAGCCTATTTCCAACACTGTTCCATTTTTATATAATTTAATCATATTTTAAATAAATATTCAAAATACTGATCTATAAGCTCACAACGTAACACACTGTGAGCATGTAGATCTGCTATTTTCACTACATTAGTGCAACACTCGGGCACTGTTATCATCATACATCATTTATCGTCACATTTGTGGTACACTCAGAAACACATCCTGTAGAATGACCACAAGATTACTAGCTTGGTTTTGAGTTACAGAATGATGTTCCACTGGAAGTACAATGCATTCTTCATTCCTCATTTGTTCATTCCTATTACTTGCACATTATACTGTGCAGTGCCAGTACCCAAAGCAATGACACATTCTGAGCAAATAGGACAGAGAGAAAAAATGTTGACAGTAAAAATGTTTACATTTGTCTGACTGTACAGTCAGAATTAATATATTCTCTTTCATCTAATGCACACACAGGTATGACCACAAACATGGCCATCAACGTCATCTCTTAAATGTGATATAACATTGGAAGTGGCCCATTCAGTGACCCAGACTCTGGGTTTGATTTTAATGCACGACAGTTCTTCGTTATTTAATCTCAGATTGTAAATATTGTACATTTTAATCCTTGCGTGCCAGCGAATGATTTCGTAACACTTCAATGCCACCTGTTTACCTTTGAACCCTTTTGGAATCTGTCTGTGTGTAAAATAATACTACACACAAGCACGCGGCACTGTGTGTATGGACAGATGTCATAGTGTATGCACACCCATTCTTTTTGTACATAGGAATGGTTTTGTACAAATCAAAGGTAAAGTATTTGTACCTTACAAATACTGTACCTACAGTATATTTTAGACTGCTGGAGGAGACGTTGGGGTACAACAATGAGTGTGTTGTTTTGATCATCAGGGTCTTGCTTGGTTGTCACTGTCAATAGAGAGAGACATTCATATACATGTACTGTAAAATCCTCAGTGTTAATTCAACTCTTGAAAGTGTTTGAATGTAACAACAATGACCCCTAATGGTCTAACTGGTTATTTTGTACACTCTCAGAGTTACAGAGCTTTAAATTGCTGTTCATCACATTACTGACTTTTTGCTCCATGAATTCATGTAGTGGATAGGAGAGTTTTTTCATTCATGAATATTCATGCATTTCCTTAAATTAACATTCAAATGTGCAGATCGAGGTTCTCGCACACAAGCATGCGCGCACACACTCACTCTCTCTCTCTCTCACACACACACACACACACACACACACACACACACACACACACACACACACACACACACACACACACACACACACACACACACACACACACACACACACACACACACACACAGAAATACAATGGAAAAACACATGTACACATCTCAAAGGCAACTGTATTAAAAACATTAACACAGCTTGACAAATACAATCACAGCCATCTGGAAAAACTCTGGGGTGTATGCGACTTGCAGAACCCTATAGGCTATATGTATGGTTCATGTCTGTGCTGCACGTTTGTGTGCGTGTTTGTGTTTGCTTGTGTATCGAGTTGAGGAATTTTTCTGTTCTTTTTTAAATGCAATGCAATGTCTACTTGTTTCTTTTTTGTTGTTTTTTTTATTCTTGTGTGTGTGCTGTATGAACCAAGAAACCCCAGAATGTTGAATTTGTAACATAAAAAAGTGCCATAATAAATCTAGATGATCAAGATGTTTTGCATGTTTTGCTTTTGTTTTTTTGTTTGTTTGTTTGTTTTTTTACCTTGTCAAATAAAAAAGAAATGCCATGGTACACTGTTGTCCAATGTAAAATGTAAAGTAATAAAAAAAGAAAACATTGAAAAAATGACATGTCATCCAAAGTAAAAATCATTGAAACTAGACAACATGTTTCACTTGCGGGAGAAGCGAACACAGCTCATAAATTGCCACAACTAACAGGGCCTGTAAGTGTTATGGTCCAAGTACAAGGATAAAAACGATCTCAAGTGAATAAATGATGAGATTCTGTGGAATACTCTGTCAAAGTAGATAGCTACACTTGTATTTAAAGGCTCTAGTCTAGGAGATGATGAACTTGCTAAGCAAAACCACTAACCAGAGGGCGCTAACCACAGGACGCCCAAATCACCAAGTTAACTTGAACTGTAAAAGGGTTTTTTGTAAAAGATTAAAGACTTTAATCAGTCAATCTTTTGGAAAGTTACACATTAATGAATGTGAAATTGTGTCACATACTCATCAGTCACATCTGAGTACAGTAGTTATATCAACTTTCCCAAAGAAAAAGAAAAGATTTCATTTTCTCATCATGACTCTCCAGTAATGGAAATCTCTCAGTTGTTCACACAGCTTCTACGTGACAACCAGCATGGGATTTCTCTAATTGGAAAACTGCATTGTGGAAATTTAACAGCTAGAGGGTACAAATGGAACCAAATGTAAACTCACAGGTCCTGTATCTGTACATTATGTGTTAAAAACAACACTGAGGATTTCACTGTGTACCTGCTTTTCTTTTCCCTTTTTTCCCATCCTGGTGCAGTAGGTTTTGCCAGCTGTGATCGTCTCCTCTTCCTCATGCAATTAATTTTAAAGCACGTACTGTAGCTCCTGTGAGACTGCACTGGCTATGGCAATTAAGAATGGGCAACAATCAATCTAATTAGTGAGGATGCTCCACAGACAATTTGGAACTATGTGGGTGTGACGGAATGGTGATGCTACACTGAAACACACAGATATTACAGTGAGAGAAAATAAGCTCTGATTTACTGGATCAGTGGTTAATTCAAAACACTTTTTTCCCTGCCAAATAGGAACACTTCCATGGCAGACATTTGGAACTTTGCCGTTTATTTTTTAATCATTATGACAGCCAGGGAATAATCTGTAACACCAATGTGACGATGTATTTCGCACATGAAGCATATATCCCACCTCACTCCGTCGTTCTCTCTTGAGATGAAATGGTTTTCTGGTAATATGAAAAGCCAATGGGAATGGGGGAAGGGATACACATTTTAGCTGTATGCAACAATGGCAGGGTCCTCACATCAACAGTTAGTACTGTTGAGTAGTCTGTAGAGTAGACTGACAATAACCTCTGCTAATCAGTAGGTGGTGCAATGACTATGAGTCTATGATCCATGTTGCCAGTAGGCTGCACAGTTGCACCATGACTATAATTCAATGTTGGAAACTAATTTGTGACAGTGTTCTTACCACTGTCTAAAAACTACTGCCTTTAGGTGAAGACCTATTAAGCGTATTACGTCTGAGTCAATGAAAGGTTGCAAGTTTTGGGTTTCTGCGCATTTGAGGTGAACTTAAAACACATACTGCAATGTCAATGACACCCCAGACTTGTGTATACCATGTAAACTTTGCATGACCTGGAGTGAAAGAATTATGACATTGAACGTTGAATTCAGTAGATAGAGATAGATAGATTCTAATTTGCTTCAGAGTAGTAGGGATGTGCCAGACCAAAGCACCCAAACAGTGGCCATCAATATGTTTGTACACAGACTAAAATGTCTACCACAAGCCTGTATCACTTCGACAAGTCCACAGCACCAATAAAGAGGTGCTGTGGCTGTCTGACATGGTCCCTGAAGAGTAGCAGGACACGTAATAGCACTATGATAGTTGTGAACAGAGACCCATTCGTCTGGGTCAAGTTATTTGGGGATGGCAGACTGAAATATGTATTTGTTTTGATGAAATCCTTCATTATTTTTTCATAACCCAACCACAGCTAATCAGAAGCTAATTACCCATTAGCAATGATGAGCTAATTAATTATCTTCTGTGTAAATTAGGTTCCATGGCCATGCTGATGTAGTTAGTTCCTGTGTTGGGTCAAATTCTCAGTGGGTTTTCAATGCTTTATTTCCCCAAGCATACAAGAGACAAATTAATCATCGTCTTCCTTGGAAATAACTTTCCAGTGCAAGTCTAGCATATGCAAACGTATTCACTTTGGAGAGATAACGCACGAAAGATCTTTCGCAAGGGCTGTGGAAATAGTATTACTGCTTTTTGCCATTGATCTTCTGATTATTCAGGATTATAATAATTGCTAAGATTTAAAATCATGGATATTGGATAGGATGGTATCCACAATGTTTAATCAGTGCTTCAACCGCCCGAAGATCTTTATCAGGGCAATGATAGTCCATCGTTTCAATGGTTTAAACAGTGTGCAGGATCTATGCCCTTTCATCTTTATGGGCTTAGTTGCTCTTCTTTGTGAATGCATTATCTGAAATATGACCACTAGATGGCACAAGCACCATATAGCAGCTAGACTGCCATGGAAGGCAATATACAAAAAAAGGGGGGGGGGGGGGTGCAAAATCACCAAATCTGTTGATAAATGTCAACAACATTGCAGAATTCGAGACTTTAAGACCAACACTAATGTTTAATTTTGACACACACTCATGGTGTTCCGATGAAATGAAGAGATAGTCAATAGAAGGGCACCATCTTATTTATCAGGTGTGCTGATATGGGTGTTATTGAATCAGAGCGGCTGACATCTGGTCACGGTATACTGTACAAGTACAGGAGCAACAGACTGTGCCTATCTACAGTAATCTCATCTGCAGATGCCTCCGAGGTGCAGCCTGGGGGCCCACAGACCAATCTCCTCACATATGGCTTTTTCATAATCTAACTTGTACCAAGCAGGTTTAGCAAGGATGGATGAGGATTCAAGGGAAAAACAACGGCTGAAGATTGTGGAGGCCGCGATCCTTTTAGGAGCCTTATCCCATGTGCACAAGGTTTCATTGCTTTAGCCCGGGTAGAACCCCTACAGGTGGTGTGATCAATCAATGTCTGGAACAACCACAAGAGTCACGCAATCACACACACACACGCACGCACACACACACACACACACACACACACACACACACACACACACACACACACACACACACACACACACACACACACACACACACACACACACACACACACACACACACACACACACACACACACTTCGGTCATGGCTGTCGATAGCAAGAAGGGTGACATTGACATTCAGTCAACAGTCGTTTATGGATCAGATATCCCTGTCTTTTCATCGGCTCCACTGCAGCAATAAATGTCATCGATTTCCATGGACCTCATTATGATTAAACTTAAAAGCAGCACATTAAATCACATTTTTTATGATTAAATGTGAGACAGTGCTGTGAAGCAATACATTAGCCATTAAGAATAATTTCTCCTCTGGTCAAGGCTGAACCTGGAGTATGGTTGGAATAAGTGATGCAGTGATTACTAATGCTTGTTCTCAGGGGCCCTGAAAGCATTTCTATTGGCACCTCTAACAGACTGTTCTTAATTTCTATTCTGTATTCATGACTTATACTGTACGGAGAATGGGCTTAATTGCCATTGTTGCAGTCTCAACGGCAATAAAGGTTGGGGCGAAGAGAAACACAGGGTTCCTTCTCCTACGTGCGAGTAAGTGACAAGCATGCATGCACGCAAGCACGCCCACACACCCACGCACTCACGCATGCACGCACACACTGCTGTAAAACATGTTTACACTTCAAACTTACAAATGGATAAACTCTGAACGTTACATGTGTCAAACTCAAATAAGGGTTTGACATACTGTTATAAGGGATGGATTGTTCTAAGCTGCAGAGACAGCTCAAGTCCAGTTTCTAAGTACGTCAAGAGGTTAAACACGGTGGTTCTATTGATTAACTGAAATAGCACATTACATTCAGTAGTGTGGACTCTTTCATCTGCCACATCAGTGATATCACTATATACAGTATGTAGCTTGTGTATTTTTGCATTAAATATCTTGGGGATAAACAGTCCCTCCACAATGTCAGCACACATTGCACTTCTGCAAGATAAAATATGACAGCAAAGCTCCAAAAAAGAATTTCCAGCGATGATGTCCAGCATGTGAAAGTCTTCTAATAGATCGTTTTACAGATCTCAGAGTAAACAATGACGGACAGAAACAAATTCCCTGTTTCCACTGTTTCTCTTTCCAACTATATTTTTCTTTCTGCATTGTATTTTTGTCACTCTGTCTCTCTGACTGACATTGCAAAGAAAAAAAGTAAAACAAGATCTAAATTATGCACACACACACACGCACGCACACACACACACACACACACACACACACACACACACACACACACACACACACACACACACACACACAGACAGACAGACAGACAGACAGACAGACAGACAGACAGACAGACAGACAGACAGACAGACAGACAGACAGACAGACAGACAGACAGACAGACAGACAGACAGACAGACAGACAGACAGACAGACAGACAGACAGACAGACAGACAGACAGACAGACAGACAGACAGACAGACAGACAGACAGACAGACAGACAGACAGACAGACAGACAGACAGACAGACAGACAGACAGACAGACAGACAGACAGACAGACAGACAGACAGACAGACACACACACACACACACACACACACACACACACACACACACACACACACACACACACACACACACACACACACACACACACACACACACACACACACCACACACACATTCTAGGCCAGTGGTTTTCAACCAGTGGTCCGGGGACCACCAGTGTGGTCCCCAGCTAAGTGATGGAAAGTTAGTTAACCAGGTGTAACTCATATATTCATCATCTGAATTAGGCCAAGTCTACAAAAGTAGAGAATGTAGAAGATTAGTGGTCATTTTGATCTGTATGCTTGACTGTTTTGTTTCCCAAATCCAGCCTGGAAAATAAATCTTTAATTTTGGCTCTGTGGGGCTAAAATGTGGGCCCTGGTATCAAAATGGTTGAAAACCTGCACTGTTCCAGGCCGTTCTCCTGCAGAACGACAGATGCCTCTGGCTGCTATTTTTGTTTTGCTCTGATATTTATGTTGATGTTCCTCCTCTGTATGGAGAGGACGGAAGGGGAGCTCAGCAGGAGATCTTAATTGATCCATAATTGATATATTGATCCTCCCTCCTGCTGAACTCACACTTTCTCCCCTCCTTCCCCACAGAGACAGAGGCGTCTCTGCCAACGGATGAACGTCAACATGTTGCCTGATGAAGACCGAGTAGATCGAAACTTTGCAATTGTTGCCTCTTAATAAAAGTAAGTCTCAGAGCTCTAAAAATAGTGTGTGTGTGTTTCTCTTTGTATAATGCAGGGGTTTTCAACCTTTTTGATGCCCAGGGCACACTAAGTATTCAGAATTTGACCCACGGACCACCATTTGATGACATTTTAGCCTCACAGACCCAAAACTAAAGATTTCTTCCACAATTCCAGGCTGGATTTGGAAAACAAAACAGTCAAACATACAAAATGACCATTGATCTTCTACATTCTCTAGTTGTGTAGACATGGGCTAATTCAGATGATGAATTTAACTCTTGAGAGCGTAAAAATGAAACCAAATGGACCCGCAAGGGTCCATTTGGTTTCATTTTTACGCTCTCAAAGACCTGGTTAACCAACTTTCCATCATTTAGCTGGGGACCACATGGAACCCTCCCAAGGACCACTGGTGGTCCCAGGATCACTGGTTGAAAACTACTGGTATAATGTATTTGTCCCTTCCCACTTCATAGACATGTAGTTGTGTCAAAAGTTTGCAATGTCAAAAGGATCCAAAGATACAAAAAAAACAAAGTAAGTTTATACTCACAGAAATGCACTCATCATTAAAGTCCAAGCGCTGAACACTGTTTGAAGTGTGCCTTCCACTGTCAGCTACTGTCAGCATGACACAAGATGCTCCATCCAACATTAAGTGCACAAGTGCACAAAAGGATGTCAGGAGGAAATTGGATCTTGTGACGCTACATTTAGATCTGACATTGTTTGGTTGTTCCAGGAGACCCTGTCTGTCTGCGACACTTCTCACCATGATCAGAGCCCACATAATTATGGTACAAATGTCACTGTTGGATGGAGAAATGGGGGTGTGGGGGGTGGGGGTGGGGGGGGAGAAAAACATTCCAGGCATCAAATGAGAAAAGTTATGAGATTTAGTACCAAGCTGTATGGCTTGGTAGTAATAACAAAGTAAAACTAAATCATTATTAGTTAACCACTGGTATGTGGTGGCAATAGCAGATGCACAAGCTCACAATGAGTCACAATGCAAGACACTGTGAGCTTGTAGATCAGCATTCTTTTGACCTGTTTCCAAAGTTTGAGAGATACGTTACCATTACGCTATGGTGATACGAGGTTTATCACAAATATGCAGGACCTGTGTGTCAAAGGGACAGAGAGATAACCGGACCACGACAGGACACTGCCGGTGCAAAATAATTACTTTTTTCATTTAATTACGTCACATTAAAAACACATGTACGGTATGCAGCATCACAAAATGAGAAAAAAGCCATCCTGCGGTTTAACAATTGAAGCCAAAAACGGAGAGAGAACAAACAACCAAGTGGTCTCATTGCACTTGAGAGCCACGTAAGTCCCGGCGGGCGTCGGCAGCCTGCGGGGTTGAGCTGAGGACACACAACGTGATGATGAGAGAATGCACAGAGACAGCAGGTCCAACCACAGACGGGAACTCATAACTCACACAGTCTGACAAAGCACTGGAATTCATTCCTACCGGGTAATGTACTTTGTGTGATGACAGAGACCATGCTGGGATAACATTATTATGAGATGTGGGACGTCCAATTTTGGTCCTCCTGGATCAGGCCAGGTCTGCCGGGCACAGCGCATAATAAATCACTGTTCATTTTTAAATTAACACTCATGAGGATTTTAGCGCCGTACCTCCGACGCTTTTTTTGTCTCCCCCTTGGAGCGAAACACTGATATTTACACCAAAATACAGAAGACCCTGTATCCTCCAAAAGAACATTAATCATAACCTTACTGTGCCCATAGCCAACGCTGCACCCTGCTGTTACCATAATCGTTGTTTTGATAATAATTCATTATGATTATTATTGGTATGTAAAACAATTATGTGAGCAGAAGGAGGGGGTGAGCGTAGTGCTGGGATCTTCTTGTGATAATGATGTGATTCTTGATTATGATTATACCTGTTCCAAATAATACACTTGGATCCTGTTTATGTTTACCACGGACATTCTTTACATGTCTGGCAGAGACACAGTCTATTTATGCTTATGTTTTCTTGTCTGCCAGTTCACCTTACTGACTTGGCCGTGAACTCTTTTCTCTTTTTTTTCCTTTTTTAAGGTGCAGTAGCCAGAAGCAGACAATGTACTCCCCTGATACATTAAAAGGTATGCCAATCCTATAAATATGTCTGTATAAAACAGCGATGCCCCCCCAGGACTCACTTTGCAAACATTTTGTAAACCACTTTAAGAAAACCGAAACACGGCGTGATGGGTGGGGGGAACAAATGGCTCAGAGGCTGAGAAAGATCTCATTTCACACTATGTTTTTGGTAGACAAAGCAAATGCTCAGTCTCAGAGCACCTAACCTTTCCCATCAAACAATAACGATCCAGTGAGAAAACAAACTGATCAATAAAGACAAAGCTTCTGAGATGGATGCGTTTAGCCCAGATCACCTGGGCTGTGACCTAGGTGTCGATCTGTACATTCTAAGTTCTAGAGGCCCGGGCCTGTTCTGAAGATAAGAGGTTACAGCGAAACGGCACACATGTACGGTAAAGCGACACTGCAGTCTGGAACACGCATCAGCAAAGAGAGCGACACCGTATCCAAGAGAGACTGACGCATGCAGTTTGGACAGTTCATCACTGGTAAGGTAGAGTACATTTTGGCAGTAGAGTGGGCTATTGTAAGCACTGTGTTTCTGTCCTGTGTAGTCCACACAGTCAAAAAAGAACCACCTAGATTGTCTGGGGGAGACCGAGGCCCTCTCCCCAAAAGGTCCGGCCCCCGTGGCCCAGAAAAAGATGCTGCCCTGCTGTGACAGGGAAAATATGATGACAGAACAGGCCGGCAGGTCCAGCCGACAGCTCTTTCGTCCTCATTAACGCCACGGGACGGATGGTGCCACAGAGAACAGCAAATGTAACTGTCCTTAGACCAACCAACCCCTCTGTGGTCCTTTTCCCCCTGTGAGGTACCTCTGGCGTGACCTTCAGGTACACAGTGACAGCCGCCCACTGGTTGAGAGCTCCTGGTTGTATGTGGGGCTCTACGAGGGGGTCTCAGCAGGCGATCTCCTCCAGGGTACCCAGGGTGGTCTGAAGGGGGACGGTCACAGTGTGGCTGATGGACTCGGAGTGGTTGGCCACCGGGTCACAAGAACTCTTGGGGGAGAAACGGGATGGAAATGACAGACAGTGTTTTAACCCTTTCTGTAATGTACACGTTCTACTAAGCATTATGTTATACTTTCGCTATTGAAAAATATCAGATCTACAAGCGTGCTATGAGCTTGTAGGTCTGATATTTTTTTTGAAAATTCATGAAAATGTGGTGCACCGGCTTGAATATATTATTTCAGAAGCAAACGTTAGCAAAACTCTGCTTCTGGGAGGATCCCTAGAACAACATTTACAAACAAATAGATAATTCTGGTGGTCCTTGGCATGAAATATGTTGGGCATCACTGACACAGAAAGTCAGGAACATAGATTTTTTTTTTTTTTTTTTTTTTTTTTTTTTTTTTAGAAAGACGAGAATCTACTGTCAGAAACTAGAATGTAGCGTCAAAATCTAGAATCTAGTGCCGGAAAGTAGAATTTAGAGTCAGAATCTCATGCCAGAAACAAGAATCAAGTCAGGACAAATGGGTTAAGTGAAGAGAGATTAAACTTAAACCACTGTGTGAAAGAGCAACAAAAACAGTGATGATGATCTCACCACATCTTCTCCATGGCTCTCATCTTCTTCTTCTCTACTCAGGAGGTCTAACAGTCTGTCTTTAACCACCTGTAGACCAAAGATTAGTATTGTATAAGGCTGGAACTTTGTATGACACTCAAAGGTCATACAAAGTTCATATCCTCAATGTAGTTATTTAGTTACAGGCTCTTGTCAATGCATAGCGGTTAAATATTTATAAAACCTGGTATTAAAGGTCTTCACAGATCCAATTTTACCAGTACATTTTTTAGCAATTCTGAATTCCAAATCCGAAAAGTACAGCAACATGTCAGACCATACCCATAGAAAACCACAGGCCTCGGAAATGGCCAAATTCCAACGTTGTATGAATAGTGTATTCATAAAAAAAAAAAAAAAAAAAAAAAATGGAAATGTGGAACTATTTAGGAGTGTCAACACTGCATGACAAAGTAATGCATTAATGCCATTTAAGCAAGAATGTGCCTGCATTCAGTCATTTGTGGGCAGTTTGGTTTATAGCTTAAATAACTCCTCAGGGGTTCTTGTTGACACTAAAGGAATTCTAGCTCACAGTGAAACTGTCACTGAAATAATGCCATTGGCCTGAAGGACAAAGGATTGACAAAATGAAAAAACAAGTTAATGACAAATCTGACAATGCTGACAGGCACGTTCGGGGTTTTTCACTATTATTCCTAATTTTGGTATTACATGGCTTTCTAGCTGGCGCTGTGAGGAAAACAATTTAAAATGGACTCTTAATGTGTATTT
>CM076965.1:29266623-29289123 GCA_039105355.1 Benthosema pterotum | reverse complement strand
CGTAGATCCATTTCAACGGCACGAAAACTGTTAAGATCTAAGTGTATGACTGCAGGGAATTGTCTTGAGTATAGGCTACAGGGTTTGCGCAAGCGCATTGCTGTAATTGGCTGGGTTTGTCAATGTTGTTCACCAGCCAATAAGGGGCCACTATTCTTGATGACGTAACTAAGATGACTTTGGTAACCGGCTGGCTGTTTGACTGTTGATGGTGGTGACATATTGAAGGTACGTTCAATGTTGGAATAACAGGTCTAAAGAACTTAAAACAGCATTTTGTAATAGACTAGTATAGTTGCACGCTCTGCTTGTGTACAAATTGGTACCTCGGCCAGAGTATATTAAAGGAGTGCTTCGCCGGTACGGAATGCCTTTAAATGCTGTAGAATGGCATCGAAATATGTGAAAAAAATATATACGTGTAAAAAAAAAAGCCACATGGTGGCGCCAGAGAAAGTATATTCTGTGCGTGCCTTGCTGCTCTCCTCTGCCTCCTTTAGTGTTCAGTGCTCTGGGAAACGTTTACCACCTACGTCACTTTTAGGGCAGTGACGTAGGTGGTAAACTCTCTGGAACCCCCTCCTCTGGTGTTCACAGAGGCACGGATGCACGATAGTATAACCATACAGACGAGGTTTAATTTCGGCGAAGTATCCCTTTAATTCTGACTATATTACATACAAGTGATATCAAAAAGGAATTTGAATAGTTCTAGTCACAATTGTTCAGCACATACTGAGATTATATAGCGTACAAGGAGATTTCCCAATCTAATAACATTGTCCGCTATAACTGTCAACATGTCTTCTGTATAAATCTTCTGTGAAAGAATAAGAGTAGTGCGTAGTCAATGCCAGCAGTCTTATTTCTCTCTGTGACAACGTTGTGACAGACAACCTGATCTCAATCCACAGGGCAGCTATACCCTTGGCTTACTAATAGGCTGCAGGCCCAGGTTGTCACGTAATTGCAAATAGACTTTCAATATAGCTTCTTAGTGGTCGCTTATTTTATTCAGGGATTACTGATACTGGTGAGAAGGGTGAGGTGCCGCATTGATGTCTTTGATTTCTGTCTCTGTCACTCTGTAAAAATGAAACTACTAGGCCTACTGCAGAACGTTTTTAAAGGTTTGCCTCGATGAAGCAAATAATGTAAAATGCACGTAAAGTGGCCACCTGGGAGTTGGAAGTGAACAGGTTGTTGCCTGCCTCCACCATTCGTGTGAATGCATACCACAAAACTATAATAATATATAGCTAGTGCGTGAATGGATGAAAGTGAAGCACATTGTGAATGTACATTTGAGTGGTCAGACAGACAAGAAAAAGTATGATAATAGACTACAATGATTACACATAATACCAGAATTTATTATTTGATTTGTTGAAAGAACTGATCCCAGTATTGTGAGTAATTGCTTCTTTTGTGTAATGCACTTATAGGCAGTTCTTTGCAGACTTCAAGTGTCTTCTATAAAATAAAATAAAAATAAAATAAAATCCTGGATCCATCTGTGCTTTCTCTACAACTTCATGATTGACACTGTTCCAAACGGACTGTTGCAACAGACGGCAAGCAAACCTAATCAAACGTTAACTTGCTGCTCCGTGTGCAAAAGGTATAGCAAATTGGCATGGAGTTCAAAATGGAATTCATTTACATTGAACAATCCAAGCTGCAAATATATCGGCGTGTGTACTCGCATGTGCGGATTGTGCGCGCACAGTTGAATTGTGAAAGTCTCCCTAGTTTCTAAATAAAACCAATTAGGGAGGGAGAGAGAAGGAGCGAGCTGTGTGGATTGAAGACCAAAGCCAACCATTCCTCCTGCAAATGAACTGTATACCTTTGGCTTTCAAATCAACAGCACACAGGCAAATTCCAGCATTGGAGCCAAAGAGTAAATCATCACTACAGTATGTGCTTCTGTGCTGCAGCGAGAATTAGTATGATGCAGGGCAACCCTTGCCTCTCGTACCCTTAACCACATGAATCCTAAGCAATCTCAGAAAATAGGTGAACATTCTGCAAAAAAATGCAGATCTACAATCTCACAACAATGCATCCCAATGGGAGCTTGTAAATTGTCTGTTTCCACTATTTGGTGTCCCCAATCAAAGCCACACTCTCACCCATTCACACACTGATGGCGGAGGAAACCATGCAAAGCACAAACCTGCTCATCAGAATTGGGAGCAGTTAGGAATTTCAATTTTTCCACGTTGTGCGAAAACGAAAAGCCTGGGCTAATTTGTTACCCACAGTGGCCTAGAGGGGGGAGTCAACTTTTCAGGTTGGGCGTGGCTCCAAATGATGTGACGTAGCATTGCAGTGGAGGGGAGGGGGAGGGGCCGGAGATGACGACACGTTGGTGAGATCAAATCAGATCAGCTCATCAGCCGTGGAAATCTCACGGCACCCCGTCCCGCCTTAGGCCAAAATCATTTCAGGTTAGGCCAGGTCTAGGGGTTCGTTGTCTTGCTCAACGACACTTTGACAACAAAGCCAGGAGGAGCTGGGAATCTAACTTGCAACCTTTAGATACCAAGACTGCCGCTCTACCTCCAGAGCCACAGCACCAATACACCAGCCCACTCGCTCTCATCTCCAAAATCAATTCCTGTGTGATTACTTGTTAGAGTTTCCTAGTCCTGATTGCATGCTCATAATTGCACCTTAATAACATCTTGGTACCATTACCAATATACTTTGAAATTGGGTTCATAAAGCAGAATAATAGGCTTTGCTTAAGTAACTATTTGATTTTCTTCTCTCCTTTGAAATTCAATCATTATGCAGAGTCTGCTTGCTATGGTACATTTGCCGCATGCTATATACAGGGGCGCTGCTAGCAATTCTGGGCCCCCTGCACAGCTTTTTGACATGGGCCCCCCTTCCTGGAGGGGGGGGGGGGGCGGCGCGGCGACACGTTATATACAATGTGTGGATCAAGTTTTTGGATCGGAGCTGCGCGCCGGAACCGTTGTCGCGTTTGTCGCAATGTTTGTACAACAAATGTGTGGGCGCACCTCAGAAACTGAGCGCTCGAGCGCTGTTCCTGCAACCCCACTTATTAATCCAAGCTTTTAGTGGGCCCCCCTGGCTTCGGGCCCCCCTACAACTGTCCCCCTCGTCCCCCCGTGTCGGCGCCCGTGGCTATATACCATACTAGATCACAGCACAACATGAGCTCAGATCACCTTTTTCACAACACTTTCACATAATGATGTGCCTAAAATGTGAAAAAGAAAAACACCGGCCCGCTGCTGAAAAAACCTTATTTAAGGTGCTGGAGTTACAAAAGGATAATTAAAAAAAATAAAGGGAAGCTCTGCACAATCAATGTATCTATTTTGCAAGCTTTCGGTCTACTGACTTGACCTTCAGGCCCTTTATTTTAACACAATGATGTGCCTAAAATAGGCCAGTATGCCAATATCAATTGTGTCAATTATCGAAAGTGATCCTGGGCTGTACGCCAACCTGGGGACATCAATGGACTTGAACTCATGTTTCCTTCATGCATGAGTGTCCAAGACGCTTCTTTCCACCCGACAGGGGGGAGTTTCCCTGGGTAGGCGTAACGCTTAAAAGGAATTTCCCCTCCATCAGGTGCCTGGCTGGCCAGGTGGAGGTAATTTAGAGACTATGATTATTGCATGTTTTTGTGAGGCCCTTTTGCCAACCCCGCCTCAGGTATGGGCAGTGATGACATGGAGGAGAGAGCATGCCGCCAGCACCCACAGCGTCCACAGTGGGAAGCAGTCCTTAGATGGGTGGCAACAGCACTACCAACCACCATGTTTTGCCAGTTTTTAATTTTACGAAATTAGGACAATTGAATTTTATTTTTTATTTACTTTTTTTAATAATGATGACATCATGCGCATCACCTCTCTGGCTGGTGCTGACCCCAGGGGTGAAACTCCTCACCATAACTCTAGAGACTTCCAACTGCTCCATTGTGAAAAACACATAAATATATTCCAGCAAATGTGATTTAGATAAATTCGCAAGGATTTGACTTTCATGAGTGTCTCCCATTCTCCAACTGTCTCGCTCATGAAGTGGAGCGATGGTAAAGACAAAATTGTCAGGCTGAGATAGTCATTTCATAAAAAACAAAGTAAATAAACTGAAAGCAGGATTTCACTGAAATATATACTTTATATACACCTACCAAAATAAACACTTAACAATAGACCTAATTTATCAGTTTCAATAAGTCTGTATTAAGGAGAGAAATTCATATAGTTCTGGTCATTTCTGGGAGTATATAAAATCGAGTAATATTAATACATGCTTACTTACTCTTTATTTTATCTACCTGTTTTGTATGAAAAAATGGACAGCAATTTTCAAAAGCTAATTGCATTTACAATGCAATAATAGCATGAGCCTGTAAACAAACACAAACTAATCTGATCATACGATAAGTGGCACAATAATCACACACGGCATGGAATAAATAAATCATGACATTCCTGAGGCCATTTATGTTTATGAAAGACGCTTCTAAACTTGAATTCTATTGCTAATCTAATCACTTCAAATACTCTTTCAACTCAAAATAACTAATGGCCAAAAATATCCAACCCACAAGCTCACAATATGTCACGGTCCATATCTGCTTTTTTCACTGCACAACATGCTTTTAAGGAAATATAAGCATGCTGAAATCAGTTGTGGAGACTGACCTATGTCCCACATGTCCCGCAGGTTTGGGCCCAAACCTGCGGGCCCAGTCAACAAATGTTCATTTCATTCGTGGGCTGGGTTGCACCGGATCAAATAATGTATAATGGGATTGTTTCTAACAAGTCCACATGAAGTCACGCAGCATACATCATCATCATACTGTGAAAAGTCTGTGTCTCTCTCACCATAATCAGGGATGTGCACATACAGAGGAGATCAATGGGGATCAAAGGGGCTGCCCTTTTACCAGCCTGTAAAATATAACTGCCCTGCATGTCGTTACACCACATATCTCCACTAGCTAAAGGGTGCTGGGCTACAGCCTAGAGAATAGTGAATCTACTGTACAAGCTGGAGAGTTATTTTTGTCCAGATGCAATCTTGGGATTTCCGTCCCCTGCCCCTCTAACACTATCTGCACACCCCTGCACAGATTCTGTTTCAAACTTTATTCCTGCGCGTCCACTCCTGCGCGTCCACTGCGGTGAGGTCAGTCAGGTCTTTAGCAGCATTTTCTTTCAGCATCTGTGTCTCCAGACCTTTGTTTAATGTATATCTGCGAAGCACGGGCATGTCTGTTTCTCTCCTCTATCTCAACCTCTCCGTCTCCCCTCTCTTCCAGGTCACACAGGTGACCTGTGCAAATAATGAATGGCATCGCATCATATTTGTCAGTGTTATAGCACTGTTTTACACATAAAAGCCACATAAAAAATCGTCATGTATTTAATGTTGGCAGGTTGCAGGCCAGGTCGAGTTGTGAAAATGGATGTGATGCGGCGGGGCGGACTAGACCGAGTTTATTATCACATGTGAGATCCATGGGTCACGAAAAACCCTGACCTGTGAATCACTAATGCATACATTGAGCTCTCTTAATGCCTAAACAACATATTGCAGCCATTGCTAGTGCTCCTATTGTAGTGTTAGAGAAAAAGGTTTGTGCAACCGCTGCACTTTTCACTGTTAAGACTGCATTGTGCGTTGTTAAGTGCATACCTATGAATTACATACAACCCCATGCTGGGAGTTTCTGGAATAATACACACATGTGTCCAGATGCGTAGAGGAGCATAAAAAATAAAATAAAAAATAAACCTTGAAAATGAAAATTAAAAAAAATCTACAGAATCCTTTGGAAGCTTCCAGTCAAGCAATATCAAGCAAAATTGTAGATTCAGATTAGATGATTTGTTAATTAACCACAAAATATATACATAGGCCTACACTTTTTTGTTCTTCTTCTTCTTTTTAATAGAGAGAGACAGGGATTTGGCTGTGGAGACTTCTGGCCTTTACCTCCCTAGTCTAATGGCTATACCACTTACCACACTATATTAGACATGTAAGATATTCTTATTTATTTTTTTCTTAGATCTTTGCTCTTATGGCAAGGTGAACATGTGACTTGTTAAAGGGAATGGCACCGGCCACACTGATTGGGTTGATGGACGTGACGCCATTTTACCTCTCTAGACAAGGTGCAAAGTCAAACTTATGAAGATCAAAATAGTCATAGTCGGTCTTCTTTAATTATACCACCTACCTACTACGACCAAAGATGAACAAAATCGCCTCCTAGTCTTATTGTGGTTTATCTGTTCTTTTTGAGCAGTCAAGGGCTCATTGTCTTGCTCAACGACTCAGTGTCACAGCTAGGAGGACCCGGGAATCTAACGTAACCTTTTGATCTGAGCCACAGCACCAATGCACCACTCTCTCTCTCTCTCCTCTGCATAATAAATTCCTTCATGATTACTTGTCACAGTTTCCTAGTCCTGATTGCATTTTCATAACTACCACTATACTTTGAAATTGGATTCATAAAGCAGAATAATAGGCTTTGCTTAAGTGTGATTTTCTTCTTTCCTTTGAAAATGCAAACAATACGCTCACACATTGTGTGCTCACGTGCTTGCTGTGATATATTTGCAGCATTACGGAATGTATACTATATCCCAACACAGCGTGAGTTTTTGTAGATCTGTTATTTTCTCTACACTTTCACATAATGATGTGCTTAAAATGTACAAGCTCACAACATGCCGTGCTGAAATCTGCTATTTCTGGTGCACAGCATGCTTTCTATGGATATACATACTGAAATCAATCATGTCGACTGAGAAATCCATGCATACATTGAGCTTTCTTAATGCCCAAACAACGCACTGTATCCATTGCCAGTGTTCCTATTGTGGTGGTATAGAAAAGGTTTGTGCGAACGCTTCACTTCTTAGTGTTGAGACTGCATTGTGAAGTGCATGCATATGGATTACAGACAACCCCACGCTGGGAGTGTCTGGAATAATAGACATGTCTGTCCAGATGCGTAGAGGAGCGTTGTAAAAATATAATAGAAGGTTGTCACATGTGGGGGAAAAAAACAAGAAGATAACTACAAGCTTTCAATAGCGATACCGACACATTGTCATCTGTTCATTCTTTTTGAGTATGCACCCTCCAATGCAAAGTCAGAATGTACTTTGAATTCTTGGGCGCTTGTCATTATTTTCAGTTTGTATCAGTCAAAGATAGAAGAAATATTGTCCATTGTAAACTGTGAATTTAACAACTTGTTTTCAACACAAAATACTCCAAACAAATGTCTGTGTTTTGACAAAAGGTCCAAGTGAGAGAGAGAGATTGAAGGATTATGGTTGTTTATAAAATAAGATTGGTTCATCTGACTAGTTTGTAGGCTGCAGGAGGGTGTAGGACCTTAGCCTGCTCAAGCTTGAAATTATCCTATAGTTTGGCATACTGTCCATAGGATGCAGGAGGGTGTATAGGGCCATAGCCTGATCAAGCATGAAATTATCTCATATATTACCAGTCTGTCATCTGGTAATACCAGATGGCAGTTAAAAATATATTTGTAATTCGTGCTCAGGGATGTAATCCTGACTCAGCATTAACACTGAAAAGAAGATCTACGGTATATTTGATTGTTCATCTGGTATACAGACATTTTTGTGCAGACAGTACAGTATGTGTGATGGCTTACCTAAAGCGGGTTCGGCACAGTCTTTGTACTGCTCAGGAGTGCAGAATGCTGCGTCACCTGTAGTGGGAATAGTTTGGTGGAAAGCCGGTTAAAGGAGAGCGAAGAATTAAGCCATTTGTTGTCATTTGTGTTAGCATGAAGGGGCTCTGAATTTATTCAAAGACTCGTGCTTACCAGGCATGTGCACCATCCTGCAGTTGCAGTTCTCCACAATGTAGCGCGTCTCGCAGTCAATCCTACAGGCAGTCACGCTGTAGACCTGGAAGAACCCGGACTCCAGAGCCTTGGACTCACACTCTCCCCATGGGGGAGGCAAGTAGGTCAACTGCAGAACAGGGAAGCAGAGGGAAAAATGAACCCCTAGGTCTCAGGTACTCTATCTCACACACACACACACACACACACACACACACACACACACACACACACACACACACACACACACACACACACACACACACACACACACACACACACACACACACACACACACACACACACACACACACACACACACACAAAGACAGAGAGAATAAAAAAATGAACAGCTATTCTACAGTATATGGCTTCTGGATTTCATGAAATGTTTCGGGCCCCTGATTCCCAGACAGCTCAGAAACGGGAGCCTCGCGAAACAGAACGGAATGCGTGGAGCTGGGGGTGGGGTGGGGGGGCTGAAGGGGGGCACTTCCTCAAATGTATAGATACTGGCAGTGGGAAAAACACACAACGACAGGAGCACAATGCTCTCTCTCTCTCTCTGTATAGCTGTGAATGCAGGGACAGCAGATGAGGAGCGGGGGACACCGGGAGGAGCAGTGTGAGGCCCATCTGCTCCGTGATGCAAGCAGCCTGCTCTAGCTGGGAGCTGGGCATCCATCACCCACCACCCTCTGTTCTTCTGTCTGTCTCCACTGCCAAAACCATGTTTTTGTGTGTGTGAGTGTGTTTTTTTTTCTATCAAACTAAAACACAACATCCTGCCAGGTGAAATCTGGGCCCCAGCATGCTTGTTAGTTGTGACAGGACCTGAAGCGATGCCCCCTTCCTTCCTACTGGGTGACATTGCGTGTTTAGCTCCAGGGGAAGTGTTGCGAGTTTAATGCCATAAATCTCCAGACATAATCACTTCTGACACAATGATGACGACGTGAACCCAAACACGCCATACAATGCAAATGTTTCATTAACCTAAAAGCCCCTGGCCATGTCTGAGTGCCACCATGTTGTCTCTTCAGATAATTAAATGTGTCCACACTAACTCCAGCAGCAGCAGGTGTGCATACAGACTACCTCCAGGCACTATCAATTTCATTAGGAACATCCATGAAACTTGACGAGCCCATAACCTTTCAGCCCATCTTCACATCTTACATAATTAGCACATATGGCCCGATTGGCCCATACCAGGATCTGATTATCCCCCCATAAATTAGATGATCAAAGATGCGGGATGTCAACTATTACAGTGCTGAGATTCGGCTGACACATTTATTGGCGTGTTTAATATATTAAAGCCAAGGCCCTCAGTCCCTCTCAGGGCATTATTCATCTCTGTCTGATTCACTGCTCTACTGGGCCAAAGCTATTATTAGGTATATAGCCTGATCAGCAAGGAACAAAGTTGCTTTTGAAATAAAATGGGAACACTGGAGCATGAATTGTGGATACGAAAAAAAGGGGAAATCAAACTGGTGTGCAGCATCAAGGCACATTTTGCAGTCCCAGCAGATGCCCCTCCGACTACAGGGCTTTTTATTGCATGACTGCACAAAGCTTATAGCTGAAATATCATCACAGTGACCCTAGGCTCAACACAAAAGGCAGGAAGGGGCCGCCACAATAATATAATAATGATCATTTCATTTATCTGTGGGAAAGATGATTTTCAGTAGCCACAGAACAATGTGCTCATCAAAACTGAAGGACCATTCTACAAAACTGCCCCCAAGTTGTGCCAGTGTGTGTGTACTGTGTGTGTGTACTGTGTGTGTGTGCGTGTACTGTGTGTGTGTGTGTGTGTGTGTGTGTGTGCGTGTGCGTGTGTGCGTGTGTGCGCGCGTGTGTGTGTGTGTGTGTGTGTGTGTGTGTGTGTGTGTGTGTGTGTGTGTGTGTGTGTGTGTGTGTGTGTGTGTTGTGTGCACGTGCACACACACTTTCGTGTGTTCGTTCGTGCATGCACAGACACTTCTGTGGCCATGTTTCATTTGATGAAGTGGCTTTAATCTAGTTCCTATGGTAAGAGCCAGAGTGAATTCATTGAAGCTTTGTTTCATCTTCCTATAAAAAAGACATGTCTGTCTGTCTGTCTGCCTGCCTGCCTGCCATAACCCCGCTGCTCCTCACTGAAGAGACAGTGAAATCATATTGCGACCGCGGCCGACAGTCCCTAGTAGTAAGGATCGGAACACCACAAGTGTTTTACATGCTCCACAAATTCCATTTCCAAACCTCACCACACACTTACTTCACTTCGCATTTTCACCTCTACTTAGATAGACTTGTGGGAATGGGTCATCCACAGCAACTGGAAATGCAGCAGGGACCTTTATCAATGCGTTCAATGCAATTCATATACAGTGACATACATTTTTGTTAATATACTGCGTAATTTGAGTAAAACTAATATTTATAGGACTAGTATTAAGCCTACTAGTAGCCATAGGCCTATAGAATGTGATGGAAAATGCAGTTCCCGTGTGCAACGCCAGAGACTGTGTGTGTGTGTGTGTGTGTGTGTGTGTGTGTGTGTGTGTGTGTGTGTGTGTGTGTGTGTGTGTGTGTGTGTGTGTGCGTGTGCGTGTGCGCGTACAAGCGTGTGTCTGCCCATATTACAAGCACAGAGTAATGGAATAATAGAGAGTGATCAGGAGCGATAGCCCCGCCCCCTTGCCGTTCATTTCAATACTAGTTGCTCAGTGGCGCTTTGAAGCACCCGCAAGACCACCGGAAGTAGGTCTACTTTCGCATTTGGAGACCAACATGGAGACCAACATTTGGTGTCCAAATGCAGAAATGTTTCCTCCATGAACGCGCCTGAAGCAAGGGATCATGCAGGGAAGAGAAGGGATTCATGAACGAGCGCTGTCGAGAACAAGCAAAGGAAAAAAACAAAACAACATCAAAAACAAGCTTGTGGGTTTGCGGTGGGCTTATTATCTGTCATATAATACATCTGTTATGTTTTGAGAGGTGGTATACGACGTGAGCACCGGTGGTTCATCCAGAAAACAACTTCAACACAAACTGCCCTGTGCGCGTTCACAAAGCAAACCAGCGTGTGTGCTCTCCTGGTGCTCATGCATGAATTTCAGCTGCCTGCAGTTCCAGCACTGGTCACTAGAGCCGAGCTTCAAGCCTGGAGACTGCCTCTGGGGATGTGATTACAAGGGCTCTTCTTCATCCCACAGTGGTACATTCACTCCCTATGTTTAAAGCGATTCCATTCACACCTGCAATGATCCACACTTTGCTGAGTCTTGAAGCGAAGCAAAACCCCCGTTTTTTGGAGTAGAATGTGATTATTTGATACGCATTAGGATTCCAATGAGGCTTCAAACCTGCCAAAGGGAACACACTTTCAGAAAATGTGCAGTAGGATTTTTTTTTAATCCCACGGTTTTGTAACCCATTTTTTTCACCCAGTGCCAAATGACCTAACATGATCTTGGGTTCTACACACCCCCCACCAACCCGGGGAGACAGTGGACTGGCCTCATGCTTCTTTCAATGCCTGAGGAATACCAAGATGCCTTCTTTTCACCTGACAGGGGGTAGTTTCCAGGCTCAGGTTGGACCAGTTCCTGTCCCCGGCTGGCCAGGAGGAGGCAGTTTAGAGAACAGAAAGTACCAGAGGGCACAGCAGGATCCTTTTTAATTGCAGTAAAGCTTTCTGGTATGAATGCGACTTCCGAAAACATCTAGTACCATCTACTCCGTCGTGACCTCTCTTTATGCCCTTCCTGCTGAGTGCCACAGCAGGAAGCCTTTTGAGTCTCTGTGCTGCAAACTATACAGCTCTGAATTCATCAGCTGGAGGGACACTTGTAGCATCTCTCGGCTGCATGCCGGTGCTGAGGAGGGTGGGGCAGCTTTTGCTACAAGTAAGCCCTTGAGTGCCACAGGCAGAGTTGATGAGATGAGTGAAGGCAGAAGGCCCTGGGGGCTCATTACGCAGTAGGCACGACCATCACTTGATAAATGGCCTCCAGAGAACCTGTCTCTGTGGTTCCTTCATGCCTACCAATGAGGTTATGAGTTCACATGGCTTTCTGTTGCTCAGAATGACGTGCTGTGTTGAGCGAAAGGTTTGATGCCCTGAGGGCTGTTCTGTTCTCAACACAACTGTGTTGAGAACAGAACACAACACCACGCCTTTATCCAAGGCGCTTTACATTGTGTATTACATTCACCCACACACATTCATACACCAAATGCAGTGAAAACCATGCAAGGCACAACCCTCTCTCTTGCATAGCATTCATCTGACAGAAATGTGCCTGAAATATGCCTGTTCAAGACAGCTCCCTGTGTGTGCTATACAAGCTATACAAAACAGACTGAGATTTGGACTCAAGGCACTATTTAGTTGATCTATGGCACAGGGAGGCTTGGCACAAAGCACAAAGAGGATATATATTACAGTCTCTGGATTAGACATCACTGTGTTTTGGCATAATATAAATTAGACCAATCAGAATATCTTCCATTCATTATAAGATAACGTGTGCGTGAGCTAGGCACACTGCTATTTAAATGATGGATTTTGAAGAGACCAAAAGAATCTTTTGCTGAGGAGAATTTAAAGTGTGGGATAACTTAGCATTGTTAATAACTTGAGTCATATATCAGTGATATTGTGACATAATCACTTGCACAGCACAGAACAGTAAAAAAAAAAGAATCACACCCACGTGAAGTAACAATCGTACATCATCATGATGTAAAACACTGTGGCATAAAAAATCCATCCTTGCCAAAGCGAATTTAAAGTTTGTGTAGGACAAAGTTTGTGAACATACTGGACAATAAAAGCTGGATATAGGAGTGGCTAGTACCCCTCAAATATATGACACAAATACATTATAATATCAGCAGGAATGTTGTGAGGAATCATCGCTCACTCCATGTGTCGGGAGTCCCAAATTTAGAACCTGTTACTGTGTTGAGCGGTGCACTGTCTAGCCAGGAAATATTAGTGCCGTCACTTTGCCAGCAGTTAACCACTTTCCCTACCAGCATAATTAGGCTTAATACTGTAGCCAGACCAGCTAAATACCCTAATAAAGTACATATTTGAATGTCCATATAAAATATATAAATAAAATGTGTGATATGACCACACATGTCACAAATGTCTCATTTTAACCCTGCAAGTCTCCACTTTCCCCAGAAAAAAAGAAATATGTATATTTTATTTTATTATTCTCAAGGATTAACATTATTATTATTTTTTTCATTTACTTTCCTCACAACACTTCACAACGTGTTGTGAGCTTGCAGAACTGTTATTTTCTGATGTATTTGAACTTTTTCATGCACTATGTGTAAAGTAGTTTATTATTATGAAACCTGGTTGCTTATTTCTCTCCAAACACCTGGCAACCAGTGTCGCCAACTTGGCGCATTTGTCACTATATTTAGCTTTTTTTTCAGACCACCCTAGCACCAAAATTATTGAAAAACTAGTACTTTTTTGAAAAACGAGTGCTTTTTTGCTGGTGAGTTGGTTTGAAAACCACTGCCCTAGCTCCTTCTAGTGCATTTTGGAAGTGTCACTAGTGTATTTTGGAAGTTGGCAACACTGCAAACACAGAATGGCACATTGTGTTCCCAGCTGTAAAGCCATGGCTGTGGCTTGCAGCCTGTCATCAGCATGGGAGTCCTGATACAAATTATTGGATTTATTTACCTTTGGATCTATTGGCAATCTTTTTTACATGTTTTTGATCTTTTGTGCTGTTATTTGGAGACACATAAGGTAAGGTAAAAACAATCCCTTTGTTGCTTTGTTTGTTGTTGTTTTTGTTAGGGCTAGTTAGAGATCTATAAGGGTCCAATGTAATGAACACAACTACATGAGACTTTGTGACAAGTTGGGGGAGGGCTCCCTCTGCTGGCGGAGGGCCCCCACTACACCCCAAGACATTAAAACAGCCCCAAAAACACACAATACGTCAATTACGTCAGTGGGAGGCTTGGATTTGCATGTCAATTACCTCAATTACGTCATTGGTAATTATAGGGTTAAGAACTTATTATCTGGTCTAAAGCGATTTCATTTCTTGACTCTTCTCTCTGTATGCAAAAAGTGCCGTGGGTGCAACGTGGGCACTGGGTGTGAAAATGAAATTGCATTTGTCAGAAAATAGTAAGCAGTGCTAATTGTGCTGGATGTTAGCACCATCCTGCATCAGCTAGAAGATACAGTCGGGTCCTATAGAGTTCGTTTGATGGAATGAATATTCAGAAGAGAGAATTTCAGTTTAATGTTAGACCTACAGTATGTAAAGCACTGAATTTCATTTGGAACCTTTTCTTATGGTTTCAGAACTAGAAAGGTAGAGGAAAAGCTCTGTTTTTTGGGGGGTGTTTGTAGTGAGAAGCTTCAAGTGAATGAGGAAGCCTCGATTAAACGCACCAAGATAGGGTTAGTCATATTTTTGGATTAAATTATCCTACTTATGTATCCTGTGTAGTGTGTTAGTTCTGGATAAAATTAGTATCCCAGCCTAAAAATGTTGAGTGTTGCACTGTCAGGAAATATTGGTGCCGTCACTTTGCCGGCAGTTAAGAACTTATATCTACAGCGCTTTCATTTCTTGACTCTGTGTGTGTAAAATAGCAGTGCCGTGGTGCAACGTGGGCAGTGGCTGTGAAAATGAAATTGCATTTGTTACAAAATAGTAAGCAGTGATAATTGTGCTGGCTGTTAGCACCATCCTGCATCAGCTGGAAATGAGGTCCAATAGAGATTAATGGCATGAACTTTCAGAATACAGCAGTTGTAAGACAATACAGCAGTTGTAAGACAAGAATGGATACATAAGTGTGGCAGTGGACATTACCAGGGACAATATTAAGGACTAAAATTATGTGGAAAGCAGTGGTCTATGACTGCAGATTATTGTCAATGTTTTGTTTTTGTTTTGTGTGTCTCCTTGTTGAAGGAAATAATACAAATTTAAGTTCTAAAAAAAGATTGATGGCATCCAAGGCGGAGGAACATGCCCAAGGGTATAGTAATTATAAAGACATTCAGCGAGAGAGAGCGAAATAATTTTGCAACCGTGGACAAACTGTTTTTCCCCTGATGTTTTTCTAAATCGGTTGAGACCATCAATGCAGTTGTAATAAAGTCACGACTGCTGAAAAAGCTTGTGACCGCGTTTTTACCGCAACCAAAAAAAAGGGTTGTGGCATCGGTCGCGTTCAAGAAACGATTTCCCCCTCCCTGCATTCATTATCAACATGAAGGAACCATCTCTGATCCCTGACCATTCCCAGTGGATTAGGCTGGATATTTGAGTACTGTCCATACCCAGTGGACTACAGGCTGCATCTTTGAGCCCTGTCCATACCCAGTGGACTACAGGCTGCATCTTTGAGCCCAGACCATACCCAGCAGCCAATGTGCAAAGGGAAAAGACATGAATAGCAACAAAGTGGCGTAGAAGTGTGCAGAATTCCCATGTGACAATGATGAAAAAAAATATATATATATACAGTATATATATACTGTATATATGGATCAACTAATCAAGAGGACTGTCAAGAGGATGCATGTCTATGAGGCCAGTAGCCTTGGCATAGCCTTGTGCTGAAGTAACAAAGCTGTGCTGTGATTGAGTAAGTACAAGTGGGGTGAAGCATCTCTTCACTGGCAAGGTTACTGACACAAGACGAAGCTATCATCTGTCAGATGACTTCCTATAGGAGACCAGGGAGAGCTGACTAGAAGGAAGGAGACGTACAGTATTAAGAACAGCCTTCTGAAGTATAGACAAATCCACTGAGCGCTGCCCTATAGTTGCACTCTCATTATTGCCACTTGACACCGCAGTTATGACTGCTGCTCTGTGGATTTGCCTACAGACTCAAACACATTCTCTCACACACACACACACACACACACACACACACACACACACACACACACACACACACACACACACACACACACACACACACACACACACACACACACACACACACACACACACACACACACACACACACACACACACACACACACACACACACACACACACACAAAATCTGTATCCCAGATTACAAATGCTTTTCCAACGAGCTGGAGAGAATGGGTGACTGTGTTACTGGCCACTTTAGCAATGAGTACTAGCAGAATATAGAGCAATTTAACAAAGGAAAATCACATAGCATGCCTGTAAAGGACATCATGTTCAGAGTGCCATACACCATGTTGTGTGTGAGTTGTGTGTATGAAAGTGTACCTTGTCATTAGAAACACTTCCAATCAGCAGGCTGATTGGAAATCCCTGGCCTGAACTACAGCAATGCTTGTTATATCACAGGTGGGAAATAGGGGAATAAATAGGGGAAAGTAGGTATCAGCTTTGTGTCAAAAACCACCTACCCTCTGCTCCTGGGTAGCTACAAAGGTCTGGAACCCAGGGGCCACACCGAAGCCCAGCTCATGGACGAAGGGAGGCTCTGCTTGGCTGTGGATCTGAACCCGCACACCGGCCTCAAATGCTGTGTCTTCTGGAAGGAAAGAAAATAGAAAGAATCAATCACCTGTCTGCTATTGTCAATAAACAAGCAAAAACCTACCAAAAAAAACAAAAACTGAAGTGCATTCTCCTGGTTTGGCAAACAAATATGTTTACACCCAGTGTTTATATGATGCACATTCTCAGGGAGACCAAAATATTCGTCTTTTGCTTGAAACTACGCCTTTGGTTGATAGATTCCAAGCTTCTAAAGCAAAGCCAACAGCTTTTAGAAGTGTCTTCATAAAAGAACATGCTTTCCGACTATTCTGAGGGAAGTCGGCCCATTTGTCTTCACATCAAACACCTTCTGCAGCAGGATATTCCAGTGGTTCCGTGCTGTATTGAGATAAAAGGGACTTTCATCCAACTACTCTGCGTGCATGCAAGCACATTCTAACACATATCTAAAAATGATATGAGTGTTGCTTAGAAAAGCTGAATTCTACCTTGCAGTCTGTCTCGTAAACAAACATAAACAGACTTCAGTACATGCGCATACATACATACAGACAGATACGAACACACAAGCATACAGCTAAATATTTTTTATCGTCTCTTTCACAGAAGCGCACTCACAAACTAACAAACTCACAGTAAGCAAACATGCAGGGAGGGACGGAGGGAGGGAGAGAGAGAGAGAGAGAGAGAGAGAGAGAGAGAGAGAGAGGGAAAATCAATAACTTTCTCCTCACTTTCACCACCAATGTTCCTTGGACATTCAATCAAAGTGTGTCCCCCCCGCCAGCCTGTCAGGCAGCTGACTCGATCAGACCTCCATGTTGTAGGAACCAAGGAGCCCACCACCATGGTAAGCTTGTTAAATCGACAGCTCACCACCCACGGCATGTCAATCAAACTTTTGCTATGCCAACTGAACTTTTGCTATGCCAACTGAATCAGTAACATCTGGATAAGGAGGAGAGAGGTCTGCACACGCTTGAAAATGGATCTGTACCTCCTACCGTGCTTTCCAAAGTGCGTTATGTACATTCACTCACTTCCCATTTAGAAACATTTACAAGGCATCCATCAACCTGTTCAACTGGCGCAGTATCTCAACACAATGTCAGGAAGAGGCAGGATTCAAATGCCATACCAGGTGAGCCACCGCCATCCCAGCGTTTGTGCACAGTATGTGTGAATGAAATTGCCTGAGTGTGCACATAAATGTGAATGTGTATGAACAAAAGTGCTTAAATATGAGAAACTGTTGTGATGGCTGACTGTATCAGGACAGCAACAGGAGCCTTAGGGATGATGGCCATTTTATTGTGTTAGAGAGCAACATGTTTTGGCCTAAACCAGGCTTTTTGTCTATGGAGTATGTGTGCATGTATATGTGTGTGCATGCATGGGGCAGCAAGTCCAGCCTGAGGGCAACTCCTGTGGCATAAGGGCAGATTTCATGTGGCCCGAGGCTACTTTCCTACAATGTATAATTCATGTCTGGCTAGCATAGTTGTATATTCATACAATTAAGTGTCTGAGTTTTTAGAAATTAACCTGCGCTATTTCTCAATAGAAATTGTAAGGATTCCTAACTCCTTGTGTTCGTTCTTCAGGTGCAAAAGAAAGGCCTCTTTCATTTGACTGCTGTATTCTGTAAAGACCTTTTCACACCTGGCTACACTCCAATTTCCAACAAAAGACATTTTATTGGACTGTGCAATTCAGTGATGCAGGAGTAAACACACTAAAAGGGGATTAATTGTTGTTTTGTTCGAAGCACAGATGAATGACTGGGTTACTGACTTGCTTACTGCTAACAACAGACTACGGATATTATGCAGGCGGGTTAATATAGGCCTAGCCTCATTGATTTATCAAATAGTATACAGACACATTTGTATTGTATGCAACATGGTTGTGGTCAAAAGGTTCAGTATGACAGGAGATGCAGAGTATCTCCTTTGACTAACATTGCCGGCTGGCTCTGAAAATGACTCTGTTGAAGTGTTGGTCAAAGACTTTGGTACATCTTGGTATTCCCCAATCCATTATAATGTTTGAAGCCTTTTATTATTGACTGACTGGCCACCACACCTCATCAGTGCAGGCACACCTCTCTAAATTGGAGGGTGCCAATTATAGAGGAAAAGGGTGTGTTCATTATCAATATAGCAATATTTTAAGAGTCAGAATGTTTTGACTGAGAAATGTAACTTGTCACGTTTTACAACATTCTTTGAAGGTTAGGTATAGCCATAGGCTAATACTCAGAATGTATAGCTTGGTTAATGACGGTTAATTGAATGCATACTGTGGGGTAGGGTCCACTCCCTATAAGACTAAGAGGGGGGCTGCAGGTGCATTCAGTTAGTTAGGCTTGGGGCAACAAGAAAGTTCCTAGGTTGTTTTCATTTGTTTTGTTTGTTTTGTCCAGAATAGTTTCATCTTTGTTATTTTGGTAAAGTCTTACTTGATTTGTTTTGTTTAAGGCCTTCATTATGTATTCTGCACTGCCATCGTTGTTTGAGAAAAAATAAAATGCCCAGACTTTTTGGAGCCTTGGCCCATCGGCCAACCTTACACTCATACTACTACTACTACTGCTGCTACTTCTGCTACTACAACTACTACTACTAGTAATAATATCTCGCTGAACATTGATACCTTCAGCTAGTTTGCTTTCTTTGTAGAAATTTCAAGAGTGAATTCTTACTGCAGTAAGAAACCATGACAAAGTGTGTGTGTGTGTGTGTGTGTGTGTGTGTGTGTGTGTGTGTGTGTGTGTGTGTGTGTGTGTGTGTGTGTGTGTGTGTGTGTGTGTGTGTGTGTGTGTGTGTGTGTGTGTGTCTGTGCGGGGGAGGGGGGGGGGTGGTCCATATGCCATCTGTGTGTACTGTATAGTGTACATGAAAATAAGCAGAGTCAGTGGTTAGCTTCGCTCAAATGAACACATCGCTCCGCAGCGTTCTGGGCTCTTTCTCACTTGCTCTCTCTCTCCATCTGCCAGGCAAACATCAATGTTTTACCATCAACATTTTCAACATGCTCCCCCTGCTTGCTTCTATACCTCTTTGATATTTTGTGATGTGGACTTATTTTGTCATGGAGCCATTTCAGGACCAGAGACAGTTCCGCTTGGTGGAAGAAAACCTCATGTTCAACGTTAATTGATGTAGAAAATTAAAGACCTGTGGCATCACTTACAGCAAGCTGCTACCGGTATATGCACAACACATACAGGCAAATGCACAAGCACATGCACGCACACACACACGCTCGCACACACACACACACACACACACACACACACACACACACACACACACACACTTACACACAAACACACACACGCGCGCGCACGCACGCACGCACACAGGCGCTAGCACATACTTTGAGCAAACCCTGCAGATGGAAGCACAACAAAGGATAAAAGGACTTTCAGCTTTGTTAGTTGAACCAACCGGAAAAAACAACACCAGGCTCTAAGAGGGCTGTGTACTGTAGTGTTCAGTTTAATGCAGCAGAACAGCAGAGTTTGAGCAGTGAGAGGAGTGAGAGATATAGCCAAGAGAGGGCAGGTCAGGCCAACGTTTAGATTTCAACTTTGTGCTTCAACCTTTCCTCTTGCCTGTCCGTTCTTCTCTGATATGGCAGCGATCACAGCGGGATGGCAGCAGTTGATATACTGAAACCGAAGGAATGAGATAGGAAGTGGAACAGTTCCACTGAGCTAGCTTTCAAAGCTGGAAAAATGTTATAATGTCACAGTGAATCGGATAAAGCACAGCATTTTCGTGGGGCGGGTAAGAAATCACTTCAGGGTGCATTAGGATCTAAATTCAAAGGCAGATCTAAAAGCCGAGAGGCAAAAATAGTGGGTCCCTTTCATGGTTGAATACTGTCATTCTATGTTAGCTTTTCTCAATGGGGGCGGTACCGCTGTACCCTGAGGGAAGCTATATTTGTGAAAGAGGGCTTAAAGGTGCTCTTTTTTATTATCGTTTAGTATCTCTGACTTCACATTTTGACCCTTTCATCATTAAATTTGCTTTCATTCTACAGTAGCAGTAATGCGGTCGGTAGGTTAGTTAGTAGGTGGGTCCTTAGGGACCCCATGGGCCCCTAATCATAGGATTCACTACAGCAGGACTCAGATACATCCGATATAGAGTACCCTCAGCACGCTGCCTGTGACAGACACAAACAAATCATGTCATCATCACAAATCAGACTCGACCAAATCACATACTTTGTCAACCCATGATAGACCCCTAGTTGATGTGAAATCCCACCGTCGAATTTCAAATGTAAATATGGAGTCAAATGCACGTCATGTACTACAGGCCTACTAGTGGAGCGGGTTAGCAAAACTATTGTTCACTTTTTGAGAAAAGCGTGAAAATTGGTACACACATAGCCAAAGACATTCTAAAAATATTTGGATGTGGAGGCATCTTGAATTCCAAGATGGCGGCCCCCAAAATCCAAGATGTCTGCCCAGAAATGTGGTTTTTCTGTCATAACTTGAAATGCATTGATTTTACGCCCATAGATGTATTGAACGTTAATACAAAGTTGGCCATTACGGACGATTTGGTACCAAGTACGTGTCTGTATCTCCTACGGTTCTTGAGATACAGCATATAGGCACTTTCACAGATTGAGGAGAGCAAGACATTTGTAACATTGATTCTTAAGTCAATCAAATGGTCGTACAGACATGAAAATTGGTACACACACTCTGCAAACCCCACTATTTCTAAAAGTACTGCATGCCCTGCAAAATTCCAAGATGGCAGCCCCCAAAATCCAAGATGTCTGTCCAAAAATGTGGTTTTTCCTTCATAACTCGAAATACGAAGATCTTAAGCCCCATAGATGTATTGAACGTTAATATAAAGTTGGGCATTGCGGACATTTTGATACCAAGTACATGTCTCTATGTACTACGGTTCTTGAGTTACAACATATCCGTATTCATGAGGCACCAAAAGTGTAACATTTTGGCACATTTCACTATTTAACTCAAAGATCCCTTCATCACTTTCAGGAATCATTTTCAGGAAATGGACCTACATGTATCTGCTATCATAAACCACTTCAAGTTTCTCAATTGATGAAACGGGTCGGGAGTTATTAAACCGATCGTAAAGGGCTGTTTCAGTGCTAAATTTGCTGCGTATAGTTAGCGAACATAAGCCACCCAGAAATGTCTGTCTGTGCATTCCTCCTTCACAATAAGTGTATATCTGAAGCGGACGCACCAAGTGCAGCATGTGTCCTAGTATAATGGTATAATATGCTAATAGGCGTAATAGTGTAATATATGCAATAGTGTAATAGGGCTAATAGTGTAATCTATGCAATAGCGGTATACTGTAATAGGGAATATATGTAATAGTGTCATAGTGTAACATGTGTAATAGTGTATTAGGGTAATATGTGTAATAGTATAATAGGGCAATATGTGTAATAGTGTCATTGTGTAACATGTGTAATAGTGTAATAGGGTAATATGTGTAATAGTGTCATAGTGTAACATGTGTAATAGGGTAATATGTGTAATAGTGTCATAGTGTAACATGTGTAATAGTGTAATAGGATAATATGTGTAATAGTGTCATAGGGTAATATGTGTAATAGTGTCATAGTGTAATAGGGCAATATGTGTAATAGTGTAATGGTGTAACATGTGTAATAGTGTAATAGGGTAATATGTGTAATAGTGTCTTAATGTAACATGTGTAATAGTGCAATAGGGTAATATATGTAATAGTGTCATAGTGTAACATGTGTAAGAGCGTAATAGGGTAATGTGTAATAGTGTCATAGTGCAATATGTGTAATAGTGTCATAGTGTAACATGTGTAATAGGGTAATAGGTTAATATGTGTAATAGTGTAATATATGTGCATTAAGGTAAGAGTGTGGTATATGAAATAGCTGTATAGTGTAATTGCCCTATTACACTATTGCACATATATTACACTATTACACGTATTAGCCTATTACACATATTACACTATTACACATATTGCACTATTACACATGTTGCACTATTACACCATTACACATGTTATACTATGACAC
>CM076965.1:29049123-29261623 GCA_039105355.1 Benthosema pterotum | reverse complement strand
TAATGGGAGCCTAGCTTTTCTGCTAATCTGTCAAAGAGTTAAAGATGGTTTCATCCCCATCATGTTGCCATGGGCAGAGCCAAAGCACTTGGAAGCATCTGGCTGCTAGTTAGTTCATTATCAACAATGTGATGTGAGAGTGTGGTCTGGCCATCATTATACAATCTAGGGAATTATTATCTGGTAGTTTATCCAAAGTGAAAGCACAAGGGCCTGTGGAAAAACTGCAAGCACAGTTTGTGCAAGAGCAACACAGGCTGCAGTCAATAGAAGATATAATCTATGACCTTCCACACAATTTAAAAAACAACTTCACCGCCTCCACGCCCATCGTGCAACATTGCCCTGAGCTCTGGCTTCAATGTACTGTATGCTGCTTATAAGCACTAAACATGTGCTTGCATCTTCTTTTTCTTCATTTTCGCCAAAATAATTTCCCAGCATCACGCTACCATTGCATTCCTCTAACTGGCTAACACAGATCACGTTGCGCGCAGTCAAGCGGTAAAATGTTGCAATATAAATTTGTCGGTTCTGCTAAAATTCCCTGACTAAAATTAAAAATAGAACAAATATCTGCTGTATACTTTCTATTGCAGAGTCTACCTGTCATGCATAAAGTATGGTGGTCATAAATTTGGCCTCGGTTTTGACCTTATGCCCTTAAATAATTTATATGCCCTGAGCAAGCTGATTTCACCGTTTCATCTTGCTTCTTTTCTGTCAACATGTTGAGATTCAGAATATTTAAGACCACGAGTCAAAAAGTGCCCACCTTTTTTTTGACTCAGTCACAGTCAGTCGTCAGTCATACGACATGATTAGGATGTGTCATATAGCCTAGTAAAATAAATAAATAAGTAGCACCTCACTCTTTTGCTGATGCATTAAAGAATAATCTTTCAAAACATTTCATCATAACTTATCTCAAGTTAGAGCCAGAAAAGTGGAAGTTACAAAGTCAGCTGGAGAGAGAGGAGCTTCAAAAGCTTGTTCTACAGTCAGTGAACGCAGGTGAGCTGCACCTTTCGCCCTGCATGCAGGCCTGGCCCGGATATGAGTTTGACAACCTCCCGAGGAGAGGAGAGGAGGAGGTGGAACAGCAGTAGGAGAACAGAGCAACTACAGAAGAAAAGAAGAGTGAATATGAGGACAGTCCAGCAGAGTAGGAGGAAGATTGGGGGGAGGCATGGAGGAAGAGTCTGAGACCGAGACCGAAGAGATTTGGATGGTGGCATGCTAAGAAATTCTCCCAGAAACAGGGAGAGAGAAAGAAACTAATGAGGCAACTGAAGGTCTGCGTTCTACAACCAACAGAATTTTCATTCAGGTAGGTGACCTGAAGCTACATCAGGGTATCCAGAGAGAAAAACTTTGCTATCGTGTGACAAGAGATGCATGATTCAGGTATAGTCCAAATACACACCTGAGTGTCCACACTGGAGAAAAGGATGGAATTGTAAACACTTCTGTAGAGCCCCCACAATGCCGTAAACCTTTTTACCTGTGCTCCGAGCAGGACTTTTTATAGTTTGTTCATTGTATTCTAATCACCAATAGTCTATGGCATTAAAGTGCCACCATTATAAAGGAAGATAGCACTGTGCTTTCACTACTTTCACTATAGCCTTATACTCAGGGGTGCACATAACTATTTTGGTCCAGTACTCAGAGGAGCACCTGGGGATGTTACTTGGTGCTCCCAAAATGCGGCAACCCGCATCGCCGGGCCCTTGGACTCCTTTTTTTTTTTCCAACAGGGCGATAGTTTGGGCGTTGCAATAGTGGATAGTAGTAGTACTACTACCTGCATTCTACATCCATTAAAAATGCTAATAGCATTTTAGATTTTAGTTAGAATTATTTCATTTTCAAGGCTTCTTTTTACTGACCCAGTCGGGCAGTCATTATGAGCCCCAGCTGTGTGGTGCTCAAAGGAGCTTTCCACTCCTGGATTGACAGCTCATTGTAGGATTTTTGGTGCTCCTGAGCACCGGAGCACCACTTATGTGCACCCCTGCTTATACTGTATGTAGCACATAACAACAATCTCTCTCTCCTACAAGGTTGTAAAACCAATAGGGAGCCTCTGTTGTTTTTCCTCTATGCCCAGAAAAGCATAGTTCTTTTTCAGACTACAGTCCATGAAAGCATGTGGTCAGAATACAGCAGTGTGGTAAATGGTAAATGATGCAGTTAAAGTATATAGCACCTTTATCAGTGCATTTCATTTGATATGTGGTTTGTTTGATTTCACTTTATTCTTTTTTTAAACAAGTGATTCTAACAAGTTAGAGCAATGGTAGCCAATAGCTGCATTAATATCTTACAATCTTATGCAAATCTGGTAAGGGTTCATTCTCCGGAGAACATGAAAGTGCTAATAAAATTCCACAGCAATCCTTGCCAGTTAAATCTCGTTTGGATCCACAAGGCAGGTGGACCAACCATGCAATCCTTGGAGCCCCATTGTTAGTGGGCTTAAAGAGCAAGGGGGCATTGGAACTGAGCAGAATAGCATATTTCTCCGTATGTGTTACTCACTGGCAGATGAAAAGAAGCAGCATCACATGTACTGGAGAAAACACATGGTTGTCTACAGCATACCCTCCCACATGGTAATACACAGAATACATGTGAAGGAAAAACCGGGAACTGCCATAACAACCACGTTTTGAGAAAAGGGGGAAAAAAAAAAGAATTGACAGAAGCACCAAGGCTTAAAATAACCTGTAACTGCAGAGACATCATTATCAGTGGCACACTACACAGTGGAAGGGCTGCTAATGGATGATTCATGTTTGACCCAACAGCCTCAATGCTACTGTAGTCTGTATGCTGGTTGACTTTAATGATTCCAAATGTTACACTCTTTCATTGTTCCATTCTAGAGAATAGATTTAATACTACGCATTGCAAACGTATTCCCCTGCTTGGCCTTTTTAATATATTTTGTTACATTACAACCTGTAATTTAGATGTTTTTTTCAGGCAACAGAGAGTCCAAAGGTAACCTTGAATGAGCTGCAGAGTTCCACAGCCAACGCTAGAGTATCTGTCCATAGAACCACAATACATAGAGTTGGGCTTTACGAAAGATCGGCCACAGAAAGCCTTTATTTTAGCATTAAAAATGAGAAGATTTTGAGTTTGCTAGAAAGAATGTGGTCGACTCCCTGAATGTATGGCAGAGGGTGCTTTGGCTCAGATGAGACTATAATTGAACTTCCATAAAGCCCAGCTTTGGTCTCTCTGTTGCCTCTCTGATCAATGCCCTCTTTGTCCAGTCTGAGTTTTCATGGTCTGCCCTGTTTTGGCAGGTTTGTTGTGGTCCTGCGTTGTTTCCATTTGGGGATTATGGATTTGATGGTGCTCCAGTGGATCATCAAAGATGTATACATTTTTTATAACCAGTCCTGATTTTCATTTCTCTTCACTTGTTTGGAGAGCTCCATGATGAGAGCTTCATGATGTGATTCTTCTTGCTAAGGTGTGTTTATACTGACAGATCATGTGACACTGAGATTTCACAAAGATAGACTTTCACTACTTCTGTGACTTCTGAAGGTAATAGATTGCACCAGCACTTTTTACGGGACTTCATAGCAAAGGGGGTGAATGCACATGCCAATTTTCACTTCACCAAATGAGATTATTTTGTGCAGATCCATCACATAAAATATTCTGATGAAAACACATTTAGGATTGTAATGTAACAAAATGGATAAAAAGGTAAAGGGGGTGAATACTTTTGCAAGGTTTTCTTTCTTTTGTGGCTGGGTGAAAATGTTAAAATGGATAGCTTGGCTTACCATAATGAGCATACAAAGGATCTTGATAATGATGATTATTAATAGGAACTGTATTTCTGTATACCATCCATCACGATTCATTTTCCAATGACAAGCAATTATATTATTCATTTGTTGGTCTACATAATCCCTACATGTCATATGTATGTCCATACAGCTCCCAGCTAATCATAACAATGTAATAATAAGGTAAGAAGACAAGACCATAGATACAACCATTATCATGGCATGATGGCTAGTAAGGTTGAGTTGACTTTCACAACTTTCACGTCAGTTCTCATTATCCAGATGGTTTGGTCTGACTGCATGACATCACAATACAAATGGGGGAATTAAGGGACAGTGTGAAAGTTATATTGATGTGCATGCTCTGTTTTAGGAAAAAATATCCAGTAATTACACCGACATTGTCCTGGTGAAGCTGTTTTGTACTTTTAGATCAATAATTTCTTTTTCTTTTTCATCTGGCCATAAGAGACCAGTCGGCCACTGCATCAATATGGGAAACATGCCATCTGGGTCTTTGTCACTGAACACTGAACACTGCATTGTTCAGTTTTGTCCTCAAACAGCACAATTCACCAGACTCTGTGTCTAGACACCGGAGAGGGAGCCTAATGGTACATGTACAATGGTGGTTATGTCTAGTCAGATACCTAGGACTTTTTATATCAATACTAAATATATCCTCACTAATATACATAAATATGAATACCATATTTTTTGTCAGTCTGTGTTTCACAAGAGTGCTGTGGGCAGTTCAGAAACCCATCTTCCAATGACATCTTCGTTTGACAGATTTTTTTAAACAATATATTTTTGAAAGAAAAATATCGGGAGAACAATCGCTTCCATTTACGCATTGCAACTTTTTAGGAATAGAAAGGCTTCTGAACTGCCCATAGGCCTCTTGTGAGGACCCATTATATGAAGATACATTGAAAAGTGGTGAAGTGGTCCTTTAATAGCAGTACTAGCAGTTCCCACAAGCCTCTCGTACAATCGCCACCACAGCAATCACACAACTCACAAGTCTCCAGCCCTCATGTACAGCTGCAAACCAAAGCCCCCATGCTCTCCACTCTGCATTCCCCAGGAGAAGCCAGGCAGAGTCCAGCCACAAGCCCCAGAGTTTCCCCAATCCTTCCAGCCATGGAGGCAGTAAATGTGGAAGCACCATGAGGCCTATCCGGCGGCCCAGCTCGATCGGCCGCATCCGCCCTCGGCCCCTGTTCGACCTCAATGCCATTCTGAGCTTCAATAGCAGAACAAAACAAAACAACAATGCCATACAAACGAGAGAGAGAAACATTGTGGGGAACGGAGGTCTCCATGCTGCACTGAAAATCCTGTTGGAACTCCAACGCTTCCGCCCTGTCCTCAACCCGGGAAGTGCAACAGAGAAGCCTATTATAAAATGCCGCCTCCTTGTAATAAGGGATAATTAGCTAAATGACCAGACATTGGCCTTGTGGTTAGAGTGTCCGCCCTGAAACTGGGAGGTCAGGGTTCGATTGCCGGCCGGGTCATACTAAAGACTTTAAAATGGGATCCAATGCCTCCCTTCTTGGCACTCATCCTCATTGGGTTAGATTAGGGTCAAATCAACTAATGATTCCTGAGCACGGTGCACGCTGCAGCACACCGCTCCAAGAGATGGGTAAAAAGCAGAGAACCAATTTCATTGCGGTAACGTGAGTGACTGATCGTACGGCTTTGACTCTTGACTTTGAGATGTGGAAAATCTGCAATAAATAAATAAATACATGAATAAATAAAAGCTTGCCAGCCACTATCTTTCTTCACAAATGTGTTCATAATTTGTTTCCCTTGGAAAACTGTGAAAGCTTCTATCTGAAAGTTGGGGTCCCATTAACAATCTAAT
Organism: Benthosema pterotum; assembly: GCA_039105355.1. Lineage (NCBI taxonomy): Eukaryota > Metazoa > Chordata > Actinopteri > Myctophiformes > Myctophidae > Benthosema > Benthosema pterotum. The sequence goes on along the minus strand of CM076965.1, from coordinate 29,255,926 downwards.
AAGCAAAAATCCCAAAATGTCATTAAGCTTTTTGAGCATGTGATGTGTGAACATAATTCTTTGTTTTGCACGAATAAAACTCTACTTGTGCCACTTGCCCAAATGTGCTGAATGTATATTTGTGATGATGGTTATGCCCCCCTTACTATGGATAGAATCATTTTAGAACATTGTGTTCATGACAGCTGCATGCAGCCTTAATGCTGTAAATTAAGTAAAAGATAATTTGTTTGAAGTAATCCAAACTTGTATGTAATCAGAATCAATTATAAACACACCCACCCACCCATGCCTTTTCTTAATTACAAGCAATCCCAAAACAATTATCAGTTTGGATTTCTGCAACTGTATATAGCCTCTGGAGCACCTCATGAGAAGGAAAAGGAGAGAGTGGGGGAGGGGGAGAGAGAGAGACTCATGTAGTTGGTACAATTATTGAGAAGATTTTTTTGGCTGCATATTACATGCATTGCTGCATATTACACACATAGTAATTTTCACTGGCATAGTGAATTTCACATGCTTGGTTTGGTCTGCAGCAAGTACAGCAGAATTAAACTAAACCCCAAACAGCAGAAAATTAGAAAAAGTGCAAAAGAGATTAAAAAGAAAACTTATATTCACATGTTTGAAGAAAATGAACCATGCTTTGATTTCATATATTTAGTATATACCTAATATATAGCTCTAATTTGAGTGTGTACATTTTAACTTTTAAGTTTAGTTCAATACACCCCAAGTTCAACAGTAATTCAATCTTGTGCTTTCATCAGTTTGAAAGTATATCAGCAGCTTTAGAACCAGAAGTGTAATTAAATGTAACAAAGGGGCTTGTGTTCATTAAACTCTGGTCAGACCCGTGTCCCAGAAAACACTGCACTTTCATACCTGGAGCTCAAGGGGTGAAATAACTACCCTTTGTGTTCCTCCCCTTTGTTTTTCTGGAGGCAGGTAACTCTCTATTGTAACATCTTACTTTCTTTTTTTCCACATAAAAGAAAAGTGTCACTTTCTTTTTCCTGTTTTAATTTGATTTCATGGTTCATTTATTTTCATTTGGATTTTAACAAGACAGAGGAAGGAAGAAAAGTTTCAAGTGCTACAATTAAAGTTTGGTTTATAATAGTATTTTATGTGGTAAAGAATACGTAATGAATCAAAGGGGATTGATCCTCTCCTCTCATGAACGCTCCCAACTCGATGCTAGATAATATTATGCAGTCTAACGGCTATATATAAATATGATGAACGTGCTTTCTATTCACTCCAGCACAGGGAAGATTGGGGTGATAGCTTTCTGGGATCATGCTTCGCTAGAGTTAAGCCTGGTGATTAAGTCAAGTGGAACTAGGGTAAATAAGTGGAGATTAAATGTGTTGCTGCGTCAGGACCCTACTTTTAATATTGCTTGGGAAAGCTACTTTAAGAATTTTCTAATCATAATATTGGCTCAACGGAGAGACTAGTGATGGTATAAGACGCTTCAGAGGTGTTACCAAAGGGCAAGATAATTTCACACTCTAGTTCTCTGAAAGAATGAACCAACATCATGATAATGAAATAGATTGTATCTAAGAAAAAAGAGAGTGTGTGCCATAATTGGGCATACACACACAACAACTGACTTGAAATGTCAGCTAAATTCTTACAATAACCTCTGCTTTCCACTGCCCTGCATAGAACCGATGTGTTGCGAGGGTGCAATCTAGCAAACACCAACTCAGGACTCCTGAATCATTGACCTCCCCCGAGGTCCTATCTAGCATCAGAGCCTTTTGCTCTACCAAGTGTTGTTAGCTGGTGCTCGTGCTGCAGTGCATCTACTGTACGTAGGTGGTGCACATCTTGCCTTTCCTGGCATTGACCTGGGTTGGCTCCCACAGTGTCAGTTTGCTTGCTACTAGTTGCGGGTGCCTGATACAGTCCCCTACTAGCCTCATCCTTCTTTCACTGACTTTGCTGCTATTTGTTTCCAAAAAGCTTTTTACGCTGTATATCATCTATATCATGATGCAATGTGACATAGCTCTGTTTACACAATGATATACCCCTCCAACTGTATAGGTCTACATAACTCTCACCACTTTCCAACTGTTTTTATGTGTCTATTTTGACACTTGTTTTGGCAATGTAATGTAAATATGGCAATGGCAATGTAAATATTTTGTCATGCCATTGAATTGAACACAGTTCTGATGCAGTCTGAAAGAAGCTTTTATGAATTTGTAGATGAGGGCAAATAAAATGACCCCCTGGCCCCATCACTCCCTCCCTCTCTTTTCAACTAAAGATCTTCCTATTAGGTCTTATGGTCTCCTCACTTCCCAGCCAAAATGGAGTTTTTAATGAAGCCAAGTAAATCACCAGGATCAGATGGTAGTCTAATATTATGAGAACAACATTGATATACTAGTGGCAGAAGGTCTGCTGCAACACACTTCAATGCAGTTAATTTTTTAAACATGCCTTGCAAGATGTTGACTAAGGTACAATGAGAATTGTGAAAGTTAGACCAAAGGTCATTAATGATGGCCAGTTAAGTTTTTAGTAAAGGTAGATAATGACCTTACAATCATAGGCAAGCACTAAATCTTAAATCATAAAAGTGTTCATATTGCTGCTTTATTACTCTTCTTTGATTCTGCTATTATACTTTGATAGGACACTGATAGTTGATAGGATGACGTGCATGACAGCGAGATCAATTTGCAACCAAACGTGAGCAGTTGCAAAACGGTCACTGCCGTTGGCCAAAACAGTCTCAATCGTTGGCCAAAGCGGTCCCAACAACCATTCCCTACTAAACCCAACCCTAACCCCTAACCCCTAAGTAACAGTTGCGACGTATGCCACAGTCGCAAAATGACGTCATGGAAGTAATTTCTTGTGACCGTTTTGGCAATTGGTCGCGGCTGTTTCATAATAGTCGCGACGTACGGCACGGTCGCAAATTGACTCCGCCTCTCCAGGATATTCCATGTACAGCATACTAATACTATGCAGGCATTGGCTTTGGGGCAGGATTTATTAAATGGGTAAAGGCACTATATTCAGCAAGTCAGGCAGAAATTCATATAAATGGAATTATAATGCCTTAATTTAATCCGGGACACAGTCCCGGGCAGGGATCCACTGTCCCCGATGATCTTTACTTTGTTTGTGGAACCACTGGCAGTTTCAATCAAAAATGATTTGAAAATGTAGGGAGTGCAAAAGAAAGCTGGGAGAATAATCCGTTTTGTATAACATTTTATAAAACCCATCTCAAACCCATCTTATTCTAGCCCAGTCGTTATGTGTGTTGTGGAGGTTTTTAGTTTTGTAGATTTACAGGTGCAATTAGTGTATTTCAACTTGAATTGATGCCACCATCAATGATTAAATATATAATAATATAATTTCAGTAGATTGACAAATGAATATAAACCCAATGCACCAAAATATAATTGCTTATTATTGCTAAGTATAAAATTGAAATATATTACTATGGGGAATGGGGAAAAGATAAATACATTTATAATGATATAGTAATAATAGTGTCTTCAAAGATTAACTATATGATTATGCTTTTATGTAGTATAATGACTACCTCATTACTTAAAACTTTAAGAAATCATTAGAGATTAGATGTGGAATGGAAAAAAACTCTGAAATACTTGGCTTAAGATGTTTTTCACAAGTTCGGTATGACAAAACTATAGAATACTGTGCATGCAATTGTTAAACCATGCAAGCAGTGGAGGATGAATGGAGATGGAGAAATCACTTGCCTCTCATTTTAGAGTTTAATATACTATACTTTGCCTCTAAAACAATCACAGTCCCATCCAGATGGAGATTAGTCTCCCTTTACGGAATTGTCCTCTCAGAATCAATGAAAGCATATAATCTATTACTTCAGCATTCACTAGAGGTTTGCAACAAAGTCCGTTTGGCCCGTCTCAATATAAACGGCTATCTGTTGGGGAAATCATCCGATTAAGATAAAACTATGTTAGACATATACTGTACAGTATAGTTTATTTAAAGATTAATCATTATTTCGCTGTCAGCAGCAGCATAATCTCACTGCTAAAGGGTATATTTGGAAATAATTTACCTCCAATTATGGACCTTTAGGCAAAGGGGCAGTGCACTTGAACTAAAGGTCTGGGAGAATATTCATAAAATGGTTTGACCAATAATGGATATTTGCCATTGATACAGTGGTTTCAACTAATTGACTGCACTGGAGACATACATTAAAAGTAAATGTTGAATGCTTGTTCAAATTTGACCCCTCTTTCACATGCAACTACTTTTTGGGCATAGTGATATGGACACATAAAGCATAGTTTAGAAATAGGTCAATAACACAAATAACATTAGTTTTTGGATTAATTTGTTGTTAATAACTGGCCCCAGTGGTCTCCACAGAATTACCAGAACTACTTAATGTTCAGCAAAACCAGAGCAGAACTCCCACCACAGAACTCAGGCAATGAATACTATATTGAATTCTATATTATAATTATTATATAGTTGCTATCACTATATTAATGGCAAGTATTTCATACAACTTAAGTAAAAAAAAGTGAACTATCCCTTTCATGTTTTAGAGCAGGGGAGATGCTGTGACGTATCAACCTGTGTGGTTGTGCTTGGTTTTGTTTTTCATTTTAGTTTTACTAGGACCTTACCCGTTGTGAATATATGAACAACAAATAATGTACAGTGTAAATATATGAGCATCAAATAATGTACAGTGTAAAGTGAATTAGCAGATCATGGGTAGGTGAATTAAAGTGAATTAATAGATTATACCAATGTAAGTATGTAATTGCTTTAATGCAGGGGTTTTCAACCTTTTTGACTCCAGGGACCACCATTTATTCAGCATTTGGGCCACGGACCACCATTTGATGACATTTTAGCCCCAATGTCCTAAAACTAAAGAATTCTTTTGGTTTTGTTCACAATTCCTGGCTGGATTTAGCAAACCAAACAGTGTAGACTTAAATAGTGCTAATTCAGATGAATATTTTAACTCTTGAGAGTGTGAAATTAAGCCCAATTGACCCGCAAGGGTCCATTTGGTTTAATTTTTACATTCTCAAGAGTTACATCTGGTTAACCAACTTTCCATCATTTAGCCTGGGGACCACCTGGAACCCTCTCAAGGACCACTGGTGGTCCCCGGACCACTGGTTGAAAACCCCTGCTTTAATGTGTAGTTGTGGGTAGGCTATACTTTAGGGCAGGGGTTTTCAACCTTTTTGACTCCAGGGACCACCATTTATTCAGCATTTGAGCCACGGACCACCATTTGAGAACATTTTAGCCCCACAGACCTTGTGGGTCCATTTGGTTTCATTTTTACATTCTTAAGAGTTACATCTGGTTAACCAACTTAGCTGGGGACCACCTGGAACCCTCTCAGGGACCACTGGTGGTCGCCGGACCACCTGTTGAAAACCCCTGCTTTAGGTAAAACAGTTGTAGCAAAGCAAGGGTGCCATGCAGGAACATGGTGAAAAATCGGATAAAGTAGCTGTTTCTGTGGACATATGAAGCCAGTGGCAAGGTGTTTAGAAAGTGAAGTGGGGTCTTAATAACTGTGTTTGTGTGCGTGCGTGTGCATGCGTGTCTATGCCCAAATCAAGAAGACGCACAGTGTAACCTTATTTGTGTTACAGTATATCTCATAGATATAAGAAAACCATATGTATATTAATGCATAACGCATCGGCATCGGGCAGGGGGAAGCTGCAGGCTGCAGCCTGCAGCTGGAGAAAATCACTGTAGGCTACTTGGTGGCAGACACGCACACACGTATCGCAAAACATGTCCCTGCCGTTGTAGAATTAACAAATATAAAAACTGCGGTCGCGTGAGATTGTAGATGGGCCACTTGAACATGCCAGTGAAAAGCGACATGGAAACAAACAACTGTCCAGTTTGAACGCATGCGTGTGTGTGTGTGTGTGTGTGTGTGTGTGTGTGTGGGGGGGGGGGGGGGGGGGGGGGGGGGGGGGTCCGTCTTAATTCGCAAAGTCTAGCAATGCAGTACGCTTCGCGATCACGATCTCACACACACACACACACACACACACACACACACACACACACACACACACACACACACACACACACACACACACACACGCTGTGTGCTTGCGTTTCCAGGGACCACCAAACGGAACAGTCCATAAGGGGTCCTGGTGCTTCCTGTGTACAGTAGCCTTGAATCAGCATCTTAAGAATACTACCTTATTTTTTCTTTGTGATTCAAGTGAAACAGAATGCCATTCCGTTTCACTTCATTATTCAGACTGAGGCCAGGCTACAGTAGCCTACTTTTATATCAATTATTTCCCACCGCGGTCCGCGCGTAGCGAGGGCAGAAAACTCTGTGAGCCGCATAGGCGTGCATACATAGACGTCAAGGGGGTTTGAGCACCCCATAGTGGCCCTCTCTGGACCAACATGCCCTTTTTTAAAAGAGCAAAAAAGACGCTGAAATGCGGTTTTCCATGCGTTTTTAACCCCCCAAACTCAATTTTCCGCCGCCCGAATGCCGGGCGGCTAGAGTGCCCTCCTGTTTACATTTGAGCACCTGCCCTTGAAACTCTCTGTGCACGCCACTGGTGAGCCGTACTATACTGAGTAGCAGGCTGTAGCTTATAGGAGCGGCGGTGGGACATTGTTTTTGTTTCCTTGTCACACGTGCGGGTAAAAAGTGACGGCGAAAGCAAACTACTATCTTCCAGTTCAAACACATGTTCAGTTCAACAGTTCCCAAGAAGACTATAGCCTGGATCACTATATAAAGTGGGTGTCTGTCGCTCCTTTCACATAGCGTAAAATCCAGTGGTCGGAACTGTGGCTCCGTCCAGCTGCTCCAACCAACATCGCGTCGAGTAAAGTGGATCAGAAGTATATTCAGTGTCTATAAAACGGGTGAATTAACGTTCCAGCAGCCTGAGCCAACATAATATGGACAGTAGGCTGTGTTAGATCGAAACTATAAATACATACAGAGATGCAACGATACGTCCCAAAGCTTAGCGGCTGTTGCAGCTTGGGATAACATTGAGGAAATGAGGGAGGCCCGTGTGCACTGCGCATGCCACAGTATAGCCAGCAAAATTGTATGGGTCACCATTTGTTCCGGTGCTGGTGTAGCAGTGGAAATATGGCAGTGGGGTAACACGATAACGGTGGCCGTGAATTGTGTAACGTTAGGGGGCCCCGTTGGACTTTCCCATATAAACTTAATGGGGAAATTTTCGTGCACAAATAAATTCATTATAAATCAACAATGTGTTAATCTGGCCAAAGGGCTTCGTTAATCTCTTCCTAATGTTATGGTCAATGACTGTGTGAAAAATTAGAGCTATTGGTGCAGCCAGGACGGACTTATGCCTGTTTCAGACATTCATTCATTCATTCATTCAGACATGTGCTTAGTTATAGTATTAGATGTGCTTAGTTATAGTATTATAGATTATAGATTATAGATAATGTATCTGTGACTGTGTCTCTGCAGCCGACATGCCTGCAGACTACCTCGTAAAAAATATTCTCTCTAAAGTTGTAACATCATTTAATGTTCTTTTTTTTCCTCCACATTAATGACAGCCTATTTTGTAATCTCTTCTTATGACAATGTGACGCAAAAAGAAAGCGAGAAAATAGCCACAGGTGTTGTATTGTGATGAAAGCGACAAGATCAACTTCCCTGTGAAGGTCATACTCTTGTCTATGGAAATGAGATTTCATAGCTGTCACTGAACACACGATATAGTACAGTCATTTAAAACAATCACTAAGCTGCAGTTGAATGCTACAGAGAACATCAAACAGCAGACTGTGTGAGGCAGGTACCTTACAAAGTAAGGCAGTTACCACTGCACTGGAAATAAAGAACCACTAGTGAGTGAGTGAGTGCAGTGAGTGCAGAGAGTGAGTGAGTAGTAGTCTAGAGTGGCCAGACTGTTGCCTCTCGCAATTTCAAAATGCTCCTGTCAAATAAACAGGAGAACATAAACTCTGATCATGAGTAAAATATAAAGCGGAAGCCTCCTACCCACTTCTCCACTGAAATCTTGTACATCTGTCTTGAACTAGAAAAAGTGCCCTCCTGACCAGGAGTGTAGGAGAGTGTGTGATGTGTGGCACAATGATTAGGAGTAGGCCAAATATAACCATGCAGCGTTGAGCATATTAGTTTGTTTTTCTAATATATTACTCAGTAGTAAGTATTACCTCCTTTTTAAAGTAATATATTCATATTACATATTACTGTCTGAGCAAGTGTGACCAGATCCCAACTCACCAGATGTGGGACAAACAGTGTGTTTGTGTGGGACAATGTGGGACACATGCGGGGTCGTGTCGGACTGTCGCACAAATGAATAAATAGTACCCAATTTAGGTGTTTCTACTCTTCCCTTCACATACCACCACTATAGTTTGCCATCTGTTTCATCCACTAATAAGAGGCACTTAACAGAAATGTTTTTAAATTAACCATTTAGTGGACATTTACCTACAAACTATACACCTGGACAATATAACTGAACCAGGGCCAAAGCAACCAATAACAAACGAATAAAGACATATTAATCAATGTATCTTCCTCCTAACAAAGACAACTACTGCAAGTCTGAAATTGTGGAGGAACACAATGAATGAAATAAATAAAACCAGAAACATAAATAAAAGTTTGGTTAGCATTGGAGCCATCAAATTGTAAATGTCTGTCATAGCAGCATGAACAGGCTATGCACTTTTAGGTTTTGTCCATCACAAACCAAATGGACCCTTATGGGTCCATTCTGGTTTCATTTTATGCTCTCAAAGAGTTACAGATATACAAGGGTCCATTTGGTTGCCAATGGTCCTTTCTAGGAATGAAGGAGGACTCTATCATAGGAGGAAAAATGGTGAAAAACAAGGGTTTTATCTCTGGCGCCTGTCAACCAATTTCACACCAACTCACCAGCACTTTCACTAATTTTGGCGCTAGGGGGGTCTGGAAAAAAAGCTAAATATAGCGACAAATGCGTCAAGTTGGCAACACTGGTAAACAGAAGATAGTTCAGCTGCTGTTACCTTGTCTGTGTTCGAATCTTGTTTTGGTCGAGCAAGACGTTGCTTGTGAGTCTCACATTGTATTCACCCCCCTGTCACTGCAGACATCACAGTAGGCTAAACTCTGTCAGAATCGCAATTCACTGGTTTCACCCAGGAATACATGGTCCCCCAGTCCTTATTACTATATTTACTTTTGTTTTTAGTTTCGTTCGGCTCCTCCTTGTTTCTTTTCTTTCATGTATTCATTCATTGCAACGCACGCAGCTAACACGTTGTGAGACAGTGCTGTTGTGTTGTGGTGGCGTTTACTTTACTAGTAGGCGCAACACGGAGTATTCAAACTCCAGTTTGTCCCTATACAGGCCATTCAAACTTGGACACCTCAATGTCGCGCCGCTTCTACCGAGAATACAGACGGAGTTACCCATCTCCGTTCACTTCATGGGGTCAGTCCAATGGCGGCTGTTCTACATAGACTTCTATGGGAACAGGGACAGCAAATAAAACCGTCTCTCTCACACAAACACACACACGGCCCGCCCCTTTCCCATTTGGACAGGCTTCGCTGCTCACAGGCAGGCTGCCGCGGACCAGTGACAGTGTTGACACAATATTTTGCGAATTTGCGCAAATTATGAAAATTACAGCTTGTCAATCAAAATGCGGGACAAAGTCTCAATCGGCGGGACGCCTTAAAAGACAGTGAAATGCGGGACAATCCCGCACAAATCGGGACATCTGGTCAGTCTAGTCTGAGCAAGTGTAATATATTTATATTACTATTACATATTACATAAAATCTAGGAACATTATTAATTAAATATTGCGTAGACCAATGGTGTATCTACAATAAAGCACGGCCACTTAAATACATTTGAAATTACAACTGAGAAAAAAAGAGAATAAACACCAGACCTGAGAACTAGTGGACAACAAATTTATCCTCAATCACCTACTGGAATGTAAATACCTGCCTTTCAGCCTTTGTATCTACTCATCTGGCAGGCTGGACGACACATCTGGCCTGACCAGAAAGTAATAATACATTATAGATTTTTAGTAAAGTAATATATTAATATTACAAGTTACTGCATTTTGGTAATATATTATGTAATAAGTTACGTAGTGCACATTACCCAACACACCCAGACATGTTTATTGTTTGTTTTTTGCAACACGTTTCTTCATTTTGTTGAGGAAATGCAGAGCCAGACCACTTCATAGCATCTCCAGGGATAGATTAGTAAAATATACTTGAGGAATATAGAAGGCATTTGTAGAATCAGTTAAAGGTGAGGGTCTTGGTACAAGATAGACATACAGGTACAAGGCTTCCACTTGGCAGACTGCAGTGAAGACAGAGTGGTAGTACTGGCGCTGTAAGTGGATGGAGGTCAGAGGCTGGCTCACCTGTGTCTCCCCACACGGGTAAGTATTCATCCTGCTGGATGTCTAGCATGATCTCCAGGCCATTTCCTGTCCCTCCTTTCATGGTGGTACGGAGTGACTTCCCATCCTCGGCCGCATTGAACATGTAGCACTTCCCGTATCGGGTGAACACCTGCGAGGAGAGCGGCAAACAGAGAGGAAAACATGTTTGAGATTAGAAAATGGCTAGCTAACACGGGCGAGCGCCTTTATACCTCCCTGGTGTGTGCATATTTTGGTGGTGGTGCACATTTTCCATGCCAAGGAGTTTCAGATAGTCAGCTGCAGCCCCTCTATTCCCTAATACATATAGAAAACAATTGCCAATCTAAAGCCCCATAACACATTGCATTGTGATCTTGTAAATCTGATTTTTTTGGTCATACCATGCCCAAAATGGGAATGCAAGGTTTAAAGTGGTTAAACTGAAACAAGCATTGTGAATTGTACACATTCATTCATACACACGTTATAGACAAAAATGCTGGATGAAGTGCATGCCTGCTGTGTATTCACTCATTTACACAGGAGAAAATTCAGTTCTGAGGGGACTGCCAGCCCACCACATGAAAGTACTGTAGAAAATGTGCCGGCTGCATTCGTATGATAATTGCAAACTCCGCGAGGAAATAAACATGAACTCAGCCAGGTGTTTCACATTTTATGTTCAGTCATTATGCTGTCCTTTGGTCTAGCAATTCACCACCTCATGCACACATGCACCACACGATGGAGAGTGGCTTTGTGACGGACACCTCCGGTAATAAAACACATCCACATCCTTCACCTGTTCTGTCATTTCCACCTGAGCCCCTGGCCTTCATGGCTCACAATTGAATCCCGAAAGAAAACAGAGTAGAACGTGGAAAAATAACCTGGGGCAATTTCCCATGTAATCACTTAAAAGCTCGGCGCGCTGTACCATTACCGATGTAGAGTTCCAAAGGATCTCAGCCAATTTAGAGGTTCCACTCCACTTCCACTCTCCAAACTTCTGCTCATTTTAACAGTATGCAAAATTGTATGTGAAGGCTGATTATTTTTTATACACGGGTCCATTTCTACACTGTCAGAGTTATCTGCCAAAAAGTAACTGGGTGTACTGTACTGTACTGTTCAGTTCAGTTGGAACTTCTTCCAGGAGAGAAGCATGTGTGTGGCACATGAAAACATGCAAATGAGACCAGTCATGGGGGTCCCTGCTCATGAATTCATAATCACCAACAAGTTCCACAACAAACACAGACTCTAGGGCCTCATTGGAAAACAACTGATGCGAGGCAGCTTTGAAAACAAAAGCGCAAGAATGGATGTCTCTCAGAGAACTTTACAATGAGACGTTATCAGCTAGGATTAAAAACGTGCACATCTCTCCACACAATCACAACAACTAAACCAACTGCTGTAAACTCTGTAGCTCAGGGATCAGCAACCTTCAGGGCATAAAGTGTCATGGTTATGATTTTATTCATTGTTTATAGTCTAACAACATTCAAAATGATTGACACCACATCAAACTGAACATAGTTCTAACATATTTTGATTTTCCAATTAAATACTTGTATGTATTGTATGTATGTATGTATGTATGTATGTATGTATGTATGTATGTATGTATGTATGTATGTATGTATGTATTATTATTATTATTATTTTAAATACCAGAATATTGTAATGATCACTCAACAATAACCACACCTATCTCCCACCCCATCTCTGATTAACTCTGTCTTATCTACGTTGTACTTGACCAGGTGCTCAAAGTGGTCCTTAGAGATGTTGGTGTGTAGGTGAACACAAAACAAAACAAATAGGCTGCGTCAAAAGGAGTATTATGTTCAGGAGGTAATTTGCAAACAGATATATTGTTGTAATAAAGCCAGGGAGGTTAGACGGAGGTGGTTTAGACATTTACAGAGGAAGGAGGGGTAGTGAGTACTATATATCGGCAGGCTAGAAGGCATCGTTGAGGTTGGAACTGCCAGGCAGGAGGCCTATAGCGAGAGCAAAGGGGAGATTTATGGATGTAGTGAAAGGAGAACATGAAGTTACAGTAGAAAGAAGTGGAGGCAGAGGACAGGGTGAGATTGACACCAACACAAGGTGTAACAGGGATCCAATCATAAACCTTCCGATTGCCTAGCAGCCACTTTAACCCCCCCTTGAGTGACCGTCGTTCCCAATAGTACCCGATGGTTTTATAATTCCATTTTTTTCTGCTACATTTTTGTTTTGTTTTGTGTATCACTTCCAATTTTATTATGTATCCTGTACGACTTCTCTCCCCTGCTTGGATAAAATTGGTATGCTGTACTGAAAATGTATTTTCCATTCACTAAAGACAGGAGTTGCTCTACAAGCTCACACCACATTTATATTGGCAAATGAGTTTTTTTTTTTTTTTTTTTGAAAACTTTCACCTGCAATGACATGCCTAAAATAATAGAGACACCAGGCTGCAACGCTGGATGTTTATTACCTGGCTCCCTCCTTTGGGTTTGGCCGTCCTACAAGTATTTCATTGACATGATTGATTCCCAAGCCGAGGCCATATTAAGTGTGGGCAGGATGAATACAGAATAAAATATCAGAAGGTGCCTGGTCCATTCTCGTCCGCAATATTGACAGATATGGATCTACATAAAGTAAATCCTCGCTAAGAGGTGTCGGGGAAAAAATGCGAAGCGAAGGAGGTGATAAATATTCATGTGCCCATATCGCGCCTTGTTTGCAGATACCTGGAACGAGACTGTGACCGCTGTATTTGTGAATTACACGGCAGGCATTGACATAAGGTCCATGCACGCCAGTGAGATAAGAGAATAACCATATGGCGGTTATTGCCATGCGTCCACAAATCCAACAGCCATTTCTCAATGTCACCAATGGAGACGTGAACTCAATCAGAATACCTCGTTAGCACTCGTCTCTGCACTATTTGTGCTGCTACGCTGTTCACCGGAGCCAAGTGTCTCCTAATGGAGCATAGCATGAGCTTCACTTAAGCATCTGGTCCTAAATCCTCACAAGAATTGCAGTAAGTAGTGCATTTAACCCTAAATAATGAGTTGAGTTGACACAGCCATTCCAGCATAGATACCGGTATGCACCTGGCATATTAAATGGTACATGTATCTAACATGTGTATGACATTTTCTCTATGCGCTGTCCACCTAATCACTTCACTTCTCTCTTTCTCCCCTGAGATACTGTGTGTTTTAAGATCAACCAGTGTTGCCAACTTGGCACATTTGTCGCTATATTTAGCTTTTTTCAGACCCCCCTAGTGCCAAAATTAGGGGAAATCTCCTGGCGGAAAATCTAGTGCTTTTTGGCTGGTGAGTTGGGGCAAAACTGATTGATAGGCGCCAGATATAAAAACCCTCATTTTTCACCATTTTTTCTCCTATGACAGTGGTTTTCAACCAGTGGTCCCCAGGCTAAATGATGGACAGTAGAATGGAGAGTACCTCTTTGAGTGTGTAAAAATGAAACCAAAAGGACCATTTCGGGGTCCATTTGGTTGCACTGCCAGGCACTCTTCACCTCCATTTTTCCTGTCAGTGCCGGTGATGTCTGACAGCCACAGTTCTAGGATCCGGTCAGCATCCCATTACACTTAAGGCAGACAGATAGGCCAGCTTGTCGGCAGCTGGATGACAAATGTGCTAACAAATCTTGACAATGTGCCCCTGCCATTCTGCAAACGGTGGTCTCTGACCCGATCTCTCGCCCCCCCAACCCCACCTTTCACACCCCTCACCCCACCTTTCACACTCATCCCTCTCTCTCTCTTTCCTTCGCTCAATCTCTCTCTGGCTTTTTTTTGTTATTACTATCCGTGCTTCCTATCTGCTGCCTCAGGTGAAGCTGTCAGAGAAAGTAATGAGTTCTCAAACCTCTCCAGAAAATGGAGATACCACTGGAAACAACACAGCAAAGGGTGTAACGTTGAGGAGATACTCTCATCAATGTTCATTTAGCAAGACAAAGTGCTCCTGTGAAACGGTGAGGAGATATCACTGCCTCCTACTGTATGTATTTTTAGTTACTTTCCGTAACATCATGCATCCTTTAAATAAAGACAAACTTTGTTTTCACAACGTAAATACAAACTTTTGCACACAATTGCTCAGCCGAGTGTTTCCCAGGCTGCTCATTTTCTGCATTGTGAACACAAGTACTTGGCTTTCCTAAAGACAGACTGCTACTATTATAAAACAAAGCAAAATGGATGTATACATTGAGTTAATCGATCTGAGAATGAGTTGCTTATTGTCTCCGTCGGGCCAAAGGCATGGGGAGTATGCTTTGTTCTTTCTCTCTTTCTCTCTGTCTGTCTGTCTGTCTGTCTGTGTGTGTGCACACGTACAGTGTAAAGCTGTGTACAGTGTACACCTCTGAGGATGCCAATGAACCTCTGCCCTAAATAATTCAAAACAGCATGTTATAGCGCCACCATGAGGCATAGTCAATTGATCAACACAGATCTTTCCCATATTCCATCAGGATTGTCTAAGATTACCTTCCAAACTTCACAAATCATAAAGACAGTGTGCAATTTCTGTGAAATTAACAGGCCAATTGCTGTTTTTTTTTTATACCTTTAACTGTACCCATCTGTGTACAGAAGACATACAAATCTTTGTTTGAGCAAATACCATGAGGCTGATCTTTTCAAAACACATTTCTTTACATTACTCACACAGATCTTATCCATCTATCACACAAACACACACCGGTATAGCACAAACACACATAACTCCTGGTGGAGCTGTGCCCTAAGTGACACTTTTTCAAGTTTTAGTGTATTGTTAGGCACTGCTGCTTACTACGCCCTCGCACTACCGCTGCAGAATACGGCCTTTAATGTTGTGGAATACTGTGCCTACTATATCTTTGTCCTTGTAATGTTGCAGACAGCGTTTAAATGTTTAATGACAAGTTTTCTTTCTTGCTACTAGTAACAAGTTATTTGCATTTGATCCCAAATGTGTAAAACTTCATGCTTTGCAATCGAATTGCCTTTTGCATCCATAAAGAAACTAGTAGTAGCAACTATAGCAAAAAACCGCTTGGGCACTAGTGGGTGTGAACCTTGTATTCTCCAAACCAATCCGAGTGCAGAAAGGCATAAGGTAGATCCAAATTTGGTGACGTCAGTGTTCTGCACTCTGATCTACCGACATGCAAAGGGGAGAAGGAAGGGGGAGCCGTCGTCAATCTCAAGCCTTAGTATTCTTTTAACAGTACAACATTACAGAGACTTTAGTTGTTAGTGTACAATACTGTTGGCATATTGGACACTTGCTTAAAATACGTGTTATTGGTGCCCAGTGTTGGGAATATTACTTTACCTTGTTAATATATTACTTATTAATTATTACCTTCATTTTAAACCAATATATTATATTACAATATTACTGTCTGAGCAAGTGTAGTGTATTAATATTACTATTACATATTACTTTTTACAAAATATATAATTAAATATTTAGTATCACTATTAATCAAATATTGTGTAGGCCAGTGGCATGCGTAAAATAAAGCTTGGCTTTCTGGTCAAATCAATTTGAAATCAACTTGAAAAAACGTCACTCCTTAACACAGGAGTTAAATGTACCGGTATTCCTTGAATTCATGGAAGCCAGTAAATAAGTTGATGACAAATTATAGAAAATAAGTAATTATTTCACTTCTGCAGTTGTCAAGATAATTTCACAAGAACACTTGCAACGAGAAAGATTGACAGAAAGTAATATTGAAAGTAATGCAGTAATGCAGAAAGAAAAGTATAATATATTAGATTGTTTTCGTTTAGTAATATATTTATATTACAAGTTACTGCATTTTGGTAATATATTATGTAATATATTAAGTTACGTAGTGCACATGTCCCAACACTGTTATTGGTGCCGCTCCCACTAAACACAATGAATGTCCAAATCCAGTGAGTCCTCTATTCAGGCTGTTTTCTGCCCCCTCAATATCTCTTGTACTAGATGGCTCTGCCATACTGTAGATGTCCCATAGCCCAAACTGCCAGATACGAAACAGATAAAAATGCTAATGCATTGTATATTGTAAACTTCTTGAATCTGCTAAAAATCGCATGGTAGTTTGCACATGGTAATGTGTAATAAACATGTACAGTACCATGTATGATCGATTGCTGAACTCACACAGGAGAAAAAGCTCTATCTTGTACAGATAGAGCCTCTGTGGAGACTGCAGACAATGAGCCACTGGCTCTGTTCGTATGCTGCTCTCCTCTGTTGGGTATCTTATCCCTGTGTGTATTAAATTCATGGCTCTGGGTCACAGCGTGGATGGACTGTCAATGTACAGCACCTCGCCAATCGATCTACACCAGGGGCGGATCTAGGCATGGGTATTGGGGGGGCAATGCCCCCCCAATACCAAACATGATGGCATGCAAAACAACCCAAGATATTTCAGTGTGTTATATATAAAAGTATTTGAAACGCTACTATACTGCTACTAAGTAACTCACCACTAAACCAACAGCATTTAATCATTGAAAACAGAAAACTCTCTGAGTCAGACCTTTAGCTTTATGCTTGTTGCCTGCCTATTGTAACTTCAACAACAACTGATGTTAATA
Source organism: Benthosema pterotum (assembly GCA_039105355.1). NCBI lineage: Eukaryota > Metazoa > Chordata > Actinopteri > Myctophiformes > Myctophidae > Benthosema > Benthosema pterotum. The sequence goes on along the minus strand of CM076965.1, from coordinate 29,238,795 downwards.
TTGATGCTTTACTTGCCTAATAAAGGCCCTGTAACTGAATGGGTGGCTTCCTCGCCTGTGTAGCTTCGCGCCACGGGCGATGAAGCCATCCCCATACCATTTTCTCCTGCCCCCCCAATTGGGAAATGTTACATCTGGCCCTGATTGCAATACTGTATGCAGAGCGATGAAGTGTTGTCCTTTATGCCTTTATTTGTCCGTTCTTTATGACAGGATATCAGAAGGGCCCATCGGGAGTGTCTGCATCCTCCTCTGTGCCGAGAGCTTGGAGCTCCACTTTAACTCCTGTTGTCTCTTTACTTCTTGAAAGCTAAAAATAGATGCAAATTTAGGAAATGTCAGTTATGCTGTCAGAGTTATCACAGTTGAGCAGCTGCCAATTAAAATGCTTTCCGACCGCTAAACACGTCTAGTTGGCATTCACTCGGGTCCAGTGCGAATGTCTGGATAAATAAGACAGCTTGTACACAGCAGGTCAGATGTGAGATCATCATTAGCATCTGTCAGGAATGAAATGTCCGTTATAGAGGCAGACAGCAAACTAATCTGGAGACACTGGGAGGCAGATGATCTAAATGAGTGTGTGTGTGTGTGTGTGTGTGTGTGTGTGTGTGTGTGTGTGTGGTGTGTGTGTGTGTGTGTGTGTGTGTGTGTGTGTGTGTGTGTGTGTGTGTGTGTGTGTGTGTGTGTGTGTGTGTGTGTGTCAGAGAGAGACAGAGAGAAGCACAATGTGTACATGTTTGAATGGAGAAATCCTGTAATTGTGGTTCATGCGCTTAACTGATTATTGGAACCATTTTTTAGCATCTCCAAGTAGTTGGATGTAGTTGGAGTAGTAGTTGGATGACTTCCTCTATCAACACCTGTGGATTAGCCTCTGGGTCCATATTTATACCCTTGAAATGAGCCATACTTTACATGCAATATCTTTTTACCAGGGGTGAAAGGACAAAGATATACGTTAGTATCATGTATAAGCCACATATTATAATGTCATATATAATATGCATTATAATGATTAATGTCAAGGGTAGAAAAACTAAAAGGAAATATGACAGGAAAAGATTGTTACCTCCCCAGCCCCAAACCATATAAAATTTCAATTTATCTCGTCTTCTTCACAAAATTGCATCCCACTGTACTTTCTTATCTCTGCCCTGCGGTTGTCGATCCCCTGCCAAGTCTGCCAACAAACTGACGGATTATCTAAAAAAAAAAGAAAAAAGAAAACACAGGTCTATTTTTTATTTTCCTCTCCTTTCAGCTCTACTTCTGTGTGTGTGTATGTGTCCTTTCAGACCAAGCCACAGGAAGACCCTGAAGTGCATGTCAACGTACGAAGACCCTCGCCTTTTTCTTTCTTTTTTTCTGACTTTCACAGGGTTGTCATGGAGACCGTAGCTGGTTCCAACAAGTCAGATCACGTGCGTCAAGTCTCCCTCATGTCCCACCACTGACACAGCAAATCCACGTCTGACCACAGGAATAAAGAACATGCCCACCGACCAACCACCCTGTCCTGCAAACAATGGTTTGATCTTTGAAAAGGCCGGTGGAACATGCAGTATCTGGTCTGGATGATGCACCAGATGTTGTTGATGTACTGTAGATGTTATAGTACAACGTAAATGGTGCTTTTACCAGTATATAGCAATTGTATCCAAAGTGCTTTACACATTAGATTATGCATTACATTTACCCATTCTCCCACATATTAATACAGCTATAGGTGGAGGAAACCATTCAAAACACCAACCTAGACATCTGCAGCAGCAGGGGTTCAGTGTCTAGTTCAAGGACACTTCTACACTAACTCTGGGGGAGCCTGGGATCAAACAATGAACCTCACAGACACAGTTCCCATCTATTGGTTCTACCAGCCACACACAGGAATATGCAGAATCTCTACCTGCTAATCGAGGTATCCATGCAGCATATACAGGACGTAACATATCATATTCCTTTCATATTCATGTTTTGTAAAATCAATATGAAAGATTGAATATGAAAATATTACAATATAATTTAATTATATTGTTCACGTCACTGTTAATGTAACATGAGTTCTTGGACAGACCACATTAAATATATCAAAACCGTATTATACTGTAAGGGATGATACAGAGGACATAACCACTTCTTGATTAAATCATCAGTTTATTAAACAAAATGGATATACATGGATAGAATGAAATGGTTAAGTGGAAATCATCATTTTGAAATAAAAGAGGTAACAATAAAAATAAAGTAAAAGTGATGGTATTTATTCCTACTGGGCAAAGGCTAAGATGTTAGTAGCATAAAGTATACTTCAGGATATAGTGTAGAATGTAAATAAAATAAATGAAAATAAAACAAGTATCAAAATTATAACTTCAGGATGTAATTGCGGGGCATGAGTGGAGTAAGTCAACAAATAGGCTAAGTGGCTAATGGGTAGAGGGCAGCTATAGAACTATGCACACACCATGTCTGCCATTTGCAGAACCACACATTCATACCGGGGTTGTCATCATTTATATGTTCAGTTTCATACGACCTGTCCGGGGCTCTGGGTTGGACATGCGGGCTGTAGGCTGCAGCTCACCCCTTTGGGGTGAACCAGTCTTTGGAGGCCGCTTTGTCAGTTATCAGAGGAAGTGGCTGTCCCGTGTAGAGGAGAGCAGGAGGGCCGGAGCTGGTCGTCTGTAGTAGAACGTGGCGATGATGGCGCTGACAGGTTGGCAGCGTGGTTGTCTGCAAAGAGGGTGGCAGTACACTGGCAGTGCTGCTGGTGGTATCTAGGCTGGCATCTCACAGGTTGTAGTAGGGTTGATGGAGTACTGGCGGAAACTCAGAAAGTCAGACACGTTGCGGTGCAGACAGGGCGTTGGTCTGCGGAGCAGGTTGATCCAGCATGGACTGGCAGGCCGCATGGCAGTGTCGGTGAGCGGCAGCGCAACCGTGGAAGACCCGGGGCCTAGCAGGCGTTCCCCTGCTGGCCCTGGTAGCTGTCTCATGTGAGTGAAGTGTTCAGAATCAGTCGTTGCCAGAGAAGAGAAAGAAGGACCATAGTTCCTGGGTTTTGTCCTGAGATGAGGGGGGTTGGGACATCACCCCCCCTTGCTCCTCAGAATGGGGTGTGTCCCACCCACTTCCAGTGGAACTGCTCTCTCTCTCTCTCTCTTGTTAATATTGGTCCATAAAGTCCCTTTTAAATACAAGATCATGTAGGATATTGTAACGTCATATTTGACTGCCAAAACTAAATCAGTATGGGATTTCACACATTATGATACCAAACAGTACAACTAAAGTAAGTATAAGATATAAGGGCTATAATTAATTAAATCAACATCACAATAATTCGACACAGCATGCATATATACGCTACTAAATAAAACTACTGAAATATAGGATCGTTTGTGGTTCGGAGGCCGATTGTAATTCAGTCAATTGTTCTAGTAGGTTTGGAGTTTATTCCAAGTTAGTTTCCAATGATGAGTCTGTGTCAAAAGAAGAAAGACTTCGTGTCATGTTTGTCATCAAAGGGTTTAATTCCTGTGAAGCTTGTCCTTATCTCTCAGTTCTGCTGATTGAATGGTTGGTCTGGTGAACAAGGGAGGTCACCATCCGGGCATGGGTCAGAGGGCAGGAAGAGGAGGTCTGTTTCTACTTCCACCTAACACTCTTCCAGCCAGGCCATTAAACAATCACCAATTTATGTCCTTATTGCGATATTCTGTGTTGCTGGTGTCCGCCCACACGCTACACATGCAATACAGACATGTTTCCATATCCCATGCTACATTACACTCCACTCAGTCGGATTGTTTTGTTGTTGTTAAATAAACAAGCAGCTAACACGGTTGCTTGGTTCATTTAGTTTGGTGGTGGCTAGGTGGAAGCAAAAAGCATGAGAAGCAAATTGAAATTTTGAAGCGTAACCTTAAGCCAAGTTATTCAATCAGTTCTTCTGCATTGGGCTCCCTGCAGCATCTAGCTGCCGTTGCATTTCCATAAGAGGCATAATAATGTTTTTTCCCCCTCTAATTGACTAAAAAACAGAACCTGGGGTAGAAGAAGAATGGAGACCCTTCTAAAAGGAAGCAAAACAAAATGCTTAATGGCTGCATGTATCTGTGGCTTTTCACCAAAGTCGTAGTAGGATAACACCATGAGAGCAGGTAATGAAAAGGGTTGCTATAGTCTTGCTACTATGGTTACAGGGTTGGCATTTATGGTTAATGGATTTCATCCAAGATGCGTTCAATACACTAGAGGACCCCTGCTGTGTGTACAGTATGCGCATAGTGCCTGGATCTGGCCATGTGTAAAAACCTACAGTACTAGTGCCTGGACGCGGCTGTGTGTAAGTGTCCACAATTGCCACTAGTGCTTACATCATCTCAACCCGCTGCACTTAAGACTGCAAGGTAGAGACAAAATGAGACCTTGCAGAATTTTATGGACAAGTGATGTCATTTTTTGCCTTTACTATGCAATTAAATTTGCTGGGCCACAACAATGTTGTTAAAGATGGTGCTTGAACCCTTATTACTTATACTTTACTGTTGCCACTTAGTGAAAGTAGGTAGCCTCAAGGCAGCCTGCCTTTGCCTAAAGGTGATAATTATTACTAAATGATTTTGGCAACACCAATATTAACTCAACATAATGTTATTGTTAAGTTAGTAGGCCCTTGATGTAATCCACCCCTTTTGTTCAGGAGGGGCAAAATCATATTGCAACCTCAACCTTTATTGCGACCCTTTAAAATAAGGTTGCGACCATTTTCTAAACCAGTTGTGACCATTGCTAACACGACCATTGCCAACCTTCCTTTTACCTACTCCAATGTTTTAAAAATGGCCACAACCTTTTTAATAGCTCTGGGGTTAAGGTTAGGTTTATGCATAGGTGTCACTTTAGTTTAAGCTTAAGGTTAGGGTTAGTTGCGACAGTTTGTAAAATGGTCGCGACTGTTTGGGTAAAAAGGTCGGGGTTGGTTAGGTTTAGTTACAACTGATAAAAAAATGACTGTTGAGTAAAAGGTTGGGGTTCCCGACCTATAAAAAAGAGTTGCGACCCACGTCGAGGTCGCAAAATGTTTTAATGTTGTTTTAACATACTGATACGGTAGATTATGCTGTGTTATTGGTAGTGCAAACTTTATTTAAAAAACATATTTATCTTGTCTCTCCTATTTTCTATATTATATTTTAGTGTCCTCATATAGTTTGGGTAATATTCCTGCACATTTGTAATTTGCAATGTTGTTTTCTCTGTGGACATTTCCTGATTTTGTACTACTCTACTTTTCAATTTTCTCTCCCTACTACTCAAGTGATTTTCACTGAAGCGACCGGAGCAAAGCCAGTACAAGACACGCTTGGAGATGTAGTTTATTGTTGCCGTGTGTAGATTTCCTGAGAGATAGCTGGAGAAAGAGAGAGTCTGTCTCTGTTAAATGGTCTCCATTTCTGCAGCATCGTTTTTTCCAAAGACCGAGTGTGTGTGCTACATTCACACCCATTCACACACTGAGAGTGGAGGCAATGATGCAAGAAGGCACAGTAACCAGCTAAACTAAAATGAGTTAGACACCACTGGTTTAATAAAGCATGGATTCCCAAAGTGCGGTGCCGCACTCCTTGGGGTGCACGCGTTCAAGCTGCCTCTAACAGAGTCGCGGTAATGGTGGTTTAATGGTTGTAATAATTACACATTACAGTCATTTCCTCTGGTGGGGATTTTTGAAGAAGTAAAACATGCAATTAAAACAGTTTATTATTTCTCTTCCAATGAACATGCGGGTGATTGGGAGTGTATCATCCCAGCCCCTAGGAGGGGGCTATGATGCCTAAAATGTTTGGGAACCGCTGATCCAAAGGATTTATACTTGAATCGATAAGACCATGTCAAGTGAGAAAAATCTATAGTGCATATCTAACAGGAAAGGCTGTGCTTGGGGCAAAGGTTTGTGTTGACAAGCGTTCAAAAAAGTATAGTTTATGATATTCTACACCCCCTCCTTCCTCACAAACAAAACATATTTCTTGTCACACAACAAATTTGTCTTTTTTGCACAATGTGTTCTGGATTTTATGGAGCATATCCAGTATATAGGCGCATCCGCATTTAATTTACCTTGCCAGTCAATGATAAATACTTAATTTATGAGACAGCACATAAGAATGGGAGAGTGCTGCTGCTGCTGGGACACACATAGGAGAGTCGTTTCCGCTGTCAGTCTGGCATTTATGCTGTTAGAAGACAAACAGCACAGTAGCCTCAGTCTCCAGGCTTACATCTGTGCTGTCAGATGAAAACTTAGCCCAGAGAGTCTCTGAAAAGGCGGGACTTCTGGAGTGTAAACTTCCTGAAGAAGTTCACATTTTTCAGCCAATTGCTGTGCAGTGCTCCCCGAAAATGTAAATCCAGCGGAAACATTTTATTTTTTCCGCTTTGCACTCACAAAGCTGTCGTAAAGGTTTAATGTGCACTTTGCTCACGATTACATCTTTTAAAGTCAAGATGCTAGTGAACAAGTCAAGACACTAGTGAGGACTGAACAGGTTTTGTTTATATCCTGACAGAGAGCCAGCGAAGCAGAGGGAAAATATAGAAAGAAAGACAAGGGCTCTCTTGGGTAAAGAAAAATAAAAACGGAAGGGTGAATTTATTCCCCATGGTGAGGACAGTTTGAGGACAGTGTGGTGGTCAATCCTCACTCAGGCTTAATGGAGTTTATAGAAGAGAGGTTAGAGAGACAGAGTGGCCTTCACCTCTACCGGACATAATCGATTAAGTTCTGGATGGGCTGATATTGTTCAACCATACCTCCCATGTTGTTTCCATTGCTGGGGTACCAACACACACACACACACACACATGTAGTGGAGTGGTTGCAGCCTCAGCCTCAAAATACTAACATCTCCCCGAGTCATAAGCAATTGCCTTTGGCTTAGTGGTTAAGATGTTGGCTTCCCACATGGGATATCTGGTTTAGATTATTGGGTGTTACAATGGTGGGAGGAGATGAAAAGGGGGCTGGTGCAGCAGAGTGGCTGCAGCATCAGCCTGACGGCCTCAATTTCACCCAGCATTGCCACAGATTATATGACTGTCCCATCCATTATATGACTGTCCCATCCGTGCTTTTCTGTTTGCAAAATGAAAATCCGACTGCAAGTGCTTACGCTGCAGTGTAGGTCTTAATAAAGCCAAATGTCTGCAGATCTGTTGAAAGCTTGTGTTTAAATGGATTAAAGAGATTGTCTTTTGATTGATGCCTCACTTTTAACTGTTAATAATTATGCCACCTGTAAATAATGTAATTATGACTACCTGTTTATGTTATTATAGCCTACACAGGTACTTCAGGAGGGGCAAAATATTTTTTGCGACCGCGACCACTTGTTGCGACTGCTAAAAATGGTTGTGCCTAGCAGTTGTGACTCATGTTATTTTCCAACTGCCGCAATCATTGTTGCAAAAATGATTTCGATGTCTCTTGGATACTTCCTCAGCTACACCAGTTACTTCAAGTTAATATTGGCAGCTGCATAATGTCCTGAGATTTGAACAGGACTGTTATGTACGCTGTAAGTCAAAGCCACAATAGATTGATAAGTGCACACAATTGCTGTAATCTCGACATACGCCCATTTTTCAGTTTGAGCTTCAGGCCTGATGAATGAGTACCTGTGTATACCTCCCACTCTCACAAACCTATCCATGAATTATACAAAAGCCTAAAGAGCTAAGACAAATCAGAGCAGTGCCAACTCCTGATCAGGTGAACCGCAGCTCTTCAGAGTTTGGCAGCAGTAATTCCAGTGGCTCAAGTTCAGACAGCTCCTCTGATTGAAGTGATTGAAGGTGCATATTGGTGTGCTGCTTTGTGTATTTCTTAAAAAAAATATATATATTATATATATATATATATATACTGTATTTGTGTTGAATTTTTCATCTGATTGAGGCAGGCAATTTAACCTCCATGCTTGCTGAATGGCAATTTTATAGTGCCTTTGTCCAAGTGCTTTACAATGGTTCATTCATTGGGAGGTGAAAGGGTGCACAGTTGACGCAAGCGGCCTCACTTCCCACATTCACACACAGTGGCAAGTTCACACCGCTATTTTCCAAGTAATATCTATTTTTAAGATTATTTATTTATCATTATTTATCTCATGCTTACAGAGAATAAACAGAAACATAGCCTTGATGTCCAAATATCAATGGGCGGCTGTGGCTCAGGAGGTAGAGTAGGTCAGCCAATGAGCCTATGGTCGGCGGTTCGAATCCCGGCTCCTACTGTCTACGTGTCGAAGTGTCCTTGTGGGAAGTGGGGACGCTGGCGATGACTGTTCGCCGCTCTACTTCCCAATGTATGAATGAATGGACCATTGTAAGTGCTTTGAGTATACACGTAGTGCATAGAAAAGCGCTATAAAAATGCAGTCCATTATTAAAATTAATATTCTTTAGATATCTGTGCTCTATAAATATAAAATGCATGTTAATGAATATATTAATTTCAAGTCTTACTGAAATAACACATATAGGCCTACATATAAATAACATTCAAGGCTGTTTGTATATGGGCATGCATGTCCCGATGTCAGCAAAAGAGATTCAAAGAGAATTTATAGAAAGAGAGTAAAATCCTGCGAGCCGAAACACACTTGTCTGGTTTGATTGCTGCTGCAGATCCTCTTACTATTACTGGGAGAGCGGATGTTGTTCTCTTTCAATACATTGTGAAGCCATTTGAGAAAGGAGCTATATAAATGCAGTCGATACCTCTGTTGTTGCCAATATTACTAGGTTTAGATTAAAGATTAAAATGACATGCAGACCTGGCGTGACGTGAAAATAGCAGATCTACAAACTCACAGGCAGTTTTGATGTTAGACTGTATATGCTATTGCATTGTCTGACGGAAGCCACACAAAAATAATCTTTATTCTTCTGCACATGTAGTGTTTTTTATAGGCTAGTTGTGTTTACATTATTACATTATAATAACCTGAATCATTCTTTAATTTTTGAAATAGAAAAGATCCATGAAAATACTGTGTTTTCTATTTTTTGTAAGAAATCATTAACAAGTCAAAATTTGTCTATAATCCACTTTTGTAAAAACTGAAAAAATAATTCATGAATCGCTGGGGCTCTATTGAGTGTGTTGCTTTTGGGTAGCCTCAAAAAATGTAACCTGGACAAATGGGGTGACAAATGATGACGACACACGAGGGCTGCAGTGGAGCCATGGCATGAGTGAATCATTACAGCCATAAAACCACACACCGTGGGACAATGTGGACAGGGACTTTACATTTCTCATCAGCACAGGAACAGATGGACCTGGCTGGCCATTGATATACCACTACATCACAGTGAAATCTTGTGTCCTACTTAACCTTCATCTTTCAATATTACAATTTTGGCTTGATAATGATGCTATATGGCAGGGGCTTTCAACCTTTTTGACACCAGGGCCCACCATTTATTAATTTCAGCCATGGACCACCATTTGAGGACATTTTAGCCCCACACAGACCCCAACACTAAAAGATTTCTTTTGCTTTTGGCTGGATTTGGGAAACAAAACAGGCAAGCCTACAGATCAAAATGGCCATTAATCTTTTAGTTGTGTTAAGATGATGAATATTTTAACTCTTGAGAGCTCTTGAGAGTCACATCTGGTTAACCAACTAAGCTAGGGACCACCTGGAACCCTCTCAAGGACCACTGGTGGTCCCCGGACCACTGGTTGAAAACCCCTGCTATATTGTGCAATATTTAGAATAAGGAGTAAGGAACCGTCTCTCTGACTCTCACGATTTGACCATCATTCTGTATGAATGAGAGGTGTCTTTGTGGAAACCAACTATTTAATTCACCACCATTTGTATGGCAGCTGCTCTCGCTGCTCTCTTGCTGCTAAATCTTCCTACCACTGTTTGTAGCCCGCTGTGCCGGTAGAGTCAATAGACAGCAATTAACCACCCACGACCCACCAGTCTGTCCAGGGCCTCGACGTGCCTACATCATAATTCCACCTCTTTGCAGTCTGTGCGTGTGTCACTCGAATAATAACAATAACAAGTTTGGAAAGGAAAAAAACGAAGGAAAGAAATTACTCAGTCGATTTCAACCAGCTGCATCAAGCATTGTTCGTCCTTGGTCCATCCTTTCAGCTTCTCTCTGTCTGTCAGTCCAAAGACAATGGGCTATACCAGGGGTTTTCAACCTTTTTGACACCAGGGACCACCATTTATTCAGCATTTGAGCCACGGACCACCACTTGATGACATTTAGCCCCAAAGATCTAAAACTAAAGAATTCTTTAGGTTTTGTTCACAATTCCAGGCTGGATTTGGCAAACAGAACAGTGTAGACTTCTTAATTAAATAGTGCTAATTCAGATGATGAATATTTTAACTCTTGAGAGTGTAAAAATGAAACCAAATGGACCCGCAAGGGTCCATTTGGTTTCATTTTTACATTCTCATGAGTTATATCTGGTTAACCAACTTTCCATCATTTAGTCTGGGGAACAACTGGAATCTTCTCAGGGACCACTGGTGGTCCCCGGACCACTGTTTGAAAACCCCTGGGCTATACAGTACACACGTTCAAATAATATGAACGCAGGTTCACTAGTGGTCCGGGTGCATGCCTCAATTCAAAGGGCTTTATTGCCATGAGAAAACATATGTTTATAATGCCAATGCAATAAAGCACAATAAAGCCATACAACAGTACAACAATACAAATACAATCAATTGTCTACATTTCTGAGTCAGAATTATCAATAAGTCAATTTCTATGTACGTAAGGTCTATGTATGTACAGTAAGTTCACTTGATGCAAGAATACACACAATGATCGTTATTTAGGGTGGTTGGGTTGCATCTGTCATTCTTCTCCTGTCACAGCAGCTCACAAATCTCAAAGTCACATTTCAGTGTAGCTGCAGCAGGACAATTCACAGACAGCAGGAATACACAGCGACATTGATTATAATCACTACTAGTCTGCAGCCCAAAGCAATACGGCACACTGACACGGAATACAGAGACGAACGAACATTTAATTTCAGGACACCACCACCACATTTTATATTCGTCTGGGTCCTGAGGTGATGATTGGTCACAAGAAAGACATCAAATAAGAGGAAAGTAACTTTGGGTCAATCATCCTGATTACTGTTGACTGCATACTGATTGAACTGCTCTCATTCCCTACAACATCTCTCTCCTTGAAGTATAAGGCGACGTGTCCCCTCTCTCTCCGTCACCACCGGGTCCATCACTGTCAGCACGCATCAATGTTTGGAAGGTGTCCAGATATAGCTGAGCACCGCCGATTGCTCATCAATCACATCACATACTCCCACTCATTATTTTTAATAAGTCATCCCAACAGAGGCCCCGACGGGGTGCCGCATAATCTGTCACCACCGGAATCTTTGCCGGGGCTGACGCAAGGTTGAGTAATGGGCCAGGGGTGGCACCTCCTAATCACCCGCAGGAAACTGGCTCATCTGACTACAGAAGTCACATCTCCCTCAGAAGCATCCCTAAGACGTGTTATCTTTTGCACAGCTTCTTTTATCTGTTGTGTCAGTGCAGCCTCCTTGCCTAGCTTTCAGTGGTGGACAAGCTACAAAGTACTCAAAAAATGCTCAACCCGAGTACTTGAGTCTAAGTATAGCAAAGTATTGAAGGTTGTTCCATCATCAGTCTGTATATAATGCAGTTTGCTGGGTGCAAACTGCTCACAAAGATTTACAGGGGGGGAAAAAAGTACTAGCCAGCACACCAAAGTCCTTCTGGTACTTTTTTCCATATACACATGGACAGTCACAGCATACACGTTTCGGCTAACTCAGCATTTGTGTTTACATTGCCCTGCACACATACAGAAGTCAAAAGCTTCTGTATGTGCTGGCTGGAAATTGCTTTAATCTCGAAGTATAGAAACACCTGGTCAAATAAATATAATTTATATGTATATTACTAGAATGTTCCCAAAAGTAATTAATATCAATGCACTGATGCAATCCAATGTAGATATTTTAGTAAACCAATTCAAAGATTTTCTAGACTTTTTATTTATATACCAGTATATAGATGTACTGGTGTTATGTGTTTTGTAATGTTTGTATTGCATTTTGTATTGTTTGTATTGTATTGTTTGTATATGTACAACGCTGTCTCTTGGAGCCCAAGACAAATTTCTCCTCGGAGACAATAAAGGAATTGAATTGAATTGTATTTCTTTGTGTTTTTTAATGTGTATATACTGTATATAAATACTCAAGTAAAGAACACAAGTAAAATGCTTTGTGACTAGCGCCCACCACTGCCCAGAGGACTCTAACTATAGTTAATCTGACTGAGATGTTAAATCTCCCTTAGAAGTGTTTGTAAAGTCGTGCTCGGATTTGCTAAACTTGTTTTATCTATTGTGTCAGACAGTGCCCCAGTGTCCGACTCACTTTAGGGAAGAGTATAGTTAATTTGAAATGTATCGAAGTGGAATTGTTATATTAAAGTAGAATAATCTAATTACTCAGACCAACTGACTTGGATCTAACCACTATATTTGATGCTTAGCATAAATTATTGCCTGCCTGCAACTGCAAGACTGCTAGTGGAGATTCCTGGAACGCTTGTTTGATCGATACCAGCAGTTACGCAAGTCCCCATTCCACATTCAGTGAGGCTTGTATGCAAGTATCTAGACCAGAGGAAGACAAAGAGGTGTATTTCAAACAGTCCATTAGCAGCCGTTATGGGCAGAAATCTTGCATTAGTCATTAGAAAGAGCTTCTGCACACTCTTTCAGCCCAGAAATACCATTCTTGTTGTTGAATGGCTAGTGTCTTAAAATCAGACCTGAACATCAATAACAAACCACCGCATGAAAGGTCGCCGGTGTTATTACTAATGAGTAAGAAAAAAAAATCTTAATCATCTGGCCTACATGGGGGAGCTGTTAGTACACTAAAGAGATATTTCTGCATTTGTCTACCCCATTTCCTGTCACCCAGGGATAAGGCTGGTGGCGGACAATAGCCGTGATAAGCGTGTAAGCACCTCCTGATTTATCCCTAAATAGCGGGTAAAGCATATTTTGCTGAAGATAGGGCCCATGTTGTTTTGGCGAATGAATAACCTCAGACTCCCGAATCCCCAGGCTATATCATGGGATCCACTCGGACTACATCTGACTCAATTATTCTGGGACAGTTTCGGCCCGAAATGGATTTCCACAAGGCCAGTGGAGATATGCACTCCTCTGAGTGCTGCATGGTAGTGATAAGCATGTGCATCTGGTATTCCCCCCCCCGAATGTTCACCCCAGAATAGGGACTCTATGGGGGTCAAGTGGTTTTAAAAGAGTCACTCATAACAATGTAGGTTATTTAGAGCACTGCTGCTCACATTGTGATTCATAGAGTAGCAAGTGGATCATATCAGCTCAGTTAGTTTTCTGATTCTTCCAGCATGAAACAATTTGCATAAACATTAAATAAGTAATAGTAAAGAATAAGACACGAAACAAGACCACTGTCATTCTGGCTGGCCGCCGCCCACTACCCCCTGATCCACATATTGTGCCGTCAACTATATGATGATACAGTACGTATCGTATCGCTGCTAAGGGCATTACAGACAGGGAGTGATAGATGCCCGCATTATCGCGGTGATTCCACTGTGCCTCACCTGATGACTGGGCGATAATTGCACAAAAAAAAAAAGCTCAACAGAATTGAGGTCTAAAATCAGATGCAGGCGTGTGCACAGAACAAGCACATACACACAACAAACAACACCGGATGTTGTGCAATAACACCCGGCAGCCAGCGCTTGCTTTGTCACACCACAGAGCGTTTTCTAAGCACAAAACGCCAGCCCCGTTGAAAATGAACTAGAGGTGCAATTTATTACTCACCATGTGACAAGCCCTTTAAAAGGTATCGTTGCAGCTCCAATATCCTATCTGCTATTCTTGCTGCCGCAAAGACTGTTCGCTTCCCATATACGCATGGAGTGTAACACACAAACATTTCTGCCAGGCTTGCATAGTTATGTTACTCACTGCTTCACAAACACATATTTTTACATGCAGGTGGAAACTTTCAGCAATGTTAGTAAAAAACTCAGCCTACCAGCACTCCTGGCCAGAACCCAAAACCATTAGTTTATTCCATGCCAAAGTGACTCCTCCTTATGAATTAGTGATTTTGGCATGGGTTTCAGCGAGAGAGAGAGAGAGAAGGAGAATGCTGAATGAATTAATGCAGAGCAATACACTGTGTCAGCATAGCACAGCAACAGCAGCACTTCACATACGCCATGCATTGGGGCCATTGGTCCACAGAATAACAAAGACAATAAAAATTAAACACCCGCTGATCACACAGATAAGCAGCAAATCAGTCCACAGTGTTCATGTTGAATCAAAGTGTAGGCAGATCAGTGTGGGTCCATTTATTAAATAAAAGACAAAAAAGTCTTCTGGGAAGGAGCCTTAAGTCAATTTCCCCAATGGGACTTCTACTGAAGGCCTTTGTGTTCCAGCCAAAGAGACTCCCAAAGCAGAGGAGAAAAAAAGAAAGCACAAGCTTTGTTGATCTAGCAACAGTGGGATGATTCCATGCTGTGAGGCAAATCATGCTATTTAACTGCTGCCATGTGCAACTATAATTACCACAAAAAACTAAATATTCTAAATGGAATTGGCATTTTTAGGCTGTAAACTCAAACCTCACTTTTCGACAGAGAGCTCTCAGTGAGTTTGGGCAAAAGATGTTTTCAGTTAGGTAAACAGCTCAACTCTGTCCTGTTGAGGGTTGGGCACTGGGCAGACCCAAGGCCTGAAGGAAGGACCTTTAGGCTCTACCAAAGGCAGTAGAGCCTCAACAAGAGAATCTCTACACCTGCATGAGTTGGGCATTGTCATAATGTACAAGGGCTAAATTCAACTGAAGATGGAATGAGCCGTCACTCCGCTCTGTCCCTTTAACGCAACCCATTGGGCCGCGCTCCAATCAGCTCCCCGTATCTTGCACCTAGGACCTTTAAAAGGTTGCCTTCTCCTTCCTTATCTCACTTATGCTTTCCGTTCAGGTCGACCCCTCACCACCCCGACTCCGCCCTTCAACCAGCAACCACCAGGATGGCTCAGGGGCAGGCTCTGAGCCTCTGCCTTCAGGCAGGATTTGCTCTGGCTCCATATCACTGGGCCTGCGCCAAAGTTGTACATTTTCTCACGCATTTATCCCTGTGTCTTCATGTATAATCCGAATTAAATACGCATCAGCCATTCAGCTGGGTTGAAATGTATCTAAAAAACAAACCTTCCCTTTCAGGTTTGTATACAGGTACATGTTGCTGAGAGCATCAAATGGAGATTCGCTACTACACAACACAAAAGGAAATCCATTTGGTCTCACAAAGAATTTTCTGATTGCAGTATCCTGCAGTAAGTCCTCTTCTTGCTAGAGCTCACATCAAAAATAACCTTGGCCCATTACAATCAACTCTCAAGCCCACCGTCAGAAAATTCAAGCCTCACATAATAAATCTTCATTTTATCACCTCAGAATTTTATAAAAAATCCAAGCATTCATGACCACCTCTGACCTGAAAAAAGGAGTTCATGCATTTTATTTTTCTTGACTACTGTAATTCTCTCTACACCATGCCTTTCAGAAAATACACCCGAAGTCTTCAATTAGTCCAAAATAATACCGTCCATCTCTCAACTCAAGAAAATATGAGCACATCACACTTATTCTAGCATCCCTGGCCCTGTCTGCCAGTCGAACACAAGAAATCAAAAAAATATACTCATCACATTTAAAGCCAGGCCAAGCCACAGGCTCTGATCCTCTAACGTTTACATTGCATTGTTTGCTTGCTTGTATTCATAATTGCTGTTTTGCGCTGTTATCATATGGCACCCTGCGATAAATCTTGGCTGGCTTATCACACAACACAGCTTGATGCTACAGTCACATTCTTCAGCTGTACAGAAAAGTAATGACATTGTTCAGCTGTCAAAATGCAACATGGCCATGAATTTTATCAAGTTCATCAACCCATTTCAAAGTTTGTGTCTGCATTACTGCTCAGACAGTCTTGTGAATTTATGAATATTGAGAATGCAAGACTGGTCCTTGTAGAAACATTTATTCTTTTTGTGGTTATTCTACTGAATTGAAATTCACTGAATTTATTACATTTAACTAAAAACCACATGCACGCACGCATGCATGCACGCTAGTTAGCATGTACCATGTACTGGATATGCTTCTTTGTTTTGCTTGCTACCTTGTGTGATATGCATTTGAGCAAGTGATTTCCTGTTAATGGCTCTCTGCGAGAGAGGGACAGAGAGAGAGGGAGAGAGACAGAGAGAGAGGGAGAGAGACAGAGAGAGAGAGAGTTGTTTGATATTCATGTTGCAGATCAAAGGAGAAGGACACTCAAAGATTCAATGTTCATTGTCATTCAGGTTAGTGGTAGTGTAGGGCTCCTAAAGTGGAAAATACTGTACAAAGACAAATCTGGAGTGTAAATAAGGACTTTCTTTTGTCCATATGGGTCTGTCGAGGAGAGAGCAATAGATGTGAGAGAATGCTAGACATTAACCAAAGTCTGTTGGACTTTGGGTAATGTCTAGCATTCTCTCACATCTATAGGATAAAGTGGTGGGAAATACTGTAGATACTTACATTCCAACTACAAGACTAAACGTGAAAATGAAAACTATTATTAAGTGATTGTTTTTAGATTTGTTTGTGGCGTAAACAGTTTACAAAATGTCAGCTGTTAAATGGACCAGATTTGACTGTGTACAAGCCATAACGGAGGCTAAACTAAACCACACTTTCTGAGGCAGGCCGGTGCTGAATTAGCATTCAACGTTGAAAAGGAAAAGCAATGCATCACCGAACTGTCTCACAGAGAATATTACGGATGTTATGGAATGACGGCCGACAAGGACGGCCCAAAGAATAATTGGGGCGCCATCTGCAGAAATGGGAATAGCTGATTCTGCACTTTAGACGCGTCAAAACATTGCATCTCTTTTTCCCGCGTATGGTTGACGTAATCCATCACAACAGAATATCTGATAGAGGCTGTGACTGCTGGTGATTTCAAAAGAGAGAGCAGAAATATATTGCGTTCTCTCATCTATCAGCGCGGAATTGGATAAAGTGATGGGGGATAGATGAAAAGTGATGCAAAGAATCACTGGAAGCGAAAATACGTTGAATACATAAAGGGGGTATTTTCCTCGATGTGTCATATTCACACACAGGGACAGAGGGAATGGAATGGAGGGACACAATGAATGTGGAATCACATTAAATCCTGCAAGCGATTTTGTGCTTTTTCTCTGCCAGACACTCAATGGGTTTTAAAAGTAGCCATAGACTGGACTATTAGGATGGCATAAGTCATGATGGAATTCGGAAAAGACCAAAATCAGCCTGTCAGCAAGTATCAGTCCATGTTGAACCTCAAAGAAGTCTGAACAATATGCAAGTAGTTTAGTAGTACTAATAGTATAATACAGTACTCAAGTACTGTATTATATTATACAGTACTGTACTTTTTACTGAGTAGGCATACAAAGGTATTACATGGTGATACATGGTGCCCAGGTCTCGTGACATCACTATGACATCTTATGTCATAGTAAAGGCCATCTGCTGTTGCCATTTGGCCCATATATGGGGATCCATGATGCCAACAATATTGGCTAGCAAATTCAAATCTGACCTCAAACCCTTAGACATACGTCAGAACCTGTTCTGACATTCTGTATGTTGTTCCTTCCTCATCCAACCTTCCACTTCGATGTCTCCCTTTTGACTGATACATGACCTTTCAAATGCTAGACAGGCCTTCCCCAAAGTTATTAGTGCAGTGGCTGGCAGCCGGCCAAAACTAGAGTTCTCAGCATGCCCGAAAATGAAGGCTGGACCTGTGTTTTGCTTTATATACAGTATTAGCATCCATCTTCAAACGCTTATCCGTAGTCAGGCCAGGGGGGCAACAGCCCCACCAGAGACCTCCAGACTTCCTTCTCCCACGCAAGAGCGAGACGGTCCAAGGCCAGTGAGTCGATGTAATCCCTCCATCTGCGGCTTGGTCTGCCCCAGGGTCTCCTCCTACTCATATCTAATAATATTTATGAACATTGTGTTTTATTCTGTTCCTGGTTTTACTTACATGTCATTTTATATTCACTTTCATTATGTAAATTCTTGCTAACCATGTCTTGATAAAAGCTTTAAAAGTAATTATCATCCAGCTACCGGTAGGTCTTCAAAATTCCCTTCAATCAAATAATTTCCCTTTCTGTTACATCTTTTTTTTTTTCAACCAATGGTCCTGGGACCATCAGTGGTCCTCGAGAGGGTTCCAGGTGGTCCCCAGACTAAATGATGGAGAGTTTGTTAGACAGATGTAACTCTTGAGGGCGTAATATGAAACCAAATGGACGCTTGCGGGTCCATTTGGTTTCATATTTACACTCTGAAGAGTTAAAATATTCATCTGAATTAGCACAACTGAGAAGAAAAACTTTAGTTTTGTGGTCTGTGGGGCTAAAATGTTATCAAATGGTGCTCCATGGTGCCAAATAATGCTGAATAAATAGTGGTCCCTGGTATCAAAAATAGTTGAAAACCACTGTGTTACATGATCAGCTGTCTGACAGCATAAAGGCATTCAAAAAGGATTTCCTTAGTAAATATAATATTTTTGTGTAATTAATTTTATATTAAACATTTTGTGGTATCATCAGGGAAATAGCAAATGTCAACAAGTAACAACAGGCCAGGCATATTTCCTTTCGGTTCTTCAACCTTCACAGAAGGAACAGACAAATGCCAAGTCTTCAATCATCCCACGAATTGGCCTTTCCAAAACTGAGGATACAACCAGCAAGTTAGAAATGCCAGCGGGAAAAGTACTAGGAAAAATCTAAAGATGACTCCAGATTATCTGCAAGGAATGAATATCGTTACACTCATTTCAAGGACTAGCTTAAAGCAGTAAAAGGAACACATCGGGCACACGAGCACGCACGCACACACGCACGCAAGCACAGATACAGTCAAAAATATAATAATCCTTTGAGAACAATGTTGTTTTACAAGAACCCTGGGCAAGTCACTAGGCGAAGTTCTTTGAGGCAGGCTAGGACGTTTGAAACATCAGTTCCTGAGAAAACACAGGGGAGCTGGCCTTACCTTTACCTCTTAATAGCCCAGAGACATTGTGGGCGTGTGGATTGTCAGCATGGCAAGTGGAGTATCTGTCAACAGCATGGTATTTACCCAGTGTCATGCCTTTATCATCATCAGCAGGTGTGCCAGTGGGGTTTCTTGCAGAAATATAATATTCATTATTATCCCACTGCAGAGCGCAAGCAAACCAAGAAAAATGACTGCTCAAGGAAAATCACATAAATAAATAAAATACACTCCCTTGGAGGGAGGGGAAGATAAAGAAACTAATGCGTAATCTGACAACAACTGGCTGATTTTGACATTTACGGATTCATGCATGGGGTGAAGCAAAGGCGGAGATTTATGAATAATGATTTTTGTTAAAAAAGAGACATGATTAATGAGGCTCCACTACAGTGTGCAGGTTGTGGCCTTCCCATGCATGACAAGTTGCCAGCGTACAATATGAGGAACATTTCAGAGCTGCCTGAAGGTGTGTGGGCCGGAAACACCGTAAGAATAATAAGTATGTGCATTTGTGGGTGGGTGGTTTTGTGTGTTTGTGTGTGTGTGTGTGTGTGTATGTGTGAGTGTGTGTGTGGGGCTGTGATTTGTGTGCAGTTTGGTTTGAGATTACCGCTACAAATGGAAGTGTGGGCTGGTGATGCTTGCAAGTGATATATAAAACAAATTAAAAAAGCATTGTAGGAAACGTTTGGTGGGGGTGCAATACCAACAACACACACTCACTCCCCAAGTGGCCTATCGTGATTTATTGGGAGAAATGTTACCCAAAGTCAAACTTTTGACTGAAAGGGGCCGGCCCAGGACATGGGCCATGAGAGCTGTATAATGAGCGCTGTGAGGTCTGCTTCCGCCGACTCAGCACCGTTGGAGTTAATATAGTAACTCATATGGCCCTAGTCCAGTGGATCCCAAACTTATTCAAGTAAGAACACCTAAATTGACACTAATTAATCTAAACCTCCATTAGAAAAGGTATGCCGGGGACCGCCATGAGAGAATATTTTTACGGCTCTAGCAGTGATTATACACGGTTACATTCCAAGGACCCCCAGTTTGACCTGCTTGCAGACACACATTTAATGACATTTATTAAAAATCTCTGAACGCGCACACACACGTGTGCACACGTGCACACACACACACACACACACATGTGGGTCCTTCCCAAAATGCACTTTGCTATATGTGCACTCTCAACTAGCCGTTATCTAACCATGGTAGGAGGAAAGAACAAAAGAAGGACCAGCCAACGACCCAAAGTCAAGCTTCTCTAATGGTACCATTAGTGCTCTTTAAACTATTTAGTTTGAAGAGCACTACTCTTTAAATGATAAGAACCATCCTTGTATAGCTTGTCCAGTCTATTAATTCATGCGCAGTGAAATCCTCAATTTTCATTTGCCTCCTACTACAGACTGAAATATGTAACCAAGTGGACCTGTTAATTTGCTTACATTTCTACAGTGGATAGATTAACAGCCTAATGGCAGAAGATTTTACTGTGTAGCTTGTATTCTAATTAACACAGATGAGTCATTGTTAAATAATTGACAGTGACAAATGGAGGAACAGAATATGGCAACTGACTACAGTAGCTACTTAACAGCTGCAATCCATTGTCCAAGACATCAGACATCTTCCCTAAACATATTTTGTAACTACAGGATCAATTACTGCCTGCACCAATTTTATATTGTGAGAGCCACAGGGAAAAACAACGTGGCAGTAAAAAAAAACAATAGAACCACACACATTCTCACAGTCTCCTGCTGCGTATTCTCTCCCCGAGTCATTATTACAGACGGCTGTAATCGCACACAGAAAGGATGTCTGCTTTTAGCTCTAATAGGAGAACCAACGTCCATGGGCACCTCCCATGGAGTCAGGCCAGGATAAGTGCTGCTTCAAAGTGATGTAACATGGACTCCTCTGTGATGGGGCTATAGAGAGCATGATGGCGCAGCAAGGGGTGGGGAAACTACTTGTATCCTTTAATTAAGTAAATGTGTCAATGCCGCAGTAGTCTGTTACAAGTAAAAGTACATCGAAAAATCAGAATCAAAATGTACTTAAATACCAAAAGTTAAAGTAGCCCAGTGATTCTGCCAAATGTAACATTTCAAGTTTGTTGTATGAACAGATCTACAAGCTCACTGTACAGCCACTTAGCAGTACCCTGTGTTCACATGTGACTTTGTACAAATGGTGTTTTGCAATGGTGTTTTTGCAAGTCATCTTGAAGTGAAATGCTGAAATTATCAGGACTGTTATTTGTTGTTGTTGTTGTTGTTGTTCTTATTGTTCTTCGTATTTTCTGTTCCGTTTGGTTGGTTTAATGGCTTGGTATTTCTTCCTTCAGTAAGTGTTTTTCTACTTGTCTGGTTATCGCCACAGAAGACCAGACTAACAGTCTGGGCAAGTTTGTTGTATAAACAAATCTACAAGCTCACTGTACAGCCACTTAGCAGTACCCTGTGTTCATTATGTGACTTTAAAATGGTGTTTTGCAGCAAGTCATCTTGAAGCGAAATGCTGTAATGATCAGGACTGTTATTTGTTGTTGTTGTTCTAGTTCTTATTGTTCTTAGTATTTTCTGTTCCGTTTGGTTGGTTTAATGGTTTAGTATTTCTTCCTTCAGTAAGTGTTTTTCTACTTGTCTGGTTATCGCCACAGGAGACCAGACTAACAGTCTGCTCTCAGAGTCAAGGAACCAGATAGTGGGAGCAGAACACACAGCCAAGTCTAGGTGTTGGTGTCTAATCTGAACATAATTTAGATGAGAGCAACGGATGGCTAATGGCTTGGCAAGAGGTCACACAGCATGTTATACCTATTGGTAAAAAGTACCGAGTTTCAGGGTGTTAGAGAGGCAGGGGCTGAAATCTCATAAGTGGGCACTTTGGTACAAAAATAGCTATAGCAGATCTGCTATTTGTGGGGTGCAACCCAGCATTCTTTAGCTAGTGGAGATGCGGTGTAAGGACATGGATTTGTTAACAAATTTGTTCAACACAAAATGCTGCATTCAAGTTCAGGGAACTTCGAAAAACAGCAAAAAACAACAACAACAACAACAATAAAAAACAATTCTCCTGAATGCTCCGTTCCGACATGGCATGGAAAGTAGTGTAATTTGCATTTCCTTCGCCCATGGTAAATGCTGCATTTGTGGTTGACAACCACCCGTTGTAAAACAGGGGAATGAAGCCCCTTTTGACGTGCATGTGTGCACATCCCTGCACATCCCTGCTGACAACGCATGCTATAAAGCTCTGCACGCACTATGCAGTGCACACAAGAGAACAGCAGATTGGCAAGACAAGCAAACAACCATCTCATGATTTTCCAGCTCACGTGTAGAACACTTCCTGTTATTGGCAAGCCCCAGTGCTGTGGCCTCTACCCTCTACCCTGAGGAGGGTAGAGTGTCTCTGATGCAAGGCTGTGTATCTCAACCACTCATTCACTATGCAGTTTGATATGTGACCAACAGTCAACAGAATAATACGGTTCAACTCAGCCCCGTCTTGATGCAATGTCATGCAGTGCAATATCATACAATTCAATATAATATTGCATCTAACATTGAATTTTATATACCCTATTGGCCTGAATAAGACAGTTTTTTTTCCCCAATGGGAATATCCTAAAAAAAAAATGGGGACTATATTATTTGACAATCAATGTTTTTTTTTTTACACAAATGAGTCTTTTTTAAGGCTAGAATCAACCCATCCAGGATCATGTCCAGGATCATGTCCATAAAACCTTTGTGAAACTGATGAAATTGCCAAACAAAGTGTAGTTATATCAACACAAAAACAACTGTAGCCGAGATCCCTTTAGTCCAGATGATGCTGAGGTTGACTAATTTTCAGTTGGATGATATTATTGCCAAGTGAGGAAAATGCATTAAGACCAATGCTAATTATAAATAATTATGATGTATGCAAAGTGATTTTACAGGGTGGAAAAACAGAAGCACTTCAGACAAGCTATTAAACCATATCTTAATAAGCACAAAGGGAAACTGTTTGATGCAACAAGAAAATGCTACCACGGCAGGTAACTATACTACTGCACTTTTGGAAGGGTCTATAGTTTTAGACATAGAATATCTAAAAATAAGTCTGACCTTTAAGCAATCATGCTGTGGCCATTATTTCCATTAGTCGTTCTATTAAATAAACAAACAAATTGTCTCTATTTTGTGTAAACGCAGATGTTGTGCGTCTTACTTGTACATCCTGTATCTATAAAGATGACAACACAGCACAGGCCTGTTTTCACCACATTCTAAATGTGTATGCCAATTCTAAAAGTAGTATGCCTCCTATCATCTTTCAGGTTTTATTATACATACACATACTGCATGACCCTGGGCCTTGAACAGACCTAAAGCTCCAGACTGGACAGCTTTAATATTCGCCTCTGGAAAGATTTAATCCTACACATGGTGGGCATCTGGGCAAAGTAATTACTGCCATCAGTGGGAAATAAACCATAGTAGAACAGCAGTGTAGGAGGACGGTTTTGCTAGCGGCCGTAGGAGTGGTGATGTCAGGTCGTCTATTTGCGATAGAACCAACGGCTTGCTCTGTGTTTCAACCTTTTCAAAGCCGTTACAACCCCCCCACTCCCCCCACCGCACAGCCCACCCCCGTAGCCAACTTTTTGTTTTCTTTTCCCAAACAACGAGTCTGTGAATAATAGAAAATAAAATGCTAATTATTGTTGCCTTGTGTCATTGATCTACTATGCCTTTAAAACAGACAGATGGGATATTTCAGCACCTTTATAATTGGACAGTTCCGAAACGCAGAAGTCAACTCAGGACATGCAGGCAGTAGGCACTGAGGTAAACAAACTGACAATATTTTGAGCTTCGCAAATAACATTAAAAAAACACTATGGCTTCCTTGTGCAAATGAAAAAGGCTCCTGGAGAGTCAGGAAATTAATATTCAGTTATGTGCCTAAACACCACCATCCACACCATGATAACTAAACTTTAACTAGATCATTGTTAGTTGTGGTGTGGATTGCCATTCATTTCCTTTAGGATGTTGATTGATTGATTGATTGATTGATTGATTGATTGATTGATTGATTGATTGATTGATTGATTGATTGGAAGGCAAGAATTCTGATTCTTGTAGAGAACTAGTCTGCTTATCCTTTTCTCTGTGTCTGACTAGAGCAGCCTATAGGCATGCTGGGGAGAGGGGGGGAGTCATAGAGGGGCTTTCACAGACAGGTTAAGGCTGTAGCTCCTTGAGAGCTCCTGTCTGAAACGTTTTTTGATGATTGATTCATTTGTTCAATACCTTCAAAATAACTTAGAGACGTATAGGGAGTTTTATAGCGTTTGTTTATTTTAAAAGAAAAAGAAAAAAGAAGAGTTTAGAAGTTTTAAAAAAAGAGTTTCTATCCAAACTAAACTCAGACAGGAGGATGCGAATTTGTGTGCGTTATTGACATGCACACATCCCTTACCAGTACTGTATTTACAATCAGAAACTATCGTTGTGGATTGTGGATTTTAGGCAATATCAGTGTGAATGGGTCTAAAAAAAATCCCTAAATCCACCCAATAATATCAGCACCACTAGAGCCACTGAAATCTTACACAGGCCTGGCTATCTGATCAATATAAATGCATTGATTTCTTCCTCCCAGAAGAGAGTAGGCTACTGAGCTAAGCAGGTACAACAAAGAATGATATGTTTGAGTGAAAGATTGAAAGGTAGCAACAGAGTGAAAGGATGTTTATCTTACTGACTGTGACACTAACTCTCTCGCACGCGCGTGTGAGGACCCACCAACACACACACATTCACAAACACGCACACACTTTGTCTTGACAGGACATTAGTGTGTCGTTATCTGCAGGGGATGTGTGAAAGTCACAACCTTCCCAAAGTCCCACTCCAGTGACGGTCAGTGGCTCCGGATGTATTTCATCACTGATGGTGCATGAAGAGCCATACAGAGTGTCAGAGATAGGGAAGTAGATGCAGACAGATCAACAGAGAGAAAGAGGCCGTGTTAAATAGAGGGCGGAGGACAGTGGCGCCGTAAATAATGAGTTTGGGGAGCATTCCATGTCCCCAATCCTTCCTGTGTTTAGAGAGGTTAGTCACCCATTGGGCTATGGGCTAATTTATTTTTAATTAGCATCTGATATTGCACGTGTGTGTGTCTGTGTGTTTGCAGCACACAGAATGTCCTTCATGGTCAAGCATAGTATGTGACTTGCAGCTTGCCCTGTGATTACAGAATAATTGAGTCATTGATCAATTTCTATAGAGTATAAAAAATGAATAGCAGAGTAAAAATCAAACTTATTCCACACATGTTGGAGTGTGTGTGTGCACACATATGCATACTGTTCTTGTGCAGTACGTTATCTAACTTATAAGTTAGCAACTTATAAGTAAGTATAAGTAAGTAGGTGAACCTATGACCTATGAGCCGAACTCATTTTTCTTCAAAGTGAGGCAGCTAACAGTATACCCCATGGACATAACACTAGTATATCGACTTAGCCCCCTAACCCTTGGCACAGAGTGCCAACAGGCATTGAGTACCATTTTTTATAGTCTTTGGTATGACTTGGCCTGGGATTGACTCGACCCTGACCCCCAAATCCCAGCACAAATACTCCGATCACAAAGCTACCAAGCCGGAATGTAAGCGTTTACTGTATGCAGTGCCCTATGGGCTGCTGACTTGCATTACAGAAGCAGTTCCTCCTCAGAGTCTCGTTGACTGGCAGCTGCTTGCAACACAGCGCGTGTTGGACATAATTTGTGGGCATAAATATGGATATGTTATGTGAGTGTAATATTAAAATTAAAGACTATTCAGGAGCTGTTGCCAACACAACAGGCTGTGCTATGTGATAATTGCCACAAACTGATGCAGTTATGAAATGATAACATACCACTTGAACTACAGTGTTGTAGCCAAAATCCAACCAGCCAAGATTCTCAGATGTATCCTCCCTTGTATCTCTCCCTCCATTGGCTCTTGGTTACTGACTGCACAGAGTACAACAAACTGATGTTGGCCTACAATGCAATCAAAAGGTACGGCACCCCAATATCCTAAAAGTCTGATCAAACTCTACACAACCTGCCCGCTCGCTCAGATCAGCTAACACAGGGAGGCTGGCAGAACCTTCATTAAAATGTCCAGGAAAATGCTCCACACGTCCCAGACTCTTCTCCTTTCTGGCTCCAAATGGAATGAACTTCCCATAGTATTGATTGCAATCACAACTGTAGACTCGCTCCCAATCTTCTACCGTAGTCTAACAACAACTCTTCAGACTCCCTCTTAAACTGCAGCCCTTGCTGTAGCCTGTGTAATTTATAGAGCATAGACATAGCATTTTATAGTGTATACCGTACTTAGATTCATTTCACAGATATACTAGGCCTACTGATAGACAGATGTTAGGATCTTAGCTTCATAATATCCTCTGGATTACATTATAAATTGATGCTATAAGAACACCCACTCATGAATATTGCATTACACAATGGTGTCCAAATAAAAAAAAAAGTTGTTTCTTTAATGAATAGCATATCAATGTAATATATTTTCATCTGTGTTGCCATGGAAATGTGCTGTAATTTCTCCCCAAATGTATGTATGTGTCATATTTCATTTGAGCATAGCTGAGGTGTGTTTTATCATGATTTGAGTGATGAAAATAATCAAGGAAGGAAAGACTATACAATATACTTTCTTTCTACCAGCAAACAGACTCATAGAAACAGTATAGGATAGTAGTAGCCTTTAGGCACATAAGAACACAACCCCATGAGTAAGTTGCGCCAGATAAGGTGTTGTCCTGTCACTGAGATGTTCTCATGCTGAGATTGACAGTTCTCACAAGTCAAGCCAGTTGGCCCTTGGTTCATTACTGTAGAATGACAGCTGAGGACTCCCTCTGACTGTCCTGAGTAAGGTGTCAACATTTTAGAGAAAGATGGCAACTTTTAATTATAGCCAATGTGCTCTAATATATTGGTTTGTAAATATACAATATGAGCAAGGCCAACCACAATGTTTATAGAAGCACCTGATCTAGTCGAATATGATATATTCTTGGTTTCGTGCTGCCACTCTGCAACGAATTTTAAGCTTATAGAGCTGCTAGCTCCATGCATGCAACTACGTATAAATCCCCCTACGATGTACACGGAACTCAAATAATCTTCAATTCTCCAATTGTTTCTTTTCCATAGTCCCGACCTCCTTCCTCACTCATTCCCTAGTTCTCTCTCTCTCTTCATCTCTTCGCTGGCTGCCTCTTTTATGTATTCATTCTTTTCTTTTCCAACTCTCCCGCACTCAGCATGTGTCTGAAGTGAAGTCTCCCATATATATGGCACAGGACACGTCCACCAACGATCACAGTCAGACGGACCGCAACCTCCCCCACTGATCTAAGCACACGAAGGCCCCTGGCTAGGACATGGCAGCACATGGCATGAGCAGGGCTAGGAGAAAGGCAGTCAGTGAGAAAGAGAGAGGATGCCAGCAGCTTCATATGGAAAGGAGGTACGGAGAGAGAGTGAAGAGATAAGAGCCAGAGGAAATCCTTTCGTCTTGGGAACAAAATCCTCCAACAATGCATGAAATATTCTCGTCACACAGTTGGATTTGTAAGAACAGGGGGGAGATGTAAAGCTGCGCATGTGTGTGCAGTGTGGAGGGACGTGGTGTGTGTGTGTGTGTGTGTGTGTGTGTGTGTGTGTGTGTGTGTGTGTGTGTGTGTGTGTGTGTGTGTGTGTGTGTGTGTGTGTGTGTGTGTGTGTGTGTGTGTGTGTGTGTGGACGGACTGGAGCAGCTCGGAACACAAACTGCTGGGTACCTTAAAGAGGATAATATCTCCTGCCCGCATCACTGTCAAGCAGGTATGCGTGGGCGCGTGGGTGAGTTGCCTGTAGCTTGATCAGGTTTGATAGGAGTCTCCTACAGTGGTAATTGTCAACAAGCGACGGTTGCATGGCAGCGTCACAGTTTAGAGTGGTCAACACTTAACACGGTATATATACCAGCATCCGACGGTAGGTGATGAACCCCCTCCCTCGGTTTGATGAAGGGCTCTAGCTCGGAAGCCTCGCCTGTGACGCTGTCACGAGCAATAATTACCAGCGAATCAAAGCCAATCTCGTTGTCTGATTGCAGTCACTGTATCCCAAGCATGCTCTCAATGACAGGACAGTTGGAGGGCTTTAAAAGCCAGAATTGTCGCCACTAGATTCCCCATTGCATTAATGCACTTCCCTTCCTGCGAGCACAGCAGAGGCCTGTCCTTACAATACCTCCTGAGTAAATAAAGGACGGCGTTAGTAATCTATAAAACACTACCTACACTAACACATTGCAGGGCCGGATTTAGCCAGCCCTACTAGAGTGGGCTGGAAGAATGTCAGGGTGGGCAACTTCAACTTTTTTTCATGTGAAACAGTGGTTTTCAATCTTTTTGACACCTCGGCCCACTATTTAGTCACCATTTGATAGTCCCACAGACCCCAAAACTAAAGACTTATTTTGCTTTTGTCCACTGAATATACTAGGCTAGATTTAGGAAACAAACATACAGATCAAAATGACCATTAATCTTCAACATTCTATAGTTGTATAGGCTTGGGCTAATTCAGATGATGAATATTTTAACTCTTGAGAACGTAAACATGAAACCAAATGGACCCGCATGGGTCCATTTGGTTTCATGTCCAAAGGGTTACATCTGGTTAAGCAACTTTCCACCATTTAGCTGGGAACCACCTGGAACCCTCTCAAGGACCACTGGTGGGCCCTGGACCACTGGTTGAAAACCATTAGCTTTCATTGGGTGGGCAGGATGCATGTTTGGATGGGCCCTGCCCTCCCCTGCCCCCCCTCTAGATCCAGCCCTGACACATTGGATGATCTCACATTGGATAATAAATAAGGTGTAGTTGCTGGGGTTGTTTGTGTTTGTGTGTTACAGTAAAATTGAGAAACGGGCTCCGACAAGGACCTGTTACCTGCAACCGCCGAGGCTCAGCAACAAGATAGCAGGTAGTAGGATGAGGTTGGCCGGCCACTTTCACAGACAGGGCGATCTCCCAGCCAGTAGGCTGGTCCTGTGGGAACCAACACGTGGGCATCGATAGCAAGTATGTGGACGTCCTGAAGAAGGATGCGGGAGCTGACAGCTCTTCTGAGCTAGCCCAGCTTGTCTAAGGACGACTAAGAGAGAGAGGCGCCCCCATTCCGTTTTTCTCTATTTTGCTGCTTTCTCAATTTTACTGTGACATATAGACTCAAGGCTCAACTAATCAACAGCGCCTATATTGCCCTGTTGAAGCAGATGGTTGTAGGCGTGAAGTAATGACACTATGAGCCTGACACTCTCAGGTCATGTAGTCAACTTATAATATTCTACAGTAGTATGTGTTTAAGTTCTACATATTCACTGTGGAGTGCTGACAATCACAATGTCACCCAGTGCTGTGAGAACTAAACAAAAGGTATACCCTCAGGAGGAATCCTCCCAGCAGATATCCTATCGGTTGGTGGTCAATGTTAACCTCAGGCATAGGTTTTACTGAGGTTATGTTTATGGTTAAGGGCCACTGGCCGCAGCTGATAGTGAAACAGTCGCCGGGTTTGCTGACTGATACCACCAGTCATGACTGTTACTATCGGTCGGGACTCATTTACCACCAGTTGTGGCCAATGGACCATTGGCTGTTGGTCGTGGTCGCAAAATGATTTTGCTGTCTCTCATATACGCAGGGCTGGATTTACAATAATAAGGGCCCCTGGGCTACACCAATTTTCGTTTTTGTGGATGGTGGGCTTTTGATCACGCTTTCCACAGCTACCCAACAACACAGCAGGCACCCTCTGCAGTGCAGGCAGCAGAGCAGAAGCTCTTACATGTTTTAACCATAATACAACTAAATATACAATAGCTAAACATAAATCTCACATGAAATGGAATACAATACTTTACAATTTCATCATTAAATTGTAGTTGGAGGACCCCCATGCTGCAGCCCATCCTAGTCCAACACTAGCTCTCAATGTTTTAACCATAATGCAACTAAATATACAATAACTAAGCATAAATCTCACATGATTTGGAATGCAATACTTTACAGTTTCATCATTAAATTGTAGTCGGGGGACCCTCAGGCTCAACAGTAAATCTTGCCCTTGTACAGTAGGGGAGAAAGTGCCTCTTTAATTCACCAACCAGCAAAATGGCAGCTTTGTATCTTTAAGAGAGAAGCTGCATCTCACACAGTATAATGAATACTTGGAATGGGCCATTAAATCATTGAAAGAACCTTCCAATTCAGAGACCCCTGCTTCATAAATGATCAAACACATGTAGCCGTGAGCACACATGGCACAAACTCAGATACACTTTGGACAAAAACATCCTCTCACAGGAACACTTGAATCCCCTCGTAACGAAAGAAAACTTTCAAATTCTCATAAAATAATCCTTCCCTCCCAGCACACAGTGATAATGAAGGGATGTTTGGTAGCAATGAAGGGAAAGGTGTTATGTTGCTGACTTTACATAAAGAAAGTCACCCGTGCAATCGGGCTTTCGTGACTTGAGGTGTTTTGTTCCAAAGATGCGTTATGCAAAAATCAACCTGCTGGTGGCGCTATAAAAGGCTAAAATGAAAAGGGTGGCATTTCTTCCTCTGCCTCGTGGGAATGTGCCCTCAAGTTTTCCACAGAAAACACATCTTGCGTTCATTATCTGGGGCATATTATGTTAGAAACGGACCAATCCTGTAAGCTGGAAACTGGAAGCCAATCAGGATGTAATAAATATCTGACATATCCATGTTGGACACATGATGCGATCGGGTCACTGCTATGGGAGATTACACAAAGGGTGCAAAACAGTCATTTTGTTTAAATTAAGCTTTAGCAGATACAGGCTTTCAGAAAATCACATTCGTAGAGCCAGGAACACACTAGTTCCTCTGCAATTACTTCATAAAGATTAGCTAGATGTTCAGAGATGTTTAGTCGCCCTTCGCCCCCTCCTTTTTGAGGTTACATTTTAAAAACATCCCAGGGCCTTTGCAGCATGCTGCATGTCACCACCCCGTATCTCTTCTGCCAGCCCCAATAATGCCTTAGGCAAACGCCACAAAAACATTTAACAAAATATAGGTCTACTCTGACTTTTAAATCCTCCTGAGCTGCTTCAGCAAGAATTTAGTCAACTAAGGTTATTTTTTGCTGGGCAGTGATGCCATTATAATGAGGTTGCAAAATGTTGTGAACTTATCGATCATTTACTTTCGCTCAGTGACACCCAGGTGCACCCATGATGGCTTGTCGTAGCTCTACTCGATCTCTTGTCACCAATAGTCCTAGACATTTACCTCTCCCACCATTCATGCATCGGTATTTCCATGAGGCTCCACGACATGCTCCATATTAATATGGATAAATATGGCTTTTAAGAGTTCAGGGGCCCTTTCATCAAGAAAATATGATTCAAAATTAGGGGGTGAATATTTTTTTCTACAGGCCTTGGGTGCAATTCCCAATCGCTGTGGTATATGGTATGGTATGGTATGGTAAGTCCTCTCATGGCAGCAAATCAGGTTTGGGGCCGTGCTCATTGGCTGCATGGCAGCGAATCAGGTCTGGGGCCTTGAGGTAGGCCCGGAAGCCTATACCACCAAGCCTGGGGTTGGGCTTACCAAATAATTATCCATAATAATTAAAACCAGGCAGCAAGAGCTTCAACTCATGATGAACAAAGCCGGAGAGTACAGTAACATTTTTAATTGGGGAGGGGGGGGGGGGGTGATTTGTGGGCCTTTTGACTTGAGGGTTTTAATTATTCTGGGTAATTATTTGGTAAGCTCAGGCCCAGGGCTGGTGGTATAGGCTTTCGGCCTACCCCAAGGCCACAGACCTGATTTGCTGCCATGCAGCCAATGAGAAGACTTACACCATACCTGCTACACCACAGCGATTGAGAATTGCACCCAATAGCTATTCACAAGAGAGTGCCTCTGATTTGTCTCTTCATTTCCTCCACCCATCAATTTTGTGGCTACCTTCACCTCTGTGACAATGCATTGAGTACAAGCACGAGTTCACACTGAATTCACTACACCAGCGTAATCAACTGAACACTGAAGGAGCAACAAGTCCATGATTATTTGCAGAAGCCGATGTTGACAATCTCAGAGATAAAAAAAAATATTTAAATAAAGAAAAAATTAAAGAAGATGATCACAAAGGTCAAGATACAAAGCTCTACTACTGTAAAACACAAAACAAGCAAGAAGTATACTCAAAATGTAAAGTGGATTGTGGTTTTAATTCCTGTGGCCCTGAGATCTTTCTTTATAAACTACAGAAGTGTAGTCATTGCCACACTCCAGATTGAGCTCCCCCCTCCCTACCACCACCACACACACACACACACTCACAGCCCCAACCCATCGATCGTCTCATCTAGGGGTGACGGAGCAGAAAATAAAGAAAGAGACACGGAACAGCTGAGGAGCTAAAACTTTCATGGTCTTTTCATTTTATAATAGCTTCTCTGGACACTCCCCTTTGACTGCCTATTGAAGAAGGCTTTCAAAGGTCTTGATCAACTGATGAAGAGTGCTTTGTTGCATTCCATTGCTGTTTGAACAGCAGCAAAAAAAAACTCAATTTAAATAAGGTGCATGAGGGTTGTTATATTTTTTGGAATCCACTACCCAGTATCTATGAAACATGAAATAGCAATGACTGCCTTCTATGTAAAATCCAAGCAGATGCACTCAAACAGTCAAACAGCACATTCCTTGTGAGGCCTTTCATCGTCTCTTTATCCTTCTACTTTAATTAGAGCTGTCTCGTGCTCCCGTCTGCCTTGTCTCTTTCATCTCCTGTCCAACACAGATCAATTCTTCATGGCTGCAGATCCTCAGCCATCCTTTTTAAAGACATACCATTTATTTGGATGCGAGATGTTTGAGCCAAGGGATCCAGACACACAAAACACAACCATAGTTCCATACCCCCTCCTGGGATCAAACAATCCACGCTTGTGTTCTTTAGGCAGTTTAGCCGATAATACAAATAATCAAACGTCTGCCCAAAATGGGCTGGCCTGAAAGCCCAACATTTTTATGCACAGCAGCTCTTTTCTCTTCATTAATATCATTGCCTATTCATGAAGAACAATTGACCCATTGTCAGCCTTCTGATTGGTCCCTGACTGACTAACGAGCAGGCTCTGTCTGCCTAGCCTGAATATCAATATGAATTCAACTGAGAAACATGTTATTTCAATGCTAGTGAAGAAAGGATTAGGAGTTTATATTTGACTACAGGAGATCTCCCTGAGTGTCCACTCTCCCATCCGGACTGGGGATGATGCAGTGGAAAGGGTCAGAGAGCTCAAATCCCTGCTGGTGCACATCACTGAGGATCTCACATGGGAAGTACAAACAGAGCGGCTGGTGAAGAAAGCTCAACAACTCTACTACTTCCTGAGAAATCTTACGAAAGCTGGCATGGGCCCCAAAGAACTAAAGCTTTCTATAGAGGCACCACAGAGAGAATCCTAACTGGCTGTTTCACTGTCTGGTATGGTAACTGCACCGACGCCAATTGCAAAGCAATGCAGAGCGCCGTGTGGACAGTGGAAAAAATACATGTCAAAGGCTTGTCTTTGGCCTCCGGGGAGTGTGCATGTTACATTTCATGCAGATCAGTGAAATTATAGGTAAAATGTGGAAATCTTCCTCCTGGTGGAACTATAACAAGCCGTTCTGGAAAATGTGCAGCAGAGTTTCATCGTTGGCACTGGCAGCTAAGGAGGGTGTGTGCAAAGTTTGGCATCGTTTGGGTTAAGCTTGCCACATGCTTCATGCGTAGCCTCGCAATGTGTTTTGTATAAGCACTGTCTGCGTCGGCATCATAGCGGCACCATTTAATCCCCCCCCTCGGGGGAACCACCACGACGGACCCTCCCGACGGACCCCCCCCCACCCCTGCGCCATAAAACGATAAATCGATACAACTTCGACTTGACTGTCTGACAAGTCGACTTGAATAATCTCAAGTCGTTAATGCCCTAAGTCAAACTGCCAAAGATTTACATGTGGTTAATCAACTTTCCAAAATCGTGTGTGAAAACTTACAGCGATTGGTGGTGCCATCGCGGAGATACTCGTGTTTCAGACATTCAAACATTCGTTCATTCAGACGGACGGACGGACAGACATTTCCTGGATTATAGTATGGATGAGTTTTGGCCTTAACATATCACAATGCATGTGCCGTTTTGTCTGTTTTTGACTTTCTAGTCATGTAGTGTAGTCAATTAAAAACATCAGTAAACCAGAATTGAAATGTACCACGTCCCTAGATATGACAACAAACAGAATGTATAAGATGAAATCAAACCCAAATAATTCACAAATCCCCCATGTTTGCTATGTGAACAGGTCTCCTGTGGAGTGACTCCCACAGCTATTCAGTATTATTATTTGCCTTCACAGATATGCATTTCATGTGGCTTGAATGTGCCTCCTTCACAACTGCTAAAATCCCAGAGGTGATTATAGGCCTCTCAGGTCAGATTGAGAAAACATGCGTTTAAACCATTAGGAACTTAATTAATCAGAGCAGTCAGCATTACACCATGGGGTCTCAGTTAGACATTTCCCCACTGTGTGTAAAAAGAGCCCTTGGTGTGATATATCACTGTTTAATCACAGTAATCTTACAATTACACCAATCAATCAGTGCAAGGAAACTCAACACAAACAGCCTTTAGTTTAACATATGGACTTTAAAAATGTTTAATTGAATTCTGTGCAAAGCCCTTGGTGGGAGTGTTTTCTTCTGGCCTTAAGACTAGTGATGGAGCTTGTTCTTTATTTATTTTTTATAATGAGCACCTTAGGCTTATGGCTGCTCATTCCCGTCCCCGAAATATACATTTAATTTGTTTCTGATAAAGAATGTGTCCATCCAACTAAGATACGGTGTCCACAGAACTAATGTGACCATTGTTATTGCTTATTGCCGGTTGTAGCCGGTTATAATTTATTTTTCAATGGATAAAAATTGCACTTTTTTCCTAGCCGACAAGACCTGACGACCATCGATTAATAAAATCTCTCCAGTTGACCGTTCCTATTTTCAATATTATAAAAATGTGTACTAAACAAAAAGTTTCAACGTTAATGTCAACAAAAAATGCCCTATAGCCTGCAATAATAAATAGTAAACATATTTAATGAATGCTCATTAACATTATTTGTAATTAATAAGTTTGATAGGCTAATATAGCCAGGGTTGACTTCATTTTAAGACTCAAATACAGTATTTGTGCCTACAGGCAATATTTTGTATTCGTGTTTTTGGTAAAAAAAAAAAAAAATGGCTCATGTAACATAAAAGTTGTCGACTAGACTGTTAGGGTTAGTGTATATCTGACTTCTCCTTTACAAGTCTTTGGTTATTCTACAACATATTCCAGGATGTTTTTATTTTGACTACCCAATCCTGCCTATACAATTCAGGCAACTCAGAAAATGCCAGCTCCCACAAGATTTGTGTTGGCTCCTGTGGGAATTGCTGGATCCCATTCCCAATGCAAGCCTGTAGGTCAAAGGTACAGTATAAAGAAAAAAGTGAGCATCATGCAGAATTAAATAATGGGGCCAAAAGACACTGCCTCTGCATTGCGGATTGTAAACGGGCACATTTATCAATCCAGAACGCCTGCTGAGCACAGCAGTGTATGGCCAAGTTTTCAAATATTTTTCTTCCCCTTTTTCTATCTCCATTGTGTCCAGATGTGCCTGGAATACGGTTGTGTTTATTAAAGTAAACTCCTTTCATAAATACAAATATTCCCACTAAACTTGAGGTTTACAGGCAAATCTCAACATTTCCTCAACTTAATTTCCTCGACTTTTCATGCAGTGATGTTTTGGACACTGAGAGATTAGAAAGCATAAATCCTTGTTTCTTGCTTGCGTCGCCAGTGACTTATTTTCATTTTTTGAAATATTCAGCGGATCACTTTACTTGCAACGCACGCTTTTTTATACTTTTTCACTTAAAAAAAACATTTTGGTAAATGAGCAACTTAAAAACTGTCTTGGGTGTTCACATAAGCCTGAATAGACAATAAAATAACTAAAATTTATTTTGACAACGAGTCCCTTAAGCCCCTTAACCAACATGGAATAACTATCTCGGGGCACATTTCAAATACAACATCTGGTAAGGCAAATCCCATACTGTATAAACCTAGGTGGTTAAAGCGCTCTTAGTTTTCCCACATGCCTTTGGTAGCTGTAACATTGATGCGGGTGTGAATGAATAATTACCTCCACTGATATGCTGTGTTTGTGCTGAAGCCAGCTGCTGAGACAGTGCTGCAGCTGGAGGCCATGGTGCTATACTAAGGAAATGCAACTGACTCTGGTAGTAGTACTGTACTTCTGTGTGTGTGTGTGTGTGTGTGTGTGTGTGTGTGTGTGTGTGTGTGTGTGTGTGTGTGTGTGTGTTTGTGTGTGTGTGTGTGTGTGTGTGTGTGTGTTTGTGTGTGTGTGTGTGTGTGTGTGTGTGTGTGTGTGTGTGTGTGTGTGTGTGTGTGTGTGTGTGTGTGTGTGTGTGTGTGTGTGTGTGTGTGTGTGTGTGTGTGTGTGTGTGTGGTGGGGGGGGGCGGCGTTGACCATCATTAGTGCAGCTGGATTACCATCTGATACCAAGCGCCCTCAGATCTTCAAAAGAGAGAGAGGGCTTCAGCAGCTGTACGGGGAATGGCCAATGACATGAGGCATGGGTGTCAAACTCTGGCCCGCGGGCCAAATTTGGCCCGCCGTGTACGGTAATTTCATTTGGCCCTTGAGACATTATCAAATTAAAGGGGAAGACCACCCCTTTTCAACATTTTAATATGTCATTAATATACCTTAGAGATGTTGTGTGGACATGATAAATAAAAAGTTCCCCCAATTCTGTATTTCCTAAAAATCTACTGTCAAATCTCTCAGAAATTTTTGAAGATGGGTGGAATTCCCCTTTAAAAGGTTAGTTCGTTCAAACTTGGCCCGTGGCTTTGTTCAGTTTTAAATTTTGGCCCACTCTGTATCTGAGTTTGACGCCCCTGTTCAAAAGAGAGAGAGGGCTTCAGCAGCTGTACCGGGAATGGCCATGACATAAGGTCCACTTCACGTCACTTTCTGCACTGCCACATACTAGGCTGACATGCACACGCAAAACTTCAGGGACATCTGTCACATAAAAGGGTATGGCACAACCAAGTTGGGCATTCATGTGTTGTCATGGTTTTAATTTCATTGGGAGCATTACTGCATTGCTGCGACAGGACATAAGCCTTTAGGCAACAAGCACAGTGGACTCAGTCAGCACAGGACTGCAAACTAAACTCTCCTGTCCTCTCCAGGGAATAAGGAGTTACAATGACCTTTACGATGTTTTAAAGTCCATAAAATTAATGAATATGAATGAGACAGTTTGATTTCCGTACATCTTACACCAAGAATCTTGAAAGCAAGTCCTATAAGCAACTATACTCCAGAAATAAGCCTGTAACTGTTGTGTAGTAGTAGCAAGCAGGGACTAGACATCTGCACTGGATTAATTCATATTAACAAAATATTGTTGTATATGCAGGACACGTATGACTGCAGCTGTGAGTACATACATCGACATGCATATTTGTCACGTTTTATGATCCCATGGTCATACCGCAAATACTTTGACAAATTATAAATAATGATAGCAGATACTGTGCAAAGTCAAAAGCTTCAGGGAACAGATGGGGTGAAAGCGAATGGCAACTGTGCCCTTTGCCCTGTTTTTAAATGTAAGAAGGATTCGGCACCAAAGCTGGCAATTATCACTATACTTAGGTCAGGAACGATTCTAAGAGGAGTGGAAAAATAACGATATGGCTGCTTTAATTAGCTCTGTCAGTGTGCATGAACCACAAGGACCTCTTACTTAATAAAAACACAACATTCCTACATCTGTAGCAATAACTAATGAGACACAGAGGTATCTCCAGGTTTCATAGGTAAAACAACTTATACAGTTGGGTTTTGCCAGGTATAAATAAGTTTTAATGCAAGGCTCCAGTTATGCAGTGTCTTGAGAGCTTGTTTTGTCAAGCTACAAGTTTTGCATTTGGTGAGTTGAGTCTGATTCAAGACTGTGACCCCTGTAGTCATACTAACAGAAAATGCATATGGCGTGCAGATAAGACAATATTTTGCCCGCACCCATGATGATGCCAAATTAACCATAAGCAGATGTCCATCCTAGGAGGACCATGCAGCAGTAATGTCTTGTACATGCGATGTGTCCGTGACAAATGTTGTCATAAAATTGTTATATGTAATTGTATAAAATGGGTCTGCTACTGGGTATGCTTCCAGCATAGACAGTGGATGAGCCTGACATTTGGGAAAGCTACAGGATGTTTTATCTAACTAAATTGATGCTCCAAAAAAGGCTAAATAACAACAATGCAACCTGACTACTGCTTCTACATCAAATAAATATATTAATCACACCCCTTGAATGTATGAGTGATTAGCTGTCCAAATCAGCTGTGACTGGCACGTAAGACGCTCTGCCTGTCTGTCTACGTTTCTTCCCTCTTTTATCTTCCATCTGGGTGGATTGCTTACAGGCGGAATGGAATTAACCATGAACAACACAGCAGGAAGCAGCAGGAAGAGTTCTTTAGACTGTCTGACTGTTTGTTAATCTCCGTTTCAGTTCTGTGTTGTTTTAATAATGTGCACCTGTGCACACAACACCTCACTGGTGGGGGGGGGGAGCAGTCCGGGACAACTTTCTTTTTCATCCAAAGTCATTGTTGGTTGGATATCCATCTTCCATCACTTCTCATTCTACCATAGGTACGGTAGCAGGTGATTGGGTGCCTGTCAGTAGAAGGAACACTCATTGCTGTTCCAGCAGTCCTGCTGGCAGCTTCTGTATTTCATGG
Organism: Benthosema pterotum; assembly: GCA_039105355.1. NCBI lineage: Eukaryota > Metazoa > Chordata > Actinopteri > Myctophiformes > Myctophidae > Benthosema > Benthosema pterotum. The sequence continues at coordinate 29,199,454 of CM076965.1, read as the reverse complement.
TTTATCTTTGGCCTCGAAAAACATGACCATATAATCAAAAATGTCCATTTTGCTTTCAGAAATCCTGAAACGCTTAATTTCTGCTTGCTGCAATTGTGTTTGCTTGGCAAAAATTAGGCTTCATAACCGGATCAGGATGTGATAGGCATTGAGGATTATTTTAAAAGCCTATCACAAATCATTCTTGTGGCAGCTGCAGTGACAATGACACCATAATCCAGCAATATATACAATGTGCACAATAACCAGCAGTATATTTGGGGAAAGCTTAGCCATCTCAAGCCCAGTGATTCACAAAGTGGTGGCCAGTGACCCTCATGGGTCCTTGAGGGTGTTTCAGGGGGTCCCCACAAAATGTATTAATATAGCATCAGCAGCTAAAATGAATATTAACTGAATAGAGTAACTGTCTGGGTTATTCACGTGAGAGGCCAGGGTAGGCCATAAAATTACCGAAGTTCGTTTTTTAAGTAAAAGATCCCTTTCCCCAGATGAGCATAGTACAGGAAGCAGACAACACCAATACAGAGGCTACATTTTCTCTCTCACGATTTGAATTTAGAGATAGTCACTCGTGAAATATCAAGGACACTACAGGAATGTTGCCTACGGCAGTTTCAAATGTACTCTTTTGTGTGAATTTTGCTTTGATTATGCCAGCTGATTACTAGTCTTCCCCTGCCAATATATGTTGTTTTATTCCTGTTTGTATTTCAGCGCTGTTTGTTGTCACTCTCAAACAGTGATCATTACACTTTGTCACATAATCCTATAATCAAATAATCCCTGTTATGAACACAGAGAGAAATGCACATGAACAAAAAACATCTCCTGTTTATATATACAAAAAACAGTCAAGCATGACTCTTCCAGTTGTCTACACAAGTTTTATTTTACATCATAAAAGGCTAACACTTACTTCTGAAATTCCCAAAATATCGTATTGTTATAATATAATTTGGTTTGTTATTGTTTATACCACTTTATTGCCTTCAACTGTTGCACTACTGTTAGTTGTTGCTCTATTGTTTGTCTTATTGTATTATTGCACTGTGTAAGAGTGGGAAACGAATTCTATTATGTCTGGAGATACATTGGTGTGACAAATAAAAAACCTTCAACCTTGAACCTTGATGTGGAGTCAACTTTGACTTCACATAGGCTTACAGAACTTTCATTAAACTTTGACCCCTCTGTCACATGTCACTACGCCAGCAGCTGCCAGCAGCACAACAAACATATTTCAAAGGATTTCTCCTCTCTTTCTCTCCTCACATGCCTATACTGTTCCTCTACACATCCTTGCACCTGACAAGTACTGACAGCCTACAACCAATAAAATAACCATCCACAATCCATAGAGGTATAAGGCACAGATGCATCTATTTTTGGACAATTGACATTGCAGTAACAACAATCTAAATAAATAAATATTAGTAAATGAATTATAGTGAAAATAACAAAAAGAAAAACAAAATATAGTCTCAAATAGTCTATGCGTTAACATTTCCTCCAAATGGCACAGCTAAATGAGGTCATTATAGGACTAAGCCCACTATTTAAATGGATTACAAAGGGCCTACACGTGGTTCATTAAGCATACTCATTTCTGAAAGACAGCGCATGGGAATTGTCATTAGAGGACCAGACGGAAGATTTGAATATTTCCCAAGCAGGACTTAACATGCATATGCTCAAGCTCAAAAGACAAAATGGCTGCGGGGAAGCAAAGAGAAAGTCCGTGCCAAGGGTCTGGAAATGTGCTAGTGTGGTGCTGGAGAGAAGAATCTCCTGGCAAGGATGAGGCCGTGCAAAATTTGCAAAGCCTTGATTAGGAGGAATTGCCTCTGCCTCTAAGTGCAGATTTAAGAGGGACATTTCTAATGTGGGGCAAAAAGTTTTTAAATCTTTGTCACTAAGGGACAAGAGACAGAATTAAATAGTCTAAAGATGCCAGAATCTTGGGTCCAGTGCTGATCCCAAGGTTGAAGAGTCGTATAATATTTATTTATCCAATATTTTTAATAATAATAATAAATCAAATGACAACAAATAAAACAGAAAATACACTGGTAGGACTTTAGCATATTCCCTATAGATTAGTCAGCCTTGTGTTGGTATTGTGTTGGATAGGGGTTGTCTGAGCTAACCTGCCTGCATACTGGCCTAGAGGCAGGCCGCGCTTCCTGGGTTGACTCCCACTTCCTGACGACCACGGCCAAGAAATTACTCCAGGCTTTCACTTTTTATGCAGTGCTGATGGAAACGAAAAGTGAGGTATTCAGGTGGGCACCTTCTTTTATTGGTGTTTTGTTGTCCCACAATAAAAAAGTACCTTTACTTTTAATTAGCCACCAAAGCCTGCATTAAAAAAGACATAAGCACACTGCATCCCAATGTGAGCTTATATATCTGCTATTTTATTTAAGTTTGTTTATTACAAAAAGGCCAAAAAATGCGAATATTTCCCCCCACAATAATAGAACCGGTATAATCAGTTGGTGTTGGGCTCTAGGCAGAATGATGAGAGCCTTGTTTCTGTGGAATGAGGAATGTTGTGCAGCATCTCCACTCACAGGAGCTGCAAATCAGGGAACAAAAACCAAGTTTCAGGCCTGGGTTTAGGCTATAAGATCCACCTCAGCCCCTCACTGTGAACAGACCCCCAGGGGCACTGAGACACCTTACCCAATGCACTTCATATTAACTCAAATGTGCTGGGAAATGCAAATTATGGTTTAATGGTGTAAAAATGAAGATGATTTTTCTTTTTGCCGTGTGACCTGTAGTTACACTCTTAGATGATTTGCATTTAAAGTACAATGACAAAACGTGTACACTGTACGTCGGCGTCTTGCAATAAGCATGTAATACCCTAATGAGGCCAGTGTTGCGTGGAGCCTCCGAGATGAGCCTTGCGACTCGCGCACCATGTCGCCTCGCCTATTTAATTATGGGTGCTGCGTCACAAACGTGTCAGATGCCTGGCGTCGGTCGCTAATTTCAGGTCACGTTCCAGCGGTTTGATTATTTGTGTCAGCAATTAGCCAACACATTTTGAACTGTGAAGTGAGAGTCCTGCTGGGAAATAAGGACGCCAAGTACAAGTCCCCCCGGTGCGGCACCTGAATTTGGGATTTGCATAATGCCTCCAAGTGAGTGTGATAAGCCGCTCCACTGTGTACTTGTGGCCGCATGCGGCAGTCAGCGGATTTGTGTTGTCAGGGCAAACATAAAAGCCCATAAGTGAAGGGATCATGTCATTGCCAGCCTTCTGGGAGAGCGCCTGTGTGTGCAAGCACAGCCAAAGAAACAATAACAACTAAAGCAAATGTAACAATGTGACTGTGAACAAAGGTGTGCATTTTGTTTTGTTTTGTTATTTTAAGGATAAAGAAATTGCCAAAAACATATCCTGGCTGCTTTGAACATGCTGATTAGTGAGGCTAAGGGTGCTCAGGCTTATCAGCACCTCTAGTTGGGTCTGCTTTTTGCCAACGCAAACACGGCTCCCTTCAAAAGGGGGGTGGGCTGCTGCAACATTTTAGAGAGATGAGATATCACATAGCCTCAAATCTCAAAGAGACAGCTGGCAGAGTCATAAAACGGACCCAATATGAAAAGGAACCGAGAAGCCCTTCCACCCTCTAATAAAAAAAAACACTCTTACTCTCTCTTTTTCGCTCTTCCTTCATTCCAGTAAAATATTACATGCGGACACTTACAGTATCTCTCTCCCCTCTGGCCTTGTAGTGGGACGGCTTTCAGCCATTTTATTTTCCCTCGGCCGGTAAAGGTACAGCCACCTCTGACCTCAGCTGTCAGCACAGTGCTGAGCAGAGAACACAGAAGGGCTGGAGGCCAATAAAGTAAACAGACCGTACAGGTTCATATGTCCGGCTGGAACCGTGCCAAAGCATCGAGTGTACACACACTCCCAATGCTGGAGCCAGCAACAGGCTCATGCACACGCACGGTCATAAATTAGTGTGCGACACATGTCTGGAAAGTGATACATTTATAGGTAAATTAATATGCATATGGTGTGACTGTTTTTCTTATCAACTGCTGTGCAGTTAGCCCTGAAAAATGTTTTCCCTCATTGACGCCAGATGAAAACGAGGGAGAAATGAACTACTTGGGCAGTGGCACCAGCAGGAATACTGTAGATAAAAACGGGTATTGAGACAAGATGGATGGCTCAAATTAGACAGCCGCGAGCAAGTCTATTAATATGGACATGCGATCGTTTGGCACACTGTCTGTGTCTCTGACAGAGATTAAACCGTGAAAATCTACTTTTTTTGTACAATGAAAAACTGCAATACTAAGATGAACACCCATCATCCCCTGCAGATTTCGGCTGCCACACATCTGTGCAGACTCATGTCAACATAATGGGCTACTGTGACGCACACAGCTTGCATGAAGCTGCAGCCTTTGATGTTTGGTTGCTGCAACAGTGAAAGTGACCTCAATCCATAGCCATAACAGTGTGAATGAGATGAAAAATTCTGGAGTCTTCTCACAGATACTTTCCTCCAAAACATACACTGGCACACAAAATAAATAGTATGTCTAGGTCTATTAAATCTGAGCCACGCGACAATAGACACTAGACAGTAGACGCACACACACAGTGAGCGCATGCACTCAAGTGTGCACGCGTGGGCGTGTGTGCGCCTGCCTGTGCATGTGTGTGGAGGAGTAAAGTTTTACTGAAAGCAGGAACAGCCGTATTGGCTGTGTATCAGGGATGGTCAAATGGACTTTTTTCCCCAGGCCCACTGACAGACAACTTTTCTCAAATAATAAAGTATTCAATGTTACCCTGTGACTCACCAAGACAGCACCGAGCCAGGACTTTCTTCTCTCTATTCTGTTTTCTTGACATCAGAAGTAGATGACAAGCAAGCTCCAATAATTCAGTTGCTTCACAACTCCCCTAGTCAAAGAGATGTCTTTCTCCCCCATGTCCCCTCAGTCTCCTTCATGCTTTCTCCCTTTCGCTTTGTAATGTAGAATATGCTCTGAAGCCATGCAGCTGCAGCTAGAAAGTCACTTTCTCTCTGTGTCTCTCGCGGAAGTATGGCATTTCCGATAAGGCGAAACGGACTGTGGACTTTATTTTACATTTGTTGGTTGTCATTCAGTGCCATCAATATCTTTAATGTCACCACTCACCACCTATACCTATTGAGCCCGATAATGGAGTGACAAATCATCCAACCTAACATCTGGTCTCGGACCTGCTTGAATAATAATAACCACAAAAACAAACAAATAAAAACTGCACTGCAGAAATGAAGTAAGTGACAAGTGGGAGGGCAGATTTGTCACAGAGACAGACAGGTAACAGAAGGAGTCAAACTGATTGATGGCGATGATGAAGCTGCTCTGGCATTTCTTGTAATTGGAACAGATGCATACAGACAGGTTGTCACTTTTTTTTTAAAGTAAGCACATACCCAGTGTTTGCATTTAATGCAATGTACAGTACAAACGCTTCAGAGTACATTAAATCTATCCAATATTATATAAAGTTGTGTTCCACTAATTTGGGCTGTGTGTGTGTGTGTGTGTGTGTGTGTGTGTGTGTGTGTGTGTGTGTGTGTGTGTGTGTGTGTGTGTGTGTGTGTGTGTGTGTGTGTGTGGCCCTTGTAGTGGCGGTCACACCTGATTTGATTTGTTCTGACAAGAGATTCAGGCTGCCAATTTATTCCTCCCCACACACATTTGTGTATTGTCACTGCTGCTGTATCCTACTGGCTCTCCTGACAGTGAGGCGCCGCCACTGGGAGGACATAGACTATTAGAGCAGACACTGTTCCCAAACCTTTTCACGTGAAAGACGCCCAAATTGACATTAAGGAGCCTGGCCATTTGAAAAGACGGCGTATGCAAGCCACCCCCCCCCCCCCCCCATAAGAGAAGGTTTTTACAGCTCTAGCTGAGATTCTCAGCCATTTCAATTTCTAGGGCCCTCGGTTTGATAAAATAGCCCAATTGAATGGCATTTCTATCTGGAAAACCAATGTATTGTGTCAGCAAGGCTTGTGGAATTTTGAAGGACGCAAGCCATCCCAACTGTTTGAGATGCTGCCGCATAGGAAACGCTTTTGCAATCTCAAAGACACTGGAAATACATTAAGATTGCAAAAAAGCTTCTTTCCCCGAATAATCAGAGTCATGAACAGACCGATAAGAACCAGAGTGATACCAGGCCAAGGAAAACGTTACCCCTCCTTTCACATACTGTATATATATATTAGGGCTGTTGAATGATTAAAATTTTTAATCAAATTAATCACAGCTTCAAAATTAATTTAATCATGATTAATCACCAATTGAACTATGTCCAAAATATGCATGTTTTCCTGTACAGGATTCCAACATTTAAAAAAGAAACAGAATCTGTGGAAAAAAATAACCATTTATGTTTAAAATATTTATCAAAATAGGTGATCTACAAGCCCTCAATGCTTGTAGATCCTCCAGCTATACCATATGGCTCTGGTTACAGGGAGACACACAGCAATATGCCTCCGTAAAACCCTGCTCTACCCATCTCTTTCAATGAGAAAATGCTCAGTGAGTTGAGTCAGTGTGAACATTGTGAATCAGTGTGAAATTTTTTAATCAGATTAATCAACAAAATTAATTTAATCCCATTAATTAACTATTTTCAACAGCCTTAATATATATATATATATATATATATATATATATATATATATATATATATATATATATATATATATATATATATATATATATATATATATATATATATATATATATATATATATATACACTCAACAAAAATATAAACGCAACACTTTTGTTTTTGCTCCCATTTTTCAGGGGATGGACTTAAAGACCTAAAATTCATTCCAGATATACAATATAACCATTTCTCTCAAACACTGTTCACAAATCTGCCTAAATGTGCGATATTGAGCACTTCTGCTTTGTTAAGATAATCCATCCCACCTCACAGGTGTGCCACATTAAGATGCAGGTGTGACATCATGATTAGTGCACAGGTGTACCCCAGACTCTCCACAACAAAAAGACACCCTGAAATGTGCAATTTTCTTTTGCCTTATTGGGTTTATGGGCCTCCGAACCAGTCAGTATCTGGTGTGACCACCATTTGCCTCATGCAGTGCAACACATCTTCTTCGCATAGAGTTGATCAGATTGTCAATTGTGGCCTGTGGAATGTTGGTCCACTCCTCTTCAATGGCTATGTGAAGTTGCTGGATATTAGTGGGAACTGTTACACACTGTAAAAATGGTAATAACACAATATTACCACATTATTACCATTTCGACAGCGCATACCAGTTCCCACTAATATCCAGCAACTTCACATAGCCAGTGAAGAGGAGTGGAGCAACATTCCACAGGCCACAATTGACAATCTGATCAACTCTATGTGAAGAAGATGTGTTGCACTGCATGAGGCAAATGGTGGTCACACCAGATACTGACTGGTTCGGAGGCCCATAAACCTAATAAGGCAAAAGAAAATTGCACATTTCAGGGTGTCTTTTTGTTGTGGAGAGTCTGGGGTACACCTGTGCACTAATCATGATGTCACACCTGCATCTTAATGTGGCACACCTGTGAGGTGGGATGGATTATCTTAACAAAGCAGAAGTGCTCAATATCGCACATTTAGGCAGATTTGTGAACAGTGTTTGAGAGAAATGGTTATATTGTATATCTGGAATGAATTTTAGGTCTTTAAGTCCATCCCCTGAAAAATGGGAGCAAAAACAAAAGTGTTGCGTTTATATTTTTGTTGAGTGTATATATATATATATATATATATATATATATATATATATATATATATATATATATATATATATATATATATATATATATATATATATATATATATATATATTTTTTTTTTTTTTTTTTTCTCTCATTAGGGCCCCCCAGACCCTACATTGGGAACCTCTGGATTAGAGCCTTGGTCCTGCTCCTTGCTGACAGATGCCAGCCCAGCACATAGGACACTGTACAGTACATGCAGTGGCAAATTGCATCTTCCATACCTGGCCTCTTTCCCCTGAACTCAGGGCCAATTGTTTTGTCTATAGACAAAGCTGGGTGCACTAAGGTGGATTTAAACAGGGATGGTTTAACTCCATAAGAACGTGGCAGAAACGTTTAAGCTGGCCGTTGGTGAAATGGCTCTGCAGACCATCAAAAACCACTTTACTGTTTGCTCACTCATGTCTCCAAGCAGAGAAGAGGATGGGACAGGAGGACACAACGCTGTGCTACAAACTGCAGCTCCCGGGGAGGGCAGAGTGCATACCGCAGGCTGTGCTTTCAGACTGCTGGCCGGCTGTCGTTTCCCCTTATCTGCTCTCTCACACTGTTCTAGGAAGAGCGGGTAATAGCAGTGCTTTGGGCTGACACTAATGTTGTTCGCCAATGTGGCGTGGAGAGGAACAATGTGGGGCCCAAACCGCACAACCTTCCGCCAAATACGAAAACATGATGATGCTAATTCCAAATGGAATGGAAAAAACATTCTAACGCATACAAACACACACACATGCACAGTTTGCACACACACTAATGGTGTATTCAATATATGGTTTTCGCAATATATCAATCGAGCATCTGGACGATAGGTATATCGTCAAGAGGCTGCTATATCGATATGCCAATAAATGGCATTAATTATCTGGTGACAAACGTATTACACGTATGGCCGGTATACAACGTATAACGATAAATTGATATATAGATATACAGTACATCATATCGTGGCCTCTCAATCATGATACATACTGTATTGTGAGATTGCGAGCAACATCCACCCCACACACACACACACAGCTAAACGGGTTACGTTTCGAGGGCATTAAGTAAGATCCACTATCCGGGGCATAATGCAAACTACTGGTGCAGTAAACCATTTTGGAATGGCCTGAATGCTTGGTAGCTGGTATTGCTGCTTCAGCGTTGCTGGTAGGTGGGGGGTCCGTTCGGAGCATGCAGATTGCTTGACCCCCTGAAGTGCTGCTCACAGCATTGTATGGCCGCTTGCATACAATGTTCCCAAGAACTGTTCATTCCAATCCACTTCACACTCCCACGAGTGCTCAGCAACGACACCTGCCAAGAGTGAAGTCGTTCGTTCGGATGAACAGTTTTGGAGTTATGCGATGGCCAGGCAAGCACACGTATACTGCAGTATAGAATTTAATTAATAAAATCAGTTACACTAAATTATTCATCCATTTCTATAGTGCTAACCTCCATGTACTGTACAGTACTACAGTAGTATTTTCACATTGACAGACATGGGCCTATATGGGAAATCTCTCGCTCTCCTCCTGCCTGCTCTCTTATCTTATGGTACTCTTTGTGCTATACTATATACTGTACCAGTGTCCTTATGTTGCCGTAATGAAAAATGCTCTGAAAAATGCTCTATATTGTGGTAGCTACAAAAAAGAGAGAAGGGCATATAATAATACTCTGTTGCTGAAAGCCTGCAATCTAGGATAGCTGAAAATGATATACCCAAAGTCTGTTGATAATACAAAACATACCTAAGATCAGAAGAGAGACCAATTTGCAACCGCAACCCTGTTATAAATTTGTCTTGACAGATGAACCAAACGGTTGCAACCGCTGGCCAAAACTGTCGTGACCGCTCCCTACTAAACCTAACCATAACATAACCTCAGTACAACCTATGCCTGAACCTAACCTTAACCCCTGACCGTTACATCCACCAGGGGCGGATGTAACATGTCCCATTTGGGGGGGGCAAGAGAACATGTTGGTATGGGGGCGGCTTCATCCCCTGTGTCGCTTCGTGCCACGGGTGATGAAGCCGCACCCATACCATTTTCGGTTACATGACTTTTATTAGGCAAGTAAAGCATCAATAATAACATCAGTTGTTGTTGAAGTTGCAACAGACACGCAGCATCCATAAAGCTAAAGGTCTGACTCAGAGAGTTTTCTGTTTTCAATGATGAAATGCTGTTGGTTTAGTGGCGACACAGCTGTAGTTAGTTAGTAGCAGTAGTAGTGTTTCAAATCATTTTAAATATAAGCACTTTAATTTGAAATATCTTGGGTTGTTTTGCATGGCATCGTGTTTGGGGGGGCAGACTGGGTATTTAGGGGGGCATTGCCCCCCCCCCCCCCCCCCCCATGCCCATGCAAAAGAGTTGCGACCGTTAAGTAAGTAAAGAAACACAAACACAATGTCAAATTAAAAACAGCTTGCAGAACAGAATTACATGGTCAAGCATAACATGAAACAACCAAACAGTAAAGCAGGATGCTGATTGTGCGTTTTTTTTTATCTCAAGACTCTGCATAACACTCTGATAAATCACCAATACTGCAACAAGAGCAATAAACTCATCAACAGCCGTTTCTTAATTTACTGGGGAGCTTTTATCTCCATTTCATAATACTTTTTTATGCTGTCAGTTTGTGTGGTCGTGAGCCTAAGTGATGAGTTAGCCTCATTGAGTATGCTACCATATGGTAATGGTGTTTACTTCGTTTATAGCCTAGATGAGTCCAAAGCCCACCTCACTGCTGCCAAATCTTTTTTGTTTTCCCCATTCTGCTCTCTCACTGTGTTACAGGCAGCAACATGGAATGGACTCTGCTGCGATCAACACTGAACAGCATGCAGCAATGTAGTAAAAATCAAATTTTACACTGCTGAGTTTAATGAGCACTATGTACTTGACTGAATGGTGCCCGTGATTTTTGTATCCCATTTTCTTCACCCATGAAGTGTAACGTAATCCTGGGCGGTACACTCCCTCTGCCAACATGGAGAGAGCAGCGGAGCAACTTTATGCTTCCTTGAATGCAAGAGGAGCCCAACCCGCTTCTTTGGATCATGTTATTCCAACTTGTCTCTTTCCCCTCCATCAGGTTGGATACTAGTACCTTTCTAAGGGCATTCCTGATACCCAACGGTCTTCTCTACTCCAGTACATCACACATCCCCATCTCGGTCCATGCATACAGGGTGACTGGGAACAGCTGAGACACTATGAGGTGTGGTCTTGCCTAACTATACCACAGTCTCCGATTGCTAGTGTATAGTGTCTGAAACTGCACCTTCCAACGGCAGAGAGCAGAAGCGCGTTATCAGTTTGTCATTTCCATTCACGAAAATCCATTTTAAAATACCTTTACATTTGATTTCTGATTTTCTATTTCTATTTCAGATCCCCAGATCATTTTCAGAGCTTCCATTTTCCAGACTGTCTGATGAAAGCTTTTGAAAAGTATGCGGGGCAACAGACTATCAGAGTGTATTAACACCATAAAATTGCATGTCTGAGTTATATAAATAACTAAAAGAAAGAAACTAAAAGGTCATGTACTGTACCTGCATCAATAATTATTTATACTGTGATCAAACTGAATTGCAGAGTTGCAGACCAAAAGCAAAACGCAAGACTGTGAATTTGAAATCAAATTGCAATATCTGTTAAATCTGGCAACACACACCATGATCACAGCAGCAAGAGTGAGAAGAACTTATGTACACATAAAACACAAAGGCTCATGGGAATGTGTAAACAGCTGGATAGCTAAGCTGATTTTCCCCTACAGCTACCCCTATGAGAGCAAACCAGATTATAAACAAATCACCATATTAAACTACACAAAACAAAAAAATCAACACTATATTATAGATTAATAATGAACTATATTTTAACTGACATAATTCCATTGCTATCAACCAGTATGTTATGTTTCATTTTGGAAATACATTTCTTTGCACATTTACCGGTATGTGGTAGTGTCACATGGTTGATCTCTAACTAGTGAAATGGGAGGCATTATGATTCTATGGGTGTGTCAGGTAGGTGGTGGTTACCTATTATATGGACAAACTCTTTCATCAGAGCCGACTCACCACTGAGGTTGATGCTTCCCTTCAGTTGAGGCTAACACATTAGACTAATTTTAAACTAACCCGGACGAAAACAGCATTTATTTAAGCCCCCCAGACAACTTCTGCAATGCGCAAATGTATGGAGATAAATGGACACGGAGCAACCGTACGCCTTAACATAAGTGGTTAAATGTAAATGTTGCATTTACGTGGCTTCAGCGAGGAGCAAAGAGCAGGAGTATTGTGACAGGGAAAACGGTGAAGAATGAACTGGAAGTGCAAGCTCCCACTGAGTCATATTGCTGAGTAGAGGAGAAGAATGGACTGCAGTGAGAGCTGGGACGTGTACAGAAATAAATAAAGAAAGCAAAAACCAACAAAAATCCAACCTCGCTGACAACAACACAACATGGGGTGCATCCATACTCAACATGACACAAAAAGCCATATGTCACAACAAGTCATTTTGCCCGGCAGGTTCTTTCAGTGTTCTATACCTTGTTTTGACGGCATCCTGACCACCCCTGTGTCTTTCAGGTGAACATGGCATGGGGAGGTGTCTATCAATTACTAATACATTATGAATGAGAACACTGACCTTGAGCTCTGCTGGAGGTGTGAGCATGCTTATAGTATAATCACTGACATCATTACTCAAGACTTCAAGAGGAGTGCGTGTGTGTGTGCGTCGCGTGCGTGCGTGCGTGCGTGCGTGCGTGCGTGCGTGCGTGCGTGTGTGTGTGTGTGTGTGCGCGTGCGCGCGCACAAAATGGCCACTATACGGAATTCTGTGCTCTACTATATTGTCATTGTACTGGAAACGAGAGACAGAATCCTAACCCCTGATTTGTTGATGAAGTTACTGGAACTGTAAATTTGACAATGACGTGTATATCCGCCACTATCCCTCCAAACTTTTTTTTTTAACCCTTAGGCAATCAATTCTGCCCTAGCACAATCCTTCCCCAGTGTCAGCCCCAAGGCTCAAAGTCATGCAGCAAAATGAGAGGTACATCAGGTTTGGTATGAGCAGATATATTATGGTGCACTGACGCACATCCAGGTGGAGGTGCTGGAAGCCATGAAGATATTGTACAATAATAAAGACAGAAAACCTCCCACTGCTTTTCCCCTAGAAAAGAACGCACACTCCAACGATGATGGACAAGACTTAAGACTTCATTATCATATATTTTCTGCTATTTCCATAATGCCTCTTGAGACGAGTGCAAGTGATGCACTGGTAAACAGAGCAGAGGTCAGCCAGTACTACAGTACATTCATCTATATTGCTTCCAAGCAACAGTCGGCTGGTGCTTTTTCAAGTCACGATGGAAACACTTCATGTATCACACCTGTCTCAACATTTCCCTTCGTGTACTGTTTAGAAATATTTGTTGTGTTTTTCAGGCAAGTGTAGTTGTTTAGTTTGTTTCAAACTCTAGACACGTTAAGCATCTATTAGTCATGAGATGCCCTGCAATATCACATTAGTAAAGGACCTGTTATAAATCCTACAGAACGAATGGACCACTATGTGAATATCAATGAGCTCTCTGTTTAATGTGGCTTAATGATTCAATCATGCCATGGCTTAGCTGCGCCTAGCACCACCGCACCATAAGCATACAGTAAGCCTTTCAAATTATAAGCATAACAAGCTGAATAGCCAAAACAAAATTCAGGCTGCATAATTCATAAAGGGAGTATCGGGACGTTTTCGGTTTGCTAGTGCTCCCCAATGACCAGACAAGCCTTTTATGAAGAACACCAAGGACATTACGCTCCTGAGAATGCAGGGAATGGAGATATAAAAGCCTAGAAGTATGGCTACAACTCTAGAAGTGTCAAGTGTTAAGGCTGGATTTTCATTCAATGTATTAATCTTTAAACAGCTCCCGTTATTAATGCCGACCCCAACAAACTTCTAACAATAGTACCATTAATGTAAGTCAGCACTCAGCAGCATGTCTCCATTGATGATTGGCTGACAAAGATACTTTAATGATGTGTGATTTACTTGCACTAGCAGAGCAAGCGAAAGTACTGTTTTCAGTTTGTGATCGTCGGATGGGGGGACCGCTGGGAACAAACTTTGATACAATAGGCTGGTTTAGGTGATGTAATTGAGATACCATTTGGTGTTGGGTTGGAAGTAGGTAACGCATGTATAGTATGTATATGCATACAGTACATAGATGTGTATATTTTGTATGTATATGGTATGTATGACAACGAAAGCAAGTTACGTCAAATCTAGTAAAAAAAGAGATTGCTCGGTTGTGGGCGGGGTGAGCAGATGGAAAACCTGCCTATTAGTTGGTGGGATTAGATAATGGTGTATGGTGATCTCATTATAAGTATTACCATAGGTATTTTCTCCTGGAGGTGTCGGGGGTACTTGTGCTCTGCTTGCTCGCTCTGCTTGTGCACAAGTGGGCCATGTATTGCCTGCTTGTGTGCAATGCGCAAGTTGGGACTCGACAGATGCAGTGCTAGGTATTTATTATAGTTCTTTTCAAGCCAGATATTTCAAAATTGAGCACCACCCCAGATGGCAGACCCCAGATTAGTGTGAAATTTGTCAACAAGGCACACAGAGAACTAATATTTGGCTTTATGCACAACTGGGCTGTGGAGCTCGTAGGCGAACGGTTAAGCTTAGATCCCAGGCTCTGCTTTCTCGAAAGGAAAGAACATTTCAGTAAAAAGTAGAGACAAAATTAATGATAGTCAATAGTGTCCAGTCCAAATTATCTACTGTATGTATATACAGTATATTATGCAGTGCACATACTGTATATACCATACCTCAGGCAATGCTTAATACACTTTTCCTCCAATTTTGCTCATGCATATAAATTGTTTTCTATTTTTTGTTCATACCTGTTCTAAACAACATGGACAGATATGAGACATGGTCATATCACAGTTTGACTACACTCATTCTATCCGCTGTTTCAAATGAGAGATTCTCCATTCCAGAGTGTTAGACGGAGACTAGTGATGGCTTTATAGGACAGGCTTAATCAACTGAACCTCCGGGGTGCCCGAGAAATAACGCACTCCGACTGTCTGGGTCCTTCGAGGTACAAATTATTCTCTGCAGAAGAAGCATAGTAAAAGGGGAATGATGGTGTTAAAGATTGATGGTGTACATGAGGCAGACTAGAGGCTATCCATTGCACCACTAATCAACATGTACAAGATTACTTGTTTTGATGGAATGCTCACAACATGTCATGGAGCCATGAATCACGATAATGAAGACAGGGAAGAAGAGCTGTATGCTTTTTAAAAATGAAGACAACGCATGAATGAACACATAATCAACCTTCATGTGGCCACTGTAGCCATTAGGATAAATGACTAAAAGTGAACATGATGAGAAACAAAGATAACACAAAGAGCATCTAAAGGCTATTTTCCCGTCATCATTGCTTACAATAAACATGTCCAATCTTGCACAAATCGCTCCAGTGAAACCTTTAATTTGTGCCACTCAATGTATAAACATAATATACCACCCAGCAGCAGTTGAACACACTTCCAGGCACGGCCGCACGCAGCATAATATACTTTTTACTAGAGCAAGGCAAGGCTGTTAAACTAAAGTTTAATTGAATTGTTTTAAGTGACTAAATATGTGAACATGCAAATCACTGCTTCTTTCGCACTGATGGCTACAAAGACATACTGTGCGCGGTGGGCAGACGTGGAAAAACAGTCATGCACACATTCATAGGACGCAATATCCATAAATCATCATCATATAAGTTCTGTTGCAACCAAAGGTGAATTATTTACAGTCTATCCGCCACATCACAAAGCATACCTAATAATTGTGCTGGTTCCTGAGGGCATTTATTCACAGCTATACTATTTGTAACCGTTGAGCAGAGAGTTAAGTACCCGCACTTGGCAAATGCATTCTCCACGGTTAGTGTCGCTTGGTGGAGATGCTTTTATCCAGTACAATTCATTACATCATTATGTGCTTTATAGTACAATGGGCACAATACATTGTACTATTTGTTAAAAGCTACAATGAGAAACTGGTGTCAGTATAGCTCAGTCCTCCAACAAGGTGATTTTCCTATATGTTTGTGGGGTGCTTCTGGCACCATGTCCTCCTTTGGCCCTTCTTGGTGCAACAGTTTAGTCACTCACTGCTTTATGTTAATATAGGCAAAGCAATAGCAGCTTTATATACCGTACAATATAGATATTAGCTATATAGAGGCCTTGGGGTCTGCGGGGAGCTGGGACCTGGCTGGCCGGCAGCTCCACCTGCGTGGTAGTATTTATTCTCTCTGGCTGTGTCTCCGACAAACACGCTGCTATGTTGCTGCAATTAATACAACATTTCATGTCACTAATAAGCTGTGTAAAATGTAGTTCATTGGGAGGCAAAGGGAGACACTTTAGTGGGAAGGTCCTTTCATGGCACAGGAAGGAAATGGAGGGTTTTAAACTGGGCTGTTTATTATACACTGTAGTGTTTACTGCTGCACATACAGACGTACTGCTTTAGTCTATTTGGTGTTGAGGTGAACAGTTTTAGCACTGCTGGTCTAGTTGAGTTTTTATTCTTTTAACAGTCAAAACAAGACATAAAATGAGAGACGGCGAGATTCAATAGTGTCCAACAACCAGGTTGCAACCTGCTCCTGACTATTTTTTTACAAGTCATAACCATGTTCTTACTAGTCACGACTAGATTCTGATCGTGACAAGGTTGCTTATGGTTACGACTCGTAAGCAACTAGTTGAAACCTGATTGCAACTAGTTTCTCATGGTCACGACTAGTAAGTGACTAGTTGCAACCTTGATGTGAATAGTTGCAGCTGGTTGCAACTAGTTTACAGTTGCAATATACCCTGACCCTTACCCTAACCCATACCCGTACACTAAGTAACTAGTCAACCAGGTCGCAACCTGGTTGCAACTATTAAGCACCTCGTCGCGACCTGGTCATTGGTCGCTACTGGATCTCGCCCTTCCTGCATAAGATTAGCGCATACACTAAAGAGAGGACAAGGGGGCCGTGGAACATAAGACACGCAACTGCAACTGATGGAGACTTTGCAATTAAGCAAAAAGAGCGAACAGAAAGGGATGTGTTATAGTTTTGTTTTCCAAAATCTGGGAAGCCCTGCATTAGTCTATAAATAGGATACCAATACACACACATGGTGGCGGAAACCATACAAGGCATAACCACACATACATTTTTGACAGGCCATGCCCACTGTCATGCTTCTTTATACCGATCACTATGAAAAGTAAATGAGTTCTTCCTTGGTCTAGGACTGTTCAAACGTGCCCATCGAGTTTTCAGAAAATCCCGTCATAACTGCTCAAGATATCCTGCTGCTAAGAGACAGACAGAAGAGGGGAAAAAGGTAACATTAGCTCCTTGGTGGAGGTAATTATTTTAATTAGATGGATTCATTGCAACCCCATTCCAAGTTAGTAGTTATTTTCAGCATGGGGCAACATCTTACAACAGTCAGAGCATAAATTCAGCCCAACCCTCAGAGTAGAGTTGAAAAGAAGACCACTGTATCCAACACTTCAATGTTCCCATGCACACGCACATGCACGCACACACACACACACACAAACACACACACACACACACACACACACACACACACACACACACACACACACACACACACACACACACACGCACACACACACACACACAAACACACACACACACACCTCTGTTACGCAGCATCATCACAATCACAGTGGGGGGGTAGACGGCAGAGTGGAGCGCCATTTATCCAGTCAGAGGTCAAGATCTGAGCTCCTCTCTGATGTGGTCATGACAGAGGCTGACTGAGGACATCTGCATTAGCAAACCAGATAACCTTCCACAAAGCCTGCTGCTCTAAGAACCAGACCTGGCCTTAACCCTGCATGGGCATTCATGCTGCTCTAAGAACCAGGGACTACCTGTGCCGTCAATCAAAAAGAACTCTTGGGGGTGGGGAGTGGGGGCCCTGCCTTATCATTATTTTCAAAGCTTTGCCGGAGGATATGGCCGAGGGTCCCGCGGTTAAGGTTTGGTACAGAGACAGGTCCAATGCTGTGCTGCTGCTGTGTTACAACACAATTTCACCACTAAAACATGTGTTTTGTTGTTGTTTTTGTATCTACGTTCTAAACGTTATTATTCTTTTATTCCAGATTAGTTAGACTGCACATCTTGGGAGATAAGAGCCCACAATGCATATTGCCTAATTTCAGCAAATGTATTTAATATTGAGCCAAAAACTAGAGAGCCTGGAGTCTGCTCAAGAAATGATAGGGTTTAAATCAGTGGTTTTCAACCAGTGGTCCGGGGACCACCAGTGGTCCCTGAGAGGGTTCCAGATGGTCCCCAGATAAGTTGGTTAACCAAATGTAACTCTTTGAGAGCGTAAAAATGAAAACAAATGGACCCTTGCGGGTCCACTTTCAAGAGTTAAAATATTCAACATATTAACACAATTGGAAGATTAATGGTCATTTTGGTCTGTATGTTTGCCTGTTTTGTTTCCCAAAATCCAGCCAAAAGCAAAATAAATCTTCAGTTATGGGTTCTGTGGGGCTAAAATGTCCTCAACTGGTGATCCGTGGCTCAAATGCTGAATAAATGGTGGGGCCTGGTATCAAAAAGGTTGAAAACCACTGGTTTAAATGCTTAACAAAAGCATCCACAACACACAGAAACATGTTGACCACATCTGTCATCCTGACTATCCACGCTTACAGAGCGTGTGACAAAGGTGGTACATGAGAAGGGACAAGATTTATGTTTTGCATAAGGAAGGTGAGGCTGTAAAGAAGACAGCCATATATCTACCCTGTACCAGAGGCACCAAGCCTGCTCTAAATGGTAATGGTGCATTTATATAGCGCCTTTATCCAAGGTGCTTTACATAGATTGTTCACCACAGCCACCCATTCACACACACATTCATACACTTATGGTGGCGGAAACCATGCAAGGCACAACCAGCACATCAGGGGCAATTAGGGGTTCAGTGTCTTACTCAAGGACCCTTTGACATTAACACTGCACATCCTAGCAGCAATAAGGGTTTAAACCGAGAATGTGAGTAAAGTACATAATTTGAACATACTTAACTGTTTTGTTTGCCTTCTGTTTTTATACTTCTTTTTTATGATGCCATTCATGCCTTAATATTCACGTTCTTAGATTATTTAGACTCAAACGTTGTATGGTCGCTGTCACTGGTCAGTCTGCTCTGCACACTAAATTAAATTAAAGTATTTTGGTGCAGGACTTGCATATGGTGATGGTTCATTCCACTTCTGCAGCGCACAGCATTGTACTCTACAATGATCAATACTTCCAGACTTTTAATAGATTGTTATACCGTTATGTTTACTTAAAGTACTTCACCAGAGGTAGGATTAGGATATAGCACCTCCCTATAATTCTTTACCTAAACGGTGCTCGGACAAGTAAAGACAGACAATTTATACAGTGATTATAAATTAAGCTGTCCACTGCTTAATTAACCAATCAATGTTTCGCACCGCAGCTTCAAGCACTTCATGGCAAATCCATAATTTTAGACTTGGCGATCTTAAACTCTCTGCACACATAAGGCAGTTGAGTTTCATTTGAGTTGCACATTTTAAAGTTAAGTGCCACTCTCTTACTCCCTCAGTACAATAATTGTGTTATTGCTGAATGATACTTTTAGCTGAATGAAATTATGTGTAACCACACACACAGATGAGTGGAACGGGTACTCTGATGCGGGCACAATGGGTACAATGCATAGCCTGGCTGTACATGGATCTACAACTCTGGGCTCTACAACAAGGTACCAAATTAGACAAGTAAAAAACTGAAATGACAGGCATAGCATTTGGCACTAAAATGTTGTATAAATTAATTCAGTTCTTGAGCTTCTATAATACTTTGTAAATTACCATGCAAACCAGGCTTCGGTTGGGTGCACAGGTTATTCCTACACTTTGTAATCCTACCAAAGGAGTTGGGATTTGTGCCAGCCTGAGGGAAAGTCGTGCCCGAGGAAAAAAAAACAAAAGAAAAAAACCCTCTGAAGTATTCATTCTGATTCAATGACAATACGGTATCACATTACAATTGTCTCCTGACGAGTGACCTGTTATACTGAGAGAGAGGGAGAGAGAGAGAGAGAGAGAGAGAGAGAGAGAGAGAATGTGTACTTGCGCATGTGTGAGTGCGTGCATGTGTTTTGCTTTTCTGTCTTTATTGATAGTTTTTCAGTGAATGATGGACAGGAAAGAGTGACAGACGCAGCAAAGGCCACAGGGATTGGAACTCAGTCAAATCCGCCATGCCCTGTCAGGCTACACTGAGCCGTGATGCCTGGACAGCCAGGCCAACGATGTGGGACCGAGTTGTGTTGATTTCGGTGCTCTTGCAACAGATGACAGAATTTCAGGGAAAAAGGTTTGAAAACTGACTGAAAGCACAGAGGAAGTACCGCTCAAAGCCAACAAGAGCCGCTGCTGTGGCAAACGTGAACTGTGCATGCCGCTTGAACAGTGCACTGGAAGACAGACAGCCTCCCGAGCTACAGAGCACACGTTATTGGTGCCAGAAAGCGTTTTATTATAAGATCTATTATCCCTGAACACAGCAACTTTGGGGAGACATTTCTAACTTTGACAGCAGATAGATGACACCTTCAATTAGACAGCTTACTCTGACTGTGTCGTTAAGACTGGGAGTGGGGAGGCTGCTAATGGATGGCAGCACTCCTCAGGCCTCCTGGCAAATGGTTGGATCATCCCAAGGCATTTTTCATCAGCTTTATCACCGCCTGCAAGTTAAGAGCCATCTATTCTGACAAATGATCTGCTTGAAAATGGGCTTTTAATACAATATTTGGCAGTAAGGGAACAATGCAACAGTGGCTTTATATAATCTGAAAGGAACAAATAAATGAGCTTCAACAACTGAGGCAAAATAAGTTGTCAGAAATTGTCCACTAGAAGTAATTGAGACAAAAGGATTGCCTCTAATTGTTGTCATATTGCAACACAAAGATTTAATTGCAGCTCATCATCTGAATGCTTGACAAAATGTTAATAATGCTAGTTATGGAAATTAGTACTTATTATACAGTTTGACCCTATTATCAAAATATATATTAATGAATTAATCCCCCTTTCTTTCTTCCACACAAATGAATAAAGGGTTACAGCCTGCTCATCAACAGCCTCATGAAAACTATAATAATTGGTGAGATATCAATCCAAGACGGGTACAACCCAAGAGACACACACACGCACGCACGCACGCACGCACGCGCACGCACGCACACGCACACGCACACGCACACGCACACACACACACACACACACACACACACACACTCTCCAACATTCTTGGAGAAGAATTGGATTATCAATCACCTAAGCCTGCTCTCTCTACTCTGCAATCAACTGTGAAACAAAATGGGAAGATAGACATTGAAGAGATCCTTCCCAAAGGGAAAAAAGTCATATGTGATTATTCTTCTGTGAAATAGCTTTCATTATTACAGAGTCAGACATTATCTGGTCTTTCGGCAGGGGTGCAGTCAGAGTAAAATGTAGCCTCGATTTGGCCAAGGCCAGTGATAGGTTGTGTCAGTGTCCTTTGCCACAAGTAGATAGCTTGCCTCTCTGCTATCTTGTCTGTGTGCTTTATTCCCCAAAAGGCTTAGAAATGTACACAGATCACTTTTCTAATCAAAGCGGGAGTGAGGCCAAAATAAAGAACAGGGGAACGTGCTTGGGAGGGAACAATTTAAGTGTGTGTGTGGGGGGGAAAGGGAATGTGGCACCGCACAAATGGACCTAATGTATTGTGCCTTGTTATTGTTACATATTTGAGCTTGGGATATCGATCTCTTATCATGCTATGATGGATGCCCCTAGTTAACTGGTCCTGTGGTGGTAGCGATGAAATGCCGCGCTGTCTGGTGGCATTTACAAAAGAGGTTGATAAGCCGGGCATCTTTGTGCCATAGTCCCACAGGGGTAAAGCATCTGCCCACCACCGTGGAGACACGGGGGGCTCCAGCTTACAGCTGTCAGTGTTTGCCAGCAGGTGTGGCCGATATCTGTCAATACACATGTCCACTCCTGGAGCTTCGTTGGGGCATCATGGAGCTAAATTGGGAGGGATAGCATGTGCCACTGAATTACATCCAAGACTGTAGGACGGTGGTTTTCAACATTTTTCATACCAGGGCCCACCATTTATGACATTGACATTGACATTTAGCCCCCACAGACCACTAAAACAATTCCAGGCTGGATTTGGGAAACAAAACAGTCAAACATACAGATCAAAATGACCGTTAATCTCCTACATTCTCTAGTTGTGTAGACTTGGGCTAATTCAGATGATGAATATTTTAACTCTAGAGAGCGTGAACATGAAACCAAATGGACCCGCAAGGGTCCATTTGGTTTCATGTTCACGCTCTCAAAGAGGTACACCTGGTTAACCAACTTTCCATCATTTAGCTGGGGACCACCTGGAACCCTCTCAAGGACCACTGGTGGTCCCCGGACCACTGGTTGAAAACCACTTCTGTAGGACATTGTCACTGTGTCGGTGTGCCTTAGGAGCTTAGGAGACAAGATAATTTACAGTAGAGAAATTACTTTTCCCAAGTAAATAATAAATGAATTATTGATTAGCTGCATACTCAGAACATTCTAACATACATTTTCGATTTTTCAAACAGACAAATCAGGAGAAAATAAACTTTGCTCAAGGCTTGTCTGAGTAAAAAAGTTCTTTGCAACACTAACCAAAGGACATCAATAAGATTTGATGTATGGTGCCTCATAAATATATTCCATTTAATACTACTGGTGAAGCTTGGAATACAGTAGTGTCTATATCAAGGATCTCTGGATATGCCTACTAGCTCCTACTCAATTAATTGAAAAAGTTAAACAAAGAGTGCTATGAAAATAATCATTGCTGGTGCACTTTCTTCGCCCATCTAGACAGTACTTGTCCATGTGTGTGTTAAAGATGGAGTGCAATGCTTTTTTTCTACCCTAAAACATGATCATCATGTATTAATGTTATATGAAAAGTATGTTTTTTTTTCCCCAAAAAAGTGTACAGTGTTTGTTAAACTGTCATTTGTATAATTCCACCCAACCAGTTCATTAAGTTTGCATGGTGGGTGGTGATGGGTGGAGATCCACCTGAACTGAAGCCACCCCACAACTTTAGTTGCATGATAAAGGGGGAGGAGTTAGGGGAGGGGCTGAGCACATGATGTCACTATATTGAAGTTTTTTTCATTGGCATGTTTGACTGGAAAGGTTCAGCCCCCAGGAAGAAACCCTAAATACATTGCACACAAAAACACACCAAGGGGTCTATTTGCATACTGTCACCTCTTAAACATGTACAAAATTGGGGGGAAAAAATACAAAAATCACAGCACCCCCTCTTTAAGCTAAAAAGCAGCTAAAAAGCTGACGTCACCACAGCAAATGGACTCCAGCATGTCCTTTGAGTGTACCAGCATGTCCTCTGAATCCACTCAACCCACACAAACACACACTACACACAAGGGGAGGCTGCACTAGGGTGTGCAGGTCCACCTGCCCTACAGAAGGACATCCATTCCTATGCATACTATTCCTGTCAGCGAGTTCCTGGCAGCAAATAACAAGGCATTCACCGAGGCAAAGGACAAAGAAGAAAAGGAGTGGGACACTGTGTTCAAAGCATAAGGACTCTATATATAGATTTATAAGTACGTCGTACATACTGTACATGTAAAACAGTAAGGGGTCTGGTTGATGAACCAGAAGTCCTAAGTACTCTTATTGCAGCCATTTTGCGTAGATCGTCCGCATTACTGCCAACTACTGACTAATCATTATGAAGATCATAATGGAGAGAATAAAGACATGTTTGGAATTGTAGACTTTATTTGATTGGGATTAAATTGATGCATTTAAAAAAATAAAGTACGATTGAGAGAGGCATCCATAGGCAGACCTGGCTCCTAAGAGAGGACCAACTATGTACCCACTGCACACAAAATGAGGGAGAGACTGAGCTACAGTACACTTCCCAACAGTCTGTCCACTGTACCAAGACATCAGAAACATATACTGATGACAACAAAACTCCCATACCTATTGGGCAAAGAATATCAATGAGCAAACACAGCAGCGAGATTTGTGACTGCTGTGACAGGAGTATAGGAGAATAGCAGATGCAACACAACCACCCTAAAGCAAACATCACTGTGTGTATTCTTGCATCAAATATACAATACATGGTACTGTACATAGAAATTGATTTATTGATGATTCTGACATGATTTATTGATGATTCTGACATTCCGAAATGTAGATCATTGTTGCATTGCTCGTATTTGTATTGTTGCACTGCTGTATTGTATTGTTGTATTGTGTTATATGTAAATATATATTTTCTCATATAAAGCCAATAAAGCCATGAATTGAATTTAATTAAATGTGTGAAAATAGCTGGTTTGGTAGAGCAAATAAGCCTAATTAAACTGGCAGGGAAAGGGTTACGATCCTGAGAATACTGTGCGAGTGCTCCTGGTTATAATTGCAAGTAAGCTGAACCCGCCGACAGGCGTTCGCTGACAACTGCATATGACTTAATGAGGAATGGACCAGCATTGTCTGTCCTGCCACTGCAAAGAATGGCGAAGAGTCTTTCAGCCGTGATAGCACTAACATACAATAGGGTGCCAGCATATCGGAGGTGGGGGGGAGTGATCACCGGGCAACTTGGGAGGCATGTTGACATGAATGTCAATGAGAATCAGCCACTGGCCCTGCCTGAATATTTTATATTCTGGGGGCATAATCTGTGGGTGTTCCACTGTGAGTGTGCACAGATTTTATACAATGTAGGCCATTACAGTGAATAACTATGTTTTGTTTGGGGCTGTGTACGGGTGTGTGTGTGTGTGTGTGTGTGTGTGTGTGTGTGTGTGTGTGTGTGTGTGTGTGTGTGTGTGTGTGTGTGTGTGTGTGTGTGTGTGTGTGTGTGTGTGTGTATACGCACACATCCACACACGTGCAGGTGTGAGAGAGAGAGAGAAGAGAGAGATTGGAAGAAAGAGTGAGTTAAGAAGAGATACAGAGATACATAAGATCGAAGAGCAAGACGGGGGGAAAATGAGCACACAACAAGTTTTATATTCCTTGTCTAGAATGCCTATATCCTCTGCAAATAGCATACTGTACAGTGTTTGTTACCTCCTCGGTTTCTAAGCATCATCAGGCAACAGCACATTTAGCATCCAAGCTTGCGCCGGGGTGAAAAACAGGTCTATTATCTTGACATTTACCGTAGAAAATGAATGCTCAACTATACTGTAAGGGTCTGAACTTTAATTAGTTCATATTTTCTCATATTTTTTGCTTGCTGTTGCTCCTGTTTCCACCTACACACAAGACATTACTTGGAGAGCGCAGCAGGGGTTGAGCTAATAGCAGTTCACACTTTGTGAGCGATTGCCCGTAGGGGTTGGAGTAATGGTCCGACGCCACCTGTCCCTGCCACGCCATGGGAGATGGATCATAACGCTGATGAGCATATGAAGGCCACGTGGTTGCCTGCTCTCCATTTCTATAGCTGTCTGTCTGCATTTCTGTAGCTGTCTGTCTGACTTTCTTAGCCAACTTTCCGCATATCTCTCTCTCTGAAGACCATCTGAAGGCCAAGTGTTTGTCTGCTACGCAGGTCTATAGCTGTCTGTCTGTATTTCTGTAGCTCTGTCCGTCTCTCTCTCCTTTCATAGCTAACTTTCCGTCCATCTCTTTCTCTGTGTCTCTCTGTCTCTCTCTCTGTCTCTCTCTCTGTCTCTCTCTGTCTGTCTCTCTCTCTCTCTCTGTCTGCCTCTCCCCATTCCCCCACCTGCTCCTCTCTAAGGTATTTTGTCTTTAATGTGAAATTCAATGAGCAGTTCTCTCTCCCAGTTCAGTCATTTAAAGATGAAAACAGGGTCTAGACAGTGTGGGGGGGAAATAACGTCTTTCTATCAAAGGGTGTCTGGGGCATCGTAAAAACAAGTTTGGAGGTCCATGTACGGTACCGAAGACGTTTAGCTGGAATGTTAATGTGTGTTTTGTAGTGTTTGAATCCTAGTCTTTCAGTTTGTGGTAGGGGGCAAAGTATTTGTAAGACAAACACTTCACAACAGCATTCTGATTGCTGTGCTTTGGCGGCGTTAATGGACTTTTCAAAAAATCTTAAATTGTCAATTTCAGTATCGAAAACAACAAAGGCTTGGTTGGCTGTTGGTATAAACAGCCCAAATAAACTTCCATGACAGCCGCATGAATATATGCAACGCCGTAAGGTGATGAAACGTTCAGTTTCACACTCTGCAGAAAGATCCCTGATTAGGCACATCTGTTGCCATATTTTATTTATGTCTGTGGTAGAGAATGCCCTTCTGTTTCTGTACACTCCCTTCCTGGGTCAGTCAGGTGAGGGCCGGCGGCTGCATAGCAACTACTACAGTATACTGCTCTCACATTGCCTTTACTTTCTTTTACCTGAATGCAGGGGCGGATTGGCCATCTGGAGTACAGGGAGTTTTCCCGGTGGCCTGCGCCACCTAGTGGCCTGGACAAGATCCAAAATGCACTAGTGGCACTTCCAAAATGCACTAGAATGTGCTAGATGCTTGCCTGGAACATGCAGATCAAAATGACCATTACTCTTCTACATTCTCTAGTTGTGTAGACTAAGTTGGGCTAATTCACATGATGAATATTTTAACTCTTGAGGGCGTAAAAAAAAAATTTACGCCCTCAAAGAGTTACAGCTGCCCCCCCAGGGTGGCCTGGCAAAGGCAAAATTGTCCCGGCGGGAAAATATGTGCCAATCCGCCCCTGACTACTACAGTACACTGCTCTCACATTGCCTTTATTTTCTTTTACCTGAATGTGACCATCTGCTAAATCTAGCACAGCTAAATCCATAGTGGGGTTGCATTACAATAGTAATTAGAGCAAGATGTACAGCACAACTAATTAAAGGTAATAGGAATTGATAATATGCAGTGAACTGTGTACAGGGATGGAGTGGGGTGTGGTGGCAGATTGCTGACAGATCCACCACACAACCTAACAAGTGTTCACAAACCACAATGTCGAGGTGTCTGCATAAGCATTTGCAGCACTCGGCTGAAGCGATTGCATCTGCATTCTGCACTCAAACTGCTTGCCTGGCTCCTTAATTACAGAATAACTGCAAAGTACAGTATTCTGTTCCAAAAAGACCTTTTCTACAAGAAGAAGAATACAGTGTTGAGGCAAATCTGCCATACAGATAGAGAAAGAATTAGAAATGCAATGAATTGCTGTGAAAGAAGCTCCTTGCATGTACATTATTCTCAAAGATATTCAGTATTCACGTCTAGGGGGCGGGGGGGAGTGCACAAACGCATGCACGGACACACACACACACACACACACACACCGAAATTCAGCCTGGTAACTCATTGACGGAATCTCAACACGGCAGAACGGTTGTTCCGTTTCTCCATCTTTTGGAGATGGTCCAGGATAAATCTCTGGGGATGTTCTTCTTCTTCTTGTTCATTACTGTTCGTCAATCTCCTTTTTCACTTTACAAAATCCAGGAACAGAACTCAATTTCTCTCCCGGTGAGGTGGCATATTTAAAGTTTCACCCCTGTCTGTTGTAATCCAAAAGGTGATAGAGTGAATGACATTATGCGAGTGTCACTACTGGGGATCTAATCTATATGACTCAACATTTGGAAGGAAAGGCTTATGGAACTTATGTAAAGGCTTAGACTAAGCAGGGTTTCCCCGCAGATAGAGAACATTCTTCCCCTTGGGTGTTAGCCTGGTGATTTGGGATTGTGTGTGTGTGCGTCTAGCCCCGATCTCCTATAAGGCAAGGGCTCAAACTTATATATTGTACATAGCATTTTATGTAGACTTACTGTACGTATCAGTTTATGCAGACTCACAGCATCTGATGTAAACACAGAACTATACCGTATAAGTACCGTAATACATTTTCCACTATTAAGCCCCTAGCTTAAGTATGATTCATGATGACTGTTTTGTATGATGCATCGCCATGCTTTGTCCTTTGTTCATGCTTAATGTAAGTCGCTCTGGATTAAGAGGCTAGCGTTTGCTAAATGCCTAAATTGTAAACTGCGTGTGCGTGTTCTCGCCTAAATATGATATAATTAAGGGGTCTTGATTGGATGACATGTAGCCAAAATGGGTACAGCATAGAATGTGCATGCCGCAATATACACAGAACAAGTTTGTCTAATCCTCTCATCCTTCTGTTCACTGCTCTCCAAAATATATCTTTCCACATCTATCCCCATTGTAACTGGCCAGCCTCCAGAAAATGTGGTAAGACATTTTCCAAGCCCAAATAGATTGCATAGATTTGAGTAAAATGCCATGCTGGAGCCGATTAATTCACCAACACTGAACTGTCGACCTTCAGATAAGTAATGAAATATTATTAGTTACTGTAGGTGTGGGATCAATCATGTAACATCCATTCTAGTGGGTACCGGGGGCACTTTGTAATATTAATGTGGGAGTGATTGTGCATCTGTTTTCCGAAAAAGGACAAAGGCAGAGTTTTTGGTGGTGTCTGTAATACAGTATTTATCCAGTAAACACACAAAGGAGATTGTTATTTTTTATCCCTTGATTTAACAGCAAAATCATTTCGTGACTGTGACCATTGGTCGCGACCACTATAAAACTGTCACAACCGGTGGCCAATAAATTATTTGCAGCTATTTAGCGGCACAATGGTCGCAACTGTTCTTCACCCTAACCCCTAACCCTAAATATAACCTCAGTAAAACCTACACCTAAACCTAACCTCAACCACCAACTGTTGTGTCAATGGTTGCGATCGCTGGGCCACCGAACCTGACTGTTGGCATAGCGGTCGCGACCAGTGGTCGTGGGCGCAAAATTATTTTGCGGAAGTTGGAAAATAACAAATTACTTGTGACCAGTGAGGCGCCGGTCGCGACCTTTGGCCGACCGTTTTTATAGCAGTTGCGGCCAGTAGTCGCGGTCGCAAAATGATTTCGCCCCTCCTGTGATTTTGTAACCGATTTTTCCAAAATTTTGCTAATTTTGTAATTGGTGTGCATTCATAAATACATAAACAACTTAAATCAAAAGACTTAAATTTAATTTCAACTGGCAAAATTAATGTAAACACACAGCTGGGATTTGCATGTGATCTGCATGAGATCTGGGTGTATACAGCCCAACATTGGGACTTGGGGGTTAAGTACATGGCTCAAGGATAGAAAACTATTACTATGAGGATTGGCACTTTTTGGTACGTTGTGCTACAACCTCAACATGTCGCCCTAGTACGCACAGTGTATGCGTACCAACAGAGCTGGAATGACAGCAGAAATTGTGACGCGTATGCATTCAGATTTTCCCCTGCTACTCCTAGGGATCCAAAGCACAGGTTTTTGTCACAAGCTTCTGACTTCTCTCACCTACTTTCAGAGATGGAGTTGGAATAGAACACCAGGGATGCACGGGTGATTGATAGCAAACCATACAAGAAAATCTGCCAGTATGCATATTTCCTGGCAAGAATGGTATCTGAAACACATGCAGGAATCTGAAATAAAGAAATGGCAGCATTATTCCACTTCATATAGCTGAGGCAGCTGATGCGGGCTGTATTCTGATCTAGTAGCATTTGATCAAATCAGACATGTCGTAATGCATAGCAGTGAAGCGTATTATAGAGCCTGGGCACTAGGCTCTAAGGAAGGAAGTAGGTGAAAATTCAGATACTGTAATATCCATCACACAGTGCACAGAATGTTTTTGTTTCCGGCCCAGGGCTGTGGAATTCACTCCTGCCAAGCATGGCAGGGCAATCTGACGTGAACTTCAGAAAGGCTCAGAGCCATTCTAACCTTTGAGGATGGGCCATGACTCCAACCCACGCACCACTGCATCACATAATGCACAACCCATCGGGGCCAACTGCTCTGGAAATGGTGGAGAATCTAATTTCCCGGCAACCAATGAACGAGTAATGGGGTGAATTGCGATGCGTGGAAAGTGTGTTCATTCTTTGCCTTTAACGAACGAAAGTGTAATGTGAATTATGCTCACGTCAAATGTCTGCCTCTTTCACGCCCTTGTGTGCTTTAACTAGAGTGAATCATAAACTCTCACATAATATTGTTGTTCTCAGCGGCAAGCCCCCAAAAACAAATAAACGAGAAAGTGTATTTTCCACTGAAGCCACTGGGGAGAAAGTGAATGAGGGGATAACAGCGCTGCAGTGTTGTGAGTAATAGACAACCAGAGCCAGCTCTAATTGCATCTTAGTTCTGGATGCTGTATTCTATTGCTCTAGGCTGGACACTGGACGCTGGCCTGGAACAAGCGTAAAAGTTCATCTATCTGGTTGTGGGACAAAGAACCGGTATAAGGTCTTGAGAGAATCTCACATTAGTGTCAGCTTTATGCCCTCTGTGTTGATTGATCGGTCTACAGAAAAATCCCTGGACAGGGCTAAAGCATCTATAGCCGATCTTCCCTCTGAGCAGTAAGAGTTGGTGGATACCGAAGGATATTTGGTTGGATATATAAGCTTTGATTGTGCATTCCAGACGCAGCCGTGAGCGCATTCATCAACATTCATGACACGCACACATTGCATGTGTGCTGGTGCACAGCCGCATGTGTTTGTGTCTCTTTCATCCGTACACAGAAGATGCTAGGAGGAGAGCCAGAGCAGGTCACATCGTGTACACTGTATATTCACCTGACACAACATAAACTATCAAACGGGCTATATTGGTCTTCTCTCGTTTTATTTTAAGGTCAGGAAGGTTCAGCTTCAAAAAGCACATGTGTTGTAGGTTGTTTGCCACAGGAGAACATCGCGTGACCTTTCCAACTCCTACACATACCGCAAGTAAAAAAAAAACTAGAGTTATCCAACCTGCATGCCATGTAATGCAGCTGCACTGAAGTGGGCTTTTTGCCTCCCTAGCTAATGCTATTCATGGAAGGAAACGTCACCCATTAGCTTTCTATTTCAAATGCTAACCTTTTGAAGGTCCCGTGGTTTATGCATCGATTTGACCTCATGAATACCAAGCACGTATAATCTTTCCATCTGCATTCAGTGCAGTCTCCGTACGTGGAGATTAAAGGTGATTGTTATCAGAGAGCCACTGTTTGTTGTCAAACAGCTAAGAGGAAGTGAACTGCTCCTGCAACTCTAGCATTATACATGGCCAAACAGAATGACCATTTGCACAGGGTCGCCCCAGGTATTGTGGCGTTTACTACAAGCCTGCAGCGGGGCCTTATGAGTGTCTTTCCCCTCCGCGGGAAGAGATTGGATTGGGACACAACAGAGCCGAGGGCTGCCTTCGTTAATGAGATTGTTGAGGTCGGGCCTGCAGCTTCCCCCTGACTCAGCCTGTTGTTTATTCCTGGTCAGATCAATAGTTTATGGTCCGCTGTACAACACCATGGAAAGGTCAATGACAAACGAGACGACAAGAGCCCTGTTTTATTACCTAGATGTGCTTAAAATACAATTGGAAGGCTTCAGAGCCTCAGTAGTAATTGATCCAGCTTTGTGGACTGCGCAAAGGCGACGTTTGCAAATAACCTTCAGTTAATCTCTGCATTCACTTTTATGGTCAGAGGTTTGAGAGGGGGACAGCGAGATAAAACTCCAACAGGTGGTGCCGATATCTCAGCTTCACAAAGATTGCACAAGGTAATTAGCGAATCCGAACAAAAAAACAAGCTGCACTACTGAAAATAAATCAATGCCACTCTGTTTCCTGTTTGTGTGTCATCGTCATCGTCATCGTTTCAGAAGTTTGACGCACATCGGCAGAACCGGTAGGCCACAGCTGGTGTTAAAGGGAAATGCAATCATTGAGCATCCAATCCAAGCGTTGTGGTTTTCCAAATAATGGGGGGTGGTGGATATTATTTTATATTCTCTGTCTCCGTCTCTGTCCCTCTCTCTCTCTCTCTCTCACTCACGCATGCACAAACGCACGCACAATCTTGCTTCAATTACCAAAAAATAAAGCAAAAATATACACAAAAAAAAGAGATTGTCAAGAGATTGTCTGTGAAACATCACCGTACAAACACACTCGCATCAGGAAAGCAACATGCACAGCCTCAATTTAGGGAGACGCAAGCGCTGGCTCTTTTAGTGCTGATTATTTCATTAGTCTATGTGGGACTCTGGGAAAACACTGCGTGGGTAGTTAGTTATCGTCCCAATCTCTCGTGTCTTAAGTAGCGATTGCAGAAATGTATTACAAGGCTTTCTACTGCGGTTCCCTCAGATCCGGAAAATAATGATGGAAATAATTAGGAAAGAGGTTTTACCGAGTTCATGCTTTTTGCACGACATATCTCTGGTCCAATGCACCTAAACCTAACCATTGGATCGATGCCTGACCATAACCCTGATCCTAACCCTAACCTCCTACAGGGTTGACGCCTCAACCTAACCGATGGACAGAAGTCTGCCTCCCATTTTGACCTACAGTGGAGTGAAATTGGCCACTAAACACTGAACACACTTGTTCCACGCTGCAGAAGTAAAAAATACAAATAAAAAAAATACACATGTGCGAACCGAGTGGTGCAACTATATGGGAACTGTTACATGGATTAGTCTATAGGAGTTGTTCCAAAAGCAATCCAAGGTGAGGCGGAAAGTATTCTGTCATAGTATTTCCAACTCCAGATATTCAGGCTGCATGAACAATGTCGCCGCTATGACACTAGATGGCTGGCAGTTTTGTGCTGGAGACCCACCTAGACACCCAGGCAGCCACATTTCTATCTAAAGGAGAGGTTTGAAATAGCATAGATAGAATAGATTTTGAATTATTTTGGTTACATCTGCATACTTTGAGTTACAAATGGATATGTGCATTGACTGTGTGTGTGTGTGGCTCCTCAGTGAGTCACCAATGATGACAGACTCAGAACTATGATGTCATCTACTGTACATTCTTGGGCAACAGAGGTTCAGTGAAACCATGGCACTGAAGCACATCAACCCTGACCTCAAACTTGAGGCCACTCCAAACTAGTTTAGCAATCTTCAAAATTAAGACACAAAGTACATACATATCCATATATTTGGGCATAGGTGCATTGGGAACCCTTTATGTTGCTATGGCTTAGTCATTGCAACATGAGCATGACAACATACTGTGAAAAAATTGTTTTCATATTATGTACAATTTTGTTCAATGCCTGTCGATTTTTTAAAACAACACGCTAATTATAGTTCCATGCTAAGGTTTCCCTGTCCATGCCCATTTTTTTCTGAATGAAATACGACAAAACAGCTATCGGCTACCAATACGATCGGATCAAAAGATGGATTAAATAATGTAATGGATTAACGTATGTAGCTCTGTGTTGACAAGCAAAATTCCTTCCCACCTACAGGCAGTTTGTGAGTTTAGCTGCAGTCGACTCTCAAGTGAGAGGTCTATTTTCGTCTATGCTAAACCCCTTATCCCTAAACGTCTTTGCCTATTTTTGCTATTTTGAAAAAAATATTTTTGAATAATTAAATAGCCAATCTAGAAGCTCAAAATGTGTCTTTGTAGATCGACTAGTACAAAAATAGAGCCCTTGTACTCCCAGATCTGTGAAAATACCAAACAAGATCTCCAGCACAGGCTAAGTAAGTCAAGGTGAAGGTAAAATGGACAAATTGCTGCCTTAAAGGATTTCCTTAAAGATTACAGGGGATTTTGACAGCGGAAAAGCACAACAAAAAAGCAGGATTTAATCTAAATCTACCTCTTGCACTCAAGCAGCCAGCAAGGTTATTCACCATTTATGATCTTTTTATCAGCAATGTTCAATGTCGACTGCATTCAAGGCCCATGGCCGCCAGGCCTTGAATATGCACTCGTTCATCAACTATACAAAACTGTGTCACCACACACACACACACACACACACACACACACACACACACACACACACACACACACACGTCTCTCACACACACACACACACACACACACGTCTCTCACACACACACACACACACACACACACACACACTTGTGCACATGCAGACACGCATCCATGCTCATGCACACACACACACACACACACACACACACACACACACACACACACACACACACACACACACACACACACACAACACACACACACACACACACACACACACACACACACACAAAGCTGTGCAGCTGAGGGTCTTAAAGGATATGATTGATTAGAGTAGTTCGTTTGGAGGGAAGAATAGCCCTTTTCCACATTGCACAGGAATTTGTCGATAATCTTCAACTGTGGCTGTGGTTCAACTCATCGCCATAGGTGAGTGGGTCTAGCCCACCGTGTGTGGGGGAGGAGAGAAATGGGAAGATGTATATCTGTGTTATACCGTGAGAGGCTTAGTTGGCCTGTCGGTTCTGGTTTGATAACGTACGGCACAAACTGTTCACTGCAAGGTTGCAAGGTTGTGACTTAATTGGCATTTGGCAATGCACTCAAGGTTATTGTTTTTTTTTTTTTTCACACACACATATGCATGCACACATACTACCCATGCACACATGGTGGCACAGCTGAAATTATGTCAGTATTTACATTGAGGGGGGCCTGGCTGGGAATAAAATGAACGCCCATAAAGTACCGCAGGTTTCTAATAGATTTATTGATTAGGGAGCGGTCTACTGGTTCCTGTTCAATGTGATAGATTCTGAGGATCCTGCTGCTGCAAGGGGTTGGTCAGAAATATGGCCCTCATTTATATTCCCCACCATACCAGCCCATTGCGCTCTCTCTCTCTCCGTCCGTCTGTCTGTCTCTCTCACTCTGTCTCTCTCTCTCTCTCCCTCACACTTTCTGTCTACAATTCAAAGGACTCTAATGTTACACCCGTCATGTCGAGCTTATTCTGTCAGAACGGGATTCAACATTTACATATACTTGTATGATTCCCCAACACAAGAAACCTGTTCACTCCAGCCATTATAATGCAGTCCTATGGGACCATGCATTGGCCAGTGTGAGTAACTGCACACTCTCACTGGCTCATGGGTGCACACACACACACACACACACAGCCATAGAAAAGTGAATTACCACCTGTGTCTGTGAGTGCCCTCCCACCTTCTCTCTTACACTCCTTTTTGGTCCTCTAAATGCAGTGATAATGCACAGGCCGCAGGGAGTCTTTGCTGCTTTGTAGCAACGGGGTAATGGGATTAACAAAACCACTGAGGCCTCATACACACTTATCAAACAACATCATATTTATTTTTAGGCCACCACAATGCTTTTCCAGCCAGGGGGTCACATGGTTTGATCAAACAATTTGATTGCTGATAGCCAGTGGTGTTCCACCCCTGCCGCCCATCAAACAATTGGAGCAGCAATCAAACAGCAATCAGACATCGGACAGGGATCAAACATTTGTTTGGAAAGTACGTACAAGGCCTGAGGGTAAGGTTAACTCAAAGGCATCGGGCGGTACTCTCGAAGAGGAGGCACTAGATGAATAGGCAAACAGGCCCCCATGGCTCTCTCATCTACCGTATAAGTTACAAGGGCCGACAGCAACATACTGCTGCTCACTATCGATCAGGTATCCATAGTCAGATATAGTGTGAATATTGTAATGTACTTGATCTTGGCATACGGCTGTTAGGAGCTGGAAGTTTAAGAGCAGGTAGTTTACATACTGTATAATAAAGTAGTCCTCCCTTCGGCAAACGTTACAGAAAGCAAAGCATAGTAGGATCAAACAAAGTATCCATTCATACACATCAGGGGCCACACTACACTGACATTCATACGACATCAGTGGCCACAATACAACAGGTGGAAGTACTCACAACTCACAATTTAAGCCAAAATCAGCTGCTTGACACGCCGTCACGTACGGTACGTCTCCCTCACAGTGCTGCACATGCATGCAAAGGGTATAAGTGCCTGAACTAGTGTGCAAACTACTCATCATTCTCCACATAAATCCATATTTTTACTCTACACCAGGGGTTTTCAACAGGTGGTCCACCTGGTGGTCCACCAAATGGACCCTTGCGAGACCATTTGATTTACACTATTCAAGAGTTAGAATATTCTGAATTAGCATCTACACAACTAGAGAATATACAACCTACACAATCTACACAACTATGGAATGTAGGTCATTTTCATCTATGTTTGCTTTTTTTGGTTTCCGAAATCCAGACTGGAATTGTGGACGAAAGCAAAAGAAACCTTTAGTTTTGGGGTCTGTGGGGCTAAAATGTCATCAAATGGTGGTTTGTGGCTCAAATGCTGAATGAATAGCAGGCCCTGGTATCAAAAAGGTTGAAAACCACTGCTCTTCACTATTGGGGTGTCTCCTAGTGACACTCCCACCAACATTTTGCAAGGGAGGGGGTGCAAGTAGTGCACCCTACAAACTCCATATACTCCATGCACTTTCTCGTGCTTGTGTCGAGTGCCTATCCACCTGACACATAGAAGACAGTTTTCCATGTTACATGCTGGCACGTCGGCCAGTATTACTACTATTGAGGTGTGCCTCCAGAGATTTGCTATGCACTGAACAGTCCTTTCACGTTATTAATGGGATCCTGGCCCGAGGGCATGTTTCTGATTAAGCACTCCATTTGCATTATGAGACGCCGGTGCTCCTTGTTCCTCTGCTGGGCAGAGGGTTCCATGACGCAAAGCAGAGCTGATAGAGGACCCAGTCCAATGCCAGGCTCGGCTAATTATATGGCGCGTTCAAACAAATGAAAGCCATCCATTCTGATGGCTGCGTCAGACACAGAGCCTCCTGACCATCAGAACCAATGCACTTAAGCTCTTTCGCTGAGAATGACGGGGGTTGTATTGTATTAGCTATTGTGAGGGTTGCGAGGGCTATAATCACGCAATTATGATGGTCACTGACCCTGACAGGGAGAGTTAGTGAGACACACACACACACACACACACACACACACAGGTTAAACGCGACGGCGCGATTTCTCGCCCAGTTCCCGTGGATGCCACTCCCCTCCACCTCCCCGTTCCCTCTGGCCGATCCACGCCTCCTTGTTTGTGCACATTGTGACACTGCTGCTGAAAACGGTTTATTTTTGTGTTTGACAAATGAAACCTCTCGATTGTAAATGTCTTTGTTTGACTGCGTGCGCTGTATGCTTGTGATTGCATTCAAAAGGCTTTATGAATAAACGTAGGTCTATTCATCAACTTCCAGTAAGGTATATTATAGCAAAGATTTTTCCATTCACATCTTGGTATCGACAGTAGGCTAGAGGCTAAATCCATTTACACTTTTTTACATGAACAGAAATGCTTGAGCCTGCACCACAAATCTGATAAATGTACATTTTATTTGCAGTGAAATCCCCATAGGGCCGAAAAGCTAATATTACTGCTATAGAATTAGTTACATCTTTGCTAAAAAACAGGGAGGCGGAGAGCACCCAGAGGGAACGGGGAGGCGGGAAAGTTACACAACACTTGATGTTATGTATAGCAACTGTAAAGCTGTCCAAGACTACGCTTTAGTGGACAAGTAGGCAGTTAAATAGGTTGATCAGTTTGGTATTATTATGAAAGTAAAGAGTTTCTGGCAAAGGTAGGCTACAGTACAAATAGTGCAGACTATTTGTATCTTTACTGATTTAGATCACATTCACATAGTCTGTAATTGATATATTTTTGGAGCAATTAAAACAATACATTCATTGATACCACTGATAGCTGACGCTGGCTTATTTTAATGGCTGACTCCAGTCCACCTGGAAGTTGGGTTTCATCTAAAATAACTGGAAGCCATTGAGAAGAAACCGGAAGAAATATGGGTGGAAGAAATCTAAATTATTGATTGAAAATAATTAAATAAATAGCATTTGTTCTTGAAAACAGATTTTGGGGCCGTTTTCTGATGGTGGTTAAAAAAGGTATATTTGTGGGCCCTGGTTGTCCGCTTGAAAAATGGTGAATATGAGTTGGTTGGAGCACCCACTGGCCTAGTGGTCCAGATGCATGTCACATAGAGGCTCTGGTCTGACATCGTGTTGCATGTTTGAGTCCTATTCATGACAACCCTTGCCGCATGTCTCTCTCTTCCTCTTTGTTGTCTATCTTCACTGGCACTATCTCTAAAGGCCGAAAAGCCAAAAGGGAAAAAATCTTAAAAGGAAAAGAAAGATGGTGAGGGGTTGTGTGGGGATATGTCAACAGTCAGTTCATGACAGGTGCACGTCCGGCTTGTTTTGTGTTGTTGACACCTGTGCTTCGTACACCAAGTCAGATGTCAAACAAGACGTTGTACTGCATGTCTCGGGACATACCGAGTTTTGAGAATTCACACTTCCATACATTCAGTGTTGCTAGTCACCTGTATCCCCATGGTGACTTGCAAGTATCTAGCTTACTTCATTTTCCAAACCTGACAGCATCTGCAACCTAACCGACCTTTCGTTTTAGCTGTATCTGCTATGTTTGCAAACTGACTCAAAACCGGTTGTACAGCCTGTACCAAAAAATAAAAACACTTGTGATTCAATTATGATGACTGACTTTTTGTGTCAATCACTTTTTTCCCCACAGAACAACTCTAAGTAAAACCAAACAATTGCCTCGCTAGTCTATTTTGCTATGAATGTGCGTTATGCCATGATTTGTTTAGGATTAAAGAGATGCAAGGCTGTGAGCAGTAGAACAGAGACAAGAAAGGCAGCTGTAGGATGAATCTGATGGGAGTTCTTGACATGGATTCATGAGTTTTATGTTGTAGTTTTAACATATGCTACATTGATGTTTTGGGACTCTTGGCTTCATTATGCATCAATGTCCTTCCATCCAACCATTCATCCATCTTCAACCGCTCTGTTTTCTCTCTCCACAGTAAAATAACTTCATTCTGTAGGATCCTGAGACATTCCTGGCAGATTCTGTAAGTTGGTATGCCCGGGGTGTCCTTCCAGTGGAGTGTGCATAGAGGACGTCCTTAGGGGGACACTCGAGAGATGCCCGAACTACCTAATCTGGCTTCTTTCAAGTGAAGAAGCAGCACCTCTACTACGAGTCTCTGGTGTGACTGAATTTATCGGTGAGTCCAGCCACCTGTCTGAGAGCTAATTTCTGGCAGGTGTATTATTGTACTTAATATATCAATATCGTAATATACAGTATATCAATCAAACAGCTCGGTGATAGGTAGTCTATATCGATAACGATAGGTCTATATATTTTGGTAAAAAAATAAATATATATATATATATATATATATATATATATATATATATATATATATATATATATATATATATATATATATATATATATATATATATATATATATATATATATATATATATATATATATATATTGTGTTGTGATACACATCTATCGTGTGATTGCAAGCAAAATCCACCACTAATAGGTGAGAGTGGGAATGAACATTGCTCCTCAGACAGAGGGCTTCTTTATGACATTTGCATCAGTGTACAATGAAGGTGAGAGACACAGTCACACACAGGGTCTTCGAGGTGGTAGCGCCTGGTTACACACACATCCATTGTTTTTTGTGCATTAGCTAAGCAGAAACAGGGTGGAAAATGTGTACCAAGACTCCCTCTAATGTCTAGCCCACTCCTACATGCCCCTACAGGCACATACTGGACACTACACCCAACACACACAGAAAATAATAAAGTATATTTTTGTCCTCAAGGGTCCTTGTCAGACACATACAGTGCTGTGAGAGAGCATGGTGAAGAATGAGTCATGACGTAAGGCTCTATAAAACTCACTATAATTATCTATATGCTATGATAATGATGGTGGTAATGGGACGCCTATTACTCATCTGTCCATCATCCTACACAAGGGTTAGAGTGCAATCTAATCTATTCTTTTTTCTACATACAGTGCTTCAAAATGGGTTCAAATTCAAATTACATCATTAACCCCTAAGCCTGGTTTCTTCTTCTATGGTACTTGTATTACAGGGAGGCAACACAATCCAGATATTTTTAAGTCTTAGGGTTAACATTCAACAAAATGAATCCAACACAACCCAACACTAGTGCAGTCAGTCAAGTCTAAGGCATCTATCTATAACAAATGACTAAGTTTAATCTGGAACACAATTTATTATTTATTCCAATATTATGTAGTGGGCAGCCCCTGAATCATCTCTCTCAGCTAAGGGGTCATTGGCCTGAAATAATGCTGAAGAACCCTGCCCTCAGCTGTACATGAGCTCTGTAGCCCTGACCAGATCATTAGGGCTGCTATAGATTGTCACCGTATTACATTTGAATTATATCAAATATATTTTTGATTCATAAAATACAAGTAATAAAGAATGACACTATTTTCTCCTAGAAAAACAAATCAAATGTGAGAAATTCTAAAACTTCTTGGAGCCCTAACAGTTCTTCTTGTGCCATAAAATATAGACAATCCTATTTGTGCACAGTGCACAAGAACCCCAACCGGAAAATGAATCCATCGTACTTCCACCTGTTGTATTGTCAGTGATGTTGTATGTAATTTTTATGCTCCCACGCCCTTTCGCAACACCAGTATGCTTTGGGCTTTACCATGCTGTAGCAACACATTACCTCAATAGATCCTGTATATCTTAAATACATTAGCATAACTGATGACGTGAGACATTTTTATGTTAATAAGATGAAAGGGGAGGATAGAGTGTTAATGAAGGAGGGCTACACTGTCAGCAAAGAGATGTGGACTTACGGATGTGAAGTTGTGTGCGCCGCAGGGTTCCCCTCGGTACTTGCACATGAGCATCATGTCCTCCAGCTGATGGCCCAGTCTGTCCATAAACTCCAGGTTGGTTCCCTCAAAGTTTCTGGGCGGCAGAAAGAGCCTGAAGTCCGAGAGCTTGGCGAACCACGGCCGCCGGTCGTCCTGGAGCAGGTCCAGGACCAGGGGTCTAGCGGTCCGGTTGGCGAGCAACAGGCCCAGCCAGTGGCCGGCGAAGTACAGGTCGCTCTTGGTGAGCTTGTAGAGGCGGATGGGGTTGTTGTTGCAGATGGTGACGGCGGGGAAGGGCAGCTCCTTGGCCCACTCGGT
Organism: Benthosema pterotum; assembly: GCA_039105355.1. NCBI lineage: Eukaryota > Metazoa > Chordata > Actinopteri > Myctophiformes > Myctophidae > Benthosema > Benthosema pterotum. Next base: position 29,158,308 of record CM076965.1, on the reverse strand, counting down.
GTGAACCCGCGAGTAGGTGGGGAAGGAGAGCCAGTGGAGCAGGCGGTTGGAGGACCAGGACAGCAGCAGGCCCAGCGAGGTGCAGAAGGCCAGCAGCCAGAACGCCCTGCGGCCCAGGGAGCCGCCGGGGACGCAGACGTGCCTCAGGCCATGGAGGCGAGTCCTGGACAGCAGGGTGGAGGTGAGCTGGGCCAGGCTCGGCTTCGGGGGGCGGCGCAGCGCGTGATGCCCCCGCCTCCTGATGACCGCCGGGGACCCGTGCCGGAGACAGCGCCCCTCTAGAGCCATGGCGGACCACAGCGCTCCTAAAGACGCGGGAAAGGCTTCATTTCCCAACCAGGCCTCAGGGCCAGGCGCCCACATGTAGCTCCAGGGTAGCGGTAAACTCTCTGCTGTAAGCCACACTGGGATATGTGAATAATATGATTAGCCTTGCAACAGTTCCTTGCACTCCACATGAACTCCACCGTGCAGAGACTTGCACGCGTAATGAAAAACAAATACAAACAGCTTTGGAATATAAATCTCCTTTTTGGTGATGCAGGAGGAGCCTTGATTAACTATAGTTCTCAGCAACAGTCATCTCTGCTGACTTTCTATTTATTACCACCCTTGGGATTGCTCCAATGCCCTACTACAAGTCAGTAGAAAATAAATAAATAAATAAATAATAATAAATACCAAAAATCAGCCATGCAAATACATGTGCTCCCAGCAAGGTGGCTCGACTGGCTTCTACTACACAATGTTTCTCCCGAATCAACCACTTGTGACAGTGAACCAGAGGGGATGAGACAGGGAGAGCCGAAGTGAGGAGCAGATTCAGCGGGAGAGTGATGTGAGTGACTGAATGCTATGAGGACAGAATGATTATAGAAAAGTACTAGTCAGTAGGAAAAAAAGATGAAAGGATGGGGAGGCAATTAATAAATTAGGGGGGTGGGGACGTGGGGTGGAGAATGGACTGGAGTGGCTGGTGTAGTCCGTCAGCGTCAGAGGTGCTTTCATTTCCTTCTGCTGAGTCAAGTGTCTGTTTTGGGGCTACACATCAACGTTCATCTCAATGCCAACTGAACAGGAGCTTGCCATCATCATGTCCATGTTGTCTTGTCACCATAATAAGCGAACAGCAGGTGTCGCCGAGCGTTCGTTGAATTAAATCAAGTCCCACAGCTTTCCCCACCGCTTTTCACACTTTTATGGGCTCTTTTTTCGTGTGGAATTAATTCTTGACGTAATTTGATTGGCAGCTCGCCCCAACACCTCTTCTTTTCTCCTCCTGTGATCAACTGTCACCACTGCCAGCGTCGGGTCCTGCGCTGCGGGTTAGTAGGCTGGGCAGCGGCCGCGTATCACGCACTCTGACAACAAACACGCCAGCTTTTTCACGTGGTGGAGAAAAGGCGAGCTGATGCAATTAAATACGCATCCACACACCACAAAAAAAACTCGGAAATTAATTCCTGCAGGGTATACCGGAACAGAAACCACGGTTGCTATTTCATGCATTTATTATCCACGCGCTCTGATCTCTCAGCATCTCTCTCTCTCGCTCCCTTTTTATCAGTGGAGTTTCTCCTCTCTCTCTCCCTCCTCGGTCCATTTCGACACCACCACGGCACTTTGCAATTCAAACAAAACATCTACTCACATGTTTTTGGCTCCGGTCTAAAAATAGGCTACTCCTACTCTCCAAATCGTATCGCTCTTCTCCATCGTGCCGCCCGCACAGCCCTTTAAACTCCACTTGCAGTTTTCCATCCTTCTCTTCTTCCTCTTTTCCGCTCCACTCCGTGCTCGGTCACGCACCCTCCTCTCCTCTCCTCTCCTCTCCTCTCCTCTCCTCTCCTCTCCTCTCCACGCGGCTGTGCTCTCGCTGAACGCGCTCCGCTCGGCGTCCTCCGAGCGCTTCACTTCAGTGCAAGCTGCTCTTGTTCGTTCCCTCTGAGCGAGTTGAGTTGGTCTATTCTCCCTTCGGTGGTCCTCGATCGGTCCACAGAGCAGACCTCCCCTCCGGGTCCCGGCCAGGGCGTGCTGCCCGACAGACCGAGCTTTTCGAAACGCATGCAGCTTTGCTGTTCGCTCCGTGGACTGGCGGATGAAGGTCTAAAACTAAACTAAAGACAGCACCGTGCCGCACCTCTCCTCCTTCCCTTCCTCCCCAATCAACCAGTCAGAGTCTTTTCTGTCTCCCACTGTCTGTCTCTCTCTCTCACACACAGACGACAGACCCAAACACTCTGCGTCCTTCGTCCATTCCGTGTGTGTGCTGAACATTTACCGTGGCCACAGCAGCACACAGACCGCGCAGCAGCGCACTGACTGCACTATGTGCGTCTGCATGCGTGCCTGCTGTGTAGGTACTGCTTTAGTTAGTTACCAGTTATTTTTTTCTAAATAATGCATGATTCACCTCCCCGGCACAGACTAGCTGCTAGACGAGTCTGTCTGGCACCTTCGGTTGAAAAATAACAGGACGTGTGTGTGTGTGTGTGTGTGTGTGTGTGTGTGTGCGTGTGCGTGTGCGTGTGTGTGTGCGCGCGACGTGCGCATGTATAGGCCTATATATATATATATATATATATATATATATATATATATATATATATATATATATATATATATATATATATATATATATATATATATATATATATATATATATATATTTTATCTCCCCCAACTTGTTGAGTATTACAAAGCATGTTTAAGCATTCCACACCCCCACAGGAAGTGCACTGCCCGGTCTTAAGTCAGTGGCATGCACCGTTGTCCATAAACACCATGGAAGGCTTTGCTAGTGGAGCTAATGAGCCTAAGTCCCCTCACCTGTGCAATTTCCAGCCTCCTGCCACAGCCAATTGATTACCATGACAACGGCACAGCTGCCGATTTGATTTCTTAACTTAACGGTACACTTTTCACAGTCAGTTAGCAGCACTTTCAGACACATGAAGACAGATGGATAGAGACATCTAAAGTGCATGATATGACAAGTTGACAATTGGGTATAATTAGGTTCCCAAGTTGCATCGTTCTCGACGGGTACGTATTCTAGCATTCTTTACATTTTGGGGAGAAAATGCCAATTTACCGTAGCACTAAGGGAGCTCTTCAATTCAGGACGGGCAAAATCAATTTGCCTACTGTCTGATGTACAGTAAATATATTGGCCTAGATCCACTGGGCTGTGTACTGGCAAGAGTGTATAGAGACTATTAGTGAGACAGCTGACTTCCATGGATAATATACAGTATGTATTAAATTGCAAATTGCAAGTATTGAAAAGGCAAAATATATGATTTCTTAACAAAATAGATAAACTAGTGGGTGGTACAGGGCAGGCTAACCTACATGAAGCATATCACTATAAGCTTACATTTTCATCTATTAGCAATACATAATTCTCCTGTTTTCTTGGGAATCGATATACTGCAGTGCACCTTGGGATTATATTATTGTAAAAAGTGAGTAAACGGTTTTGAATCTATCAGTAGTTCACAATATGCACTAAATTACCAAAACACACACAGATTACTGTACATAGCCTAATGTAAAATGTCCAACTTGTTATTTGGCATTAATAAATAAATAAAGCACTCGTTTACAGCAGAGGTTTTCAACAGGGTGGTCCCTGAGAGGATTCCAGTTGGTCCCCAGCTAAATTATGGAGTTGGTTAACCTGATGTACTGTAAGTCTTTGCGGGTCCATGCATTTGGTTCCATGTTTACACACTCAAGATCATGTGAATCATCCCAAGTCTACACAACTAGAGAATGTACTGTAGAAGATTAATGGTCACTTTGATCTGTATGCTTGCCTGTTTTGTTTTCTCCGAAATCCAGCCTGGAATTGTGGACAGAAGCAAAATAAATCTTTAGTTTTGGGATCTGTGGGGCTAAAATGTCCTCAAATGGTGGTCTGTGGCTCAAATTCTGAATAAATAGTGGGCCCTGGTATGAAAAGGGCTGAAAACCACTGGTTTACAGAATGATAACATTATAGAAATGGGAATGAATATAGCTGTGCCCTGTGCAGCTGTGACTCACCCTTTGGTGTGACTTGCTACAAACATTTTGAAAACGTGGTCAAAAAAGTGTTTTTTATGAGGCATAACAAGACAGCAGGCACCCATGTTCTGTGGTGTTTACTCCCCTGCCTATTATCTTACACTCATAGCATGACAGGTTAAAGAAAAAAGAAAAAAAAAAAAAAAAAAAAAAACGCTACACTTTACTGTGCATGAAACATAATTGCAAAGCATAAAATAATGCAGTGTCAGGTGCTTATCTAACTAACTGCTATAGTTTATTTACTGTAAAATTGGCTTGTAGCCTAATAGGCATAGCAACAAAGTGTGCCCGCAGTGGCCAGGGGTTGAAAAATGTATAGGCAATAACAGCAAAACACCCAGATGCCATCTACCTCTGTCTCTGGGGAGCTTTTCTCCTATGTCCTATGTACCATAACTACATTCTATAAATAATAAAACGCAAGTTAATGCTCACCCTACTACAGGCAGCAATTGCTTACATCAGTCATATTCATGAAATAAATTAAACTCTACACAACACCTTTGCAGCAAAAAAAAGTATATAAGAAATAGTTTTGTAGTAGGATAGCAGTTGTTTGTTAAATTCTTATGCTGCCACTCGCGGACAACTAAGGGACCACCATTCTAGATGATATAAGGTACCGCATGTTTCAAGGTTGGAATAGGGTCAATAGGATTATTTCGAATAGCATCATGTAATAGACATCATGTATTATTTAGTAGCAGTACTTGCATATTCTTCTAACCCTGCACATGCACCTCAATAGAGGTGCTTTTCTAGTTTTAACAGAGCAGAAAATACTTCTGTGACAGCCTGCTAAGTCAGTTAAATTTTGTGTCTGCGTTTTGAGAAATAAATGCACACGAGACTATACTTTTATAAATAATTAGAACTGCTGCCAAGGTTGTCAACATGTCACGCCTCTTTGGATTCCTGCATGCAGTGTAAAAGCTCTTTCGGTTCTGTGTAGAAAGGAAATATTGTACTGTCAATATTGCACAATGCCTATACAAAATGTATGCATTGTCCCCTCATATGTAGATCATTCACAGCTCTTGCCCCTACTAATTGCGTGATGTCACAAAATGCCTAAAGTGAAAGTAAGACTTGCAGCACTGCAGCTTTGTTTAAACTTGTGACAGCACTGTCCATGCATCATTAGCAGTGTTGGGCAGTAACGAATTTTAGATTGCATATTACTGTAATATTATTACTTTTGCTCCAAAATGTAAAGTAACGAGATTACTCTGCAAAAATGGGTAATAAGTAATGCATTACTTTGCAAGTAACGCCAAGTTACTTGTTTAAAATGAGCTTGTTGTTGCATGCAAAAATAGAACAGATTTACAAGCTATCGACAGGTACTGTAACAACAGAGATGTGTACTAGATTGTAGATCCAGTCCACACGCTGCATCCTGCGCACAGTTATGTACACTACAAATCGCTTGCTGCTTTATTTTGTATTTTATTTTTAAATACAAGACCTCAACTGTCTTTGAAAACAATTGTGAAAAAGTTTAAAAAGTCAGAGACAAATTTTGAAATCTGTTTTTGTTAGTTCCAGGTCTGTTTGTGATTCAAGGTTAAAATGTTTCCATTGCTTCTCTATGCTCCTTTTATTAATTTATTTATTTATTTAATCTAAGATTGTTAATCTAACATTGTTTTCAGGTGCAGTTTGTGGGATTGGATACTATTATTATTCCAATAAATTAGATTCACTTCTAAAAAAAAAAGCTCTATTTTTTCAAAGGTGGGAATTGAGAACTTGGGAAAGTAATATGTAATATATTACTCTTCGATTCCAGTAAGTAAAGTAATGATATTACTTTTTCTAAGGGGTAACAAGTAAAGTAAAGAAGTTACTTTCCTAAGTAATATTGACCAACACTGATCGTTAGGATGGAATAAGCCTCTTATGGGAGTGGTTTGGCCATCTTCTAACTTCTCCCATTCAGACAGGTGCATTGCTATTCAGATGAGGGCCGTCCTGCCGTGGAAAAATCAATGTATGAGTCCATCTAGCAGTAAACAGTGTTTGAGACACATCCATAACATCTTTACATATCTCAAGTCAATAATAACTACTCTCCCATTTAATTATGATTTAAAGTAAACCACCAATAAAATCATGTCAAAGACCTGCATTCTATGGACATTAACACTAACAGTAACCCATTGAGCAGAGAAACCAGGACATCATCCTTGCAGGATTAGAGTTGAACAGTAATATCCAATGCTATATATTGATGATCTAGTTCAGATCATTAATGCAAACTTGGGACGAGGAAGAAATATTTAAGTCACTAATTTATTCTGACTCCTCTCACGAAAGCCCAATCTGTCCTGACCCGTTATTATTATATTATATAATAATATCCATAATTTATAAATGATGCATAATTAATATGGACTTAAATAGCTCCCTGTCTCAACTCTTCAAACCATACAATTGTTCAACTACCATGTTGAAAATGAGAGTAATTGTGTTGGATTCGGATGGATTTGTAAACCACTTGAAATGTGCCATTTTGCCAAATTGCAACAGACTTTGTTATTGTAAGACTTTTTTTCCTTTCCTTTTTATTATTATTTCTAGAGTAGCCCTAATCCTTCCACAGATTTGAGTGCACAGTATATGCACTTGAGCCATATGTCAAATCGACTTCACCACGAATAGTGTCCTTGCTCAATGCTAAGTGAAATGGTGTACAGTTAAATTGATTAATTTTCCCCTTTGACATGAAGGGGAAAATGCGTTTCCTTGGAGACCATAAGGGCCAGTGGCGGCCGGTCAATAGGGTCGCTAGTGCGCCGCACCACCATGCATTGCCTAATGAATACCACGTGAATAAGAATGACGGAGAAATGAAATCTGCAGCTTGTCATTTTCTTTAAATGAGCAATCCATCATGGCAAATTGTATATAATATAAGTAACTAAAGCCCACTCTAACCACAAAGTGATTAAAAGTTGTATTATACTGCCATGAAATGTCAAAAGTTGTTTACGTTGTAGATAGGTTACTGAGTCTCACGTGTTGGTTCGCATTCGTCTTTAGGCATTGAGCTCTGCACTGAAGGGCAATGCATTGCGGTCCTATTGACTTCAATGCAAACGGTAGGAGCGATCTGGGTCGCAAAACGTGCGCGACCAAACCACTTGAGGGCAGCACACAACACAGTTTTACATAGAGTTGAACACAACTCCACCACAGACATGAATGAAGAGATACAGACTCAGAGCCAGGTAAAGGGAGGAATATACAGTAGTTGAATTAATTTTGATAATGGAATAACAATTGAATTGAATAACAAGACAAATATATTATAAGATAACTATAAAGCAATGCAGAAAACAACAATTGAAAGCAGAACACTGCAGGATTTTTTTTTTTAAACTAAAGAGCTGGAACCAAATAAATGTAATCATCACACAAAAATCCAAGGACAGAGGAAGAGAGTATTGTACACCAGTAGCCTACCCAGGAGGCCCAGGACCTTCTCAAAGAGTTGGTAAGGATTGGGTGACAGCATCCATTCACACCAACTCATTGTTTGCTTCCATTGAATGTGATGATACCTGGTACATATTCTTGACCCCCCCCCCCCCCCCATTATTATTATTATTATGATTTTTTTATAGCGCCCCCCCTAAAGAAAAAGTCACCAGCCGCCACTGATAAGGGCTATATTTAAAAAACTCAGAGGGGAGGTTCATAATAACTACTAAAATTAATGAACTTATAATCCTATTGGTCGGCCACATGGTAGCGTATAACAGCCCGTTTTGAATTTTGGCTTATAACTTTGAACCATAGGTCGTAAAATCAAAATTCTATTTTCCCTGAATTCCGTCATGACCCCCATATAGGCCCCACCCATTTCCATCAGGATAGATTTTCAGCCATTTAGAATTTTCTCTCGTCCCAAATTACAAGTTTTCTAGCTCATTTTTGTGACACTAGTCTCACCTCTGTTTTCAGACAAAGTATCTCTATTAATCAACACAGACAAACAGGTTCAGTTCTGCCCTTGAAGCCTCCAGTGACAGAGCTGAATTTTTTATCAAATCCGAGAAACAAAAACTCTTGTACTCCATTATGAATTATAATGGCTAAACTAATTATCTGCAAGGCTGTCTTCCCTGCTGGGAAAATAATATATTAAAAGACTAAAACACATCTATGTATATAGGCTAATGCACACACTATTCAACACAAAAGCCAAACACAACATGGAAAATGGATGCAAATTCCTTCTAATTTACCAAAGCCCAGTAACATGCACAGCACACTAAAGCCTAAAGCAAAATATCTGAGGCAGCCTTCCAGACCTTGGATCCACATGCTGAATAATTAGCCCAGAGCCATTTAGAGGGGTTTTCAATCCAAATAGGCAATATGTGTGCAGACTCAGAGCTGCTCAAATGCTCAACATTTCCATATGGGGAATTCATTAAGAAAGTCCATTCTTAGGCTAAAATGACATGATAGTGTGCCTCTCCCCTCGAATTATTCTCTGTTGTTATGTGGCATATGAGATTAGCGGATGTTCAATAGCAGTGATAGGACTCATCATGATCAAAAGACTATAATAAAAAGCTAAATGAAAATTAAACATGCATATATGCATGGTAATGAGAGCTTAGAACGTTTCAGAAAATGCAATAGGAGAAATAAAACACATGCACAAACATGTGCACGCACAACGCACACACAATGCACGGGTGTGTGCACACGCACATATGTATGCGCACGCACACGCACACACACACACACACACGCACACGCACACACAGGTTCTGACTGCAGTCTCCATGAGTCAGGGGAATACATGCTTTGTCCTGGCACTGACATTGTCCCTGTGTGAAGGGGCACGGGGAGTAGATGGAAGATAATGTAGGAAAGTTAAATACAGTGTATTTTGTGGTGGGCTGCCATCCATCAGCACAGATGACGATGACAGCGATAGGAGGCACTGAGTAGCCTCACCTCCCTCCTTGTTCTATAAATGGCTTCCTTAAATGAAATGGAAAATATATGGAATCACCACCGAATATCTGGCTGATTGATTCTGAACCAACCAGAGCATGCATCCCTTCAGGGTTTGGGATGGCAAAGAGCAAGGGGCGGCTCTACTCTGAGCTCTACCGCACCGCATGCGATGCATGGGCTGTTTGTTTACAACAAATGTTTAGCTCTGCCACTTTATTGTTATGTGACTTATTTCTACCCTAATATTTCAGATATACACTATATCCTAACGTCATGATTATGTTTAAAGGAGCCGTATGTAAGATTGTGGCCAAAACTGGTACTGCAATCAGTTTCAAAATACTGTTGAGCGGTGTGTCCCCTCCCCCTTCCCCCCGACTAGAGGTTGCCAGCTAGGCTGCAGGATCATGCAGGAACGTAGACTGCAGGAGCTTCCATGGCAAGTGATGAATCCTACACAGTAATGGTTGTTAACATTGGCAAAAAGGGGAACGACTCGAAAAAGCGACCAAAAAAGGCGAAATATTTGCCGGCGAATTTAGTCGCGGCTGCCCGTACACATCTAAATGCGACTCGAATAAAACTATTGGGCTTTCGCTTTTCTGTCCTCCTCTCCTCCTTCTACTGCTCTCCTCTCTGCTGCGTTGTCATTGATATATTTTGTTCCTACCGTGAAGGACGCACGCAGGAGCCAATCGAAATGTTGTTCACAAAAGTTTTTTGTATCATGAGTCATGACCGGAGAAGCGCATGATCGAGTTCATTAATGAATTAATCCGACGGAGCTAAAAGGCTGAAATACAACTTGATCATCTACTCAGCCAAATTAAAAATGCCATAGCCTATCATCCATTTGATCATATCCCTATACAGATTAGCCTAATCTAGGCGCCGTGCTCTTTTATCTAAAGCCCAGTAGCTCAGTGGTTTTCAACCATTTTCATACCAGGGTCCACTATTTATTCAGCATTTGAGCCACGGACCACCACTCGAGGACATTTGCTCCACAGGCCCTAAAATTGAAGATTTATTTTGCTTTTGTCCACAATACCAGGCCATTCTATTTCTATGACCATTCTTCAACATTCTCTAGTTGTATAGACTTGGGCTAATTCACATTATGAATATTATTAACTTGAGTGTAAACATGAAACCAAATGGACCCACAAGCCGCAAGAGTTTCATCTGGTTTAACCAACTTTCATTTGCGTGGGGACCACCGGGAACTCTCTCAAGAACCACTGGCGCTCCCCGGACCACCTGTTGAAAATCCCCGAAGTAAATCAATCAAATAGATAGATCAGTGACAAATGCGCAGCAGCTTTCCCTGCTGTTTATAGGCACCACAGCCAATTTCAAGAGGAAATGCACAACGCCAGGACTACTCACTTGGTAAAGTTCCCAACTCCTCGTGGTTTCATCCATTTGTGGGTCCGCGACCCGGGTTATCCTATTAAAGCATGAGAGAGCGTGTCGCCCCAGACCCCTTGCACTAGAGAAAGCTGTGTAGCCTATAGTTCTATATTATGCACAAACTGTCTACCAAACTGCCACCTTATTATGAGATATTAAGGCATAAGATTAATTGTTTGCAGATCGTATATAGCTCGAAGTTTGGCCATGGATTGATGCGCAATACAATATCGCATCTCTCTCTCTCTCACACACACACACACACACACACACACACACACACACACACACACACACACACACACACACACACACACACACACACACACACACACACACACACACACACACACACACACACACACACACACACACACACACACACACACAGAGAGAGAGAGAGAGAGAGAGAGAGAGAAAGAGAAAGATGCGCTGCGGTTTTGGGTTTCTACACGGCAGAGCAGTTTAGGCTGCTGCATTCTGAAAAAATCGACACCAACGCGAAAAAACAAAAAGCGAAAATAGTCGCATTTTCGCTATTTGGCTAATTCGCCGTGATGTGTAAGCTTACATTGACTCCAATATGTTTAAAAAAAATCCGATTCATAACGAGGTCTTTTAGGTTTCGGAAGGTTAGACATTTCTTTATCAACACGTTAGTAGCAGCTGCTGCGGTAACTAGAGCTGAGCTGGCAACCTGGATGCCGAAAAACTTCTGCCTTCGTGATTGGGAGATAAGTGGAGGGTGGCGCTTCGGCCAAAACAAAAAATGACAACAACATCAGTTGAGGGCTGCAACTGCACTTTTTAAACGCGATTATCCTGACTTGCATACTGTTGTCAGTGACACAAGTATTTGAAATGAACGTGATTTTTAAATGTCTGTTGGCATATCAGGGCCATTTTATGATTCGTTTTATTAAAATTCTTACATACGGCTCCTTTAATTCGAGTAATGTCTGGATGCCAGAATGGGATTAAAAATGTTTCTGATTGTAATCAGAAGGACAATTCAGAAATGTGATAAAAAAAAAAAAACAGGTCAGTTGCATTTTTAATGTCTTTCATTGATAGTGGATACGTCACCACATTCTTGTTATCAGGATTAAAAATCATTTTTTATTGGCTTTTGATATAGAAATACACACAAGTGAAAAGTGTCTTTTTTGGAATGGATTGTTGGGTATGGCCATATAATTACCATGGATGTGTGGTTTAAAAGTGTGAAAAACATATTTTTCACTGTGACTTTAAAATTAATAGAAGGAATAAATTCCCAGGTGACCAGCAGTTAAGATAACAGATTGATGGTCTTTTGATCTCACTATTAGTTGTTGCCAGGGCCCATGGGATAACCTTGAAATGGGTTCAGGACCTATGAGAAGAGAAACAGGGCTTTCGCCGAGACCCTTCTAAAAGGCACTAGCGTTTCTGATGGAAAACCTCAGTATGGTGCTGCAGTATCATTATCTGTTGGATTGAATCATATTTAAGCTATAAGGTTGGTTTACTCACTGTGTGAAATGTTCATCTACCCCAGGGCTCAGAGGTAGATATCAGAAGTTCAGATATGCTGACATTTAATGAATGTTGTATGTCTGCAGAAGTAAGAACTTCAGTGTTTCTTTTTGTGATTCTTTTGTAAACTGTGTATTGCATGTCAACTGTACTGTATCTTCTTTTCCCTGGCCTTGCATTGTTTTAAACACAATCTTCTTACATACTGTATGGAACACAAGCCCCACAAGAGTTTGCAGCTCTGCCAATGCTAGGGTTGATTACAAAAATATCTACAAATAAGGCTCTGCTAATAGGGATCTGGATATTGTGTTGTGATGCACAGCCATGCAGTAATGTAGTCTGGGAAAGTGACATTCAACCGAATAGAGAGGAGAGTGATGAGGTACTTGTACAGGCTACAGCTCTATGAGTGCACCTTCAGGGCAAATTTAAGTGGATATTAAATACTTGGTTCTCAGTGGTGTAACATCACCGTGATAGGTCACGGTGCAAATATTTTGTTTAGTGTTTCAGCATGTAGATCGCCTACTTTCAGCAGGGTTTATACTATGCTCAAAGGTAGACAGCAACGTCCAAGGCAGTCCAGACAGTATTTTCTAACATGTGATGTGTTTGGAAGCAAATTATTGCATGGATGAACTGAACATCTGCCAAACAAACCCATCCTCCTAAGATTTTATGTTTCTCTCCAGAACTCCTTAAGACCTACAGGGGCGCCTTTCACCAAAGCCAAATTACAGCATCACGATAGTAACCTCCACCAGGGGCGGATCTAGGCATATGCATGGGGGGGTGCCCCCTAAATGCCCAGTCTGCCCCACCAAACATGATATCATGCAAAACAACCCAAGATATTTCAAATTAAAGTGCTCATATTTAAAATGATTTGAAACACTACTACTGCTACTAACTAACTACAGTTGTGGCACCACTAAACCAACAGCATTTCATCATTGAAAACAGAAAACTCTCTGAGTCAGACGTTTAGCTTTATTGATGCTTTACTTGCCTAATAAAAGTCCTGTAACTGAAAATGGTATGGGTGCGGCTTCATAGCCCGTGGCGTGAAGCGACACGGGTGATGAAGTCGCCCCATACCATTTTCTCCTGCCCCCACCCCAATTGGGAAATGTTACATCCGCCCCTGACCTCCACACAACAAAAATGTGTGCACAAGTGCATGTGTGTGTGTGTCTGGGCTGAATGTCTGGATGTGAGACAAACTGGCCAAAGAAAGATCCAACAGACATGACCTAGATTTGAGACAAAGCTAACGACGGGTGAAGTCGAGTGCAGTGGACTTTTTAAAACATGTGGATGTAATTCAGGATGCAGTGGACAAAGTCCTGGCTTCAGAAGAAACTCCTTGCTCCCTAAATTTTACCAGGCAGTGGTGTGAGAAGCTTAGATGCATTACCAAGACAAATGAAAGTCATGAAACCTAGACCGCCACAAGCAAAGAGCTTAGTGTGCACCATGAGGGGTACACAAGTGGAACAAGTAATGGCTATTTTATTACAGGCGGCTGAGCTAGAAAAGTGATCGTAAATATCACGTCCGCTTCTCACAGATGTGATTAATGCTTCCAGAGCAGCAATTTAGATGCTGATCATAGACGGTAATAGTATAGTACGGAGGCCCTACGAGACATTAGAAGGTAGATTTATTTTAGGGGTGAGTTTATTTTGAAAAGCCGTAGGTTTATATTTTGTGGGTTGGAAAACTACTAAGCTTGCCAATATTTTAATTTTATATAGGTGGAAAAGAAACACATTTTGAGCACAAAAAAGAGAAAAAAATCTACCTTCTTGGATGTGTTTGCTCTATGCACTCTCTGGTGATAATGCCACCAAGTGCATAGTGTGGCTTATTTACGAACATCTAGTTAAAACTGATCGTTTTAACCAGTTGAAACATGGGCCAAGTTAAATGATGAACACTTAGATGTAGTAAACTTGCCTTGCTAGTTTAGCTTCCGCCCCCTGGAAGCCACTCGAGACACATATGCTGGACAAACCAAACCTCTGAGTAGGGTCAGTCACTGCAACCACACGGCACTCCGGGGTGCTGAGCACCAGATTTTCGCAGAACAATGCAATGAGTGCACTGAATACATGAACGAGAAGAGGGCAGATCAGGGTACATCAGTGGGAATTTCCGAACACTCCCCGAACGCATGTCCCTTCAGGTTCATCTAATAATAGAAAGAGTTCATTATGAAAACAATAGAATCAGGAATGTGCAGCAAACTATCACTCTCTCTCATATTCCATTAAAATGCCTTGAAATAACACCACCGATTAAATAATTGTTACGACCATGGCCGTATTTGTGGTTATTATTGTTCTGGGGGAAAAAGATTTTTTCAATGTAACCAACCAGGCCCTACTCCTATACTATATAATAGGAGAGCAAACGCAGCATGGGGCATATCTTGTCATCATCCACCCTCTGTTATATTAAACTACTTTAAATTATTTAAATGCTTTAATTGTTTGATTAGCTTCTTTTGAGCATGTTGTGGAGGCAAGGTAAGGCGAGGCAAGGATTGTACTTGTGCTCGATTGAGCTTCTTGTAAGGAAAGAATAATATTCATTTTAAGTTGATTTCATTCATTTTAAGGTACCTCTGTTGATTTGTTGATTCATTCACCCTACGTTATTACTAAATCCTCATTTATAAAACTAACTTTGTTATTCAGTTTTATCCACATTTTCCCATTTTATGAAGATACTTGCCATAATAACAAAAACAACATAGAAAAATCCTTGTTGTTTTTGTTTTCTTATAATAATGATGTGCAGAGAGATTGATAAAGGAGCAATCATAAAACTCTACAGTACTTAAGAGCAGTATGTTACCATGGTAACATGGAATACAGTCAAGGAGGACTAAAATTAAAAAGAAAATAGCATGGACTGAGATCTTTCCAGTTATATTTTCACCCACAGCCGAGTTCACTTTTAAAAGCAGCCGTTAACTTTTTTAGGTTCACTGAAGCACTACAAATATAATCATATTCATTTAATTTAGATTGATGTCTTAATTTTCACCCCCAATTTACTACTTGTTAATGTGAAAAATGTTTTTTAAAAAAAGAACAGATGCCAGCACGCCACACATCACACATTATTGAGTGTGACAGAAAGCACAATTCACAAATGACGTTAAATCAATTCAATTCAAAGAGGCTTTATACGGGCATGAGAAAACAAACTTTTATTGTCAAAACTAATGTGAAATAAACAGTCAAAACCAAGAAAAGTTTTTGGCATCTGCTACTTGAATTAAGGTTACTTGATTGGTTGACATCAAAAAGGCAAAGGACCGACAATGGAATAGTTTGGTTTCAAGAGTGTAGCGCACAAATGTCACAAGCATTACAAATGATATATTAAAAAAAGTCCTACCAATTTCAGTTTTCCCTTCCCATTCCAAGTGTGTTTGCTTATGTATTGCTAGTGACGCCATTCCAAAGCCCCTTTAGGTAATTAGTTCTAAACAATTTCCAGCAATACTGTTTTGCGAGGGGGGGGGGGGGCAAAAAGTCTGCATGCATGGTTAGTGGGCACCCCTGTTCTAATGACATTGTAGTTCAAAATAATTGTTGCCGGAGATCAAAATTCACCTTTGTTTGTGGACAGTAGCAAGCCTAAAAACGGCATATGTCTTGTACACATAATGGGTGCAGAAATTGCGCTAATGTTGGACGTGTCCACTCCATATATGGACTGTGTTGCGCCTGCCACAGAAAGACATCGAGGTACTGCTAGCCAGGTTGTTCATGGAGCTACAGAGGCAGTCCGAAGAGAGGGAGGGAGTGTTGGAGGAAGCAGAGAGAGACAGAGCGAGAGAGGGGAACAGAACCCAGTAAGCATGGTCAGGACCGGGACTAATTAGTGACGTCTTGATTGTGTCCAGATCAAGGCAGTCTAAGACTAGTCAAATCTGGCCCAGAGTATCACCTGATTTCAACCAACACAAATCCTGTCCACTAAAAACAGATGTCCCGAATCAGATTGAGGCCAGTCAGATTGAGGGCAGACTGGCTTAAAGTAAATCAATCATAACTACAACGTAGTCAAATCTCACCCAGAATAGCTTAGCAATAGCTTTATTATTTCAATTGATGAAGACGTCCTGGAAGTAACGTACGTGAGTCTGGCCTCAATCAGACTCTCTCCGATTCATCCATGGACCTCCGTCTTTTGTGGACAGTATTTCTCTTGGTTGAAATCAGGTGATATTCTGGGCCAGATAGGACTAGTCTTGGATTGCCTTGATCTAGACACAATTCATCCCGGTCCTGACCGTGCTTACTGGGAAGGGCAGAGGGGCAGCTAGGGAGGGAGAGAAAGGGTCCCTTTTCACCCACACAATAACCCGGCCCATGATGGGTTCTGAAAGATGGCCACACTGATCTACAGAAGTGTAACCCCGGGAACTGCTTGTCATTCGTGATTTATTTTTGCTGCAATATACTATGGGTGTTAACCCAAATTCAAACATTAATTTCAACAGAACAGCCTTCCAAAATGAATTGGAAAGTGCTCTAATGAAAGCATAGCCTAAGTGAATGGGACTCAGGCGACGTCCAGTGTTGACAGTGGGGAAATATTTCAAGCAAAGACACAGGCCTAATGAAAGCCAATTAAGTCATTGGCACAACTAGAGAACATTAACAAGCAATGTGATCTCTACCTGGGGGTATAGGGGAAAATAAATCAATACAAATGTAGGCCTAGAAATTCATTAAAATTATGATGAAGCCAATATGGTGCACTATGTAACAAAATTACAGAGCACAGTTAAGTTCAATGTAATCATAGTAGGAAATTCATTGTTGCTTATTGTCAATATTACATGACATTCCTTCTAAGATCACCATGGCATGTATTCATATACTGTTGCATCGAAAGGGCTGAATTATTGCTGCCCATGGTCCCTTATGCTGACGTGGCCATGACCCCCTTTTACCTCACAGTAAACCCTTGCAATTGGATGACTTAATGCAGTTGTTCTCAATCTTTTATGGATCAGGGCCCACCCATCTAACCACTTAAGTCTCGGGGATAAGTGGTCAGAAGGGTCAGCTGCCTGCATTTCCAGAGCATGTTTATTTCTTAATGATCAATCAATCAACAAAACAACCAACCAACTATGTTCCTGCTCGGATCGATGGAACTAATTTGAATTGCCTAACTTAAAGGGGAACTCCACCCATTTTCAACATTCTAATATGTCATTAGTATACCCTAGAGGTGTTGGGTGGACATGATAAAAACGTTTCCCCATTCTGTGTTTCCTAGAAATGGAGGTCTGAAGAAAACCACTAACATGGTGAAACATCGTGATCACATCATCAAGATGTATTTTCACCATGTTAATGGAGTTCTTTAGACGCTTCTTTTTTCTGAGAGTGTAAAAATGCAACCAAATGAACCCAATGAACCCGTTAGGGTTCATTTGGTTGCATTTTTACACTCTCAGAAAAAAATCTTGAAAATGGGTGGGATTCCCCTTTAAGTCTGTATTTATCATTATCACAAGGCGCTCTTATAATCACACACATATATTATCATACGCCACATTCCATGCTCAGCCAATCAGATCATCGCTATGGAGTATGCTCAGTCAATCAAAACATTGTTATGGGGTACACAAATCATCCAATCAAATCATTGCTATGGGGTACATACACATTACTCAGCCAATCAAATCATCGCTATGGTGTATACACAGACAGACCAGTCACAATCTTTACTTGCATGAGCAGAGAAAGAGCAAGTTAAAAGTTCGGTCGGTCATCCCTCAAAGGACTCCGATTGGCTGGTTTAGATAATGATGTAATGCTGATGTAATTAAGAGATTTTTATTGCCATGATTATTATCTCTCAGAGGTGTGAGAGTACATGTTCTCTGGTCGCTTGTTCCGCTCACACACAAGTAGGCCATGGGCCCATTTATATGGGCACCAATCCACGGGTTGTAACAGGTGACACTCCTTCGGCTTCGATCGCACCCTTCTTTTGTCATTTATCTTACGTCAAAACAGCTCCTCCAAAGAAAAACATTGACCTGTGGCTGAGACTGAAAATGTTTGTATTTAAGTGATTCAACGTCATGTAGTATTACTGTACATTTTAGCTCTAAAAATAAAAAATAAAAATATTTAGAAGTATTTGGCTAATCTGTGTGAGCAGAGGGAGAAGTGAGAGCAGAGAGACTAGCACAACACTTTTAGCTAATGATGCTATTAGCACTGCAGAGGAACGCACTAAATCAAAGAAGTGATTAGCATGAGCTTGTACAGAGAAGTGGTCCATTAGTCAGAGAGGTGATGTGTGGAACCTGCAAGATTTCAATAAAATAGTACTTTCACATGTACGAGGTGCACTAATCATAGTGTGTGTGTGTGTGTGTGTGTGTGTGTGTGTGTGTGTGTGTGTGTGTGTGTGTGTGTGTGTGTGTGTGTGTGTGGGTGGGTGGGTGGGTGGGGTGTTCATATATGCGAACTCTTGAAAGTGGCACCTTTCATACAATAAGAAAATAAAGTTAATATAAAATCCATAGTATTTTCGTAAAGTGAAACATATACAACATATGATAGAATTATATATGAAATTCATAACAGATATAGGATCCATCATATTTTTTGTATGAAAGTGCCACTTTCAAGAGTTCACATTTATGACATTTTTTTCCATATGGGAAGAGAGGAAGAGACAGAGAGAAAGACAGACAGACAGACAGACAGACAGACAGACAGACAGACAGAGGCTGATTCTCAATAAGATTAGCACAGCCAAGAGGTAGCTACAGGCAATGTGACAACAGGGAAGAAAATAATAATAATAATAAGGGTAATAATAATAATAATAATTCAACCATGCCCATGGCAGGAATAAACATAAAAACTCTGAACTGGATAATATATATTACTGTAGGCTGTATACACATAGACAAGGAATATTTCTTAAAAATTGGGGCCTTTTAATTAAATACGTAATTAAAACGCCTCCGGTGTACTTACTTAAGCAGTGGAGCTCAAGTCCAGGGGTGGACTGACAGTCTGGCATACAGGGCATTTTCCCGGTGGGCCGACCCCCCCGGGGGCCGTTAATGTCGTGTTTTAATTTAAAAAAAAAAAATCTGCACAAAACCGGCCCACGAATCAGTGCTGGCGGCCCTCTGTCCTCTTCAAATGAGACTGCCTATTGCAGGGTTTTTATAGTTAACTAAAACTAACTAACTAATTTTAGTTAGCCCGAGCCCCAGAGCCCCTTATGTCTTAAATTCTCATGGGGGCTCAGGCCCCGGAGCCCGGGCCGCTCTGAGGGCCGCTCTGAGACAAAATTGCCCGGTACGTTTTGAGCTCCCAGTCCACCCCTGCTCAAGTCATTGTGCATATTTCCATCTCCAACTTCAGCTACACTTTATATGTCATATCATCAGTTTGAGTGTAGTTTACATCGTAGTATACTATGCGTTCAGATGCAAATACATTACACAGCTGACGAGCAAGAAGGACCGGTCATCAGTGTGGACCTTCGTAGCAAAATGAACCTAAAAGGTTTTAGGCATATACAGTAATACAGAAAGATAGGGCCCCTTGCACTTTACCCTAAAGGATACAGGAAGTTTGGTGAAGTGTATGGGTGTCATAAGTTCATTCTCCTCCTCCGGATTCTATAGCCTATCCTGTTCTGAATGAGAAGAGATGAGAAGTGTGTTGCAGCACTCAAGCCTTGAGGAGACAAAGGAGTGGCAAAGTTTTCCGGCATCTAGGGTGAGTGTGGGATGGAGTCTGGCTATGTTTCAAATTAATACATGATGAGGTAATTATACCGGCTTCAAAGTCACACTGCCCTCTGCTGTGTGTAGCATCCTTCATTGTGAATTTAGCAGTATCTGCTGTAATTGAAAGCCGCCATGGGGGAATGTATTCATGATGCATTTATCTAACAACAAACTCCCACTCTCCACTTTTGTCTTTCATTCATTAGTAATTCTAGTACCTTTAGCAACAACATCTCTATCAAGCACACAACATGTTGCATGCGAAATGACCGACAAGTCAGGAGTTTTTAATACGTGCACCTACTTGAACCTTTACAAAAGCCTATCTGCACCACAATCGCTCAACCTGCAAACATAAGCATCACTCAACCACTCAAACCTGACCAGTTTATATAGACATAGGCTATAGTACTAATTGTCAGGGCTGAGCACCAGGAAGAGCTTGGCTAAATAAACAGACAAATCGACTTTACAGTAAGGTTTACCAGTGTTGCTGACAGTGCAAGTGGCACAATGTTCTTGAATCCCGAGTTCCGGACATCAAGGGCTAATTTGATTGAGCTTGTTGAGTGGTCTTACTTGGCAGCGGGGCAGTGGCCCCCTACATGAATGATGTATTGTAGATAATATAGTCTGTAATTAATGATGTCATTGGCCAGAGCAAATGGTTTGAATCTCTCCCACACCTTTTCACCTCTAAGTAGGAGGTGACATTTTAACTGCGGGGTATTTCAATGGGAGCCTCACACGGCTTAAAAGATTCACTCCATGGGCTTCAAATCCAGTGAAGCTTCCTTGACGCCTAATTGGCCGATGTTTTAGACGGACGGACAGACAGAGACGATAGACAGACCTTTAGCCTATTCACTGCAGAAAGACGCCGTGCAAGGCTGCAAGCAGCATGCAATTAAGAGTTACAGCAGCGAAAAGCAAGGAGAAAGTACCACCACCAAAAAACAAAAACTAAAAGCTGGTTGGTGTGTGCTTTTTGTATGAGCCATGGCTGTGTATGAATCTGGTCATTATCTGGGTAAAGAGACAGAACAGACAGCAAATGAAATGCTGCAATGCTCTCAGAAAACACTCTTATGTATCACGTCTGCATGGTGGGGACAGAGAGAATAAGGAAAAAGAGCCTCTAAGAGAGAGGCAGGACATTAATATTCATATTATGGTGTGTTATGGTGTCTCAGCCTCTTTGTTCAATGCATTCAATGTGTTCTTCCTGTGTGCTGATGGGATAGTAAAGGTCAGATGCACCTACAGAGTGCTATACACTAATGAGCCTTGAGGAAGGTTATCTGCATTAGATCAACACTATAACACAACAATGAAACTGTCAGGAGGTATTGACTATACTCACACAGTGGATATCTTACACTCATATTTTATACTCATATAAATTACACAAGAGCAAAATGGCAATGGCATGTGAAATTGTGAATACATGGTCCATGGAGTCTTTTGCTATTATGGTCCCCTTTACATTGAAATAACCCTTCAGGCAGTCTTCTTACCAGAGGTAGATGTGACTGCAGGCAAACAGAAAGAGGTGCTCTAAAGGAAATGTTTGGAGTGTTGAGTGTGTTATTTTCCACCTGAAAGACTACAGGTAAACACGCATTTTACTCTCAATGTCAAAAACGTCTCTTGCATTCTGCAATTACGGCTTAATACCTATTATCTTGGATCAAGTGATTACAGAGGATAAATTAATTGCATCCCAAAAACATTTTTTTAAGAACAAACTGGAAAAACCTAGGATGGTGCCTGTGAGTGTGCATGTACGATTTGAAATAATCTCTGGCCTGTGTTAATGACTTTCACACAGAGTGCTGTTTGTCAGTATGCTGGGACCTTGCAGGGAGCTAGCGTGGGTGGATTTATTTACATCCTAAGGGGTTTTTGCCAACTTCAGACAAACCACACACACACTTACTGTAAGAAAATCTTCTAAAATGTAAGCAAGGCAACAAAACAGGCACTTTAATACTTTGACCGCATCTTCATGAATTCTTTATGACATTCTCCCTTTTTTCTCCAATGCCCTCTGGAACACTGAACATCAAAAATCAAAATAGAACACTCAGTATACTAATGTTATGGCTGAACATCCTGATGGGGTCTTTCCGGTTTATCGCAATGTTAGGCTACACCCTGAGACTTGCAATCAGCTGGTGGACCATGTCTTGGGACTCGCAATCAGACTCGCAATCAGCGACTGGAGTTTACACCACAACGGTCCTGAAGAAGAGGCACAGAGTACATCCCATCATGATTGCCGACCTTGAATTTGAAGATGACCCTAGATCACCCTAGTCTCGGAAAGAGAAAGGAAATGAACTACTACTTAGTACTGACAGTAGAAATGGAGTGTAGGAAAATTGGCAAGGAGCTCAATGCCAAGAAAACAAAACAAAACAAAGGCTATTTAACTCAGAGGACAAAACCATTGCCACTGCTGATGGGAAGATGCTTGAGGTATATGGGCTTCAAATATCTTGATGCCTGGACTGCTTCAATGGACCAGAATGGACCAGAATGCTTCAATGGACCAGACTCCAATTGATGAAAATAAACAGCAGCATTGTCACAGTACAATTCCAATGCCACAAGAATGGAGGTCATGAGGATTCAGAAAGGCTATGATTGTGTGCTGATTGAGTAAATGGAAAAACTTGCCATCTCAATGGCTCTGCGTGCTCTATAGTGGTAACAATATGGAACATAAATGTAATAATCCTGTTCAACATCTTTCAAGAAGAAGAAAAGTAGAGAAAAGTAAGCGTTACAAAGGCCAGACTCATGACAGGTTTTTGCAAGACATTTGTAGACCATTTCTTTTACATACCAAGTACACATATAACATCTATGGCTCCAGGGTTATCCATTATTTGAGTAGGAGGTTGAGAGATCAAATTCTGAACTTTGCGATTCTCAGTGGCTTTTATAGAGTCTGGGCGGAATTTTCCTCCCCAGAGACAAGTCTGGGAATGGGCAAATACACTGTTCTTTCTTTTATGTAACCAAGAACGCTCCACAATTATTTTCTCACTCTTCTTGAATAGGAACTACTTCTAGTTTTGAACTCTTTGGATGGTTCAGTGGATTCCCATGTTGTCGAAGTTAGACGCAGAATAGACGGCAGCAAGCTAGTACTCTGATATTAGCTCTGGCCTCTGCATGAAGTGAAACTACTGCATAATAGATGAAAATCTCCTTTCAAATTAATCCCATTCAAGCTTATTTTTGCTATCATACTGGACAGCAGTGGTTTTCACCCATTTTGATACCAGGGCCAACTGCTGTATTTATTCAGTATTCAAGCCACGGACCACCATTTGATGATATTTTCACCCCAAAGACCCCAAAATTAAAGATTTCATTTGATTTTTACATTTACGGGCTGGATTTGAAAAACAAACCAAGCAAACATTCAAAATAACCATTCTTCTACAGTATACTTAATGAAGTGGGCACATTCAGATGATGAATATGAATATTTAAAATGAAACCAAATAGACCCTTGTGGGTCCATTTGGCTTCATGTTTACACACTCAAGAGTTACATCTTAACAAGTTAAACAATTTTCCATCATTTAGCTGAGGACTAGATGGAACTCTCTCCTGCACCACTGGTTGAAACCCACTGCTGTACAGCACTAAATTATGTGAAAGACATACAAATGTGGTAGTACTAAAAAATACAAAATGATATGACCATGATGTAGACGTTTGACATTATGATAATTTAGGAAACGATTTATGTTGATCAAAAGAGATAAAACATCAGTGTGGAATGATAAGAAACGTGTGCAAACGCGCACGCACGCACGCACGCACACGCACACACACACACACACACACACACACACACACACACACACACACACACACACACACACACACACACACACACACACACAAAATATACACTCACATCCTCAGTGCTATTATTTACCCACTCAGACCACCTCTCCAACGGATGATGATTTATTGTATTACACATTTTAAAGTTGTGTTTTGGGGCTTTTATGGCTTTTAATGATATAGTGAACAGTAAATAGACAGGAAATAATAATAATAAATATAGCTGCAAGCAGCAATAAGACGGGACCAAGCAAGCAATAAGAACAATATGCACAAATAAGTCATAGAAACATGAAGAAATACATCATGTAATTGTGGGAGCAGGGCAGGGTTCTTGGAGTATCACACTTTGTATTGTTAGTAGTAGGACTTGAACCCACAACCTTGTGTTCCGAAGTCTGGCGCTCTACTGACGGAACTATCCAGGCACAATGTGTTTCCCATGAGTCAAGGAGCATGTGTAAAAGTTACACATGCTTATTCCTCTCACACAATCTGGCACAATGTACTTGCTCCAGTGTTGCCAGAGAGAAACAAGTAGAACATCAATTTTCACAAACCAGTAATTTTCATTGGCTTATAAAAATGTCATTTTTTGATGAAAAAAAGGTCCGAGGTCAGAGGTCAAAATTTGCTCGGCATATGGAGACACATTTTTCATCACCGTTTGGCATCACCCTCTTAACAGATTACCAAGTTTCGCGAAAACCGACTGCACGGTTCAGCCAGAACAGCTATTTTTGGCAGAAAGAGAAGGAGAAGAAGCAAAATAGACAAAAAATAAGAAAGGACCAAGTCCACTTGGACTGCTTGGTCCCTTAATAATAAACTTTGTTTATATAGCTCTTTTTAAACAAAGTTAAAAAAAGAAAAACTGGTCCCAGTAAGTAGCCTAGCTGCTGCATTCTGGACCAATTGCAGGCGATGTATCAGGCTTTGGCTGAGACCTGAATACAAAGCATTACAATAATCTAATCGAGAGTAGAACAAGCATTAACAACTGTTTTAAGATTATAAACTGAGAGAAATCATTTAATCTTTTGAATATTCCAGATATGAATGAAACACGTTTGAACAGCCTTTTTTAATCTGATGATCAAAACAGAGTCAAACTGGACACCTAGAGGGAAAACACTTTTGTTGTTAAGGGACCAATGGCCAAAATGGTCACGACAATTGAATGTTATTTTGCAATTTATCATTTTGCGACCGCAGGACACGTCGCAACTGTTTTGAGCGGTTGTTGGCATAACAGTCAGGGGGGTAAGGTTAGGTTTAGGCCTAGGTTTTATTGAGGTTATATTTATAGGGTTAGGGGTAGGTTTAGTTAGATTTGTTAAGTGGCCGTGACGGTTCACCGGTCAAGACATTTTAATAGCGGTAACCAGCCGTCGCAACAGTGGTAAAACGGTCGCGACATACATCATGGTCGCAAATTGATCTCGAAGACTCTTGAAGAGCTTTGTCAGCATTGTCCACCTTTTAATTGAGTAAAAAAAATCGACCACATAGACTTCTTATTGAATTTATACCAATTATCATAAGGCTCCTGGTCTAATGGTCCACCTGGCCTGAGAAACCTGTTCTCAAGGACTTATTCCTGGCCATTATTTAGGCAGTACAAAACATTTGAAAGGCCTTCAGCAGAGTTCAAATGAGCCATTTTATTCAGGATTAATTGTGATTAGCTCCAGGATAGCAGTGCTAATAAATCGAGATTAAGACAATGAACCGATGCCCACCATTACTAAATATGCAAATGAGGTATAATATAATAAAATATTAAAATGTACCTGAGTAAAAGTACACAAGTATTGGTATCGGATTCAAAATGTATACGTTAAGAACCAAAAGTAGAAAGAACTCACTATGCAGAATTCTCCACTAAATTGTATTGGAGTAAAAGTACAATACCTGCCTCTTAAATGTAGTGGAGTACTCATGTCATATACCTCAAAACTGTACTCAAGTACTTATAAGTAAATTAAATATATGGTGTTGATTTACAGTGGGAGTTGTACAGTAACTGCAAGATTTCATTGTGATAAAAGGCCCACCCACAGCAGGAAGGTCAGCGCTGCACACGCCGCTACTCATTAACTTTTACTGGCCTCTTTTGCTCATTAGCATCCCGCCTCACAACACGCATGCTTGGAGCAAAACACACCGGCCTCTTATACAGTGACCTTACACATATGGACTTGCATAATTTCCTAAGAACAAGCATTTTCACCTCCAGGGAATGACTTGATGCATCATGGATGAGATGGACGGAAACGAGACTTGGAAGCCGTGCATTTTTTTCCGCAGCGCCTGAGCCCATTTGAAGAATTTATTTCCCTGTGCGGGGATCCATTATCTGGACATGGTGGTACAAACACAAACAGTAAAGTTTTCATGTGAGCTCCGAGTCCAGTTAGAGCGAAGGCTGATAAAATGCCAGAGGGAAGGACTATTTGTGTGGAAAAAAGTATACATGGAGGCTACACCTGTTGTTAAAACTACTCTTTTGAATTTTAAACAGGCAATCTGAAAGCATGATTCTTTTTCTGTGCTCAAAAAGGATTGCTGTATGTGAATATAATTTTGTCTTAAATGGTAAATGGTGCATTTATATAGCGCCTTTATCCAAGGCGCTTTACATAGCTTGTGCATCACCATTTGGTTTCATTTTACGCTTAAAAGATCTATATGGGTCCATTGGGTGACCAACGTTACCTCCTATCATTTGCCTGGAGATCCCAGACCACTGGTTGAAAACCACTGGTCTGAAGCCTAATGTGAAGCCTAATGGGTCCGGAAGACACTGTGAGCCAGAAGTTTGGACTTGCGGACGTCCTTTCCAACATCACAGGCTGTGAGCCACTTGGCTCATTTCCTCTTGTTGTTTCTATAGTTCCTCACATCGCACCATTAATGTCACACATTTGAATGGTTGAGTATGTAAATGCCTAGAGCGATATGAGCTATAGCTCATAGAATAAACTAAGCTTAAGCAGATTTCCTCTGACAGAATATGTACACCTTATTCATCGGTGTTGCTGGTGATACTGAATGCTAAAGAGAGGCACTGCGCTGCTCAACTCTAATCACAGATATTTTTAATCCAAGAACACCACAATTGAAGAGATATAATCGATTGTGGGTCAGAACAGTAGAGGACATTCCAACAACGATAAAGAGTATGCAGACTATTATTAACAGGGAAATACATGACCTGAAAACCGAGTTGAAGCAAGACCTTGTCAAATTCAAAGACAAATTTAAGAAGGCATTAAAGATGGCCCTTAACAGCACGAGAACAGAAATAAATCAAAAGCTACAAGATCCCACGTTGATATACTGGCCCAAGACACCTGGATAAATGAGGTCTGGCAACGCATCATTGAATTGGAAGAGACGAATACCGATATGAGGCGAGAAGCACTGGTGCATCCACTGAAACAGCAGACAATTATGCAAACTAAATTCACAGGCTTGTAGGGAAGGTCACACAGAAACAATATCTGTGTTTATGGTATTAATGAGGACAGAGAGGGAAGCTACATGCCACTATATATAAATAACTTTTTGAAGACTGAGCTAAAACTCAGGGAGGACATAGACATTACAGAGAGCACACAGAAGTATGTTCTCAAAACCATAAGACGAGACAATTAAACGGAAAGTGAAAAACCTCATCATGAAGGCCTCTAGCTTGAAGTAAATCATATCGGACAGATTTTGTATCTTTACTAATGTTAACACAATTTAAGTGAACATGAGAACTGAAGGATTACAAAGATCAAATATCAAGTCCTTCAAAGAAAACATCTGGTTTCAAACGTGTTACCCAGCCAAGATGAGGATCCATTCCGCTAGGGATCCAGAGATTGCCTAGCCATACATAGAACAGCACATCCAAAGCAACCGAGGATGAGGAGATCCCAGAGGAATACAACAGATATTTCTAGGGAAATGCAGGCTCAATCAAATCCCACACTGGAAAAGGACTGGTGGACACTTGTACATCCTTGGGAGAGGCAGCACATATAAGCAAAACTTGGGAGAGGCAGTCAGTGTTGGCAACTGCCAAATCCACATACCAGGGCCGACCATTTGATGTTGAGTTTAGGGGTCCTAAGGTCCATTTGGTTACCAATGGTCCTTTCTAGGAAAGAGGACTCTTAAAAATGGGGGAAAATGGGTTTTTATCTCTGGCGCCTGTCAATCAATTTCGCCCCAACTCACCAGCCAAAAAGCACTAGATTTTCCACCAGGAGCTTTTCACTAATTTTGGCACTATAGGGGGGTCTGGAAAAAGCTAAATATATTGACAAATTGGCAACACTGGAGGCAGCAGGTAAAATCTAAACTAACTAAAACAAGGTACAATTAAATATAGCATGAAAATAAGTTGTTTGATAATATTATAGTTCAACTTGATGAACATTCACTTGATGATCATTCATAGATATAAAACAGCAGCCTGAGGACAACAGAACAGCTGCAGTATCTTGATGATAATTAATTAGTTGTTTGATTAAAGCATACATTTGCAAGATAAAGATGCTGTCCAGAGATGGTATAATACAAAAATGAAAATGTGATGTTTATATAAGAGGATCTCTCTGTCTCATTCTCATTCAGCTGTAGATTTCTTAGGGAACGTATTATTTGTTGAATGCTGTGCAGCAAGTGCACTACTTACTGAAGGTATGCAAACAGAGTGAATTACTTTAATGAGCAGCACACGTAAAACTGCTTTGATCTCATCATGGGTTGTATAAAAGCTGGGAGTTGGATAACCAAAGATTGCTTTTCCTCCTTTTTAATGAAATTTAAAAAGTTAGCCCAGTGACTTCAGAAGACAATTGGTTTAGTTGGAAATGACATTGGATTTGAGAGCTTTTGATGCTTGACCAAAATGTGCAGAATAGATGATGCAGGCCTCATCATAGCCTACCATATCCAGGTTCATTATGGACACATCTGGAAATGTATTTATTTATTTAATATGTTGCAAAGTAATATAAATACATTTAAGGTAACAGAGAGGGTACATCCAAATACTTTGATAAATGCTGGCACTAGGGACTAGTCTTCTAAATAACTATATTCTGATAGTAGGTATTGCTATGAAATGTTTGTCCAGTCACTTTGTGTCCACCCTAACTGTTTTCTCCTGAGGACTCATCATAACCACCTGAGCAGCCATCAGCTGGCGGTGGCCATGTAGTACTATCCCAATTCCAGTACAGCATTTGCAGGTGGACTCATCATAACCATCTGAGCAGCCAACAGCTGGCGGTGAACATGTGGGAGTCGTGGGACTATCCCCATTATTCCATACAGCATTGCATGTGAGAAGTTCAAATACTGCACCACCATTACAACCAGTGAATTCTCTGCTCTACATAACAGCAAGGCTCATTGGTCCCTACTGACTGAAATATGTTAATTCTAAACTAAAGGCTCCATCTGCACTAGCAATGGAAAGACACAGAGGATTTGTGGAACAAGGAGCATATTATCTGTAATAGGGACAACAGAATCACTTCATCACAAAGTTAAAAGTGAAAGCAAAGTCAAGGAGGGTATGAAGCTCCACAAGTAGAACTGATTGCCCTCGGATGGATTGGAGAATCAGCGTCTAACCAGAAGAAGTGCAGAAGTGGCTCCTCACAGCTCTTGAGTGGAAAGTGATGTAAGCCATAGCAGTACAGCGTGTCTATTAAGTGCCCTCCTCCTCTGCAAAGTTCCTCTGATCAAACTGCCAGAGGCAAACATGCTCGCAGGTCACCATCAGTACAAAAGTGCTATAAGGCCACGGAAAGACACACACACACGCATGTGCACACATACACACACACACACACACACACACACACACACACACACACACACACACACACACACACACACACATGCACACACAAACACACGTGTGCGCACACACACACACACACGCACACACACACACACACACACTCCCTCTCTCAATCAACTGCAGAGTTCTTGGGGAAAGTACTATTCGCTGTTGAATACTGTACGCTACTTAGGTATGGTTGCAAACAGAGTGAATTATTTTAATGAGCAGCATACCTAAACCTAACTGCTTTGATCTCATCAAGACGTCCAACAAAAGCTGGGAGTTGGATAAGCTCGGAAGGAGGAAAAATAGTCTTTTTTTAATAAAATTACTAAAGTTAGCCTAATAACTTCAGGAGAATCCAATTGGATTAGCTGTAAATGGTCCTTCCTGACACTTCAATGGTATGAAATGACATGGAATTTGAGAGCTGGATTAGAGAGCTCCTTTGTAGTATCTGGCACAATCTGGATTTTGAAGCTTGACCAAAATCTGCAGAATAGACGATGCTTTATCTAGGAGAATGGAAGTAGGTCGGAGTGGCTTATTTCCGGCATCAGCCCAGTATGGGGTGCAGATGATTTTCCCACATGCCAGGAGAACAAGAACGAGGGTGTCTATCCTCTTTAAAAAAGAAAAAAAGAAAGAAAAAAAAAATCCTAATTGGACAATTAAATGCTGTTTTTTTATGTGTGGTCATTCAGTATTCTACAGATAGTCTTGTGCACTGGAGCAGAGTGAAAAATGGCTTAGTTTCATGGGGTAGCCTAGCCTATACTCGACGTCCAGCAGAGACGTCCAGCAGAGAATCAAAAGTTTCGGTTAAAACAGAAATTAGAGAATTGAGCGATGGAGAGAAAAGTCAAAGGGGTTAAATTGCAAAATTGTTGAGGCAGAACCTCAAAGGGCAGGGTTTAAATGATTAAAGACCTGGATGATTCCAGATTAAGTCAGCATTAATAAGACTACAGAAACATTGGCTGTAGGGTAGAAAGCAAAATCAGACACAGCCGCGCACGCAGGCATGCACACACACACACACACACGCACACAACCATTTTATGCCTTTAATATTTGTCTAAGGAAATGCTATAGACAATGAAGAGAAATCTAAAAAAAAAGTTGTTTTGAAACATAAGCACCCATTGCTTAAACAACCTTTATGTTGTAATCGCTGTTCTACGATGATGAGATCGCCCCTCACTTCACACGGCTGTGATTTTTTTTTTTTTTTCAATCTCACACAGCATGTGTGAGAGGGGTTTGTTTATTTGAAAGAAAAATGCCTGCTTTAAAGAAAATGTATCAGTTTGAAAAGACTTCACCCCATGCACCAACACCAGCACTGAACAGGGATAGGAGTGACAACAGAGTTGCCTGCATGATTCCCTGACTCGCTCCACCCTCCATTCTATCCTATTCCCTGGTCACAGCGAACGGTGTCTCCACCTCAATCACCCCACTGTCACGGATGACAACATCCTTAAGAGGCCTGTCCCGCCCGTCTGTCTTGGTAGACTCGATCCTCTTCACCACGTCCATTCCATCCAGGATTTTCCCAAAGACGACATGTTTTCCATCGAGCCAGGGCGTCTGGACAGTAGTAATGAAGAACTGAGCTCCGTTGGTGTCTTTGCCAGAGTTTGCCATGCTCAGCCAGCCAGGGCCGTAGTGCTTCAGCTTAAAGTTCTCATCAGGGAAACGGTCGCCATAGATGCTCTTCCCTCCGGTCCCATCGCCGCTGGTGAAGTCTCCTCCCTGAATCATGAATTCTTTGATGACTCTGTGGAACTTGCTGCCTTTGTAGCCAAAACCATTCTCCCCTGTCGCCAACTGCATGAAGTTTTCAACTGTTTTGGGCACCGTTTTCCCAAAAAGGCCAATCACAATTCTGCCGACGTCTTCATCTCCAATCGTCATGTCAAAATAAACCTTGGCTGTGGCTTTGGGTCCTCTTTTCATCTCAGCGGCACTGGCACCATTTGAGGATAGGAATAGAACTATGCCCACAATGACTGTAAATGCTAGCAAAAACCTCATTCTTCTCTCATGGATATAAGACATAAACAAGAGAAGCAGCAGTAATATAACTGAGAGTTAAAGATTAGTATGATGGGTAGTCCTTATATATACAGTTCAAGTGATGGTGGTGACCGTGGCGGGCAAGAGTATACAGTATTGTCCACATATGGATTAGACATGACCAAATCGTCATATAATATCAATATAATATATAGCCATATATGGACAGATTATGCTGGATTGGACAGGCTTTGTTTTCACCAGAAATGAGAGAGATTAGCCTGGCTCAGCCCTGAATCAGCACCTTAAAAATACTAGCTTATTTTTTTCCTGTGATGAATAATGAAGTGAAACAAAATGACAATTCAGACTGAGGTCAGGCTAGAGACAGATATCCGTCACTTTAGACTAGGGCACTGCAGAGGGTGAGTGTGCCTGTGCTCTGTAGAGGGCGTGTGTTCCTGTGTGTACCTGTGTGTGCACTAATCTTGCAAATCGCTGAACAGATCAATGACAAACCTGTCATGCACACTACAAACAGGCCGAGGAAGGCACAGAGTGGCCAAAGTTTGCTAATATGGTGGTGCTATACTAACACAATTTTTTAGCATTTAGTATTTATTTATTCAGTACAGTATAAAAATACAATACAAAGGACATAGGAATATAAGAGAAGTCCTAGGCTGAGGCAAAAAGCCCATGCAAGGCACGAGCAGCACATCGGGAGAAATTTGGGATTAGGTGTCTTGCCGAAGGATTCTTCGACCTGTAGAAAGGAGGAGACACGATTTGAAGTGCCTACCCACGGATCACTGGATGACCTTCTTAACCTCAGTCACCATCTAAAGTTTGTGGGAGGAGTTTATTTAAAAAACACATCATGGATCATGAACGCATCGTCCTATCGACTGCAAATGATTACTCACTCTAAAGAGCAGACCTACCGGTAAAGCGTTTTTACCTTGATGAAGGGGGACACCACAAATGCTAAACGTTGCACCATATGTCAAATAAATGCCATCATCTTGGATCTTGATGGCTGCAACCAACGATTTACACAGTTCTTTATAGGCAAACGGGTCTATGTAATCTGTAGAGTGCACCTAGTTTACGATGATGTTGACTGAAAATTAAAGTAGCCTATATAAAATAAGAGTGCTTTAAGTAAATATATAATATTCCTCAAGGTGGCAGAAACTGTTATTTTGCATAAATTGAATGGTATTTATTTTACTCAAAACACTTCAAACATCAAATTGGATTGCATTATAACATAATACATTGTAAAAAGTATAAAGTATGAAAATTATAATACACATTGTACTTTATGATTGCTTATATCTGTAGTTGCAGTATACAAATGATAATATATTGTATTTGCACTTTACCTCAAACGTTAATTATAAAATGCTTTGTAATGTGTCATGATTATTGCTACAAAGAATTATTAGGACGTCTATAAGAGTTACTTAGGTGTCGTATTCTACAGCAGGGGTTTTCAACAGGTGGTCCGGGGACCACCAGTGGTCCTTGAGAGGGTTCCAGGTGGTCCCCAGGCTAAATATTGGAAAGTTGGTTAACCAGGTGTAACTCTTGAGAGTGTGAAAATGAAACCAAATGGACCCTTGCGGGTCCATTTGGTTTCATTTTCACACTCTCAAGAGTTAAAAATATTCATCATCTGAATTAGCACTATTTAATTAAGAAGTCTACACTGTTTTGTTTGCAAAATCCAGCCTGGAATTGTGAACAAAACCAAAATAATTCTTTGGGGCTAAAATGTCGTCAAGTGGTGGTCCGTGGCTCAAATCATGAATAAATAGTGGGTCCTGGCATCAAAAAGGTTGAAAACCACTGTTCTACAGTGTCCTCTGCAACGTGTTCCAGTTGGACAGAGTATGAATCACAAAAAGCAGAACTTGTGAAAGTCAGATTGAGAGTGATCCAGGTCTTATCTAGCATGGATGTGATATACGATGGCATATGAGCGCTGTAAACACTGTCATTGCCTTGTTGTTTATTTCATGACCTGTAGTGCACAGTCTTCAGTTGATGTTCTTTTTAGTTGTGCTATATAAATAATATTTGAACTGATGTGAAACACTGCGGTGGGAAGCGGCCTCCAAAATCCAAGGCTGTATGAGGCGTTCACATACATGTTACATGTTTAATGAAAACAGCACATTCTGTAGCATACTTCCACCACAGTCATGGATCCTCTGGTGGAATTCCAACATCCCCACATCATTACGTTTAGCTTTAGGCGAATAACAAAGTTATTCGGTTGGTGGTGGCTCAGGGGTACAGTCACTGGATGGTAACTGCAAGGTTCCTGGTTCGAACCCGGGCTCCCTCAGAGTTAGTGTCAATGTGTCCCTGAGCAAGACACTTAACCCCTAATGGCTCCTGATGTGCTGGTTTTGCCTTGCATGGATTCTTCCACCATAAGTGTGTGTGAAAGGGAAAGGCATTTAGCAGATTCTCCACAATTAAATGAGTACTAGTAATGAGTACTATTAATTCTATCATCCTTATTGTACACTACAGCCTAGAAATCCCAATGCTGTAATGAAACAGCACCATGTTGTTAGATAGAGGCGGAGGTAATGCAGTGACGGGTGTAGACAATGAAGACTCAAGAGGACTAAACTAAGCATGCATCCCTGAGGTTTTAGAATGCGTATAAAGCTACAAGCAGAGGGAAGAGGCAAAAGCAAATCCAAGGATGTTAATATATTCTACATGCTAAATACTAAATGTATGGGGCATTGTTGTGTTTAAAGTGGAGCTAAAGTTAGAATAGCATCCTCACATAAGTGCTGGGATACATCAAGTGGGACAGGGCGGTATCAAGTGCGATTTAGACTGCGTCCTCCACAGATCTATTTCCTCGATAAGAAGATCAGGAGGGGTAATTGCCTTGATGTGAGATAGTACAAGTACTCTCAAAGCACTTCATAACAAACATTAATGGAACTGGGCCATGATCATTAAGGATTTTAACACATTAAAACCGGGAAAGCATCTGTGGCATTATATACGGATATACAAGCTCATAGTGCGTCACATCATGCCGCGAGGAGAGCCTGAAAATCATTGAAAAAATAATATAATAGTAAAAAAGTATAGATATATTAAACCCAATATTTCTTACTCAAATCTGAGCTTCTGGGGGTCCCTGGAACCAAGTTTTTGAGATGGGGATTGAACACCCATGCTAGTTGGTGAGCAGACACAGCATTTAGTCAGCACTTGACTTCAGCTTAATAGACTGGTTCCCAAATGGCAAAAAAAAAAACCTTCAGAAAATGACCCTGATGGCATTTTTGAGGAAAGTTACTTAATGTGTTGTTTCTACATGATTTTGATGTTCTGAAACCATTTCTGCCGTATGCCAAGTGATGAATCTGACCATTTCACCAGAAATTAAATAAAAAGCTGTCTTAATCATTCACTATACTGGATAGCTTTAATTCTGATACACAATTGTACATATAATGTGTTATTTCAATATGATTATTATGTGCTGAATTCATTTCTGCCATATGCCGAGTGATACAAGTCACTGTTTTGTCAGAAATTGAGTAATTAGAATAGTTAATTTTCTAAAACAGGAAAATGGCTATAATTCTGATAGACTGTACTTAAGTTGTTGTTTCTATATGATTTTTATGTGCCAAATCCATTTCTGCCATATGCCTCGTGCCACAAGTCACCGTTTCAGACTAAGTCATTTGCATAATCACTAAGAAATGGAATAAAAGCCCCATGAGCCTGTTTTCCAGAATACTTTTCTGCGTTCCATGATTTGTTTTATCACTTTGCTTGATAAAACAAATTGCGGAACACAACACAGTGAATCTGGCTGGGAACCAGGATAGAGCCCTGGTGCTCTGGTGGAGGACATTTCAGGAGCACTAACGTTCTGGTGACTCCTCTTATTCACAGAGGGAGAAATAAACCTTGAGGACACATCAATTCAAATCCTCAGAACATTTAAGGGTAGCCAATAGCCATACATCAAAGAAGCTCTGCTCTCACTCCCTTGACAGTAAGGTACAGTGCTGTTACAGGTGTACTGACAAAACAATGTGCTCTGCATATGGCAGAGACAGATTCAGCACATATAAATCATATAGAAACAATCAGAATTAAAGCTATTTCCACTTTTTATAGGGGTTAATCAAGGGGTTTTCCTTGTACTGTATGTTGTGGTTAGAATGCCTCTCCACATGCTGCAGTTATTTTTTCCACAAGGTGTCCCACAATGTTCTTGTACACAACAATGCTGTGCTTATCTTCTCCCAGGACTGGGTGATATATTGATATTATATATTTATAATATCTTGACATGAAACTAGATATCTTGGATTTAACATATACTGTAGTATAGCATAGGTGTTGTCTTTTC
The DNA here is from genome assembly GCA_039105355.1 of Benthosema pterotum. Lineage (NCBI taxonomy): Eukaryota > Metazoa > Chordata > Actinopteri > Myctophiformes > Myctophidae > Benthosema > Benthosema pterotum. The sequence continues at coordinate 29,122,365 of CM076965.1, read as the reverse complement.
CAGGATTTAATAACCCCAGTTTCATACTAGTGAAAATAGCCCCTTCAGTCCACAGTGTGTGATTTATGAGCTTATAGATGTGCCATTTGTTTTTATTTTTCTAAACAAGGGAAGCCAATGCCAAGGAAAAGTAAATATAGTGTTAGTTTTGTACTGTTGACAGCTTTTCATAACTGGTATTCTCCTCTAGAGGAATGAAATGGCCCTGTGTCAATCTCCAAACTGGCTGTGTAAAAAATGATTTGCCACAGCTTCCAAAATACAGAATCAAATGCAAATGTCTTTTTCAGTCTACGAGACATGTATGCAAAGTTGCACAATGACATGCATATCCGACCACTGCACTGCTCAATCAAATCAAGGTAATGTAACACAGCTGGAGTTATACAGTGAAGCACACAAAGTGCATAATATGCCAAGAATCTTGTTATGCAAATGTGTCACGTGTCAGGATCTTCATGAGCTGGTTTTGCAATATTGAACTAGCCAACTGAAAATGATAAGTGCACATACGGATGAGCAGCATGTAGCCAGCAAGGGAAATATATGAACCCGTCAAGTAACCCCTTTGGGATGCGGAGGACGGCTGTGAAGATCTGGGAGAAGAAGATGAAGGGTTCTGTCATCTATGGTCACCTGCATGCGTGTGGTAGGAGGGACATCATCTCAACAGATGGCAGGGGTCACTGCAGATGGAGATGGCTCTGTTAATTATAGACCTTCATTACCGATGCAATGTCCCTCTGTCTGTCCAGGCGGCTAAACCCATTCTCTACAGAATGCTAAATGGGGACGATTGACAACTATTTTCATCCTCTTTTTTACCAAGACAAATGGCTGTCTAATGACAGAGAGGCTAACTTTACAGACTCTAAGAAGTGGTACAAGCTCTGTGCAAAGTTAAAGTTTCACACCTATAATTGAAGTGAGGGGTGTAATTCTCATCGTACTCGTACCCGATATTGTCAGACACGTATGACGTAAATTCTCCATTCATTGTCAATGGGACTTTAATGTTTGTGTAAGATGAAAATCTACGCTAATAGCTGAATAATAGAGGGGGTAGCGGTAGCACTTTACATTAAGGTGCTTGTAATTAATATTAATTAAGTCTTAATAAGTCATTTATTAAGTGCCTTATTAACACTTAATAAATATTTGTTAGGCATTATTATTTGTTAACTAATGCTTAATAAAGAATCTTAATAAATCATTATTAAGACATTGTTAAGTACTTAAGTAATAATAATCAGGCACTTGTTATACATTAGTTAAGGATTAATAAGAGACTCATTATCCATTGTTATATGCTCATGAACAGATATAATAATGCACAAACAATAAAACTATGAATACTCATTAACATTTAACAAGACACTTATTGCATAGTATTATGCATTAATTACACATTAATAACAAACATTATTGATGGTTAATATATACTTGAAAACAAATTAACAGAGCACTAACACAAATCATATTAATAGTTGTTAAGCATTAGTGAGACACTTATTAGGACTTAACAAATATTGTAAATATACCAATTAAAAATTCATAAAACTATACAGGAAGGTGCATACTGTTGGAAGGATAGGCCTCCTTGGGCCACCATCAGGCAATAAAGCAAGTGTTAACAGTCATGAACTATTAACAAGACTTATTAAATATTATGTAATCACAAATGTTCATTACAAATGTAATTAGGCTTTAACGAGGTATTTGTGAGTATTTATTAACCTTCAAATCTTACTTATTATAGATTTGTGAACAACAAGACATGAATTAACCATTTTGCATCTACCTGACAAAGTGTGAACGGTGCGTTATTACATATTCATTAAGAATGGAACAGCGTGTAAAGATTGTCAAGAAATTGTTTATTATGAACTTATTGTGATATAATTAACATTTTCACCTTCACATGAAACACAGTATTGACATCACAAATCATTTGTTGCACAATGGCTAATCAGTAACTACTGTGACATGAATATCAACAATGAACTTATTATGACCTTAATTAACAATTTTGCAGCTACCTAATGTAAAGTGGGGACACTGCTTGTTGACATTAATAAATGCTTAATAACGTTGTTATTAAGAACGAAACAGTGTCTCATTATTGTTAACTAGGCACTTAGGACAAACACGTTTACATCTATACCCAAACATTGCCTGTAGACTTTAACAATTCAGTAATTACACATGTAACAAGTATGAAACACTATTTCATTAACATCAACTATGCATTTACTGTGCACTTATTATGACCTTAATTAACACTTTTGCAGCTACCTAATGTAAAGTGGGGACACTGCTTGTTGACATTAATAAATGCTTAATAACGTTGTTATTAAGAACGAAACAGTGTCTCGTTATTATCAACATTTTTTAACTGGGCCCTTATGACACCAACACCTTTTGCATCTATATATTCAAACATTGCCTGTAGACTTTAACAATTCAGTAATTACACATGTAACAATTATGAAGCACTGTTTTGTTAACATCAACTATGCATTTACTATGCACTTATTATGACCTTAATTAACACTTTTGCAGCTACCTAATGTAAAGTGGGGACACTGCTTGTTGACATTAATAAATGCTTAATAACGTTGTTATTAAGAACGAAACAGTGTCTCATTATTGTTAACTAGGCACTTAGGACAAACACGTTTACATCTATACCCAAACATTGCCTGTAGACTTTAACAATTCAGTAATTACACATGTAACAAGTATGAAGCACTATTTCATTAACATCAACTATGCATTTACTGTGCACTTATTATGACCTTAATTAACACTTTTGCAGCTACCTAATGTAAAGTGGGGACACTGCTTGTTGACATTAATAAATGCTTAATAACGTTGTTATTAAGAACGAAACAGTGTCTCGTTATTATCAACATTTTTAACTGGGCCCTTATGACACCAACTCTTTTGCATCTATATTCAAACATTGCCTGTAGACTTTAACAATTCAGTAATTACACATGTAACAATTATGAAGCACTGTTTTGTTAACATCAACTACGCATTTACTATGCACTTATTATGACCTTAATTAACACTTTTGCAGCTACCTAATGTAAAGTGGGGACACTGCTTGTTGACATTAATAAATGCTTAATAACGTTGTTATTAAGAACAAAACAGTGTCTCATTATTGTTAACTAGGCACTTAGGACAAACACTCTTACATCTATACCCAAACATTGCCTGTAGACTTTAACAAATCAGTAATTACACATGTAACAAGTATGAAACACTGTTTAATTAACATCAACTATGCATTTACTATGCACTTATTATAACCCAGATTAACACTTTTGCAGCTACCTAATGTAAAGTGGAGACACTGCTTGTTAACATTAATAAATGATTAATAACATAGTTATTAGGAATGAAACAGTGTCTCATTATTATTAACAGATGTTAACTAGGCACTTATGACATTAACACTTTTTGAATTACTTTGCAGTCCAGTTATTCTACATTTGTCACTGTTCTACACTTCTTTCTGCTCCATCCATTTTATGAGGGTGAAGAGCTTGAAGACTTGAAGCAGCGGAGGTCAAGTAAACGCAGGACAGTTCACTTGACAGTGGGTGCAGACTCATTTCCTTCAGTGGTGTTACGGTGCTGTATAAAACAAAATACAAACCACAATAGCAGATTAGACAGATTCAAGTCTTTTGGCATTTTGGACTTGTTTTGATCATAAAGAGGTTACAGTATACTTTTCAGAAGATCTTCCATTTTCAATCTAAATATAATGGCTCAAGTCTTACAATTCTAATTGCTTGTCAAAGTGTTAGGTCCCCACACAGTCCACACATAATTATCTCTTGGGGCCCAGAGCTCAAACATGTATGGTACTTTAAAATATAGCCCAGTCAGATATCTCACAAGAAGATTTATATTCACTGGTTTCACTTAGTTTCATATTCTTCCAATCACAATCAAGTGGCTGTGGGCCTTGTTGTATGTGCTGTTGGCCTATTGCACTTCCCCCTACTGTAGAGCGTGTGCATGTGCACATCTTATTATCAAGCTGAGCTGATGAGTAACACACTGCTAAACGTGTGGGTTGCACCCCCATGACTTTGCCAAAATGCAAATTTAAACTTGCTTTGAGGCAGATTCTGAATATATGTCATAAACAAAGTCAAGACAGTGACAGGACCCATGCTTTTTGGTATTTAAAGTTAAATGTAAAACATTCCACCCATTTTCAAAATTGTCCTGAGAGGATACAAATGTGAACCAAATGGACCTTAGCGGGTCCATTTGGTTCCATTTGTACCCTCTCAGGAAAAAGGGTTCTGAAAGAAAAATCATTAACATGGTGAAATACATTTTGATGATGTCATCAGATGCATTTCACCATGTTAATGTTTTTTTTCAGACCTCCATTTTTAGTTAATACAGATTTGGGGGAAGTTTTTTTTATCATGTCCACACAACATCTCTAAGGTATATTAATGACATATTAAAATGTTGAAAATGGGTGGAGTTCCCCTTTAAGAGATTTGGAATCAGTTATTTTTGGCCAAATCCTTTATCATTAGTCCAATTACTATGAATGTAAAGGTTATACTTTAAAGTATTGAAATGTTTGGGCACCCCTTCAGAGATGGTGAGATACACCCTGAAGAGTGTGTACCAAATTTGGTGCTATTTCCACCAAAGAACAATTAGAACTATGTTATGACAATAATACCCGCTTCTAATACAATATAAAACAAATACACCAGTACAGAATTCACATCTTGACACTAATACAGACTGCAGCAAAATGAATAATTTCCCTAACAAACTTGTATCCATTATCTTTTAACATGCAACTGGAACACAAATACAATAAAAGACCAAAACAAGAGACACAAACTGTAGGCCTACCTTATAGCTGCACATACAGTGCTTGTATGTGGGGATTGTGTTGAGCTGTGCTGATGAAACCCGCGATGATTTGAAGTGTGCGCACGCTAATAGGTCCGTGCGGAAACGATTTCCTAAACAAAGGTTCCGCGTCCAAAACGACTTTGGTTCCGCTAAAAACAATTAAATGCTGTGTGTGTAAAAACAAATAGGCTATAACTGCCTCTCTCAGTCTGCACAGTATTTGTATTTGATGATTATTAGTGGAACCAAAGTTGTTTTGGATGCGGAACCTTTGTTTAGGAAACCGTTTCCGCACGGACCTATTAGCGTGCGCACACTTGACTTCAAATCATCGCGGTTTTCATCCATAGAAACATCCATCCAGAAAAAATCATTACTCTATGGTTTCATCAGCACAACTCAACACAATCCCCACATACAAGCACTGTATGTGCAGCTATAAGGTAGGCCTACAGTTTGTGTCTCTTGTTTTGGTCTTTTATTGTATTTGTGTTTCAGTTGCATGTTAAGATAATGGATACAAGTTTGTTAGGGAAATTATTCATTTTGCTGCAGTCTGTATTAGTGTCAAGATGTGAATTCTGTACTGGTGTATTTGTTTTATATTGTATTAGAAGCGGGTATTATTGTCATAACATAGTTCTAATTGTTCTTTGGTGGAAATAGCACCAAATTTGGTACACACTCTTCAGGGTGTATCTCACCATCTCTGAAGGGGTGCCCAAACATTTCAATACTTTAGTTTAAAGTATAACCTTTACATTCATAGTAATTGGACTAATGATAAAGGATTTGGCCAAAAATAACTGATTCCAAATCTCTTAAAGGGGAACTCCACCCATTTTCAACATTTTAATATGTCATTAATATACCTTAGAGATGTTGTGTGGACATGATAAAAAAAAACTTCCCCCAAATCTGTATTAACTAAAAATGGAGGTCTGAAAAAAAACATTAACATGGTGAAATGCATCTGATGACATCATCAAAATGTATTTCACCATGTTAATGATTTTTCTTTCAGAACCCTTTTTCCTGAGAGGGTATAAATGGAACCAAATGGACCCGCTAAGGTCCATTTGGTTCACATTTGTATCCTCTCAGGACAATTTTGAAAATGGGTGGAATGTTTTACATTTAACTTTAAATACCAAAAAGCATGGGTCCTGTCACTGTCTTGACTTTGTTTATGACATATATTCAGAATCTCCCTCAAAGCAAGTTTAAATTTGCATTTTGGCAAAGTCATGGGGGTGCAACCCACACGTTTAGCAGTGTGTTACTTACTCATCAGCTCAGCTTGATAATAAGATGTGCACATGCACACGCTCTACAGTAGGGGGAAGTGCAATAGGCCAACAGCACATACAACATGGCCCACAGCCACTTGATTGTGACTGGAAGAATATGAAACTAAGTGAAACCAGTGAATATAAATCTTCTTGTGAGATATCTGACTGGGCTATATTTTAAAGTACCATACATATTTGAGCTCTGGGCCCCAAGAGATAATTATGTGTGGACTGTGTGGGGACCTAACACTTTGACAAGCAATTAGAATTGTAAGACTTGAGCCATTATATTTAGATTGAAAATGGAAGATCTTCTGAAAAGTATACTGTAACCTCTTTATGATCAAAACAAGTCCAAAATGCCAAAAGACTTGAATCTGTCTAATCTGCTATTGTGGTTTGTATTTTGTTTTATACAGCACCGTAACACCACTGAAGGAAATGAGTCTGCACCCACTGTCAAGTGAACTGTCCTGCGTTTACTTGACCTCCGCTGCTTCAAGTCTTCAAGCTCTTCACCCTCATAAAATGGATGGAGCAGAAAGAAGTGTAGAACAGTGACAAATGTAGAATAACTGGACTGCAAAGTAATTCAAAAAGTGTTAATGTCATAAGTGCCTAGTTAACATCTGTTAATAATAATGAGACACTGTTTCATTCCTAATAACTATGTTATTAATCATTTATTAATGTTAACAAGCAGTGTCTCCACTTTACATTAGGTAGCTGCAAAAGTGTTAATCTGGGTTATAATAAGTGCATAGTAAATGCATAGTTGATGTTAATGAAACAGTGTTTCATACTTGTTACATATGTAATTACTGAATTGTTAAAGTCTACAGGAATGTTTGATATAGATGTAGAAGTGTTTGTCCTAAGTGCCCAGTTAACAATAATGAGACACTGTTTCGTTCTTAATAACAATGTTATTAAGCATTTATTAATGTCAACAGAACAAGCAGTGTCCCCACTTTACATTAGGTAGCTGCAAACGTGTTAATTAAGGTCATAATAAGTGCATAGTAAATGCGTAGTTGATGTTAACAAAACAGTGCTTCATAATTGTTACATGTGTAATTACTGAATTGTTAAACTCTACAGGCAATGTTTGAATATAGATGCAAAAGAGTTGGTGTCATAAGGGCCCAGTTAAAAAATGTTGATAATAACGAGACACTGTTTCATTCTTAATAGCAATGTTATTAAGCATTTATTAATGTCAACGAGCAGTTTCCTCACTTTACATTAGGTAGCTGCAAAAGTGTTAATTAAGGTCATAATAAGTTCATTGTTGATATTCATGTCACAGTAGTTACTGATTAGCCATTGTGCAACAAATGATTTGTGATGTCAATACTGTGTTTCATGTGAAGGTGAAAATGTTAATTAATATCATAATAAGTTCATAATAAACAATTTCTTGACAATCTTTACACGCTGTTCCATTCTTAATGAATATGTAATAACGCACCGTTCACACTTTGTCAGGTAGATGCAAAATGGTTAATTCATGTCTTGTTAACAAATCTATAATAAGTAAGATTTGAAGGTTAATAAATACTCACAAATACCTCGTTAAAGCCTAATTACATTTGTAAAGAACATTTGTGATTACATAATAATATTTAATAAGTCTTGTTAATAGTTCATGACTGTTAACACTTGCTTTATTGCCTGATGGTGGCCCAAGGAGGCCTATCCTTCCAACAGTATGCACCTTCCTGTATAGTTTTATGAATTTTTAATTGGTATATTTACAATATTTGTTAAGTCCTAATAAGTGTCTCACTAATGCTTAACAACTATTAATATGATTTGTGTTAGTGCTCTGTTAATTTGTTTTCAAGTATATATTAACCATCAATAATGTTTGTTATTAATGTGTAATTAATGCATAATACTATGCAATAAGTGTCTTGTTAAATGTTAATAAGTATTCATAGTTTTATTGTTTGTGCATTATTATATCTGTTTATGAGCATATAACAATGCATAATGAGTCTCTTATTAATCCTTAACTAATGTATAACAAGTGCCTAATTATTATTACTTAAGTACTTAACAATGTCTTAATAATGATTTATTAAGATTCTTTATTAAGCATTAGTTAACAAATAATAATGCCTAACACATATTTATTAAGTGTTAATAAGGCACTTAATAAATGACTTATTAAGACTTAATTAATATTAATTACAAGCACCTTAATGTAAAGTGCTACCGGGGTAGCTACCGTCAAATATGGGGAGTCACGTGTGTGAATCTGGAATAGGCGTGCACATAGTGCTAAGAAGAGCGTGCTACTTTTGTACTACTGTCAAGTGTCAACACACTACATCCACACACAGTAATGTATGCTATTATAGGACACAATTGAAAAGTAAATCATATCACAATGATATAATTGCATGGTGCTATAGTTACTGAAAGCAAACCGACACAACATAAACAGATGGTACTCTTCTCTTGGTATACCTGGACATGGCCTTTTATGTACGGTATCTTGACTTCTAGACATACAAGCTATATTTTGTTTCAGGTGTACTACAATTCCAGGTCATCTCGTTGCATTAAGTTGTTCTTGCATGTACTACAAGATGCGCAAGGAGGAGAAAAATCAATTTGTGACTGAGGCAGACAGCCGTGCCTGTAGTAAATGAGTCGCGAATGACAGTAAATGAGTCCCGACCGATACTAACGGTTGTGACCTTTTTCCACCTGCCCTAAAGAAAGTCGGGAGGGGGGAACTCCCCCTTTCCCTGACTTTTTTCTACTTAATGTATATCTGTCATGACAGATATCCATGACACACAAACAAGCATCAATGCACTCGCAGTGCCTGCCCACCTGCCCGATGACAGCCGGCCATCCTGTTTGCCTGCACGCCCACCCGCCCGGTTACAGACAGACAGCCTCTCTTTCATTTCCCCCTTGAAGGGGAACATTCGTGGGCTTTATTTTTTAAAATTCTAACTGTAGGTGTTCTGCAATTCACTTCTTAACACAAAAGGCATGCTGAGCCTTTCTTCTATCACGGTATATTCTGAAAACAAAAACACAATTTCCCTTTTGCCATCCATATTAGTCTTTACCTGGGACCGGGAGACTTAGTTGGAACAAACTCTGGTGGGTGATTCATACCCCCCAGGGTATTATTCCAGGGAATCAATTATAGGGTTTCAAAGTGCAAGGGTACGTTGCTCTTGCGGTGGAAACAAGCAAAAGAGCTCATTACTGGAAGCATTGTTGTTGTAGACGTACACACAGGACCACTGTACACATCTAATTAGCTTAGATGATTTGTGTGCTGTGCCTGTTCCCCGTCAGAGGAAGTCAGGTAGAATGTGGTTTTATAGCAAGGTTTAGCAAGCATTAACACATTAAAAACCCATTTAGCTATAATGGTCTCAGTGGTGTGGAAATGTCCAAAACAGTTAGGCTACTTTTCAGGATACAAGTTCAACTTTTGAAGCTTTTGTGTGATGCTGTAGTATAGGTCAAGTATAGGCCATTCATTTATGAAAGCATATAAAGTTAACATTTCAAAACTTACAAAGAAATATACTATATGTTAATGACATTTAGAAGACGTTCCTGGGGTCTGTATGTGTGTAATATGTGGCTTTATTTATTCAAATTTTTAGCAGTGAGCCCAGTGTCTCTGATGTCATTGACATGGCTGTCTCACTGAGACAACATGTAGTCCAGGAAGTGTTGTCGATGACATCAGAGACACTGGGCTCATTGCTGAAATCACAAATATCTAAAACCACTCATTACACAAATAAATGCCCCCACGAAAATGTTCTAAATCTTCTAAATGTCAGTAACATATTCTTTTGAAAAAATGGTGAAATGTCCCTTTAAGAATGTGGAGATAAGAGGCCCTGACAGCAACTTTGAAGGCATTTGTAGAATTGCCCTCCAGTCTTAAAGGGTTCATATTACTCTGTTCATGGATTGTTGTAGTGTAGTGCAGTGGACAAGGTCAGTGTAACCACCGTTAGATCTGTACTGATCTGTCAGTCAGTCTTCTGCTGTATCATATCATCACTATCACTATCATTTTCAACACAGATACAAAGAAGAAAACACAGCTATAGGTTGCCCTCGTTCACACATGCTCAGGCAAGGAGTAACATTGATTGATTCATAACTCAGTGAGACAGCACTGCAAAAGCATTTTCCCGCTAATAGTTGGAGTAGTTGTATGGAGCTGTGGGAGGTTTGCACGGCCGAAACAAAGAGTCCTTCCACGCTCCTCCAAGGAAGGAGGATGGACTCTCTGAATGTAGTCTGGAGCTCTCTGCTCCCACAGTGCAATGATATGATGTTGTCTGAGGCTGATGGATGGCTTCCTTTGTTCTCTTCATTAAAAGCAGCAGTCCTCTCCTCCTCCTGTGGCCATAGTCAGAGTTTCCCTTCACTCATAGTGCCACATCTCTCCGCCTGGCTGCTGATGCTGCTAGCAGCCAATGCTGCTGTCTCTATTATTGTGATTCCTGCTAGGTACCGTCCACCGTAGCTATTTGACGTTAATTAATACACCTTGGGGCTGAAATGGTTCAGCAAAGTCAACGATTCTGCAAAATTTGCATTAGTGCATAATAGTTTATGCAAGGGCAAGGCCTTGGATTAGTGCCATTGTAATGTGGAATATAAAACATGTATGTGAATATCTGATGGAGTGGGTGCTGAACGGAGGGACACACATACAGCATATAATTTATATGTGTCGTAGTTTGCCGTTAGAGCAGTGAAAGCCCAACTTCCTTACAGATTTAAGTCAGTTCTGCTGTATGCTCTGTATATACTGTTAGGCGTACCTTATGAAAGCACCCCTCAGTGGGCCATTACATATTGGAACATCAGCTAGGACATTATTCCTGTCCCATTCAATCACTGGCAGGGAAAACCAAGATAAACTAGCGCCAGTCTGCATAATGGAAGACAAAATGAATCTCCACACAAAGCTATCAGGCATTACGGGTGGTGACTGACACATTAATGCAAAATGTGGTCCTCGACTGTAATCACGAAGCCTATAGACATTCAGTCAAGCAGGTTCATTACATTACAGGTTCAGGCTCTCAATGTGGGGTCCAGGGACCCAGAGGGGTCCTTGAGGGGGATCCAGGGGCTAGTCCCAGGGGTCCCCAGCACAATGAGGAACATTTAAAGGAGCATTCCGTGGGGAAGTGCAACAGGCCAACAGCACACAAGGCCAACCCCGCTCGATCCTGATTGGATGAAAGGATTTACTCCCAAAGCCCAAACTGAACCTAGGGTTTTTTGACCCCAGGGGCTCACTAGGGAAGGGGACGAACTCCTTATATGGACACTCACCACACTCTTCAGTAGGAAAAAAAAATACTGGGAAAAAAACATTAGAATTAAGTGAAATCACTCACTATACCTTTAAGTATTCTTTGAATATTCAAATATCTACAAGTTCACACTGTGCTGAGATGTTGCGCATTGAGGAGCATGTAGATTTGCCATCCTCCCTTACATGAGGATCCCTGGGGGTCCACGGGCAATTAAAAATCCATTTGAGGGTCCTTGACATGAAAGTGTTTGAGAACAACTAATACACCCACCAGCCACAGCCAATTCATTAGCAAAGACCTCATACGATAACTGCACCACAGCTTTAATGAATTCCTGCCTTGTTGGAAAGTGTTAAATATTGACACATCATATATCGCCTTCAGCTTCGCTCAGCCTTATCCCACAGCTGAGGGAAGTACACTGACTGTAGTATATACCTGTGGCTGTTTGGAAATACAACCATGCCAGTGGCAATCACATCGATGTGTTTACTCACAGGGCTGACATGAATAGTAAAGTCAGGATTATATCCCATGACTTTAATAATTCAGTTCAGCAAATTATTAATGCCATGTGAAAGATAGAGAGGGAACATCAATCTAATATGTATAGCTGATCCGCACATGCTCACAATGCGTTCATGCATCATTTAAAGCCAAACGGAGACATTTTATTTATAATCAAACTACTTTAATGTTTTGTTTTGACATCAATTTCTTAAGTAGGGAATCTGATTACTACACATGCAACAACTGTTGTTGATGTACAGCCATGTCGTAGTACAGTGGTTTTCAACCGGTGGTTCCGGGGACCAATCAGTGGTCCTTAAGAGGGTCCCAGGTGGTCCCCAGGCTACATGATGGACAGCTGGGTAACCAGCTGTCCATCATGTAACCATCATGAAACCAAATGGACCCTTGCGGGTCCATTTGGTTTCATGTTTTCACTCTCAAGAGTTAGAATATTCATCATCAGAATTAGCCCAAGTCTACACAACTAGAGAATGTAGAAGATGAACGCTCATTTTGATCTGTATGTTTGACTGTTTTGTTTCTGAAATCCAGTCTGGTATTTTGGACAAAAGCAAAAGAAATCTTTAGTTTTAGTTTTGGGGTCTGTGGGGCTAAAATGTCATCAAATGGTGGTCCGTGGCTCAAATGCTGAATAAATTGTTGTCCCTGCCTGGTATCAAAAAGTTTGAAAACCGCTGTTGTAGTAGCACAGGGCACAGGTCTTGACTGGCACCCCCACCACCCTTATCTCATACTGACCCATAGTGCCCACACCACCCCGATAAGATAATCTCATACTGACCGGTCCAGACCCAAAGCCCCCCATGAGATAATCTACAGACAAATCACCAAAGAGATGGTGACAGCACACCCACCCCACAGGACTTGCGTGAAGTGAATATCGTCCGTGTGATAACATCATCCATGTCATTAGAGCGTTCAAAGCCCCCTGTGCAACTGTGCTCCTATTTCCAGCAGCATCCAGTTAAGTTGCTCGCCGACCCAGAGGGGGTTGAAACAGCACAGTGTGTGTTTGTGTAGTTTGCTATCTGCCATATGCACAAAATTCTGCTCCGCGTGGGCGGAGAGGACGCTGCAAGCTGAGAAATGGGATTAGAGGTCTTTTATTTATTTTTGTAGCTCGATATATTCTGGCCCAAGCGTGTTTAAGATTCATAAGGATGGTAATGACATGAGGTTAAAACTTCTGCAAAATGCAGCACACAGCTTCCATTTCCTGTTTGGTTGAATGCAGGGCCGTGGATAGTAGTGGTTTGAGGGTTGGATCGTGCTGCCCTAACCTCTGGAATATTTGTTTTGCCTCTATGTAGAAAAACAGGGGAAACAGGGGGGAAAAAAACGATGAAGGTCTGAACGACTGATACGTTACTCAATAAAAATAATGCTGTAAGTGATCCCAATGTTTTCTACTTCTCCAGTTCCAGTTCTCTAATGCAACTGTCCTCTGTGGGTGACTTTTCTCTCTTTCAAGTGTATTTGCATATAACTCACAATCACCAGAGGCTCCTGTTTGGATCCAATAATCATTATGTGGCTTTAGATCATTTGTCCCTGCTTGGATTCACAATGAAGCTCTGAGTCTTTCCATCTTGTTATTAATGATCCTGACAAGCATAGTTACTTTTTTGTGAAAGTTTTCTTTACAGGGTGAGTTGGGCTGCTATCAATATATGTCCCAACTCCTGAATACTTTCATTATCAATTTACAGCCCCGAGAAAGTGAGATTTTATGTAATTTAACATACTAGAGTTCCCGCCCCCTCACCAATGCCAATGCTACCGAGCTAAAACAGTCCCATCCTTGCTCCAGAAAAATGCCAATGTAATGCCGAGCCTCCCCCAAAAAAAGACAAAGAAAGAAGCAATCCAATAGTAAAGCTTATTTGAAGGTGCAGTCCATCAAAAGCAGGGCCTATTTGGATTATAATGACACTATACACAGTCAGATAAGCAAGGGAAACAGTTTTTGTCTTAATTTCTCAATATACAGTATCTAGCACTCCTCCTATGCACAATTTATTGAGTTTTCAAGCGTGCATGAGCCGTGTTTGTGGTTCTAACACAGAATATGTTGACTTGATTAGTGGAGCATGGAATGTGATGTATGATGATGCATGATGATAAGAGTGCCACTCACTTTACAAAAGTGTGATTTTTACTCAAAGGCTGACCTGAGAGGCCCAAAAACTGGTGAAGCGACAAGACATGACAGCATGAAGTTTCGTGCAGCAAACTGTCAGACTTGTATTCCATTATTTTATGAGTGGAATACATACTTTTCACTCAATGTTGTGGCTGCAGGGAACAGCTCAGGTCAAGCACACAGCAGTGTTTTCATAAATCTGGATTGAGGTCTCAATGTCATAGCAAAGTGTTGTAACAAAAATAACAGATGTTACCATGTGCTATACTTCCAGCCTGAAAAACATGATAAATCCTTCACATTCACTACACTACTACACTACAGTATGTCCTCTGATTCCTCCAACTAGACTAGATAGAACTGGTACATCATGAGCTGATCTGACATTTATGGTCAATTAATCACTTGAAGAACCCTCTCTACATTTAGAGGTAAACAAATACTCTGTTCACCCCCTAGCTGAACTACGAGCTCACATCTCCTTGCCCTGAGAGGAGTTGTGACTTGTGAGCTTGTAGATCGGTTAGTTTTGGAGAGGCGATGTATCTGTAGAGGGGGGAAAGACCAGACAATAAAACATCAGCTAAACTGTTGTCTTTGAATTGGATGAGGAAACAAATTAACAGATAGAAATTAAGGAATGGAGGACAAAAAATAGTGTCAGTTTGTAAATTATAACTACCTATCCATCATTCCATCCAGCAACAATTGGTGAATTCCTCATGGGGGACACCAGGGGCGGATCTAGGCATAGGCATGGGGGGCAATGCCCCCTAAATGCCCAGCCTGCCCCACCAAACATGATGGCATGCAAAACAAGCCAAGATATTTCAGTGCTTATATTTAAATTAAAAGAATTTGAAGAAACACTACTGAAAATGGTAGCTTCATCACTTGTGGCGCTTCGCGCCACGGGCGATGAAGCCGCCCCCTTACCATTTTCTTCTGCCCCCCCAATTAGGAAATGTTATATCCGCCCCTGGGGGACACCGAGAGGTTCCAAGTCCAGTGAGTTGGTGGTGTCTCCAAATTAACCTTGTTCTGCCCGGGGGTCTTCTCCCAGTGGGACATGCCTCGGTGACCTCCCTAGGGAGACACCTAAGAGGCAACCTAACCAGATGCCCAAACCACCTAAACTGGCTCCTTTCCAAGCAAAGAAGCAGTGTCTCTCTCTTACGTGGCTGAACTTCTCACCCTATCTCCACCATAGGTCATGAAGGTCACCAGGTCACCATGCCATCATTTTGTGGTTCTGTTTGTCTGTGTTTGACAATAAATGGAACACTCGGAACAGCTGAGCCTGTGTGTAGGCTTTTTTTTTTTTTTTTTTTTTTTTTTACCAGCGTTTGTCCAGCACCGGCGAGGGACTGGATGTGCGATTTTTAAACTAGGACACACACACCTGCCTTTGTCTGCCTACAGTCATTGCCCATCCTAGAAAACTAGAGAAAACCACTTGAGGAGAGACATGTAAAAATAACTGCTATACAAACGTTCTCAAATCTACAATGTCAAGTTGAATCGATTTATATAGCAATGTATAGTGAAATGTTACCAGGCTAGGTTGACTCAATATTTGAGGTTCAGATAATGTGTGTATATATACATACTATATAAATATACTATGTATATGTAATATAATATGAGAGAAAGACTGCTTCTCTCTGATCCTGGTCTTGCTCTACATGACCACCATTATGAAAACAGCAGATCTACAAGCCTGTGAGCTTGTATTTTAGGCAAATGCCCCCCAGTTTGTGTTACACAATGTTTGTGTTTACACATACCAGGACACTCAAAATTGTCCATTCTTCAGTCCAAGGGAATTAATGTTCTCGTAGACCAAACACATTGTCGATGTTGAGAGTTTAAATAACCGTGATTAAGTGGATTTAACAGAATTTTAATTTTATGGCACTACATTATTATGTGGAAAGCGAGGGCTGTGACTGTAATGTGATTAGGCTACCTAGTGCAATAAACACCTAACCTCATTAGCTCTCATCCATTATCCATGTGACAACTACAGTGTGTGTACTGGATGTGTGTGACAGAATAAAGGGAGAAATCCTCAGTTTTAATATAACTCATTTAGAGACTGTCAGAGTTAACTTTACTGTAGCCTGGCCCAGCCAGTGTGCTTTCTGGTCTAGAGCAGTGGTTTTCAACCAGAGTACTTCGGGTTAGCCCGAGACCCGATAAAGCCCGAGCACCGACCCGGCCCGTGGCCGGTTCCGGTTCCGTTTACAAGAAATGACATCCGGGCACAAACGGGCCGGTTCCGCGATGTCGCGGGTTCGTTCAGGCCGGTTCCTGCATGTCCCCTGCATGTCCCGGGTACAATCAGGCCGGTTCCGGGGCGTCTCGGACCTCGGGTTACACCCAAAACCCGGGGATTGGCCGCCACAGCTGTCAATCACCCTCGTCATCCCCCCCTTGTTCTCCTCCGGCCAGTGAGAGGCGAGCATTGAGTCACGTGACTTTAGCATAGCAGGAAGTTACTGCATACGTCATCATCACAACAACAACACCCCCCCCCCACACACACACACACACGAAGACCGGCAACAACTTAACTATCGTGATAATAATAATTATTAAGATAAGCAATAAAGGCTATGGTCTGCTGCTGGTGCGACAGAGACCACAAGAACAAAAAAGAAACTACTCTTCCACAACGGAGATATGAATTGTGTGATCTACCATCACGAGACGGCAGTTATAATAGTTGACTATGGATTATTATTTTTATTCACACACAATGGTGGATGGCTAAGAAGAAAAGTACAGCTACTACTGGGATTCAACATCTAAAGACGACGTGGATTTATTTTTTTATGCTGTGAGTCGAGTCCGTGTTCAGCATGGTGTTCAACCATGTACAACTAACAGTAAGCTTCCGTCTTATTCATAATATACTAGTAGAACTCATTAAAGCGTTCGGACATTTCGGGTACTCGGACATTTACGGTTCGGACCCATGATTTCAATAATAGCACCGGGCTCGTCTCGGAGCCGGGTTAAATCATCCCGGGCGTTCAACGGTTCGGAGCCGTCATGTTAATTATAGCACCGGGCTCGTCTCGGAGCCGGGTTAAATCATCCCGGGCATTCAACGGTTCGGAGCCGTCATGTTAATTATAGCAGCGGGTCCAAAGCGGAGCGGCTCCGATTACGTCCGGGTCTGAACCGGGCCGGTTCCTTGAAAATGGACCCGTGAAGGACTCTACTTTCAACCAGTGGTCCTTGAGAGGGTTCCAGGTGTCCCCCATGCAACTAATTGATGGAGAGTTAGTAAGCCTTATACAAACTAGATCTTTAACTCTTGACAGAAACCAAATGGAACTTTACTGCTCCGTTAATAAAAAATAGTGGGCAATCGTGGGTGAAAACCACAATTGGAGCAAGCACTGGAGACAATATTCGTTCATTGGTCAGAGATGGACTTTGTCTTTTGTTAGAGACCAATTACAGTATGTTGCTTTCACCAAGATAGAAGAGCTAATGAGATGGTGCCATCTTTCTCATTGTCTCCACCAGGCCAAAGGCATGGGGAGAGAGTATGTTTTGCACACTGTCCGTGCACGCGTGTGTCTGTCTGTGTACAGCAAAATCTCCAACACTGTTGGCCCGATTCACACAAAACTTTGCAACCAGACTCCATAGAGACCAACAACAAATCCCTGCCCACAACAGTCTGTTATGGTGCCACCATGAGGCACAGAAACACATTTCTGTGTTTATTGTGTCTATTTCTGTGCTTATTTCTTTGTTAATATTTATTTATTTGTTTATCCATATAGGTAACATCGGCTTCCAAAGTTTGCAGGATTGGGCCATAGTAAATAAACCCTCAAATAATGAAAATAATGAACACAGCATGCAATTTACATTACACTATAACATGCCATTTTAAATGGCATGTTATAGTGCCAAAGATTTTTATTATTTTTTTTTTTTTTGGGGGGGGGGTCTTCATATCATTCCATAAACATTTTGCCAAACATCACATATACTCCTATCCTCTTGGTGGAGACATGTGCCCAGAACAGCACCTTTCTTTTCTAGTTCTCCATGTTCTGCAACGTGCTACAACAACATACTGGCACTGTGTGAACTATGTTGTGACAGTTTTGACAATGTTTTTTTTTTGGTCTGACAGAATAGGCTTTCGGAAATAATTCATATCACAGCTCATAATTGGCCTTTGAATGTCAAGAAATCCACACATCCACGCTGCATGCCCTTTGTAATATTTTTTGACAATACCCATAATCTACTGACTATGAGCAAGCATAAGAGGTCATTGGGAGTTTTGCACAAAATCTTTAATACAACGTCACCTTCTTTTTTCCAGGTTTTTCAGGAAACACACAAAACTCCCCCAAAAAAATTTTGGGGGAATTTTGAGTGTTTCCTGAAAAACCTGGAAAAAATGACTTAGGCGATTATTTTAAGAAGGTGACGACAAATTGCATTTATGCAATGCGATATAGCAATATACCATTTTAAGTTACAGTATACGCAGCACAGAGTAACCTCGGATCTGCTATGAGTATCAGAACAGATGGTACTACAATAGTAGTGAATCCTTGTTTGATGTTACAATGCAATTAAACGTGTGAGATTTTACACGCACACACGCACGCACACACGCACACGCACACGCACACACACACACACACACACACACACACACACACACACACACACACACACACACACACACACAATAAAGCAAAACAAACAAAAAAAATCTTTCAAAATCCAGAGTACATTTAATTAAAAGGGGGCAAATGTCCTACCATTACGGTCCTATTTATGAGGTATTCTAAAGTGGTACCAGGCAGAGACCATGTATTCCACCGCAATCATAAAGATCGCAGCACTGGGATGATTACTCAAAATCATAATGTTGGCCGTGATTAGTGGTGAACTTGCACTCCAGAAGATTAATGGAGCAAAAGGCCCACAGACCATTACAGCACCAGGAGACTGCTACAGCGCTACGCGCCATTACAGACCCACTATCACTGAGGGGATTTTTTATGACAGTCCCTTTATCTGGACGATATTCTGTACTGAGTGCCTACACCTAATCGTCTACAGTCCACATCCAAAAACAGAATAAAAGGCTCAATAACGTACAGTAACACAGTTCATTGGCACAACTTCAGAGACACTCAAAAGCATCGACCTTCGTTTTACCCTGCCTAAGAGTGACATTGGAGATACAAGAAAGGAACAGAACAGGGAATAGTCTTTGAGCAAGGCTTACAGTCAGTAAGTGCCAAAAGAATAATAATAAAAAAGGGGAAAAAATGTTCCTGTTATACACAGTAGAGAGATATGAAGGTTTGACTGCTCTAGTCCCTGTTGTACCATGTATACAACCTCTACAGTTGTAACACAAAGAAAACTTATTGTGTGATACAGAAGGCAAGGTTTTGGTTTATTTTGTCTGTTGTAAGGTTTCACTTGATGTTCTTTGTGACAGCTTAGCTGCACAGTATGACTGTGCTCATCATCTAAGTACCCATCCCTGGTCTGGGAGGATACAGTACGATGCTCCAACAGGAAAGGTTTTACAAGGAACAGATGGAGGACCAACATGACATCATGGCCAGAAATGCATGTCTGTCAATCCATATCATTTTCCATTTGAAACGCTTGCTTCTGATCTCCTTTGCAGGGCAGAACTGTCCCTCTCTATCTGGTCGCAACAGCGACCAGATAGGCCTGTCACTTAGCTTTGTCAATATACTTTGCTCTGCAATACTGTGGGTTAGAGACCATTTGTTGTGTAAATTGTTCCTCCTGGGTAGCGTAGATTTGAGGCCAATATTGAATTCCTGGGTGGGATCAAGCCCTATAACTACGTGGGATTAAAGTCCCATACAATATGTTGCATCTTTATGTATGCAATCATGTTATGTGTAAGTAATATGCATAATCTGTTTAAGTTTACCATTTCTAAGGGGAAAACCATTCTAGGTTGTTTTACCCTTTCAGGCATGGAAACCAGTTTGTACAGTACAGTATTCAAAAAGATTTCTTTGATGTTGCTATATAAATTTTTTATGAGTCAATTTAAATGTTTTTTTTAATGGTCTAAATTGTCTTCATGCCATACATAACACTATAACACTCTGAATAGCCAAGGACATGTTCTGTACAAATGACTGTAACTTCGTCTCAACATTTCATAAAGCTGAGGTGAAGATGCATAAAGATGAGACTTCACCTCATCTTACCGGCCACATATGTTCCATTACTGTTCATCAGTATGCCGTGTTCTTCCACGCTCTCCTTGAACAGGGAAGTGTGGATGTGCATGAGCCTGAGTAACTCTGAACCTCCGCTGCGCCCACGTACTGTAATGTGATTCATATAGGCTGCTTGTTTGCTGTACTTCGCATCATTATCTGAAATACTTTCTGTTTGCCCCCACAGACATCATGCCACGCATGGCCTCTCAGCTGAAAACCAGTACACATAGCGGCCTACTCAGGCTGCAGCACATCTACTGTATATCGACTTGCTGCAGAGCTGTACGTTGACGCCTATGGTGGTTACATATACAGTGTTCATTTTGTAGACCAATAGTCTACAAATGTATACTTTTTCACTGAAATTCTAAATACAAACTAATCTATAATCACAAAAACTTTATGACTAGTAAAAAGTAAGTAAAAGTAAAGTAGTAAGCCTAGGCGACTTGAGGCTATAGGTCGAGCCATGAGGCCCATAGGGCAGGAGCCTATCTCCTGTGTCTGTAGCGTGAGGACAAGTACACCTCCCAGACCCCCTGATGCCGCAGGGACGCTGTATGTCGCAGGGACAATCCAACCCTTGATGCTGAGTGCCAAGCAGGGTCACAGTCTTTGGTGTGACCCAGCCGGGAATCAAACCCTGACCTCACAGTCTCAGGGAGACA
Source organism: Benthosema pterotum (assembly GCA_039105355.1). Classification (NCBI taxonomy): domain Eukaryota; kingdom Metazoa; phylum Chordata; class Actinopteri; order Myctophiformes; family Myctophidae; genus Benthosema; species Benthosema pterotum. The sequence continues at coordinate 29,101,218 of CM076965.1, read as the reverse complement.
CTCTAACCACAAGGCCACTGAATTGGTCAGTAAACTTTTATAAGGAAAACTAATAATACCTCTAAAAAAAAGCTCTACATCGTGCGTGGTTGTCACACGCTGAAAATGGCTGATTTACTGTGATGTAGATCTGCTTAGTTGGTATTGAACAGGCTAAAACAGGTATTACAATGCCATCAAAATGCCTGCATTTTTGATTGTTAATTGTCCTCTAAATGTAGATTTACCAGTAGTTAACTAATAATACACTAAAGCATTTCCAATGTGCAATGACTAAAATAGGACTGGAATTTAATAAATGAAAGCAATTCTAAATTTGCTTTGTCTATAACACTGGATAACAAGTGGAAGATTGACTACTATAACTCCCTCCATGCTGGTCTGCCAGCATGTGAAACCAAATTATGTCTGCTGCTGCTTCAGTTATAACTGTGGTCATAATTTGTTTTAATGTGCTTTACTTTATTAGACTGAAATTGCCAGGTGTTTTCATTCATTTAAAATTGTAGGAGGTGGTGGTTATCTTTGGCCACTGAGTCGCTGCTTCATGACTGAGGAAGTCAATGTATAAAGAAAGAGCCAGGAAACTGGCGTCGCATCACTCTTTTCATTTCACTTCATTATTCAGTTTGAAAGCCCTCACCATAACAGTTTATGGGATGGGCGTTGTCAAAGTGGCAGTCTTTGGTGAGTGACGTTGTTGTAAATGATGTGGCTAATGGCCTAACCCGGTTGCTAACCAAACAAATATAGACGAGGAGCGCTAATAGCATGTGCATGAATGAATGAATTAATTAATTAATTAATGGGTTACAGTACAAGTCAAGTACAACTACAGCAAATGTAAAAAAAAAAAAAAAAAAAAAAATGATTGGACACACTAGTTAAGAATACACTAGTGGCCAACTTGTTAATTTCATTATTACATTCAGATATGTACAAAATAATTACTTCAGTAAAGTTAACCAAAGCGGTAAAACATGTCTGATGATGATGTTTATAGCACCAATAGCTGTTTCTTTCAAGAATTGAATAGCCAGATTGATACAGTCGTGATTCTACACAGTGGAGGCGCACCATGTTTGTTGTTTGACGCTGTTGAGTGATGGGGCTGAGGGCCGATCAGGGCTGACACCGCTGTACGGAGCGCAGAATACAAACATTAATAAAAACATTAAGGTAATTTTTTAAGGTGGTAATTCAAAGCTGGAGTCAGGCTAGATTTGCACATCTCACATCTCTCCCAATGTTCTAACCTGCCTTTTGGATTCTGTACAGTATGTATATTATTTAAAATATATATTTTTTTGTGCTGCTGCATAAATATTTGTGTTTTTTCAGAAAAACCCTTTGTGAACTTCTTTTGCAGCTAGTAAGAACCGTTTAATCTTGTTTTGTCAGAGTCGTCTTAGTTAGGGAGGGATGTTTTTGTAACTTAGTTTATTTGTTTGTACTTGATGCTTATTCAGTTAGTTAACCGAATTCAATCTTTTTGGTTTGTTATGTTGGCTTTTGGTTCACTCTGAAGTCAAGCCGAGCACTATTTACTTTAATCTAATTTACCAAATAAACACATTTTCTTTATATTGAGCTATTTTGTGTTTGTCACAGGTGGGGATGTAGGGAAGATGGGGCTATCTTGGATAGTCCTAAACTAGACACTCCACTGCTGTGTCCCTTAACTTGCATTGAGTTGCTGCCTGCTTCCATTTCAATACACTGCTGATGATGACCTCCTAGGAAATCAAGGGCATGCCACCCCCTTGTCTTCAGGGTACAATACAAGCCCTAACACATCCTTTGTTCACTACAACACTCTGGCCAACACAACAAGCATCCTACATTTTTCTATCCTGGCTCCTGAGCTGCGGAATGACTCTCGTCCTCTGCAGACACTCTCTTGTTCTCTGCAGACTCTCTCCACCGCAGTATAAAAACACACCTGTTCAGACTCTTTCTCACCAATGCCTCATTCCACATTCCACTTATTGTGTCCCATTTTCAATAGATATTGTAAAGGGCCTTCACATGACGATCGATAAAAAACGCCTATCGTTCATTTTCAGCAGGACCTGTGTTTTGCCCTGAGAAGACACTGTGCGATAAAGCAAGAGTTTATGCGAGTTCAGTGTTGTGCGCAAGCTCGTTTCATACACATGCCTATGATTCATCAGAGCTGGATTCTGTTCTGTTTTTAACGCTTACGTTATCGCACCCCTCTTGAACAGACCTGTAGCAGAACTACCGCTGATCCAGGCGTTAATGCCTGCGTTTATTGCTCCCCGTCTGAAAGGGTATCTTGATTTTGTTGTTCTTTTTGAATAGCATAGCAGACATTCCACCGCAACCAAAAGTCGAGAAAAACAACAGAATGTTTAGATAATCAGTGTAGTATGTCAAACTCAGATACAATGTATGTTATTGCTCATTTAAAAATCGAATGAAAATTTTGAAATTTATTTTGTGCAATTAAATGGTAAGACAATCAAATGAGAACAAGGTGAGTACCGGTAATGATTCGTCCATTATGAATAGTGTTATCTTTTGAAGGAGTAAAATGAAATAATTGACATATTTACTCTCTTGATAGGGCATTGTCGATAACTCAAGGCGTTTCAGAAGTAAAACAAAAATGCACCAAACCACAGCGAGTTGGAAACACAGAGACTACTCCCCTAATACCTTCTGTTTGATATTTGCTGTAAGATTTCTCTTGGCCCTGCCTTTAGCCTGAATTCTAAGCCAGACTAATATCACTGACACTGGCAGGCAATTTCTTTCTGCCAAGTCTGCTGATTTGCATTCTGCTGTGGCCAAGATACTCTGTTTCCCTTCTTTTTCTTCATTTATGAAAAGAAAAAAAAAATACAGAAAATAAATACATAAATCATCCACTATAAACCTTGATGGGTGGATGGATGCTAAGATTTGAGGGGCATAAATATGAACAAATGTTCGGAGGCATCTTGCCCCTTGGCACCACATCACGATATGTATAGGTGAAGTTTACTGACAAGGTCACAATGACTGATTCAAGTTATAACTGTCACCAAACGGGAAGCAAGCAGTCAAGTTCTTCATGATCTTAAGTGCCTCTGGGGACACAGGGACAGTGTAACATGCTGTGTTATCGCACACACTGGGGAGTGTAGAGTCAATACACTGATGGAAGTCTGTCTCTGCTCCTGGAGAATGGAGTGCTTCTCCAAGCGTATGAAGCAAGCCATTTAGGTTATGAATGTTTGCTCTTATGCCCCCCCCTAAAGCAGATATTCTTTTCTGTGCATGTGTGCATGAGAGAATGCATGTGTTCAGTGGACCTTCAACCCCACGGTGCTGTTTTATTTTCTAAAGTGTAGCCTATACTCCACAAAATGGTTTCACTTATTAAGAGGGTTGCAAGGACACAAGCGCTCAAATAGAATGTGTGTGCGTGTACTGTGTGTGTGTGTGTGTGTGTGTGTGTGTGTGTGTGTGTGTGTGTGTGCGTGCGTGCGTGCGTGCGTGCGCGCGTGCGTGCTGTATACAGTATCAGATGATTCGAATTTAAATAGGCGCATTCTCTACTTTTGACATTAAACATTTAAGGGCCATGTTGACATAATCCAGACAAGTTTTACCGATAGCATGTATGCATGGGTGTGTGCACGGGTGTGTGTGCTGGATGTGGTGCTGGTGGTAGAGATGGCTGTCTGAACGAGATAGAGGAGCCCTGTTCATGCGGTTGCTTTAATTGGCAGAGAGATTACAATGACCTTCTGGAGAGCTTAGGAATTATTGTCCATCATTTTCCTCTGCCCTCAGGTTTATTGTTCAGAGAAATTAGATTTTTCAATGTCTGCTGTGCAAATCTGGTTGGGACAGTGGCTCAGGTATGTTGAGATTGGCATAGTCGGCATAAGGTTGGTACACGCACGCATACACACAGGCACACGCACACGCACACACCTGTCACTCAAATGGAGTGGCTGCTAGCCTATCTGTACAGACACATGCCACATTACAGGCAAGTCCCACACATTACAGTTCAAGTCCCATTCATGACGACCTTTGCTACGTGTCTGTCCCCTTCTCTCCTCCATCTTTCCTGTCCTACTTCATTTCAGCTATTGATAAACGGCAGAAAAGCCAAAAACAAATCAAAATGAAGAGAGGGAAAAGAAAAAAAAATGAGAGAAAGAAAACCAGTCATTCCAAACCATTCAAATCAAGTAACAATGTGAGATACTGCCAATGTTGAAGGTTAGAACTTTAGATCTTGATAAGCATAATTTGACTATTAACATTGAAGACCAACATCCTTTTCCACCTGGGGTGAATGTCTGCCAACAATAGCAGGAAAGTACTGTTACTGTAACTGTATATGTCTAAAATAGTGTTTAGGTGATTAAATTAAACGTCTATGTGTACATAGGATATGAAAGAGAGTAAACCTGCTGATTCAAAGCCTTGCCTGTTCCCCCAGCGTAAGCTAGCACTAGCATGCCTGAGAGCTCATTTTTTTTGGATATTTTAAAGTTGTTTATCTTTGCACATGAAGCTTTGAGATTAGTGAGGGAAATATCTGAAAATCTGTGAATAAATTCGTTACCAAGCAAACTCTTCACCAATGTGTTTCTAAAGGTGTCTAATAACATCTCCTAAAAAGTTGAAATTCAACTCCTGTGGGAAACCTAATAAAAAACTGCACAAAGTTGGTGTACCAATAGGCGATTTTCTAAAATTCGGAAATGTTTAATTTGGCCTTAAGTTACTTGTGAGGAGTCAAACTAGGGGTTTTTCATCATTCTGAGTTCATTTATAGCATTTGTTTTTCACTACAACCATTCCTTAGTGGAAAAACTGGCCCACACCTCATTACATTTACATAAACTTGTATTTTATTACAATTCGTTTAACATTAGTCAGAGCAAACAGTGATTCCATCCTGTGGAATGCTTTATGAGTCAATGTGTGAATATACATCCTCAACAGTGTTGGGCAGTAACTAATTACTGTAATATGATTACTTTTTCCAGCAAGTAAAGACATTACTCTGCCAAAATGTGTAATAAGTAATATGTTACTCTGTCAAAACATGTCTAGTTACTCTTACTCTCTTTTACTACTTTTGAGCTTGTTGTTGCATGTGAAAATAGAACAGATTTACAAGGTAGCAACAGATAATAACAGAGATCCATGGTAGTTAGTAGATCCTAACCCACCACACATGACCTACTCTACAAATTAACACAGTTTTCACTAAACGGATTGTGTTGTACATTTCTATTCCTTTGCGTGTGTGTGGGTGTGGGTGGGTAGGGAGGAAAGTAACATGTAATATTTAAAATCTAGTAATAAGTATAGTAATGGTATTACTTTTTCTAAGGGGTCATAAGTAAAGTAAAGTAAAGATATTACTCTCCTAAGTAATATTGCCCAACACTGATCCTCAATGCCTTAATCATGAATAGCATTCTTATATTGTTATACTGTATATTCTTAATAGCAGTCAGTGTTGGGAATATTACTTTACCTTGTTAATATATTACTTATTAATTATTACCTTCATTTTAAAGCAATATATTATATTACAATATTACTGTCTGAGCAAGTGTAATATATTAATATTACTATTACACATTACTTTAAAAAACTTATTACAAAATATATAATGAAATATTTAGTTCACTAATAATCAAATATTACGTAGACCAGCGGCATACCTACAATAAAGCAAGTGCACTTGGCTATCTGGCCAAATCCATATGAAATCAACTTGAAAAATGTCACTCCTGAATGAATAATTTGATGAAGAAAAGTAATTATTTAACTTCTCCAGTTGTCAATATAATTTCACAAGAACATTTTCAATGAGACAGTTTGACAGAAAGTAATGTTGAAAGTAATGCAGTAATGCAGAAAGAAAAGTATAATATAGTAGATTGTTTTAGTTAAATAATATATTTATATTACAAGTTACTGCATTTTGGTAATATATAATATATTAAGTTACATAGTGCACATGTCCCAACACTGATAGCAGGTAATGCCTTGACAGACTTCACAAGCTGAGATGCACTTGATGTCATTATTCCTGAAGCTGCATCGTTGACTGCTGCAATCTCCATGGCAATTGCAGCTTGCAAACTGGAGCAGCTCTTCAGGAGCCATTGGGAACTGGAACTGGCTAGAGTTGGAACTGGCTCATAACCATGAACACCAACTACCTATCCATGGTTACTGGGGTCCAGGGACATGCTCTGTAGAAGGAGCCAGTTCAGAGTCTGTAGGTAGGCACGGAGCAAATAGAGTCTCCAGTGGTAGAGTCTCCAGTTTGTTCATCTCAGCCGCTGCCTTGTGTGAGAAGTTGCTGTATCGAACCTCACCCAGAGTAGTCCCTAGTATATGTAGAGGAAGATCGATGTACCAGTCTTAATCACTGTATATACTGTATGTCCCCTGCCCAAAACCTGAAGAAGAAAGAAGGTTTGTTTCATTCAATATAGAAAAAAGCATTGATATAAATATTGGTATTATTACCTGTCAAACAGAGTTGTTTTATCATGACCAGCGATAGCAGAGACCATATAACACAAGGTGTGACAGAAAACCAGGTAACCTCTCTGTTTTTCAGTGAGAGCTTCTCGAATCCATGTGACATCATAAGAGCCATTTGATGTCGTGAAGAAGAGTGGGTGTTTGGTGCCTGGGCTATGCACTATCATTACAGTACGTCTGTGTCAACTGCCCGAACCAGAAAATATAATATATGCAATGCATGTCCAACTATGTGAAAATATGTAAAACTAGTCAAAGCTCTTACTTTTAAGAGTCATAGCTAATAAAAGTATGTATGTTACTGACAAGGCAGACAATTGCTCTCACAACTAATTGTCAGCATCAGTGTCACTTGGCTCCATAGTGATGTTAAGCTTCCAAAATGTTTAAGAGAGGAGGTGAATGAGCTGACTGTTTTTCTGGCATTTGTTCAATAAATTTTGGTGTTCAGTGTATGAGATCTGGTGGTTGATGGTGGATGGCTTCTCTATATGGTGAGAACAAGGTCGGACTTGGCAGGAGATTGCCACCAGTGACCTAAGCTACTTGCAGCATCTTGGCCGGAACTCTCATCATTGTGGTCTTTGATGGTTACAACTTGCCAAAAGATCATGATCACATCCGCCATAGCAAGAAGTCATGCTATGATGTCCAGATTCAACCAGATCTGATACACTGGGCACCAAGAGCGAAGTTCTTGGACAACTGCCACAAAAAGAGTCAGCTCATTTACCTCCTCTCTTCAATATTTGGAAGCTTAACATCAACGTGGAGCCGACTGACAATGATGCCGACACTTTAATTGTGAGAGAGCCATTGTCTGCTGCTACAGGTGGCTCTTTGGAAAGGTGGAGCTTTGACTAGTTTTATATATTTTATTATTTTCGCATAGTTGGACATGCATTGCATATATTATTATATTTTCAGGTCCAGGCAGTTGACATATTGTAATGTTGGTGCACCATAGCCCAGGCACCAAACACCCACTCTTCATGAGATCAAAGGGCTCTATGATGTCAGGAGGATTCGAGAAGCTCTCACTGAAAAACAGAGATGCTACCTGGTTTTCTGTCAAGCCTTCACTGGGTGTGATATGGTCTCTGCTATCGTTGGTCATGGTAAAACAATTCTATTTGACAGGTACTCATACTAATATTTTGGGCTGGTACTGTGATCTTCCTGTACATGTACCAGGTACTACTCTGGGTGAAGTTCGATACAGCAACTTCTCATGCAAGGCAACGGCTGGGATGATCAAACTGAGAATCTACCTCCAACAGAGAGTGCCTCAGCACAATATTCGCTCCGTGCCTACCTACAGACTTGTGACTGGCTCCTTCTACAGAGCATGTCTCCGGACCGGATTGACAGTTCCAGTTCCAACTCTGGACCCCATGGCTCCTGAAGAGCTGCTCCAGTTTGCAAGCTGCAATTGCCATGGAGAATGCAGCAGTCAACGATGCAGCTTCAGGAATAATGACGTCAAGTGCATCTCAGCTTGTGAAGTCTGTCAAGGCATTACCTGCTATTAAGAATATATACATATATAAGAATGCTATTCATGATGAAGGCATTGAGGATGAATATTCACACATTGACTCATAAAGCATTCCACACAGTGAAATCACTGTTTGCTCTGACCAATGTTAAACGAATTGTAAAAAACACAACTTTATGTAAATATAATAAGGTGTGGGGTGGTTTTTCCACTAAGGAAAGGTTGTACTGTAAAACAAATGCTATAAATGAACTCAGAATGATGAAAAACCCCTAGTTTGACTCCTCACAAGTAACTTGAGGCCAAATTAAACATTTCCGAATTTTAGAAAATCGCCTATTGGTACACCAACTTTGTGCAGTTTTTTATTAGGTTTCCCACAGGAGTTGAATTTCAACTTTTTAGGAGATGTTATTAGACACCTTTAGAAACACATTGGTGAAGAGTTTGCTTGGTAACGAATTTATTCACAGACATGCCAAATATCTGATAAAATTCCCTTACTAGATGGTTCTCCTTCAATGACCATCATCCTATCGTCTCAGAAATTTCGATCATCTGAAAAAAAAAATCTAATCTGAATTTAAGCAAATGCTAATTCTGGCCACTTTTTTCAGGCATGCTAGTTCTTGGTGCTTTCATATTGGGTCACAATGGGTCACAAATTGGGAGATTGAGGATATGCCCAGTATATCACAGCACAGCCAATCAGCATATTTTACAGAGTCCCTTTCTAAAATATATCCCTATTCCATGTAATGATGCGCAGCAAACCTTGATTAAGAGACACGTTTATGAGATTGCTGGATGGGTTTCATAATGTGATTGGTGCCCTTTATTGTAGGCTAGCCATGCACGTCGGAAGTCACCCTCCATGAATGATTGCCCTTTTATCAGTCATAAACACTATCATTCCATAAACGCTCAGGTCATTTGTGATGCCAGCCTTGCCTGGCTAGCTCTTCCCAACGTGGTAGGCTGGTGTTATGGGAGAACACAAAAGTCCTTCATTTGTCATAACAGCACCGTATAGATGTCTCCAAGAGGAGTCATGTCCTTGGTACAGTAAGACTGTGTTCATTTTACATTCCCTTGTAAAGAAATGCATTACCTATGAACATTTTGGTGTGATAAACGTAATACCGTAGATGACAAACATTGTAACAATATCTTAACTATATTATATTGATTTTAATTTTAAGAAAATCATAAGTATATTGTTATGTAAACAGAAAATATCGTATTGTATCATTTGACTTTGTATGATATCGATTTGTAAAGAATCAGTATTAAATCGTTACCAATGCTACGTACTTTTGGTATTGTATTTAGCAATTTTAAGAAAAACACATCTTGTATTCAAATACAATGTTCATCTATATGCCAGATCACAGGCATATTTTACTTATTTATATTCATTAGAATACATTTTCCTTAAAAATCCTGCAGTGCCCACGTTTACACATATCTAATGTATTCGCTAAATAGTTACTGTATTGATTTTCGATCACTGAATCGTATCGCATCGCCAAAATGAACAAGTTATCATTCATGTATCATATCATTGACAATGTATCGTGATATGTATCAAATTGCTGTTAAAATTAATCATTACACCCCTATTATCCACTCGTGGAAAACGCCACAGACACTTTAAACTAAAAAAAAAACTCTCCTGCAACCCTGCATCCTTGTAAGCTACTCTACATTTTTCACGTTTTCTTTTGTTTCGTAGCTTTCCTAGCTTTCCTGTGAAGAGGGAGATATGCTTTGATGCATGCCTTACTAACATCTAGATCTGAAATCTGAAATTCTTAGATATTTAATCCTCAGTGACTGGCGTCAAAACAAATGATGCGTTCACCAGTACTAAATAAACTTACACTTGATCTTCAATCACATCCCAATGTGCGTGCTTCAGATGCATAGCAAAATGCTGATATTTATAATTCACTTACATTTTGACAACACAGAAAGGTGTGTTGTGATTGTGATTGTGAAGGTGTCAAGTAGTAACAAATCTCACAAAGATAGAAAAGCTGTTTCTCTAGCCTGGGGCTGTCTGTGACAGCATCTGGGGTACCCTGCTGAACACAGGCTCGACTTTTGGTTCATTTGTTTTAGCCCACTGCTCCTCGCAAACTGGCCACCTCCAACTGTATATATACTGTATATATATTTGCTTTTCTCGCTTTTCTCAAGCCAATAAAGCTCCTTGAATTGAATTGGGTCGTCCACTATTATGTCAATTATTGACAACAACTCATTCCGAGGTGTGCCACTTACAGAGCTCATATTCTCATATGTAAGTGAAGTACTTTTCATTCTGAGGGGAACATAGACCCTCATATGTCCAGCTTTTGGTGTGTGTGTGTGTCCAAAATGTCCTACACAATTATCAAATTCCTCATGACAACGAATGAAGATTACTGTATGTATGATGAAGGTGACGGCGCAAATTGTGATAGAATGACTGCCAGAATTAGATGATAGGTGTTATGTGATTTTGTACTAAAGGAACACACCTCACTAAAGGAACACACCTCACTTCACATCGGTGTGATTCTTTTCTTGGCACTCTCTTTCTCCAACCTCCAGTGGCTCTTGATCGCCTAGCTGTACGGTATGGTTTAATAATGAAACATGAATGCAATAAACAGACAGAATGTTAGCCATGCATCTGTGTTAGATTACACTGGTAGTTTAGATCCCCTCCCCCAAAGCACAGCATTAATAAAGCATTTATCTTTTTAATAATACAACATCTAAAATTGCCTGGCAGTGTGATTTTTTTCCCTCCCTGGTTCACACCTGCTGTATTAAAGTAGCCTATACAGTAGGACCTCAATCTTTCTACCCTGTTCACCATCTGCCTTGAATTGAATTATTATCCAACCATTGAACCAGTGATATTAACCTCCTGGACCCTAGCATGTCGATTCTGGGGAAACATTTGCTCTACAAGATCTGATTTTGGAATAGTGTTACCCAGGGGGGAATACGGTCAACTAAGTATAGGAACATCGGTTGAGTAATTAAAAACAAAAACAGCCCGACTAAATTCAACTTTTTTATGTTTTAGTTTTTAGTTCCTTCATAAAAGAATGCCCTATTTTATATGCATTGTGTAAAATGAGAAAAAAAACTAGATACAGTAGCCTAAAATAGTCAATCTATTGCTACTAATAACTAATAACTGTGGTTCCAATAACATTTGAACCATAAGTTATGTTTTCCATATAGTTTGAAAAGTAAAGGTTTTAGACATAGTGTAGGAGTCAGGCGCTTTCAACAGGTGGTCCTTAGAGGATCCCAGATGGTCCCCAGCTAAATGATGGTTTACTCTTAGATGTTGTTTCATGTTTACACTCTTAAGAGTTATATTCACCACCTGAATTAGCCCAAGACTACACAACTACAGAATGTAGAACGTACATGGTCATTTTTTTTGATCTGTATGTTTGACTGTTTTGTTTCTGAAATACAGCCTGGAATTGTGGACAAAAGCAAAACAAATCTTTAGTTTTGGGTCTATGGAGCTAAAATGTCATCAAATGGTGGTCAGTAGCTCAAATTCTGAATAAATAGTGGGCCCTAGTATCAAAAAGGTTGAAAACCACTGCTGTACGTGACAAACAGCGATGATGATATACATTTATACATTATCGTCTCATCCACAAAATTAGTGTACTTAAAGTTGGTGGCAACTGTTTGTCACAGTGTGATTGATGGGGTCATTGACGCCTCCAGTTGAAACAACAGCATGTGAGGGAACATGTGACACAACATGCAGAAGCCTTGACATCTGGCAATGGAAAACACAGCTAGAGTGATGATAACAACAACAACAACACGCTGTCATTAGCCACTCACGCCAGGCTAACATGATGTACGCTGACCCGACAGACAATGAGGCCGCTGGGGCTGAAGCCATGCAACAGCCTCTGCCCTCATTACTTAGAGCTGTCAGAGGGGGAGAGTGCAGCGCTGCCCCGCACAATATTAGGATCGCTAATGTAGTACAGTACAGCAGGAACAGCAGGATGTCTACGTCTGCTATGTTATAGCAGGAATACGAGCAGGACGTCCTGCTCTGTTATAGCAGAGACAGCAGGATGTCTATGTCGACTACACTGCAAAAAACTCTGAAATAAGCAAGTCTTATAATCTTAAATCTAGACTTTAAGTATGATTGCTCTTGTTTTAAGAAGGATATACTAACCAAGAGCAAGTTGTATAAGATTATCAACCTTGTTTTTAGAACATATTTCTTATTACAAGAATTCTTACAGTACAATTCACTTGACCCTTGACAGATTATTTTGCTTGGACTCAAATATATATATATATATATATCCTTATATTTAGACTGCCTTTTTTGCAGTGTATGTGCTAGTAGAAATATCAGGATGTCTATGTCTACTGTTATAGCAGAAACAATAGGGTGTCTAGTCTGCTATGTTATATCAGAAACAGTACTATGTTATAGTAGAAACAATAGGATGTCTACAGTATGTCTACTATGCTATAGCAGAAACAGTAGGATAACTATGCACACTATGTCATCGACCGATTCAAACTTCCACCCCATACATAGTCCACTGCTCAAAAACCAAACATGTTTGTTTGGTTTTTGAGCAGTGCCTACAACCGCTCCAATGACTGGCCGCATGCACGGTATATGTCTGTAAGTCTGTCTGTCTGCTTGGAGTACAACAGCTGCAATAACACTGGCAACCAGCCAGCGGTGTTCTTGAGCAGCATGCATGGCTCAGTTAACACAGGTGTGATGTTTTTAAAACAAATTTACAGGCATCTGGAATTGGGTAGATGAATGTCTTCAACAGAATGTCAAAAAAAAGCTTTGCACTCCATCACCTTGCCTTATGTTGTCAGTTTTGGTGCTGCAGCAATCTCACTGGTGAACTAATTAAATCTTAAAAAGTTGTGGATACATACGAAATCTCTAGAGACCAAAACAAGTTTGCTGAGACCAAATTAAACAAACCACATTGTTAGATATGATAAGATGTTCTTGCATTCTGCCTCTAGATAATCAAGAAAGTACAGTCAATCTCAGCAAAACAGAATGCTGGAAGCTCGAGTCTTAGGCAAGTTCGTTGTGCACACACACACACAGACGCACACACTCGCACACGCACACACACATGTGCACGCACATACGCACGAACACACAGTAAAAGCAGCTATACTTTGACCTTGACAGGGAAGTACTGTAGGAGGGAGATGAGCAAAGTCACGTATCTTGTGATATATTGTTTCTTCCTTACACTTTTTTACACTAATCGTCCATCAGCTCCACGGAGCTTAATCCTTTTTTGCCCAAAGGAGCATATGAGCTTCAGGTTAAGGACGACCTGTCTCCTTGCGTCTGATTCATGGGGTCACTGAGTGATGGGAAAAGGGAGAGACGTGGTCGGTTATATCTTTGACGGTTATATCTTTGACAGACATGAACGTAGGACACATAGCTGTCATTCTCCTTTGTCTCTGAAGCTGAAAACAGAAAGGAATGGGTGGACAGAATATTGTTGTGCGTGCATCGCACACTGCATGTAATGTAACCATGCAACAAAAGCCTCTTGAACAGACCTCTGGAAAATTTGGCACAACAGTCACGTCTCCTCCCTATGGTGCTCGACTGGTTTCCAGAGAGCAGAGTGCATACAGCCAGGGAATAATATGATCAGAAAGGTGTGTTGTGAAGGTGTCTAGCAACACATCTCACAAAAATGGAAAAGCTGTTTTTTCTCTAGCCTAGGGAGTCTGTCACAGTAGCTGGGGTACCATTAACACTTTCCCTATGAAACCCAACTTTCTCGACCCTATTGATAAAGACCATTTTCCGTGCTGAACAGGGAAACTCGACTTTTGTTTCATTTGTTTCACGGGGGCGAGCGACCGTAGCCCACTGCTCCCCTCAGACTGGGTCGTCTGCTTTCAATTACTTGAAGGGTTATACAGGGTTATACAGGGCTTTAAGGTTATAGCGGCTCTGCACTCTTTGGACTAATGTACATTTTTTACTGAGATCTGACTGGGCTCACAGGAAGTTTCATGAATATCACTCACAGTCGTTGCATTTTGACCTTTAACGGCGCTTTACAAAACAGAATTTGCAAAACCGTGGCAGAAGGAGTAAAATGATAAACCACGCAGCGCAACAACCAAAAGGGTTCCACCGCTTCAGGCTTGAACCTCTAATTAATCATCCATCCCGCTATCCCAGAAATGAAATGAAATTACTGAGAGCCACAAATGATCATGCTGCAGAGGCACCCATCAGGGCTGCCTGGGTGTATACGTTTGAATGAATTAACGAGGCAGGAAAGAAGTTGTTCTGTTCAGACAGCACAAAAGCGTCTCATGTATAATTGATGAGTGAGTCTGTGTCAGGAGTCTCATTTGGATGGATTGGATGATTTTTCCAGACAGAGTGTCAGGACCAACATACGGCAACCACAAGACACCAGGGAATTTAAGCTCCAATTCCACTGCCCATGCTGATACAAACCTGCAGCATGCTAATGTTTTCACTATGTCAAAGCTAGTTTACATGTGAGAGTCTGTGGCCTGATGAAATTCGCAAAAGCACAACGCTGGTAGTCTAAAATTAAATGCCCTTTAGCTCTGGGAACGTCCAACACCACAATGCCTGGATGGCTGACTTGATGAAGATGTGACTCGCATTGGTAAGTGGGCCTTGTAGCCCGCAGCTACAAGTGGGCCCCACAGAAAGAAGAGAAAAAGTAACAACTTTATTAGGGGGCAAAATAAATAAAAGCAAGAAAGTAAGAAACAGATAAAAACAATGAAACACTAAAAACAAGGTCAACTCAGAAAGGCAATCGAGAATAGATGGGTTCTCAGGGCGGGTTTGAAGGTAGTGAGGTAGGGGGCATCTCTGATGCATTCCAGAGGGAGGGTGTAGCTACAGATAAGGCCCTGACGTCCTTTCTGCACTTGGGACAAAAAGTTTTACTTTCGTGCTAGACTTAACCAAGGAGTCAGGAAAGAAGTCAAGAAAGAAGCCTTTGGCTCCACCTCTGATTTTAATCTCTGTGTCATTATTAGAAAACGACAATGACAACGTCACAGATGGTGTGTGTGTGTGTGTGTGTGTGTGTGTGTGTGTGTGTGTGTGTGTGTGTGTGTGTGTGTGTGCGCGCGCGTGCACGCGCGCGTCCGTGCACATGCATGTGTGTTTGCACTTTTCAGAGTGTTTTGAAAACTCAGTGGGAAGTTGGTCAGATCAGAAGTTCTCCAAAAAACAACCAATAAATGACTTAGTGCAAATCCCTGTGTACTGTGTAGCTGTCCTTCGAGAACCATTCAACCGGCTGACTTCAAACTTGTATATTGCTGAGTACCCAGGAGAGTGCAGTGCCAAGTGGGAAATCGTTTGGCTCAGTCAGTGGCACAGGCTATAGCTGTGTATGTCTGTCCTGAAGAGATATAATAAATCCAGAGAACACACGCCCCCACCGCCCTATTCTGTTTGGTTTTGCTGGTCTAAAACACAGTATACTGTAAATTGCTTACATCACAAAATGATATTTTACATTATTTTAATATTTAAGTACAGTAAATGGTGCATCGGAGCCGTTTGATCGGCCATCAGCTACGTAAAAATTAAACCACAGTAAATTTTCCCCCTTCCTTAATCTCTACTACAGATCTTCCTCTCACTGCTCCAACAAAGATAGCTGCAGACTGCAGTGCATTCATCAAAGGAACTTCACAGCCCCAGAACAAGGAAAACTGCAGCGATGACCATATGGTAGCTAAATTCTGGTTTAAAACACAATACTGACTGTACACACTATTTTTCTTTGACTCATGGGTACAATTTAGAAAATCTTACTTGAAGGCAAACTCTGGCAATTGATATAATTCTTATAGAGCCAAATAATATTCTAATTGCTTTTGCCTTTCAGTGTAACTGTGCCCAATGTTCTACAAAAATAGTTCCAAAAACTACACTCAGGAAAGTGATATAGAGTCCTTGAAAGAAAGCAATGCCTGCCAACTCAGAGTCTTCCCCCAAATCGTCAAACAGCTTTCATTCAGAAAGTGCTCCTAGACGAATATATGGGCAGTCATCACTCACTCCTGTAGACATCTCTTTGCAACTGTAAAGTTGATGGTTACTTTGTAGAGGTCGGGGTGGTACTGGATAAATGACTTTATATTCAATTAAAGTTGTCTCAAGACACTTGATCTTCCAATATCGTCTCACCCTGAGCAAGTAATAGCTTAACTGGAAGAAAAAACAGGCACTTGCAATGGCCATTGAAAGTTGTATACAAAGATGCATACTGGAAGGTTGTTTGGTGTGACCAGTGAGAGATGTACAGATCAGAAGCTGTATAATCCACAAAAAGGACATGGCCTTTTTCACGTAAGCTCTGTCCAATTTAATTACTAATACCCACAAGGTACTGACATGATAGGCTTACGTATTAACAAATCAATCTGTTAACTCCACCCTAATACACAGTGAGAAAGGTCATATTTAACAAGCCACTAAGTGACACAAAATACAAACTGTGTAATGTGTACAAATGCAGAGGGCCAGATACAGTATACTTCCTACAAGTTAGACAAGTGTTTAGCTGCTCTATAACAATGAAAGGGCACGTGCATAACCTAGAAGACTTTTGATTCGGTCAAGTAGGCCTATATTACTATATGCAATGCAGCCTTGTTGTTGCATATTACATATTATGAATAATTGATCATGCTATATTGTTTAAGCACAAAACACCTTCATTATGTAAACACAGCATAGAACAAGTGGGTTAACATACATTCTACTGTAAATTACAAAATACATTTGCTGTTTAATATACAGTTGCTGATTAAACCCAGCCGCAGTTAAGAAATAAAGCTGTTGTACGATGAGGTATAGAAAGTGGTTAATGCTTGCACATACTCGATGACTAAGCTATCCATTGCCATTGGACCTAATGTGTACATTCTCAAGTTAAGAGTTTATGGCAGGCCTAACAAACGAATGTCATTTACTCCCCCACATTTAGCTAATGCTGACGTGTGCAGTAATGTAACGCAGCCTCTGCCAAATGCGTCCTGAACTCCTGAGTCATAAAAGGAGCTTCCATGCAATTGCATCAACATGGAGAAAGATGGAGAGATGGGGTAATCATGAAGCCTTCAACAAAGAATTTATACCCAGTTCCAACAGAGATCATGTCTTTCAAAGAGGAAAAACGATGCTGATCGCTGACCCAACAACCCAGACCTTGAAGAGCGCCCTCAAAAACCTTCCTCTTCAATATTGCTTGCAGCCAACTCACTGCACTGTTTTTATTGATTTTATTTCTTTATCTTAGTTTTTGTTCCACCTAATAAAGTTGCTTTTTACGTTTTGTTTCGACCCCTTGAGCATCTTTGAGAACTCAGAAAAGTGCTATACAGTATAATTAGGATCAGTTAAAATGGCATATTCTCAATAGTGATGCCATTTGGCAATACAGCACATGACCATCAGGTCACAGACAATGAATTTACATGGAAGCCAATTTGATCTCGGAGGAGAGTGAAGTTCACCACCCACATTCTCATTCAGTGTTTTAAATGCACTGTATCCTTTGCCCGTTTCAGAATTGCGGTAGATCTTCTTACAAACATTCCTTATGTAAATGCCACTGTATGCCTACCACCAACTGATGTTTATGCCTCGCCTATTGGTTTGACATATTGGGTGCCAGAAAAGCTATTGATTTTGTTTGGGAACCTTTCTGTGCGAAGTGTTCAACTACTGTGCAGCCTTTGGAGGAAAAAGTTCATGTATATTAGCAGTCTATGTCGAATAGGTCAGGGAAGGAGGATGATGAAGAAGAAAGAAACTACAGGAATACAAAAAAGCAATGAGCAACATCCTTGCATTTGCAACACAACCAGTCTGCTGTCCATTTTTCACTGCAAGCTTTTTTTCCTTGTAAGCGCACACAGCACATCGAGTCTGAACTTGCCTTGTTAGAACAGTGAATCACTGTTCAATTTCCAACCTGCTTTCCCGTTTCATTACACAGGCTCCATGCTGTGCTCAACGTGTTCACACACAGGCAGAGGTTGTGTGCAGCTGAAAGGGAGGTGATATAGTGGGTGCTAATGATTGGGCTGACCAGAGCTGGGTGGACGCTGGCTCTATCTATCTCACCTGCATGGGTCACAAACTAACACCTCACAGGCAGTAATGAGTCACACAATGTTACGTGCATTCAGTGGAAACAAGCACCACATAAGGAGAGACAGAGTGTGCATGGGTGAATCATGCCACTTTCCACTGGGCAATGTCAAAAATAGCAACATCTAACTACCATATGATAAGTTACAGCACATACTAGACCTTGCACTAAAACTCTCCCCAAACTGCTATGGTCCAATTGCAGCTAAGCATAACAGGTGATAGACAAACCTCTCCACCAATAGCTTTCCTATATGACAGTGGTTTTCAACCTTTTGGAGGGCCCACCATTTATTCAGAATATGAGCCACGGACCACCACTTGATGACATTTTCACCCCACAGACCCCAAACTAAAGATTTGGGTTTTTTTGTCCACAATTCCAGGCAAACATACAGATCAAAATGACTGTTAATCTTGTAAATTCTTTAATTGTGTGGTGCCATTTCAGTAAACATGCAACCAAATGGTCCTGCAAGGGTCCATTTGGTCCATCAAGAGTTGCATCTGGTTAACCAACTTTCCATCACTTAGCTGGGGACCACCTGGAACCTGCTCAATGACCACTGGTGGTCCCTGGCCCATCGGTTGAAAACCACTGCTATATGATAAAACATTGTTTTAAAACAAAATAAACATCAACATTGCTTCAACACTTACTTGTTGACCATGAGATTTGGAGTAAAGGAATCCAGCTGGAATGTGTCCTACAAATGGTTGGACATTAGGAGAAAGGGCGGGGCTTAGGGATAGGTCTATAGAGGGTTTATACCTACAGTATGTGAAATATTTTTGCCACTTCAGGATTGGATGTAAATCTCAAAGGAGGTAGCATCTGTGTGCATGGCGGTCTATCTGCCTAATTGGTATTTCTATATATAACAAAAATAACCAGCCTGATTATACCTGCTGTATCAGACAATGGCTTTTGTTTTGTGGAATCTGTCACAAGGATGATGGCTCTCTAAGCTGATAACATTCACCAACAAAAGAAAAATTGGAGAGAGAGAGAGAGAGAGAGAGAGAGAGAGAGAGAGAGAGAGAGAGAGAGAGAGAGAGAGAGAGAGAGAGAGAGAGAGAGAGAGAGAGAGAGAGAGAGAAGAGAGAGCATGGAGAGACAAAGACAAAGCCAAGATTTGTGATTTTTTTTCTTCCATACGCTAGTCCTCTGCCTGTCATGTGATAAGAATGTGCAAATGGTAGCACTCTGTAATACAAATGCAGGAGTTGACGAATCACTGACAAGCGGGAGCTGTCAGCGATTCAATTATATTATAATTGTTATTAGCTGACTTTAAAGGATAGCTTCAAGATTCCGTTTGAGATGGGCATAGTACTTGCTATTCCTCAGTAAACACTGCATCAACGAGTGTGTCAGGGAAAAAGAACCAAGACAAGACGACCACCAGAGGCTGAGCAGGTTCACTACAAAGGACAAACAAATACAGGAGGTGCAAGGCTTGCAGCAAGATGAAACAGACAGGGCAGTGTGAAACAGGACTAATCTAAAAGGAAGCAGGCAATGATGCAGAGTCTAAGGGGAGTCAAGGGTCAAACGTGCAGGCAGAACTGGACGTAAATACATTAATAATGCAGGAAATACAAGGTAATATGCCAACGTAGTATCGGGCAAGGAGTGAGAGGAAGATTTGCAAAGCATATCTGAGGTTGGGTTGCACCGAGGATCAAATAAAAGAGCGTATCAGGCTAATCTAAATTCTATACTTGAACCGTATTTAATTACATTTTTGTTAACCTCTGAATAACAGGCTTTAGATTAGTAGGCTACTTGAATGTATGATTAGTTCACAGATATGTTTTTCCTTTTGCTGCCATGTTTTTCTTTTTGCTGCCATATAGAATGAGGCAGTAAAACACTATGAGTATGAGAATAATTAATAAAGCCTTCTTTCATATCAGATTTTAACAAAAACAGGAGCAAAACCAGGCAGCAACGCCAAAGTGAAATATTATGAACTCGGGTTAGATTTAATCCATAATTAAAATCGTGTGCTACAGTATATGAAAACAATAACAACAATATAAATCTGAGAAGTTGTGTGTGAGGGGCTGTGGGAAAGTCCCCACCTGCTCACAAATGTGAGACTTTTACCTTTTATTTTTGTGATGGTGGTGGTCTTCAGGTCTGCGTATGCCCATGCCCATCTTTGTTTTTATAAAATATTCTTTCAGAATATAATTGAACTACTTAAGCAGCAGTAGGCATGGCAAGAAATTAAACCTCTAATTAGCATTGACAATTTTGGCCTGAATTAACAAATGACTAATCATCAAATGCACATGATAAATTAAAACCGCTCACAATTTCCTCATTAGAGGGAGACTGAACAGTGAGCTATGCATATGTACTGACTAATTATTAGCTGGCAATCCAGGCAATCAGTTCAGGACATGCCTTTCAAAATGGTGAGAATGTCCACTAATGAATGCTCTCTAATTCAAATCCATTTAAATTAATTTGATTGAACCATGAATTTTAAAAGCAGTTGTCTCAATGCAATTAATGGACCAAATTACACTTTTTGCATAAATATTGTCTACATGGTTTCATGGGCTGTATACTGTGACTGAAGTATAAGATAGTTATAATTACTCATTATTGCAGAAAGTACTGGTAATAGTATTTGCAGACACACTGAGTGAGATTACTATGTGAGCCAAGCAGAAATGTCTCTGTGCACAAGTAGGAGGCACAGCGTCTTACTTGTTACTATAATGATTTTTGGTAATAATATTACTTTTAAATTTACACAAAAATTGGTTGAAATGCCTATCATGTCTTTTGCATGTTTTGTTGTCAGGAGACACATGAGCTTGTGAGCTTGTAGACAGATATATACACCCCAGGCACACCACAAACTACACTCAAGCTAAAAACTAAAATATATGTTTCGTAGTGAACTGATACGGGATAGACTTTGTACTGTATTTTAAGGTTGAAGAATAAATCATCAAGTTGAGCTGTAGATTTTGATTCTAAATGCACTCAAAGCAAATTATCTTTCTGAGTGGCATTTGCATGTTCTCCCCATGAACGTGCAGTACGTAATCCTGGACTCTACACTGCCTCCCCCTGGTCAGCAGAGTACTATAGATGACAAGTATAATGTATTTATCCATATGAGGCTAATTAGCCTGGGATGCTTTTAAAGCATGTCTGGTGGTCGCGGCCTCCCCTCATCGTGCCCTAGGCAACTGCTTAGTCTGCCTAATGGCAAAAACGCCCCTGCATGAGGATCTTGGCATTCCTCATGCACAAGGTCAGTCTGTTGTTTTCCCCAGGTTGGCAGATGGAGTGTAGCACCAAGGATTACAATATCATTGACACTGGGTGAAAGAAATGGTTTGCAAAATCATGTGGAAAAAATAAAATAAATCCGCACCATCCGCATATTGGTCATTATGTCACCGTAGCACACTGAGTGCTACCATGGGTTCTTGCCAACACATTATTGATGGGACTGTTTTGTAATTAAAGATTCAGCATTTTATTGACTGCACACAGGTACATGTAATTAAAGCTTCTGCACTTTATTGACTACCCACAGGTACATGAACAAAACAGGGGGATTATATCGATAAGACCATGTAGCCCTGCCTTGCTGGTTTAAATCAAAATCCATTACAACTTTGCACCATTAAGCCAGCTCACCCTCTCTCTCTCTGTGTGTGTGCTGGCCCAAGTCCAGCATGCTACAGCACTATAAATAGGAGAGCACAATTTGAAATCACACACCCACAGACACCCCACCGGCAACAAACAGCCCTTCTGGGCTATTGTACTGCAACTACATTCAAATACAACTTATACTTCGGAAAGTGGAAAATCTGCTAACTGGTTATCAATGTGTAAACAGTTTCAAATCAATAGGTCCACTAAGGACAAAATGCCTAAAAGCATACAGAAGTGTCACACATTTCGGACAAAACATGGCAAATCATCATCATCAAATTGGCATTGTTACTGCTATGGCCTTTGTCACCTTATTGCCTTCAAATCCTGTTGAAATGGAAATCTCCTGACTCCTCCCTGTATTCTCTCAAAGTGTATTTTCAGTTCAATGCATTTTTGCTGAATTTCAATGAAGAATTCTGGAAGGTTTGGATTACCAGAGGATAAACTTTCCTTTCATTCCATTGTGTGTGTGTGTGTGGGGAGGAGCAATTAATTATCTTAATTGGGATCTACTGTACACTATATGAGGGAATACAATACTATATGATGGAGGAATCTATGCAATGACTGCTACTGCCGAATCCAATAACATCCTTTGCAATGTATAGTACTTTCCTGTGCTTGCTTCTACAAACTGATAATGAAGTATATTCACCCATCAATCAATCAATCAATCAATCAATCAATCAATCAATCAATCAATCAATCAATCAATCAATCAATCAATCAATCAATCAATCAATCAATCAATATAGGTCCACCCAATGAGGGGGAAAAATGCCTGTGAATGGAGGGGATGAACAGTCTTTGCTAAACAGTAAGCACCATCTGCTGGCAATATGCATTATGCAGGCATATGACTTTGCTGGATAATTTTTGGGGTGAGATTTAGTGAAGGGTCCATTAAGTGGTCGTACATTTGGTCCAAAAGTGGGAAATCCGTCTTTCACACTCAGGGACAGACAGGCCGTTGGATGCTGGTGGGCGCCATCGGCCCGAAGACAGCCAAAAGATGCCACTATGTGATTTTTATTATATTTTCCTATTGTTTTGGCTCAGTCCCGGCCCCATGACTGCCCAGCGCTATGCCAGAATTGCCAGACCAGCCAGCAGGGGCCTGACTCTGCGTATTACAACATATGCAAGTTAGATATAAATTGGTCAACCTGTTCAGGAGCAAAATGAACTAACGAGACTGACAGAATGATTGACACCCACTTCCGATGCACACACAAATATCGCAATAATCCTCAAATAAATAAACATAGCCAACAAAAAAACAAACAAACAAACCCCACACACAGAAGTGCAGTAAAACCGAAAAGCCAAAATAAATCACTTGGATTGGCAATAATTCGGGCTGACAGTTTGCACTCATTCACTCACACACTCAATCATTCAAAACATCATTTTTCATATGTGCAGAGTTGGGTGTGCGGTAATGAGAAGACATTTGGAGCTCTGTTCAGGGGCGGATGTAACCTTTCCCAATTTAGGGGGGGGGCAGGAGAAAATGGAGCCGCCCCCATGTAGTGGTTTAGTGGTGCCACAATTGTAGTTAATTAGTAGTAGTAGTAGTGTTAGCAGTAGTAGTGTTTCAAATAATTTTAAATATAGGCACTTTGATTTGAAATATCTTGGGTTGTTTTGCATGCCATCATGTTTGATGGGGCAGTCTGGGCATTTAGGGGGGGGGGAGTGGGGGGGCATTGCCCCCCCCCCCCCCCCCCCCCCCCCCCCCCCCCCCATGCCAATGCCTATATCCGCCCCTGGCTCTGTTTATTACGGTATTCTTCCTTTCCCTGCAGTCGCTAGGGGTGATGGCTGGAACACACTTGGAATGTGACAGTCATACTAAGTAGCAGGTAAAAGCCGTAGGGGCTTAGCAGGTGCAGCTACTGGAGACACGCAACGTTATTATAAGAGACATGCAGACAACGTTCTTCTAGTACTGTAATAATTATACTATCATGACAAATGAATAGAAATAGAGAGCGCGTGTGAGAGAGAGAGGAGTTTGACACATATGGATTAAGTATTCTTTGCCATTTCTGCCGCAAAACCAGCGACAATGTGCCAAGAGCTTGGGGTGTCTATTTTTGAGTGACTGCATAATATAATGAACAATTTATTATACCCTCAAGTAGGGCTGCACCGATATGGAAATAACTGGCCGACACCAGCACCGATGCTTAGAATAACAATTTAGCAGATAGGCGATACTGATAAATGCGTTTATTTTGTTTTTGCCAGGGATACAAATATCTTCAATCGTCAACACAAAAACTACATGTTCAGAATCTACAGCTTGGTAGGCTGCAGATAAGGAACACAATAACATAGTCAACCACAAATAACATGCTATATCAACAACAGATAAATATCAGTTACTGGGATTGGTTTCTGTCAGTTTGATTTGTCGATACCATTGTTAACGCAAATATCGGACAATACCGATGTGCGGCAGATACATCGATGCTTTTTACACCCAAGTGCTCGTCTCGAGCAATGGCTTCATTCAAGTAAGCTACAGTAATAGCATAGAGCGGCTGGATGGTGCATAGCTAACTCATCATGGCCAACCACAATGCCAACATAAATGTCAATATTCAGGAACGGAAAGATAGAATGAAGCACACATCCAATAACTCAGGGGTCGTCAACCGGCAGCTCTGGAGAAACTACATATAACGTAGCATTACATCGTGTGGCATTATGTAAAAATATTTCAGTCACAGCATGCGACTCATGCACTGTCTCTCACAGACAATTACCTCACCAGTTGATGTGGCGCTGGTTGGCCCACCCCCTATCATAGGACACATACGCACACATACACAGGCACCAGGCACGCTGCCTTTCTTTATTTTCTTATTTGTGATAAGTGGAGTTTTTATTTGGGGTTTACAGTGGTGCATGGCACCCGGTTTTCTGTGGTTATTGTAAAAACCTAGAATGGAATTTATGTTGTGGTCATAAGCACTATAAGGCTTACATCTTGGGTTGCTGACCCCTGCAATAGCTAAATGCCAGATGCTGGGTCAAAGTAAATAATAGAAAATAAAATATTGCCTGCACACTGTACTAAGCTCCAAAGCTAAAAGATTTATTGAAGTTTCCTCACATCAAAGTGGACATGACGTTTCAAGCCTCACGGCTCTTCATCAGTGTGCGGACCTTATTTTCTTTTCCAATGTCAAGAACGGAGACGGGAGGTAGATTTATGCCCTTTTCCTGAGGTTAATGAAATGTGTGTGGTATATAATGTCCACACACGGATACACAGAAATAGATTGTGCCATAGCAACAGTTCTTTCATAGGTTTTACCATAATATGTTAACACTGCAACAAGTTGGATTGTGCTATTCTACATTACACTACGCAACACAAGGCTTGCCTCAGCATAACAAGCCTTAGGCTGATTAAATTAAAGAAATGTTCATTAAATTATGTAATGCAACAGTGAAAAAACATACTCGCTCAAATGTATATGTTCATTCCATGTTTTGTGAGATGCTTGACCACCTATTTTTGTAAACAAAGGTTTACTTTTTCTTTTATTCATTTTGACAGACGGATCATGGCAAGCTGCAGAAGCATTTTGAGATGACCTATTAAATGGAGAATGCCTTGAGCAGTTTCCCTGTTCCAGCCTTTAGGGTATAATGTTTATCTCCTTTACAAATTGTTGTGTCCAGGATGACTTTAGGGAGGCGGGGGACATGTGCATCAATCACAGGGGGCCTGCAGGGAACGGAGGAAAACATTAGCTTCTGGAAAAGACACAGTCAACCTTTCCTTCTCTCTCACTGCTGCCAAATAAACAAGACGGATTTCACTCATGCACTTGCTCACCACTTCTGTCGCGCTAAAACAAAACAGACGCGTGCTGCTCATGCTTTTTTGTCTTTTTTTCTTTCGTTTTCTTTTTTTCTCTTCTTTTTGCATTTGTCTCGTTAAAAGTGAGTCATGGTGGTAATTGCAATCATTTAACACAAAAGTGCCACACTCTCAACAACAACAACAACAAACAAAGTTTGTTTATACTTTAAAAGATGTCATGTTGGCCCGGATTTTGTCCATTTTTGCGTGCATGCTCCCAGTAGCAGTAGTAAGATCCTTCACCCAAAACGTTTCAAATTGGTCTCGTGGTTGAATTATAACAAGCTGTAAGACAGATATGTGAGACCTTACCCTACCCGTTCACCACCAGGAAGACCATTAGTGCAAAACTTTTAACTTTTTATCACTCACATCTCTATAGTGTGATAAGACAGAACTGTCAGATGTTTCATATTTATTATAAAGCTTCTAAAGTTCTCAGGAGTGGTCCCTGTCGAACAAAATGCCTCAATTCATGAATGCAGCATGCCATCGCTGTAAAACTTTGCATAAACTTCCCCATATAGGCCAAGACATGCATTTGTTTGTAATATTACTCACTGACATTGTCCAAACATCACACAAACTGTACACATTATCTCTATAATCATCTGATTGAGACAAATCTGTCTAATTTGTAATATTGTAATATTTAAGCATGGTTGGGAATTGTGAACATTGCTGGACTATGTGTGTCCCTGCATCCCTTGCTATGTCCGAGCATGAAAATAGCTTTTGGTTGGGGTCACAGTTGCGCAGCCTAATACTGAATGTCCCCACACGTGGTTGCACAAGTTCAAGTTCAAGTTCAAGTTCAGTTTTATTTGTCTCCCGAGGGAGAAATTTGTCTTGGAGACAGGACCACAGCTGCAAACATATACATACAATAGACAAAAAACAAACCAGCAGATAACTCAAGAACACATAACATATACACCCTAAGTGCTTACCCCTATGTAAGGGAAATGACTACCTATTTAACAGTTTTATAGAAAGAGGTACAAATGAATGTTTAAAACGGTTGTGTTTGCACTGTGGTGTCCTATACCTTCTACCTGATCTCATTAGTTCATATTCTGAGTAAAGAACATGTGAGGGGTCGGAGGTTACATTCTTAGCTTGCACCACTCTCTTCCCACAGGTGTGATTTTCCAGTTCAGATGTGCTATATCACATGTTTCGGTTGCTACATTGCTCTGGGCAAGCCCAATGATCTGATGCACCGTTATTTAAAAATATTGTAGTGTGTGCAGGTTTATCATTTAATATGATGTTATATGGTTAAGTAATGCAACCAGATTCATAGGATTTCAAAACTCTACTGTAGTGTGAGCCAAGCTTTACACATGCCTGGCAACAGGCAACCCAGGCTGATCGGCATGCTGTATGTGCTCAGAGGAGAGCACTTCTCTGGGTTTCTATTTGTATCTGTTGCTTTATATGTGTTCCATTTTAAGTTTTGCAGCGGCGAGGGTGCCAATAGGAGTTGTGTCTAGTCTAGTTGTGTCTAGTGTATTCTAGCATTCCGACCAGAATATCCTTGCCAACAACTGGCTGTCAGACATCCATGTGTGATCCAAGGGGCTATGATTTTACAAAGGAATTTATGAGTCATGTCTCCCGTATTTGCTGTTTGGAAAACTGACTTACAATGACTGGTAGCCTATGGTTGGTACACTATTGATATAATAATAATAAATAATAATAATAATATCTGGGGCATATATAGCACTTTTCATGATACCCAAAGACGTGTGGGGGCCCAGGGGGGTAAACATAAAAAAACACAAGTAACAACAATTAAAAGCACCAAAGAGCACATTTAACAAGTTAAAAATGCAATTCTGAACAGGAGGGTTTTCATCGCGGTTTTGAAGGCAAGGAGTGAGTCTCATCTCAAAGACTCAAATGTGTTTGGGGAAAGCGTTTCAGAGGGCGAGGCCGGCCATGGAAAAGGCCCTGTTAAAACAGGTTTTGAGCCTGATCTTCGTGGGGACCACAAGAAGGCCGGCGTTGCTGTACCTGAGGGAGTGGGGTGGGGGTGTATGGCACGCAGAGAGCAGAGAGGTATAGGGGGAGCCAGGTTGTGCAGTGATTTGTAGGTGGTGAGTGGTATTTGAATATTGATCTGCCATGAGACAGAAAAAAATGTGCTATTGAATGTTTGTTACATAGAAGCCTCTCCTTACATGCAATTAACCCATTGTGTCCTGATCTGATTCTAGTTTCTCATGCTAGATTCTAGTTTCCGATGATAGATTATAGTTCCTCATGCTAGATTCTAGTTCCCTACTGTACATTCTATTTCCTCTCACTAGATTCTAGTTTCTGAAGTTAGATTCCAGTTTCTGACACTAGATTCTAGTTTCTGAAGTTAGATTACAGTTTACACTAGATTCTAGTTCCCGACACTAGATTCTAGTTTGTGACACTAAATTCTAGTTCCTGGTGCGAGATTCTAGTTTTAGTTTTTCTGGAAAAATCTCTTTCTGTGTCAGTGCTTAACGTATTTCAAAGGAAGTACCCCCAGAGATATCTATTATTTAGCTGCAGAACCTCCTCTGAAAACATGTTCTAGCAATTTGAGTAAAAATGTTTGCTTTCCGAAATAATGTGTTTAAATATTTGCACCACATTTTCACAATTTTTCAAAAATACCAAAACTACAAGCTCATATTGCGCCACTCGGTGGCGCAATATGAGCTTGTAGATCTGCTATTTTTCAACAGCTAAAACACCAAAACGCGTTCAGTTCGTACGTTTTGTAGAAGAGAGGGGTAATGTTTTCTTCCCCTCTCTTCTACTACTACTACTACTACTATAGCCTCGACACCCAGGCTTTCATTTTTGTATGTGTTGCGTGAAAAAGGGAAGGCCCGAAATAAAGCCACGGTAACCTAGAAGTCAACCTTCTGGGCAGGGTTGGATTGACCATTGGGTGGGCCACGACCCATACGGGGCCGGTGGTATCACGGTATGTTTAAAAAAGCAGCGGTTTTCAACCTTTTTGATCCCAGGGCCCACCATTCATTCAGAATTTTGAGCCACAGACCACCATTTGATGACATTTTAGCCCCGCAGACCCCCCAACTAAAGATTTATTTTGCTTTTTGGTCCACAATTAGAGGATGGGTTTGGGAAATTGTTAATTGTTGGTTAAGAGTCGAACATACAGATCAAAATGAGCAAAATGAGCATTAATCTTCTACATTTTCCAACTAGACAACTAGGGCCAATTTAGATGAATATTTTAACTCGAGAGTGTTAACATGAAACCAAATGGACCTTCAAGGGTCCATTTGGTTTCATGTTTACGCTCTCGATCTGGTTAACCAACTATACCAGGTAGAATAGGTCCATCACACGCTGGTCGTGTTGGGCCGGTCTAGGCCAAATCACGCTAAAAATGTCTGGGCCGATTTTTTTGCCCAGTCCACCACTGCTTCTGGATGGGTGTCGCTCCAAATGATGTGAGGCAGCACCGGTGTGGCTGCGCCAGTCCTCCCCACTCTAGACCAAAATGATTTCAGTTTAGGCCAGGCGGATGCTGCTGCTACTACTACTGTTTATTCCTATCCACTCTGACTGCAAGTTCTGCTGCTATTCAGCAGAAGACCATTACAGTATGATGACCTGCTTATTGTCTTCAAATCGATTTAAAACAGATCAATGCCTATAACTGAAATATACTAAATGATGTACCGCCATGCGGCCTGGCTTTATTACATATCAATCTCACCCAATGTTATGATATGTAACTCTCTGTAGAGATTAATAAAAAAAAAGAATATAGCAATACAAAGATAGTCGATTTTAAAAATGCTCATGAATCGCACATCATTGCAACATAATCTTCGGGAAATGGTGGAGGTCTGATCTGAGGAGGAGGCTACATCGAAACGAAAACACATAAAGCAGACCAGGAACTTTAGCAAAGTTATTGAAGAGACACCTATGGTGCGCTCTAATCAGAGAAAGATGTGACTGAGCATAGAAAGGCAGGATATTCTATGCTTCAGACTGAGGGCAAATCAATTCAATTGTTGGATGTAATTGGACACAATACCAGAGACCGCAGCTTTGCTCCGAGAGTGTAGCTTATTTCAATACATCAAGAAGCCACTCCTGTCCTGAAACAGCCTGGCTATCTTCTTTATTGTTATGGGGTTACAGGTGGCTAAGCAATTTACTTGGTGGAACAACTACATGACAGAGCTGCTAATTCGTTGTTTGAGGTCTACATTCTTTGTAGAATCCAACTAGCAATTTACACAGCAATGATCAAGAACAATCTAGAGGAGCACAAAGAACAAAGAGAATGCATATTTATAACTTCCACTGTTTTATAAGTTACAACAGGAGTCCATGTAAGGACAATCAAATCATGCCAAAATACTGCTTTATCTTGCATGCATTTGAATTAATTTAAGGTTCTGAGGTCCATGTGTGACCTGAAGGACCAGGGGGATGCGGTGATCCCTTTGCTAGCTACACCATTGGCCCTTTTTTTCTTCACCTAAAGTTTCATTTAGTCTGTCTCCCTCCAACAAAGCCCAGTGTGCGTGGACATGTTCAAGGTGTTAAAATGATTAAAGCTGTCTTTCAGAATATGCCCTATGGGACAGAACAGGCAGACAGCCAATTGTGAAAGCTGATCGATTCATCAAAACATTGAAGTCATGGCCAAACATTCAGATGCCTGCTAAAATATTGCTATTGCATCGGCATAGCCAGGATTGAGAAGCAGCAGAAAAGCACAAACACCGAGTGAAAACAACTAAAAAGAATCACTGATGGTGACCCAACCATTTTGCGTCAAAACTGCTCACATAACTTCAAGTTATGGGACAGCAGTCGCAGCATTTCACAGGACACACAACTTAATAAAAAATAAATAGAAATCACAGGGACACATATACCATAAGCTGCTTTTAAAGAGTGCACTCGGGTTATCTTTTATGCCTCCTTGCAGGCTGGAATATTGCCTCGGGTGCAATGCACCAAAGCTAAAAACAACCCTGGATGACAGCTCAGAGATTACATCCTCTGGTTAAATCAATGTCATGTTTGTTTCCCCGTCAATGAAATCTCTCATCTCTTCATTCCACTCCGGCCTCGCCTTCTTATGACAGACAGCTGCTGGGGGCCAAGAAATAGGCTGGGTGTGGCGACGTTTAAAGATTCTTATTACGGAGCACGCTTTGCATCAATCCAGCCACTCTCACAAACTGATTCATGAGCGCCGTGCCAAAGTCGTAATCATTTCAGAAGGTTTTTTTTTCCTTGATGTCCAATTGCAACGGCTATGAAAAATGACTCAAAACTCAATATTTGTGCCTTTGCAACAAGAATGCATCTTCACAGCAGCACACACAAAATTGATACAAATGTCTGGCAACACTAAACTCCCAGATAATGGATCACAGACGGTTGCCTGTGTGCATCTGTAAGCTAGACTTGTAACACAGTCATCGCCCTCCAAACAGATAGTGGTCGATACCCCAATAGAAATCGAGTTAAGATTACTCTTGAATGGAGTGACTCCAAACTCTCTGCTGTGTGGATGAAGTAGCAAAACCTATACAGTGTTAAAGTCAGCGACGGGGTAGCTACAATACAAACATGATAGGCTCATTTCACTATAGACACCTCGGTTCTACACCAACAGCATTACCCTAATGATGTCTTCAGTGTGAAACAGAGTCGATGTGAGGCCCTGCAGAGCCAGGCTGATGGCTACTATTCCTCAGTCATCAACACTCTCCATGGGGGCTCCACTGAGGAGTGTGGACTTGCTCCTGCTCCTTCCAAAAAAAAAAAAACCCACCAAAGCATTCTGGGTCCACAAGCAGAGCCGCAGAGCTCTTAATAAAAGGGAGACGAGAGACATGACGGGACCCCCCGGGGTGGGGGTTTGGGCCAGGGCTCATGTTGGGATGCAGTCCCAATCTCCTCACACCATTTAACTCAAACGCCAAGCCGTGCACCTCTTGAGGGAGGCGGGACACCAACCAGTGCAGAGTGAGATGTGTTTTTTTCCACCCCTCCTGCCTGTTCACCTACCACCTAATTCATGTCTGTCCCCTGCGGCTCTCCTAATCTCCCAGACAGAAGGAGTGAGGGGTACAGCCTGCCAACTTGCCATGTCGCCAGAGAGAGAGAGAGACAGAGAGATGGTGTGTTTTGTGCATGTTTATGACAGGAGAGAGGAAAAACTCATTAAAAAAGGGATGAATGGTCTATTGAATTGGTGTCAAAACATGCATAAATTCATTAGATTATAACAGTTCTCTGTATCAGAGATCACATTTTCTGTATCAGAGATCACTTGACAATCTCAGAAGCTTTTGCAGTCCACCCATCTCCAACACAGGCTGTTGCTGGTCATGCCAAAAATGCTTGACCCTTCCAAGCATTGAATTATGAACGCTCTGTTAGAGAAGCTTGTGGAATCATGAAGGATCACATCCATCCTAACCACAGACTGTTTAAGATGTTACTGCATTGAAAATGTTGCCGTAGTCTCATAGCTACTGGTAGTACAAAAATATCTCCTACTTCTTTCAGGAACATGAACAAACTGTCAAGAACACACCAGGGCAGAGGAAAACACTAGCCTTGCTAGCCTAATATTGACAAATTTGACAGTAGTTTTCAGGAGACATTTTTAACAAAATACCATCAATCATTAAAGATTGAACGCAGTGTCTAGTCTGATTGTCAGGAGATTTTGCACTTTCAAATATAAGTTGAGGAACAAATGGTGCCTTGCCCTATTATACTTAGACTTTTGCAAAACTTTTCTTTTTTTATATTACTCCTAGAACTTTTGTCCAAGCATCACACAAACTGACCTGGTGGAGACCTTTGCTCCAAGGAGCACTAGTTTTCACTCACTTTCTTTTCTTTAAATATTTTACTTCAAACCAAAATAAGTTGTATGCTGCGAGTTGTAACAATACCAATACAACCTAGAACCCTGAATGAGCACTTATAAAGAGCTACTGAATGATAACACCATAGTGCATTATAATAGTGATTACAATTCATTGTTATAATTCATTACAACTATGATTATTATAATAAGCAACAACTATGACGTCTTAAACGTATGCACATGTATAATTCAAAGAATGCTTTTTATAAGCAGACTATATGCATTATATAAATATGTTTAAAATGCATCAAATGCATCATACAAAATAATACAGCATAATTCAAAAACAAACAGGTGGTTGTTGAACTGCACATCACTGTAACATATTCTTGCATAAGACATAAAGTCAGGGGTGGGAACAGTTCCAAGGTAATTAAAGAGACAGTATAAGTTCCAATCAGTGAAAGCTGTGACCCAGCGGTGCAGAACAATAGGTTACACTACAAACCGAGGCCAAGTGAGTATTCAATTGGTGGACATAATTGGACACAATAGCAGATTTCCGCATGAAATCCGAGCACAAATTACTGCCGTAATTTATCTTGTTTAGGCTCTCGGATTGCTTGGCTCATCGCAAGCCAGTTCCAATGTAATACAACCTATATTTGCGCTTTGACACTTTACGCTGACAGCGAAAATGGATTTTCAATCAGGACCGGAAAATACAATCTGAAACCCAAAGCCCCGTTTTCATCACACACTGTAGGACGTTATCAGCCATACCGAAGGAAAACAATCATTGGGCTGCAGACGGCACTAACATTACTCATTAGCACCGCATTAGCCTCTGGCATGTAGGGAAAGTAGCACTTGATGTGAGTAAAGTCAGAGCTTCAACGTTATTGATTGCGGGAGGCTGAGGTGAAACCGTGTGGGACTATTAAAGCCTAAACTAACCACAAAAGGTGGTAATTGAGGGAAAAAAGATGTTCTGTGAAGGAGTGATATGGTTACAGTATATATAGCACTGGTTCCCAAAACACATTTCCATGTCAAGGACCCCCGAATTGACACTAACTGGCCTGCAAACTTGGAATTAAAACATAAGAGAGTATATTTAAGGCTCTAGCAGTGATTCTCATCCCGTTGCATTTAAAGGACCCTCAGTTTGACATGCTATGTACCCCGTACTTTAATAGCATTTCTATCTCTGGGGACCCCAAGGACCCAGAGACCCGTGGAGGGGACCCTACTTTTGGAACTGCTGGTATTGTGTACAATATAATGAGAGTGTTTCCTTCGAACAAATGGAAATGGCAAAGTAAATGGTGCATTTATATAGTGCCTTAATCCAAGGCCCTTTACATAGACCCATTCACACTCACACACCAATGGCGGCGAAAACCATGCAAGGCACAAGCAGCACATCAGGAACAGTGTTGGTCAATATTACTTAGGAAAGTAACTTCTTTACTTTACTCATTACCCCTTAGACAAAGTAATATCATTACTTTACGTATTACTGGAATCGGAGAGTAATACATTACATATTACGTTATTACTTTCCCAAGTTCTCAACTCCCAACTTTGAAAAATAGAGATGTAGGCTACAATATAATTTGTTTAGCGAGCTCTTTTTAGAACTGAATCCAATTTATTGGAATAATAATAGTCTCCAATCCCACAAACTGCACCTGAAAACAAAGCTAACAAAAGCTGATATTGTAAATGTCTTTCTTAGATAAAAAAATAAAAATAAAAGGAGCAGAGAGAAGCAATGGGAACATTTTAACCTTGAATCACAAAACAGACCTGCAACTAACAAAACCAGATTTCGAAATTGTCTCTGACTTTTTAAACTTTTTCACAATTGTTTTCAAAGATAGTTGAGCTTTTGTATTTAAAAAATAAAATACAAAATAAAGCAGCAAGCGATTTGTAGTGTACATAACTGCGCAGGATGCAGCGTGTGGACTGGATCTACAATGTAGTGCACACCTTTGTTGTTACAGTACCTGTCGATAGCTTGTAAATCTGTTCTATTTTTGCATGCAACAACAAGCTCATTTTAAACAAGTAACTTGGCGTTACTTGCAAAGTAATGCATTACTTACTACCCATTTTTGCAGAGTAATCTCGTTACTTCACTTTTTGGAGCAAAAGTAATAATATTACAGTAATATATAATTCTTTACTGCCCAACACTGATCAGGAGCAATTTGAGGTTCAGTGTCTTGCCCAAGGAGACATGTAGACAGGAGGAGCCAGGAATCGAACCACCGATCCATGGATTATTGGCCGACCTGCTCTACCTCCTGAGCCACAGTCGTCAACAAATGAAGATGCCATTATATTAAGGCCAAGCGCTTTGCAGGATTTCTTGTTCTCTATTGCAGTGGAACATAATTATACTATAGCCTACCGTATGCATAATTATTGTTCTTTTCACCGGCCGCTACTAAACGCAACCCTAACCCTTAGTACTAAACATACCTGCCACGACTGATAGGATACCTGCCGTGGCAGACATATAGAAAAAGGTCAGGGGAGGGGGATTTCACCCCTCCTGCAGAAGACCTTGCCAGGTGTTGTACTGTCCCTGTTGTAGCATGTCTATGCCTAGTCCTGACCACCATCGTGGGAACGAATATGGCTATCAGAGACACTGCTGAGTGACAGTATCATGACTCTAATCTAAGCCATGTGCCTGAGCTTGTCATTGTAACATAACTGCACCCATATTGTTTGTGCCCTTGTCCATTTCCCTGTGTGTGGACATAAATTCTTAAAGTGTGTGTGTGTGTGTGTGTGTGTGTGTGTGTGGTGTGTGTGGTGTGTGTGTGTGTGTGTGTGTGTGTGTGTGTGTGTGTGTGTGTGTGTTGTTTGTGTGTGTATCTTCACTGCTGTTTACTGTATAAATAGGTAATGATTGAGTCAAGAAAATTGGCTTAATGTTGTCAAAAGAAGAGAAAACAGCTGCCTTATCTTTTATGTGTTACAAGAAAGGCACTGCCTGCTGAGCTGACCTTCCCAGCGTGCGCAAGGAACACAGCCAAACAATATGACTTGAGGGCAAAAAACAAGAAAGAAACAAAAGACAGTGATTGAATTAAGTACGGTAACTAAGTATGGTAAGTACATTTACTTAGGCCTACTTAATGCGGTACTTAAGTTTGACATATTTGTGCTTTAATTAATTGTAACTTCCAGTACTTTTACTTTTAGTGAGTTTGTACTCTCTCCTGTCATGAACTACATCTTAGATTTCAATAAAAGGAAATGATATGCATAATTTATCTGAACTGCATGTATTTTGTCCCAGCTTGAAGATTCTCAGCTGACACGTCTTGCCTCTCTATGCGCTCTGCTTGTTTGTCCTTTACGTTTGAACGATTAGAGCAATAAAAAGGATAAAGACTGAACTGCCCATTGCTGTTCATTACTTGCACAAGCAGACTGTGTAAGCGTAAAAACCGATGGGTCCACGGACCATACCTCGAAGTACTCCGATTAGGTGATGACATAATGTTGGGGGTAATTAAGAGATCTCCAAGTATCTCTTTAAGAGATCTCCCATCTCTGGTCACTTGCTCTGCTCGTACACAAGTAGGCCTTGGCCTACTTGGGCGCAATGCGCAAGCTGGCACTCTATTGAGTGCAGATCTAGTTTTAGTAGCTCAGTGGCATTATGAAGCATAGGTCTACTTCCACATTTGGACTGTCAAATGCAGAAGTGCAACTGAGCGTCCATCATCCACGGGTTTGCCTGCAATTCACACTCTGACCATTAAGGCGGAGTGCTTAGAGGGCAAGGTTAGAGGGCCTTATCGGCTTGGTTGGAGCTGCACTCAGGTATGGAGGTGTGTCCTGTCCTGGGCTGGCCATCAGCTGGCTGGATACTTAAACCTGTGCTGTGACAACACTCAGTGCTCAGTGATATTTTCTGCTAGCTGCACACGCTGGTGCAGCTAGTGCTAGTCTGTCAGCCTCCCACGCAGCTTCAATCTGGACAGAAGACTGGAGATCTGAAAACATATGTTCCTTGGACCCCCTGAGTGTTGTCCTTGTTTTGGTGAAAACCTATTTCAGTTTATTTGGCTCTTGGAGCCTGTACCTTACTTCTACAGTTTAGTGCAGGGGTATTAAACTAGAGTAGGCAGGAGGTCACGGATAATTGCAAATTGTGCTGTCCACAAGACCGTATTTGTAAGAGTTTGACCAGTTATATATAGAACACAACAATGGACAATGGACATATTATTATGTTCAAGGGCCTGCTTCAAACTGCATTTGTATCTTTTGATGTTTGATCATCTGTGCCGGTCCTTTATATTGCCCAGGTTTTGAATTGGATATTGAGAAAATAGTAGAAGTAAGAGAGCGTCTTTGTGAGAAAATTACAGTATTGGAAGCAGGCCGGCATAGTGAAGTGCTTATTACATGTTCCTAATTTCATGTTCTTTTCATTTTCCTTGGGCATCTGACTGATAAAGGCACAAGCTCTTATGATTACTATTATATTTCTTTAAATCAGCAATCAATGAGTCAGACCATCATTCAGCCAAGGACAGGACTGATTGAAAATTGCAAAATCATATTATCATACTGTGTGTAAATCTACGTGGATGGAGATGTACAAATACATAATTCTCATTTTTCTACTTCAGTGAAGTAAAAAAACAAAACAAAAACAAGTATGTCAGAACTTTTCTATTCATTGCCAAAGACATAGATAGAGGATACTACTTTAAATTCATAGGTCATGGGCAGTCAAAGAAGCTGCAGCAGTGTTAGAGTTTAAAGAGAATAGTTTTGTGCTGTAACAAGGAGTCTTGATTGTGATTGGGGATGTAATTAGAGTAGAACACTGGTGGTATATTAATTAATTAATAAGTAAAATATTGTGGTTTTAATGGAGGACATGTCATCTCATTTATTAAATATTATTACTTAGTATTTACTTTTGGCTGACCATCAACAAGGTTCGATTAACGGTTATGAAAAAAATGGACATTCTTTGTACGGCCATGTAATAATAATTTGATACATTTATTTTTACATTGGAATATGGAATGTGTTCCAGGGGTGACAAAAAAGCTGAGCTGGGGCTGGAGTTGACTTGCAGGACTCCAGCAGAATATCACTGGTATAGTGAATGAAAATGCTTTAGCTCACTTTATCTACGTCTACTTAGTCTGCGTTCTGCATTCTGGGTTCACTCAATGACAGATTCAGAGTACAAGCAATTTATTTGTTTGCAGTGTGTTACATTGAATGGTGTCTGTGTAACGCCCGGGATTCGAACCCGGGTCTCCTGCGTGAAAGTCCAACATCTTAACCACTAGACCAAAAGGGCATCCCTTTGGTCCGGGGGCAGATACTAGACTTTGGAGGCCATCACGACAGAGGCTGTAGCCACCTGCTACATCTGTGTAGCTCACTAAGGAGAGACAGTGAAATCCATTTGCAACTGCGGCCGGTGTTGTGGCAGGTATAAACTGTCGCGACCGTTATGCCAAGTTGCCAACTGTCACAGCAGTCTCACAGCTGTCGCGACCATTATGCATAAATTATGTAACTGCCACGACAGTTATGAAACTGCCCCAACAGGTGACCAAAACCGTCCCAACCGTTATGCAAAACAGTCTGTTTTGCATAACGGTCGGTTTTGGTCACCTGTCGTGACTCATTTACAGTATACCCGTCACGATGGATTTATACCTGCCGCGACGCCTGCCACGGTCACAAATGGATTTCGCCCCCTCCTGTCAGTAAAACCACTTGCCTTCGGGTCACGCTTCTGGGTTCAATTTTTGGGCACAGACAACTCTGTGTACAACTAGTACAGCTTGGATGCGGGACTACGGGAAGTTACACGGTAGATACTGGGAGATGATGGTAAACGTGGCACTCCAGACCAGCAATCCACCTCCCAGGGGTCTAGAGCAACAGAAAAGGGGATATAGACTCCTGGGGTTCTCAGATACCGTCAACAGCCCTGTACAACCTGCTACTTTGAATTGCAAAAAGGGAAAAGTTGTTAAGCTGACTTAAAAAATGTGACATCTATTTGGTCCCAGCAGCTTCTCTCAGTGAGGCTGAGCCCTGAGGCCATTCCATTATCCACCTGTCATTTTACTGAGCTGTGTGTAACACATTATACATTTGATCTATTTTGCAGCTGCCACCTGTGCTCTGCCCACAGGAGATAGTTTGTGGGTGGAGAAGTAGAGAACCTGTTGCTTAACTATCAAAAGCTTGTTTTTAAAGAAGCAATTCATTTTTAGCAGAGGTGTATAATATGTACAGTACATGTAGTGTCGTCAATATTTGTGTCAATATTTATTAATATCACTATCATTTAAACACTAAACAATATCTGTGACATGACCCTCCCTTGTTTGTTGTGTTGACAGGACGTGAAATGTGATACAGAACGTGATATGTCAAATCCAATATAGGATTCAATATAACCTGCCTTGACTACTACTATAAATAGAGGTTGTTTTCTTAATCACCGACACTGCATCCACCTAGAGGTGACTTTAATTGTGCTAATTGCATATAGGCCTATAGCTGTAGACAGTAAATTGGTACATCACAATACATACATTATATATACATTTCCCAGCAGGTGTGGTAAATCAATCCATCTCTTTGTTTATCTACAGGACCATATAAAACCTGTAGGTGGGTGGAAAATGTATATTTCTTTCAGTATTGTCAAAGCAAACATTGATTTTAATTATGTGCAGTAATGGTTATGCACTGCTACTAATTATGTGTTTAATACCGGTAAATAATTAACTCACTGGTGTTACAGGACAGCTACTGGTTAACAATGTCAATATTGTTATGTGAAGCTCAGCAGACAACCTATCAGCTTGGACACTCAATCTTGATCTTCAAAGTATTTTGGGCATTATTACAGATCATCTATCCTATTACACGTGAAGACAGCCATAAACTTTAATATAGGTAACTTTAATGTGCTTGAACCCCATTATTTTGAGATATTGTCTGCAGGTTGGGACTGAAATATTAACCTAAAGGCAGCACTAGAGGTAGCAAAACCAACATGGACCTACAGTACCTTGTCACTCGCCAGGACTAACACCAATTGCCTAAAGGAGAGTTCTCCACTTTGTGTAACGACGTGGAACAGTCATTTCCCCTGCTGTTGTTGGAAACATCACATCAAGTAGTTTTCCTGCCTTCAACATGAGACTGAGCGATCTAGTCAGCACGAGACTGCAGTCCTAATGCTCAAGGAAGTCCATGATAGTCACACAAAATCACTTTCATATACTACCGGACGGTATATTGATATTCCTGAGCAGCAGCAGATCAGTGGTAAGCTCTCTGTATGGGATGCAATATACTGTATATATTTATCCGCAAAAGCATACACATAAAAATACATCTCCTCCAGGGAACATAAAGGTCCACAGCAAATTGCATGGCAATCGACTGTCCAACCAATATACAGTAGGTTGCCATCCTCAGAGCCCTGCTAGTGGCGGGGTCAAAGAATTCGCAATAAAATATGGATTATAAGAGGCAAAGGCACCGGAGGCAGTGAGGAACCCAGCACTATACTGTGGCATGTGTGTGAGGATCACCATCAGGCCAACATGAACAGTTATAGAACAGAAACGTGAACTCCGTTTGCACTCTCAGGCTAATTAGTGTCTGCAAATGTTCAGCACTACAGGCAATGCAGTTATTATTATTGTTATTATTGTACCACTGCCTTTGCATTAGACTTGTGGCCTACACGGATGTTTTATTTCCCCACAGAGTGGCCAGAGATAAATCAGGCAGCACATTTGGGTCAGGCAGTTGTCAGCCAGTCACTCATCTGATGCATGTTAGTGATTGCAAATAAGTGGAACAAATGAGATGGAGTGTAGGCTGCTAAATGTAAACGATCCACAGTGCATACATTTTACATGACATCCATTTCACTGAGCTTGGTTTTTTTATTGCCTTTTGTGCATAATGGGATTTTTCATGCAGGACTTAAAATATATGTTACATAATTCACTATATTGTGGTTGTCATTTTGCTATGAAACTTATATTTAATAATATGCATTATGCAGATTTGTGGGGTGGTGAGATTAAGCCATCTGTTATGCGTCTTTCTACTCAACAGTCATGAACATCCACATCGTTCAGTGAGTCAGAAACAAATGAAGTACTTTGTGGCAATTGCCAGGTAAATGAATGAATATTTACTAGTCTGGTTTCCAGCCTGATTCGCAGCCTTCCATGAATTTGTTTTGTCACTTTGCTTCTCAAGTGACTAAACTAATTAATGGAATGCAGCGAAGCGGGCAGGAAACCACACTAACAATCCTAAAAATCGGCCTCCTCCTGATGATGGTATAACAGTTTGATGTGAAAACGTTGTGGCAGAAGTTCTTTCTGTAGCCTCCAGTTAGGCCCTTTTACAAACTGCACAATATTTGCCCCAATTATGCCGTTGGTGAGATTGTTTGGTGTTTGCTAACAAAACCCCTGATCTGACACAATATCCGGCTTTGAACGCTGAGGTTTTGCTCGCTGTCAGTGAAAGGCTCTGCGAGAAGATCCAGCGCTGATAAAAGCGATCACCGATACTTTTCTGAGTGTTTCTTAATATCTAGCTTGATATCTAGTTTATCTTGATATCTAGTTTGATATTTGAGTCTCGCCGACTGGACAACATACAGTATAAGGGGGGGAAAAGTAGGCAACCTGTAGAGGTCTGTATTTAGAGTAGGGCTGCAACTAACAATTTTCGTTATCGATTCTTCGCCTGATTATTTAACCAATTCATCAATGAATCGCTTATTTAGCTATCACCTTAAAGGGGGACTCCGCCCATTTTCTAAATTTACTTGAGTGTACAAATGTGAACCAAACTGACCCATTTGTACACGCTCAGAAAAAAAAGGTCCAAAAAGAAAAATCATTAACATGGTGAAACACAGTTGATGATGATTTTTTTTTTCCAGACCTCCATTTCTAGGAAACACAGAATGGGGGAACTTTTTTATTATCTCCACACAACATCTCTAAGGTATATTAATTAATGACAGTAAAATGTTGAAAATGGTTGGAATTTGTTACACTTTAACACTGGGAAAAACTATGGTTAAGTGGAGAAACAGGTAAAAACATCAGAGGTTAGTTGACAAACCAATTAATTGATTACTAAAATAGTTGACAACCATTTGAATAATTGGTTCTTTATTATGATTAATTGATTAATCATTGCAACCCTAAATTAGAGCCAACGAAAGCACTCTATTTCTCTCAAGGTTCAAGGGTTCAAGGTTTTTTATTTGTCACTCCAGTGTATGTCAGGACATATACAGGGATGAAATAGCGTTTCCATTCTCCACAGTGCAATAGACAAGACAGTGCAAGACAATAGTCAAGACAATGGACAGTGCAATAGACAATAGTCAAGACAATAGACAGTGCAATAAGACAAGGTCGAGACAATGGACGAGACAAACAGTAGTGCAGCAGACCAGTAGTGCCTGTCTGTATCGATAATCTATATTCCATGGGTAAATTCAGGTGTCATACTCTGTATCAATAGATGATAATTTACAG
Organism: Benthosema pterotum; assembly: GCA_039105355.1. Taxonomy (NCBI): domain Eukaryota; kingdom Metazoa; phylum Chordata; class Actinopteri; order Myctophiformes; family Myctophidae; genus Benthosema; species Benthosema pterotum. Next base: position 29,058,884 of record CM076965.1, on the reverse strand, counting down.
TATAATCTGGTTAAATTAACCCAGATGCTGCGGCGGCTACACAGCCCTTCTCAACAAATCCCCTTCACCCTCTAGTACTACTTCACCTCGTGAACCATTTTGTGTTGAACAACTCTTAAGTCCTGCTTGAGCAACATTACAGCGGGTCTTGGCTCAGGTTTACATAACCAGTCCAGCCTTTGGTCATATATTTGCATATTGGCTTAATCACCAATGACAATCTGTGTGTGCCAGCATAAAAACGCTTACAGTACTGCACATTATCATGTAACCGTCTTTTAAACATAATAGCAACCCAAGCAAAGGCAGCATTTTCTGACAGAAATCCATTTCCTTGGAATGAGCTCCTAAAGTCCTTAAAAATCAGATAACTCCCTTCCTTGTGTCAATTCAGAAAAATCACTTCCAACACATTGGTTTAAGACTGTAAAACTGTATAGTCCAGATAGGGCTAGATACTGTAGTGCAGAGTGGATGGGATTGTGGGATGTATGAGGAGAGGGTCAGTTTTAATCAAATTACTGTAATTTAATTAACTTTATAATTTTGGCCCTAGTATATTCCTGTATATTTTTGTGTTCTGTATCTCGGCTAAATTGAAAACGAGGGCCTAACCCTCAACTGTACTCCCAGTTGAAATAAAGGTTATTGATGATTACCGGCTGTAGATTGACATAACTCTTTATATTTTTCACATGCATGTTGTCTACCTCTCAGCTCACAGTTAGGGTTAAAGTAGTCTTTACCCTTTATTCCTTTAGATCAGATGCTAAATGTTGGAAAGTTGGTTAACCAGATGTAACTCTTTGAGAGCGTGAACATGAAACCAAATGGACCCTTGCGGGTCCATTTGGTTTCATGGTTGGTTCATGTTATTTACCTTTTACAGTTATTTTAAACTGTAGTTGTTTTTACTGCTTTTGCTGATATGAACTGTTATCTTCAATGTCATGATTATGAACTGATCCTAGGACCTGAATGGAAACAAGACCGCAAGGCTGTTTTTGGTGACCCCATTGGCTGACCGTACCCTGTACTGATTTCATTTATGTATGACTGTACTCTGTACCAGGGTTTTCAACCTTTTTCATACCGTTTGAGGACATTTTCACCCCAAGGACCCAAAACTAAAGATTTATTTTTTGCTTTTGTCCACAATTCCACGGTTGTGTAGCCTTGGACTAATTCACATGATAAATATTTTAACTCTTGAGAGCAAATGGACCTGCAAGGGTCCATTTGGTTTCATTTTTAAGAGTTATATTTGGTTAACCAACTTTTCATCTGTTAAACCAACTTAGCTGGGGACCACCTGGAGCCTTCTGTTGAAAACCCCTGCTATGTACCAATAACCAATCATTCAAATCTTTGCAAGAATTTGTACTTGCTGTAGATATTCTTGCAAGGCAACTGCAGATGCTGTCAAAATATGAGATTATTATTGTACAAACTACAAGCTAGTGCTGTATGTACACTATATCATAGTGTAGGCTGTAGGGGGAAAAGTGCAGTAGAGGAGCTGGAACTATCATGCTTATTGCTTTAGGTTATATTTCTCTCACAGATATGATGAGCGATCAGCAGGTTGACATGTCTTGGCCGCGTGATCCAACTACTACTTTATTATTTTGATGTCAACGTGTGATGGTGGACAGATATAAGGGCTGCTGTAATTTAAATACCCAGGCAGGCTGATTATTGTTCGGCGTCCACTCCTGCAGGGAAGCCTTGCCGTTATTAGACTCTGTCTAGATGTATTTATCACTTCTTCAGCCAGGCAGAGTGGCAGAGCCCCGTTATTGCCGAGTAAACTAATCGCAGGTGCCATTTAATGCATCATAATCTTCTCCTCTGTTTTTTATTTACAGGCACCGGGCACAACAGGAGTGTCATTATGGCCGCCCGTAAATGGTCAGGCATTCCTTTTAACAGGATGAACTCATTTCAGAATGCAGACAACATCCACCTCCGAACGGGAGGCAAGCTGAGGAATGAGTGTAATTACTTCAGTTACCTCTCCCTCCCTGCTTTCCATCCCCGCCAGTCCCTTCATCATGCGGAGGCAGCCATGTGGCGTGTCGAGCACAACTAATGCTCCAAACGTGACTCAGTCATTCGTGTAGCCAGGCGGCGGCAGCGGCGCAGGCAGGGCAGAACTGATAGAAAGCTAAAAATAAAAAGACCTCTCCGTGGCAGATAAATAAGAGCCGATGATTCCATTCTGCCTCCATAAAAACGCTCCCACCGTGTTGGACTACAGCGTAGAGCTGCTATTTTCCATCACAGGTCACCGCCTTGAGACAAAGCATAAATCAAGCGTAACCACACACAACCCCGCGCCCCGCATCCATTTGTACTGGGGGCCCCCTTCGGTGAAAATAGCCAATGTACTGTACAAGCTCACAACACACCTTAACATGCTGCAAGCTTATAAATTGGATGTTTTTGCCTGCTTACTGAGAGACTTCAACACCTGACAATCACTGTCAGCAGTACAGTACAGTAGCATTGTTAGCGGGGCTGGTGACAGCTTGTGGAAAAGGGCCATGGAGACACATGACAGGTGTTAAATGGGTGGCACACAAAACGCTGCATGACGTGCATGCACACATGCACTCTCACATGCACACGTGAGCACACACTCACACACACACTCAATTACACCATCACTACCAGCTGTAGTGGCATCACTCACATCTATGGTTCCATTAGATACAAACCTCATCATCTCTAAACTGTGTGAACGAGACACTAAAGGGATAACATGGCACACACTGTTTAAGCTCATCTCTTTGCTTTTGATCAACTGCAGAAAGGGCTGCCTGTTGAAATATTTGGGAACATTTTAAAGAAACAATCTCAGGGCAGGTTCCACTCTTGACTATGCTGTGCCATCTAGTGGAACATTCTGGTAAAACAGGACCATGGCTGGACACAGCCACAGAGCCTCAACGCAGTATGGGTATGAGTAATGAGAGCTTTATGAAGCTTTTCTTGTGCCACACATTCTAATCAACAACTCAGAAACCCATGGTGGGGATCACATTTCAACGAGATGATTATGTAAGGAGAAATGGTGCTTTGCCTGGTAAAAATAGGAGATTATCACTAAAAAAGATATCACTTTATTGCACATTACCCAACATGATTCGACCACAGACACACTCTTTTGACAGTCAGCCTGGTGGGATAAAGTACCGTTAAGGCATTTTAAAAAAAAACATTTTAGTAGATAGCTGAAGAAAACGTATGGTAAGCAATCTACTCGCACTGCACTGATGGCTGGCATGTGTTCACATAAATGGCATTATGTGACCATTTTAATGGTTAACAGCAAACATTGCAAAAGCCACCAGGTGGAGCAATAGGTTATTCTTCTGACTACTGTAGCACAGAGCATTTTTATTATAGCAATTATAGACCCTGCTCCTCTCCAGACAAATACTGCTACTTGTTAGGATCCATTCCCAGTTCAATCCTGGGACAGCTTGCTGCATATCACTCCCCTGCTCTTTCTCCACTATGTCTCGAGTCCCTATCAAATAAAATAGTAGATCTAAAAACAAGACGAATTGTGTGGATGTGTGTGTATGGGCAGCCATGCACACAAACACAGTGTTTTGAGAGTAAAAGTGCCGGGTCATGTTGTGTCCCATTCCTGCGGTTTGCCTTGACACTGAAATCCACTTAAGAGATATTGCATGCCTATGAGCTTTCCCAAGACTCCAAAAAACACAAATCCCACAATTCTCTCAGCTGGTGCTGAGAGAGCCCCTGTAGAGAGAGAGACAGGAGACTTTCTGCTTCATGGTACAAGACGTTTGTTTGTGCTGCCTTGGTAAAGGTTGCACATGATACTAAATGTGTTATTATTCAATCACGGCATATTAATCTGTTATACTGTCAAGATATTGATTTTTGAGAATCAAAAATTGCACAGTGGAACCAATATCCATTCTCCGCTTAGACATCAGTTGGCCCCTGAAGGGTAATCTAATTTCACTTGATTTCCACTTAATCTTCATGGCCTTCTCCCCGTCTCGCTCACCCCCTCCTTTATTATGTATAATATACTCACACATCACAAACAGCTGATCCAATACGTACAGCTGACAGGTTGAGAGACCAATATTTTACAGGGGAATGGGAAACTGCATGCACAGTAGGATTATTTTGTTTTTTCATCATCTTGCACTCAATCTCCAACTCCTTCAGAGACTTCTGAAGGGAAGATTCAATTATATTCACTTTTGTGCACCCTCTAAACTCATCATGTGGGTCGCGACCCCACAGATGACCCTCCCGCCATTTTCCATGTCTCGGGTCGGGGACCACGAGTCATGGCCAAAGCGAATCCCTGGTCTAAACATCACTACCGAAACACAAAACATCTTATGCTTGGTTGTATAGTACATAATGGAAATGATGCAGTGTTGATTTAATTACATTAATCATGCAAATAAACAAATATGGCCATTGGGTTCCAATTGTACACTCACTTTTAAGTTAAGATTAAGTTAAGGGTTAAAGTTAAAACGGAGAATTTGACCAAATGGAGTAGTGGAGAGAGTAAATACGTGTGCACTGAGTGGAGAGAAAAGGAAGAAGAAGAAAAAACAAAACAAAAAAACAACAATAATCGATCTCCTAATCAGATAAGAAACGAGCCAGAGATACAATCATGCAGTATTGCTCTGGGCTAAGAATCCGGATCGGGTCAATCCTAAACCTCGCTGAAGTCACTGCCCAATCCCTACATGCATCCACTACATGGGAGCATCTGGGAGGAAGGAGGGAGAGCATTCCAAACTAACTAACATCTCCACAGACAGGGGAGGCAGACTGGGAGCAACAGTTTAAAACAGAGCACTTACCTGGGATGGCCAGCAGCCAGCATTCACACAGAGTGAGGGGAGATCCAGGACATGAGGGGGAAGAGGTGACCCAAGGACAGCCACGGCGGTGCGAGGACAATCAGGTGAGGGAGATAGAAAGAGAGAGAGAGAGCACAAAATGAATTGGGGAGACATTTAGTGTGTGTGTGCAACCCATTTTTTCGAGGCCCATTCTATAAAAAATCTGATAAACCTGTTTCTATGTCACTGGTATTTTCATTCATTTCAGGGACACAAAATGATGTGTTTGACCTTGGACCTCCATCTGAAAAGAAGTTCAATTGGGCGCTGCAAGAAGACAAAGGTTGGTTTGAATTAAAAACGTTCACCGTTCACTAGGAAAGAATGTAATTGGACTTACACAGAATTTCATGATAAAAAAAAGGAAAAGCAGATCTACAAGCTTGTAGTGCATCCCTCTGCGCCATGCTATGAGCTGGTAGAGTGAATTTAGAGCTGTGAATTTTCAATAGCTAAAGTCTAATCCTTAAAATACCAAAAGTGGTTCCCGAAATGTGTTCAAAGCGATCATGGCGGCATATGCTTGCTCTTGGTGACGGCAGTGTGAAAAGACGCTTCAGGCTCCGTGGAGAATAGACCAAAGTTGAAAAGTTGAAGAGGACTTAAGTGCTTTGGTGCATTTAAAGCTCCAGATTCGGAACATAAAACCGATGTTTTAATGAGCACAGCTTCAGGCTATGCCATTCTCAAGGTAACACTGCCCTGCCTCGTGCCCACGTGAGGCACGAGGCAGCCGTGTGATGTACCTTACAAAATGTACCATTTTGGCAGGTAAAAGGGAGCAAAAATAAATAATTAAAAAGACTTATATGAAAAGCTGTATGTGACCCAGGTCAGGCAGGACTGCTGGAGTCCAGGCCAGACTTTTAGAAAGAGAATGACTTGGCAGGGTGCCTGCCAGGAATCTATCTCCTGTAAATAAAGCCCAGCGCCAGCAAAATTCAGTACCATAGCCTACTGAAGACAACAAAAATGTGTTTGTAGCTAGCAGCCTATAAGTCAAAGCAAAAGAATCAACACAGCACACAATGATAACCTTAAGATCAGTGTATAAATTCCGTGTGTGCATGTGTGTGTGTGTGTGTGTTGTCCGTGTATTGTGTATATTGTCTCTACAGTTTGTGTTACAGACTACACAGTGTTCAAGTGCTAAGACAATGAGTAGTGCAATAGTTGGATAAACACAGCAAAATAATCTGGCCAGTCTTTGTTCCTGTAAATGCATATTACATTTGAATTATGTGCAATTTAATGTAAAAAGGCTGATGCACCCATCAAATGATTGGTGACATATTGCGCTTTATTAATTTGACGTTTATAAACCAACTATCAGGAGTGTTATAGGCAGTCTGCTTTTCAGTGCCCTCTAATAAGTGTGTAAAGAAGATGTTGCACGTTTTACTGGCGAACGCTGAGCGCTTCATAATCCCATATACACGCTGTCAAAGCAAAATGTAAAGGTGACATTTGAGACAGGTAGTTGACCTCAAAAGAGCCCTAAGCGAAAAGACAGCTGTGTTTTATTTTGTGTTTTTTCATGTTATTTGGGGATCTTTAGACTCACATACTGCGCCAGTGATATGGAAAAAATCAGTCATAGTTCCAGTGCCGAAAGTAACCTCTCCATCTGAGAACAACGACTACAGGCCAGTGGCCATCACTTCTAAAGTAGTCAAGGCACTGGAAAGGATCCTGGTAGATACAGTCCGGAGGGACGTAGAACCAAAATTAGACCAGTACCAATTTGCCTATCGTAGCACGTGCGATGCCATTTCTACTGTTGCACATCTCACACTGAAACACCTGGAGGACAAAAGTGCCTATGTGAGAGCTCTATTTATTGATTTTAGTTCCGCCTTTAATTCCATCCACCCTGATCTACTGCTAAGGAAGCTGGCGGAGATGGGTGCAAACCCTTTTGCAATTAAATGGTACTGTTCTTTCTTGTTGAATAGGCCACAGAGGGTCAGATTCAACAGAGTAGTGTCTGAGGAGGCGCTATGTAGTACCGGGGTTCCACAAGGAACAGTGAGCTCCTCCTTCCTCTTTACTCTGTACACGAACGACTGTGTAAGCTCTTGTCCGAACCAGTATGTGATCAAGTTTTCCGATGACACTGTCATATTAAGTCTACTATCAAGCAACTCTAGCCTGCTTAGCCATTCAGCAGGTGTGGATGAAGTTGTTGACTGGTGCGCACGGAACTTCATGATGATCAACACTAAGAAAACAGAGGAGGTAGTTATAGATCCCAGGTCCATTGGCGATCACACCGTATTGAGTGTCAATAACAGCAACATCAAACAGGTCTCCTCTTATAAATATCTTGGAGTACATATTGATGAGGACATGAGCTGGAGAACGCATGTTACTTCTTGTTGTGCTAAGTTACATCAGCGGTTACACTTTCTTCGCAGACTCAGATTGTTTGGAGTCAGTTTGAGTATTATGATGATTTTTTACAGGGCAAGCATAGAGTAGGCTGACCATACGTCCGTATTTCCCAGGACATGTCCGTATTTCACGTCCTGTCCTGGGTGTCCTGGTTTTTTTTTTAGAAAATGAGGAAATGTCCTGGTTTTTGTTCCTTTCCGACACATCTTTGCTTACATCGGACCAGTAAATCGACAGGCACTAGGACACTGCGCACGATGATCTCAGCCCTGAGCAGAGTCAGTGCAGGCAGCCTTCGTCAATCAGTTAGTAGACACGAGACAGCGTGGTTGTCAGTCTCCACCACCATGCCCAAGCGCAAGTGCACGTTTACAGAAAGAATTCCCTGTATTCAGACCGGGGCGAGACAAAAGTGAAGCACTGTGCACTGTTTGCAAAGCAGGCACGTATGTCTCGCTCTGCAATGGTGGTGCAAGGGACCTAAAATCCCACATTGACACAGAAAAACACAAAAAAGCTGTTCGAGGCGATAGTAGCGCCTGTTCGATATCTGAATATTTTGTGAAACCAGGGAAAGATGATGCAGTGAATTAGATATATTAGAAATAATTTGTAATTGAAGTTATTTTTGTGTGTGACTATTACTTAGGGGAAAAAGGTCGCCCCCCCCCCCCCCCCCCCCGTCCATCCTGAGATATGGGATAGCTAACTGGTTTGGTAACCTAACTGTCAAATATAAGTCTCAGATTGAAAGACTTGTAAAAGAGGCTGGGAAGATTATGGGATTGTCTAGCCCCCCGATCACCCTAAAAGCCATCTTCGAACAAGCAGTAGTTCGACAGGCTCAATGTATTGTTGCTGATCCCTTACATGTTCTCAACTCTGAGTATGTGTTGATGGGAACGGGCAGGAGATACAGAGCTCCACCGTTGATAAAATACAACCGGTTTAGACATTCATTTATACCTCTCTCGATTAAGCTACTGAATGGGGAGAGCATTTAGCACGCAGGGTACACACTAGGGTGTTATTGTGTTATACGTAACTGTTTTTGTCCTGTGTCTACTGTTTTCTGTTTGTCTGTACGAAACTCTGTATGCAGCGCTGCTCTCTGACTCCAAGAGAAATTTCTCCCACGGGAGACTAATAAAGCTAACCTTGAACCTTGAACCTTGATGTTGATACTGTAGGCTACTTGTGGATCTGTTCCTCCTGTCAAATCTCATGTCTTTTATTATTTTGTTACCAGCCCTTTCCTGTAGGGGTTGAGTTTTCTTTCTGCTATGCAAGTAATTTCTCACCAATTTTGGTACCATAATATAATCACCCATGTATTGAAACTCTGGTGTCTCAACTCATTATTGTGGGTCTCTTTTTCTTCTTTTGGGAGAACTCCAGATTTTGTTTGTTTTGATGTTTTCAGATGAAATTTTAAGTGCACACAAACTAAAACAAACACATTAAATTCCATCGCAACAAACACAAATCATCGCATAAACCCATCCTAGCACTCCCTCCTATCCGTTTTGTTTTTAAGAAAGCAAATGATTACAGATGAACATTACACACTTCCTCTCTCCACTTTTAATTGCCTTTCCCACTTTAATAGCAAGTATTGATCACTCTCCAGTCTCCACTGTCTCCGGTCTCCATAGAGACGATAGGAAGCATTGATCACTCTCCAGTCCCCACAGAGAAGAGGCTTCATTTAGACATTACGCTCTTGGATCTTTAGAAAAGTAAAAGCATAGCACCTGACCCCTATCTGAAACGCTTTCCATAAATTGTTTGATTACATTCACTCAGTCACACCCACATTCATTACACCAATGCTATTGCGGAGGAAACCATGCAAGGCACCACCCTGTATAACAGAAGCAATAAGGAGTTTAGAGTTTTTCTCAAGGACACTTTGACACTATAAGTCTGGAGCCTGGGATCAAAGTAGTCTGGCCGTTCTACCCCAAGTGAATGCCGCAGTGCCGTCCCACACAGGCTCAGAAAACTGAGTTTTATTTCACACTGCTTTGTCTGTGTGCAATAACCATCTGAATAGAAAATCCATTTCAAGATTTCAGACGCATAAGTCAGTCTGATCTGTGCAGCATACAATCAGAAGCCTGCCTAGAGTCTAGACAGGCAAACAGGCCGGCTATCACAGGGGAGAACAAAGGGTGAGAAACAAGGCCCCAAATAAACCAATCTATTTAACAATGAATGCTGAATGAGGTTGCGAAAGAGGAGGGTCATTTAGGGACCAGAGCCGGCCTCAGTCCTGTCTGCTATTGTAGTGGCTCATGCCAAAGCTGCCACTACAGTAACAGAAGACATGCTTCCTGAGCTTTCTTCTCTCTAACCATCTAGCCTGGTGTTACTAAAGCAAAAATAGGGCTTTTATAGAGTGTAATAATGACGTCCCTGTCCCATCTCAACCCAACAATAGTACAAACG
>CM076965.1:29014123-29044123 GCA_039105355.1 Benthosema pterotum | reverse complement strand
CACACACACACTCTTACACTTCATTGGGCGACCTGGTATACCTCCTGAGCCAGAGCCTCCATAATAGCGACTCCTCCAGGAAGCTAATCTAGAAAGGCTGCGCCTCTGCATGTGTTACGTCCAACCCGTGAAACTCCCGACTGGCAGGTGAAAATCTGCTAATGGCTTCATGATCACATGTGGGTTCCTTTACACTGTGCCCTATGCCTAGATCAAACAATAGGGGTCAGCATTGACAAAGACTATACAGCAGAGGGGCTTGGCAACAACCAAAATAATAATGGCGAAAAAAGTAAAAGAAAAGCCATGGGCTTTGTGCAGTGAGTAGGCATTTATAGTTTAAAGCCTGTTGACCTGACACCTGAGCCATTGTTCAGAGCTCTTCTGTAACGTCTTTGCAGCATCACTTGCAATGGTCTGACTGCTAGGGGTGGGATGATTCACTTAGCTCACGATACGATACAATATTGATATTTAGTGTTCATATTGATTTACAATATATTGCTGATTCTTTGTTATGCTGTGATTCAATTTGATATATTGATATATCACATTTTCCCCCACAAATGACTGTGCTTTTATTATACTAGAACAAGGAGGATTACACCCATTTTTTTCTGAGAGCGTACAAATGGAACCAAATGGACCTGACGGGTCCATTTGTAATGTTACTCTGCCAAAACATGCCTCATTACTTATTACAAAAGAGTTGAATAGAACATATTTGTTATCAACAGATAACAGAGATGTACAGTAATTTGTAGATCCTAATCCACCGCAGCATTCTACACATAACATACACAACTTGTTATGGTTGTTGAAAGTTGTAGCTAAACAGATTGTGTTGTGCATGCCTATTCTTTTGTGAGTGAAGACATTATTCTTATTAAGAGTAATGTCTTAGTAATAATGAAGTTATATTGCCCAACTCTGATTGCTGGGGGATGGGATGCTTTGTAATAATTCTAGCTCTTGTCAAGCACACCCAACATAATAGTAGGCCTACAGGGTGGGTAGTGAAAACTTACTAACTTACTAACTTAATAATGCAATAACACACACACACACACACACACACACACACACACACACACACACACACACACACACACACACACACACACACACACACACACACACACACACACAAAAGTGGAGGTAGAGCAGAGTTTTCTGCATTGTTCGCCTATTATCATTCCAGCCTTGAACCACGTCTGCACAAAACCCACATCAGGTCCTACACAAGCGGAGCAGCATTGCCTGAACTGAAAGGCATCTAAAGTTATCTATTCACTCCTAATAGCTATAAAATGTAACAAATGATACAGATAAATAAATAGGTTTGCTAGGTAATTTCCAAGTTAACTATTCAGCAATTAAAACAGAGAAATTAAAAACAATATAACATCATGTATGATTATTGCTTTACTGGCCGTCTGGGTCTGTTAAAAGATGCAACAGCACAACCAAGTCTGCAGGAATATTTTGTCTGCAGGACAGCAGTGGGAGATGACATGCCTAATCCAAGTGGAAAAAAGAAGAAAAGAAGAAATACATGCATGGTCTGCCTATTTACAATGATACCATAGGCTAGGTTAGGTGCTAGTTCACCTCAGTCACTCAGATAAAGTGCAGAGCTGGGATCGTGGATATGCGGGAGGTTGTGCCGCTGTTTAAATCTTCTCACGGACAGTGAGGTGTCCGAGCTACAGCAGCCTACGTCACACTAATATGTGCAGCCTTCCTATGCATGCCATCGATTCATTTATTAATCACTGATCACACCGATATGAGCTTCAGAATGTCTTGTCACTGTTACAGCACCAGTTTTGCATCTTTTATGATTTACGTTGTACATCACAGCAGTGCGACACACACACAAATAAGGATATATCCTATCCTTATTTTACACACACACAACGGAGGTGTGTGTGTCTATGTGAAACAGAGAGAGAGGGGGGTGGCGGGCGGCAAGGCAATTGGTCATATATACAGTATTGCAATTGGTCATGACGGAAAAAAAACAAGGGCGCATCAGGTTGATTTCAGCCGTCACATTTATCATTGTAGGAAGGAAATCAGGAAATAATTAGCTGTTCGGAATCGCTTCATATTATGTGTATACGTGTGGACATGTGTGCACTCCAAAACCCACGCTGGAATTTGGAGACAAATTTGCGCTCCTTTCATAAACAGTATCCAACTGCTCAGGAAGGGGGTGTACATTCTCTCTGCCATTGCAAAATTCTATATTCCACAACTATCTCCTTGGTCTGACCTACAGTACATTCAAGACAACTGTGCTGCAGAGTTAGAAGGCTGACCGCACTGGCCTCTAGGCTACAGGCAGTGACTCAATGAGCAAAAGGAAGTTCAGGTCATTTAACATTATTCCTACATTATAAACAGTGCTGCACACATTTTGTTCAAGGCGCTAGGGATGGCTCTGTGTTTCTGAAAACAAAAAACACTTCACCACTTGTGGGGTCAACCAGTTCAAGTTTTTCAGCTTGAAGGTGGATGAAGAGACTGAAAGTATCAAACATGACCTCTGTGCCACCTTATAGTGCTATGCATTAATTCCAGAGCCACAGACCATTTGAGAGCCATTTTTTTAAAAGCCTTTGGGGTGAGTAGTTCAACATTTTAAGCTCTTCCTGAAATGGTAGTTGGCTCAAAGTGACAAACCATTATCTCCGCTGACACAGACACTTTGAATTGAGTGTGACCATCACCCTATAAGTTTGCCTGGTTGCCATGAGTACAGTTTCACATGAGGAAAAGTAGAGAAAAGTAGACTATACCACAGATTTTCTTTTCTATTTGATAACAAATAATACAAAGACTACTATCCCATTACCACAAAAGTGTGTGTAATTGCATTGAAAGCCTGGATTGGAGCAGGCTTTGCAATAATAAACTGTCAGGGATCAGATATCTCTTTCACTTTGCCAGGATTAGATACGCTTGGAGTTTCATAAGAAAAAAAATATGAATGTATTGATATTTTAATGTGAAGATCAAACCACAAAAAGTAGAATAGTGAAGTTATTAATATTTGACATTATTCCCTTCCCTTCAAGTATGGTGACCTGGTGTGAAAAAGGTTGAAAACCACTGTTATATTCAACCATACTGTAAGGCTAATATTGTCTGATTAATCCCCTATGGCATCTTGCTACAAACATCATGAATCTTCGCTCTGTGTGAAAGACAGGAGAATGTCATATTATTGGTTCAAACTGCATAGAACCAGCTGACATAAACATGCATTATCTTATTATGTTGTTTAACAGGCTGTAATAAAGATTGGCATTTACCTTTTGGCCTACTATATATACACACACATATTACAAATAATATGTATTATATAATTAACTACTGCATGTCGCCAGTATAAACAAAACATGTGAAAAACATTTAATTTCAGCTGTTTTTTATGCAGAACTGTCACAACAAATACCCCATTAATTAATTCCCAATCAATTTTTCTCATAGACTTTTCGAAAATAATTTATATAAAGATGATTAAAACGCGGACAAAGCCATGTCGGGTCGTGACAAATCATGATGATGCACACAATCTTTTGCGACAATCAAATAATTTCTAAGATGAAAAACAAAAAAAAGTGTTGTATCCGATGATACCCAGCCCCTCCTGGTCACCAGTATGTCAGTGGCCAATGTTAGCCGTTACACAGTTCCTCTACCATGAGTGTGTGAATGTGTGTGAATGTATAGCGTGTTGGAGTTTAGAGAAAGACTATTTCAAATATATTTCTGGATGTGTGCTTTTTTGTGTGTGCTTGTCACGCTGCAATATGCTGAATTCAGAAAAGGGACCACCCCTTCCTACCAAAAGGAAGTCACACCAAAGAAGGCAGAAAGTCTTCGTTCTCCACGGCTTAAAGGTACTGTCATAGAGGCAACTTTAGTGTGTACACTCAACAGATTTGTTTAAAAACAGACTAACTCCACTCTATTGGCTCATTATGAATCTGCTGGAGACTGCTGTGCTGTGATTGTCTAAAAAGCTGCCTCACCACCACACATCCTCCATCCCCATCACAAATTAACATCGCTTTTCCTGAGTCAGATGAATGTTTACTTTTCATGATTTGAATGTTTTGTTTTCATGACAACAAAGTTATGGACGTCTGCTGATGATGAAGCAAGTGTCTGTCTGCAGAAACAGCTGCATAATCAAAGCAGAAGCAACGTAGAGGGGAAAAAGGCAAAACATGCCTCTATCTCCCCTGAAACAAACATAACTCATGTAAGAATGTGCACAACACAGCGCATGGACAGACAAGCATGGGCATGTTCCTATACAGAGCCACTGAGGGGTGGATATCTGTGGTCTGACCTCCTAACAGTCTGATACCCAATAGCCCAAGACCTATATACTAACACGCATGTCAGACTATTGGTAATTTCAGGCTAACATATTATGTTAGGTACCCTAATTTCTGGACTATAAGCCGCTACTTTTTTACATGTTTTTGACCCTGCGGTTTATACAGCGGTGAGGCCAATCTATAGATTTTTACGGGTAACGGACATCAATGGTGCTCTAACACAGGGGTTTTCAACAGGTGGTCCATGAGAGGGTTCCAGGTGGGCTCCCTCAGACTAAATGATGGAAAGTTGTTTAACCAGATGTAACTCTTTGAGAGCGTAAAAATGAAACCAAATGGACCCTTGCGGGTCCATTTGGTTTGCGGGTCCATCTTGTTAACGGTTAACGGCAGTTTGTTTTTTCCCCTCAAATCACCCAAATCACTGAATGCTAGTTTAAATTATTTGCGTACAAAGCTGATGCCACCAATATTCAAGAATGTCTGTTTCTTAGCCCTGATCCTAGGAGCATAGACTTCCTCTAAGTGGATCAGCATGTGAATAGAATTATTCACATGCTGAATTATTGAATGTATGTATTTATTTTTTCTCAACATTATTAAATTTGGCTTTGGTAGTTCTCGTCTCTTTGCCAAGTGACTACGAGGCTCAAGGCTTCCTAAAGCCTTTAACATAAAAATAGAAGAATAAAATACAGAAGATGTGGGCCACCAGGATTCTGGAGATTAAACTTCTGTATTTGCATTGGACAGACAGTACTACATTACACACCCGTACAACAGGCTCATTCCAATACTCCTCCCCACACAATTTTTGCAAAACAATCACTCTACCTGTAGAAAACAATATTCAAAATTCAGACGGAGATCATGATTCACTCTAGGGACTCTAGAATCTACCACCAGTCCAATTTATGTCAATGTCAAACCACCACCAAGGCAAACCCAGTGCTGTCAGCTACCTCCTACCAGCCCAAATGTGTGCGCTGACAGATTCTATTTCCTTCAGCTGAAATTGCCTGGATCTTAACTTCAGCTCACGAGAGGAAACAAGACCTGATGGCACTGACATGTTGAGAAAAATAAACTTCCATCTTATTTTCTTCAAGCAAGACGGCTCTTTCTACAGTTGTCGAATGCTAACCCCTGAAAGTTTGTTTGTCATTTTCGTTCAGGAAAATATATTTTTGAAGTTATGTTCTTTAATTGTCACTTCTGCTAAGTGGAAAGCTATAGCGGAGTTGACTAATTCAGTTTCCATTAGGATTTACAGTAGGAAGACAAAACGCAACTGAGAAGGTGAAACGTTGGTCATGGAGATAACCGTGACATCCGTCTTATTTACTACACATTTCTGTATCTTCCAAGGTACAGACTCTTAGGTGGAAGCATTTTAAAAAGTGTGAGTGCTCAAATAGGAAAGAAAAATGTTTCCAAAGTAACCAATTTTACATTTAAAATTGACATTACCATACCCCAAAGGCAAGGAAACTGTGTGCATCTGCAGTAGGGGCAATTTTTAACCACTACAGTGCAAAATATGTTGCCTACAGTACATTTTGCCCAAGATATAAAAAGTATACGTGTGTTAAATTACACAATGCCACAATGCCACTCGCAAGCGATACCATTGTATTTAAATGAGGCATTAGCATGGTTTTATTGTTACTAGGGATGTGAAAAAAAGTCGGAAATCGACACGATTGTCGACACGTGCTGACGTCGACACAAAAAAGTATGAGTCGAAAATCGCCTCTTTTTTCTTTTTTTTTATATTAATGATTTTTATTTTGTATTCTTTGCAATTTCTTGTTCAAAAACGTCACAACGTTACTGTTTTCAAGGGAAGAGAATTGCTTATTTCGGGTATTAGGCTACTATCAGTCACTGTAGTGAGACCATGTCTGTGCCGCGTTGTCCTCCTCGTCCTTCCCCCTGCGCTCTGCCGCGGCCAGTCCGGCTTTCGCCCCCGAGTAGGAGGAGGAGGAGGCGGCAGCGGCCCGCGCCTTCACCCGCCGGAATGCGTCCTCCTCCTTTCCCCTGCGTTCTGTCCGGGGAGTCCGGCTTTCCCCGAGGGGGAGGCGGCAGCGGCTCCTGCATGCACCCGCCGCAATGATTGACTTTTATTTCGCCGAGCAGGCGCCTCTGTCGAGGCCGAAATGGAGCGTTACGTATGGGAGAAAGCTATCTCTCCTGCACAAGAGCGAGGTCTCACATGGTAGAGAGAGAGAGAGAGAGAGAGAGAGAGAGAGAGAGAGAGAGAGAGAGAGAGAGAGAGAGAGAGAGAGAGAGAGAGAGAGAGAGAGAGAGAGAGAGAGAGAGAGAGAGAGAGAGAGAGAGACACACACACACAGAGACGCGTGCTGCAGGTGGTTAATAGAACAAGCCTATATTATTTGTACTTATCTTGTCCAGTGTTCTGTTTCACGTTGTTTGACCATGTCTAACAGCAGACGGAAAAGGCAAAGATGCAGGGAATCCGTCGCAAGGAAAGAGGAAAACTCCTCTATCAAGTCGATTAGGCTACTAATGAATGTGGAATGCCAGGTGCGGGTGCGTGTCTGTTGCGTGGTGCGCTCTGCGCTCTGCGCTCTGCCATGTGCTTTGCTTTGAGAACATGCCTGATCATTGTGGAGCGCAGTATGGAACGTTCTCCTCAAATATGCATATTTTGGTATTATATATTGCTCGATTTCGCGGTCCCGCTTATTTTATCTATAATCTTGCACCTCTCCCTCCTGCAGGCATTTTCATGCCGCCCGCGCTGCAACATTTTGCGTTGGGTCCCGCCGGTGCCGCGGGCTAAAAAAAATAAATAAAAAAATCGATCGATTGTCGACAATGGGCCTCGACACGTCGATATTCCAAATATGTGTCGATTAACATCCCTAATTGTTACCTGCAAGAACATTTAAACAGCACCTCCATAACTAAAACATCGGGGGAGAGCTACTATACATACTAGTAAAACTGCATGCATTCATAATGGTGCATTATGCGTTACTGTAGTAACTCAACACAATTAAAGTGATCATAATCTTACACATAATCATTGATGAGGGAGACGTGAAATAAAGAGGGGGGCACACTGACACAGTGGTGCTGCTGTCGCCTCACAGCTAGGAGGTACTGGGTTAGATTCCCGCTAAGGGACGCTGTGGGTGCTGGGGGTGTGTATTCTCCTCTGCGTTATCATCAGTTTTCACCAAGGCAGTGTTGGCAAAAGAGCCTTTCTGGGTGGAGTTTGCATGTTCTCTCCGTGTCCCATAAGGTACTGTAGGTACCGTCAGAAAAACATGGAATAACCCTGGTCTGTATACTGGGAACGGAACCCGTTGGAATACCGTATTCCTTCCTCGCGCTACTGTACTGTATGTCCAACCAGGGAAACCAGAAGGTAGCTTTGACTCCTCATGCATCAAGGTCAGCCCGCTACCTCCCCAGGTTGGCAGAGAGTGTGTAGAGCCCAGGATCACATTAGGTAATTGGCACTGGGACGAAAAACAAAATGGGTTGCAAAATCATAAAATGATAAAACTCAAAAATAGGCAGTCAGTGCATTACAAAGTGACATGCTGTGAGCTTGTACAGGCACACTGTGGGAGGCAGGAACACTCAGAGACGCCTTCATTCAAATCAACCCGTCAATCCCTGCAACGTTATCTTCCTAAACCGCACAATGGGCTGAGTGGAGGGAAGCGAGGGCAAATTTATACCTGCAGAGAAACTGACAGCCCTACCCTTTTCACGAAAAGCAGATAAGATCAAGTCAGAGGAGGAGCATAAATAAAAAGGACAACGTAAATGGAGGTCGTTCTGTTATAGCCAACTGATAACATAAATGTTTTATGTGGAAAAAACAGGAATGTTTTTATTAAAAGGGCAACAGTAATTCTCACTGATAATAAATATTTCTTTTGCAAAGCGCTATCCTTTACTTGCCTACTTGTGTCCAAGAAATAAACCAAAACAATGCTTCTGCCTACCAGGTACGGTTGCCAGTAAATCCATCTTGCCCCAATTTGTCCACCAAGCTCACACCGACAACTCGGTACTGCGGTTCTTGTATTCTTTGTTTTTTATAAGGTTAGAAATTGGGTTAAGTGTAGGAAGTGTTTACCCAGCAAACACGGTCAGGACAGGTACAAATAAGTGACATCTTGATTGTGGCCAGATCAAGGCAATCCAAGACTAGTCAAATCTGGCTCAGAATATCACCTGCATCCAACCAACACAAAACCTGTCTACTAAAAATGGACGTCCCAGTGTTGTGAGGTGATGGGAAAGGGACTTTCAAACAGAGTATGAACAAGATGCATTCAAAACTCCCTTCACTCACTTCATAAGTAATAGATTCAAAGAGATGCATAAGGATCCTTCATAGGCAACACAGAACACCTGAAATATTAAACAAATTCGATCCCAGCAGGTCCCGATTGTGCATTAAATGCAAAAAGGAGATTGGTACATGAAATACACACACTGTTTCTGGGAATGTCCCAAGATTGCCAGGTTCTGGTCCTGTGTGGATAAAGAATTGAGTTCAATCATGAAGTCTACTATCTGTAAAGATCCTGGACAGTTTCTATTAGGGCTGCCATCAAAATTTGGGGCATTGGATCCTGGAAGAACCAAGCTACTTGGTAAGCTTCTCTGTGTAGCTAGAAAATGCATTTTATTCATTTGGATTCATGAAAAACCTCCATCAGTAACCCAATGGTATAGAGAAATCTACAGAGTTCTCCCGATGGAAAGACTTGGTGCCAAATTACAAAAAATAGGGAAGATAACTTCATGAATATTTGGTGGCCTCTCATAGATTTGCCCAGAGATCTATCTACCCTATAAAGGAAGTGATCCATTGGATATTAGAGCCCCAGCTGTATTCTTGCAGTTTACCTACTGATGTGCCTGGTGTGTGCTGTGTGTACTACACAACATACCTTTTATGTATATTTAAAATATGTGTTGTATGTGTGGTAATTGCCCTAAGCTATTCTGGGCCAGATCTGACTAGTTATACTTGATTTAAATTAGTCTGACCTCAATCTGACTCTCTCTGATTCAAATGTCCGTCTTTAGTGGACAGGATTTGTTGGTGGAAATCAGGTGATATTCTGGGGCACATTTGACTATAGTATTTGATTGCCTTCATCTGGCCACAATCAAGACTAGCTCACTAATTCGTCCCGGTCTTACCGTGTTTTCTGCATAGCTTTACCGTGATTAAGGTTAGGTCATCTCATGCGGGGCCACTAGGTATTCTGAGTGTGTGGCCACTAACTATTAAATAATAATAATGTCCCACACGGCCATACATGCACAGCATCAGGTTTGATCAATGTAGTATTCTGCCTCTGACTGTATAGGCCTAGAATTACATTAAAGTAATAAATCCTACACAAAACCAAGTCCTATTGTGTCTCTGGCATCTCAGGAGGGCTATTTTCCCATCGTATTGAAAAATAAAATGGGAAAACTCCCTCCTTGGGAACCTACGGGTCCTTAGACCACACTTTTACAACCAGTGATATACATACATGTACAAACACTAGTGTGCATACAGTAAAGACAAACCACCACCGCTAATCGCTCGTATTCCCAAGATTATTTTGTTGTGTTCAATGTATAGCTGTATAGTCGCCTTAAAATTGCCATTCGAGCCTCGGAGAGCAATTTTAGGCCGAGCTTCGAAGCTTCGCTAAAAAAAACAATATGCTGCGACCCCCCCCCGCGTCCACTAACTCTTAAAATCGTGGATGTTGCCATCGGTAGATAAGTTTTCTACTGCCCTGAGATGTGATTGACATCTGTGAATACACCAGTCATGACACCGCTCTCCTTTTCTTTCCTTTCTGATGAGACCGATCCGACACAGCCACGGGTAACACGCTGTTTTGCTTGCCAAAACGTGCTGTCCGTCGGCTCGTTTAATTATTTGTTTGCTGGGAACGACTACGTGTCTATTGTATATATATATATAGTCTAAACTGCCTGCTGGACAGCTAACCATAAAACCAACATTTCCAAAGGCTTGTTTAATTATTTGTTTGCTGGGAACGACTACGTGTCTATTGTCTAAACTGCCTGCTGCTGCTGGCTAGCCTGCTGCGGGCTAGGTAAATAGCATACCATAACCGTAAGACCCATGGGCGTAACTTTGGGGTGGTCCCAGGGGTCCGGACCCCACCAATATCCAGGGATTATTGTTTGGACCCCACCAATAATATTGGTGGGGTCTGGGAAAAAACCCATCTCATTCACATTGCAGCGAAGAAAGGGCTCCGTCTATTTATATGCTTAATGATTACCTTTGTAGCGGAGCGCCAAATTGTTTCTCTGTAGATCTTTTTTTTTGCTTAAATAGTCCCTTTACCAAAACATTGCACTACTAACATGCCGTGAGTCGGGGTGTGCGGATGTGTCCCCACGCCATCCATTGACTTTGTATTGAAGCCAGGGGAGTGCTACGGCTGGGGGCTGTGTCGTTGCGCTGGGACACGAACATATTATTATAGGGTCTCTAGCGTCTATCCATGCGTGTTATGACTGGATCGGGCCATTCATTCATTACGGCGCTGAGACGTGGGGAAAAACTCGTATTTCTCCGTGTACGGCCTTATTGGTGCAACGTGGGCACATGACTGTCAAACGCGAGTGAGATGGCAAGCAAAAGGAACCAGGTGGACTTACGGAGCTTTTTTTTTTTTTTTTTTTTTCCCCAAAGAAATCTGTAAGTCACACTATCACTCGATAATGAAATCACGTTTGGAACACATCACGTTAGCAGGGCAAAATCGTGCCCTGCTAAATCAATGAATCAAGACAAGTTGTTTATGATGACACGCACGACTAACTGCAGAGACTGTAGTTGAAAATCACCCAATGATGGCTAACAAAACGATAGGCACACATGTCCTAACTAATGATAGAAATTTTGTGACAGTGACACAATCACTCCTCGTCATACATAACATGAGACAGATTCATCATTTATCACGAGGGTGCCTTCGTAAAACGTGGGGGTTAGCATAGTGACAGTCAGACAAAAAAAGCTATCCATAGCTAACCTATCCATTTTTAAATCAACTGGCATTCATGGCCCATTATGTTGTCCAGGTGACAGATCCAACACCACAACTCCACACTACAACACAGTCAGACGGCAATGGAGAGAAAGAGTCACAGGTGAAGCTGAATGATGATTTAGTAGTTGGCAAAGTTGTCCCGTAATTTACCATTATAAACAATGATAGGCTGATGATGGTTCATTTCTGACTTTGAGTGCATAAAGTGAATGCTCATGGGATGTCACTGCCAAGGGCGAAAATTTAGGACCCCACCAATGTCAAAGGCAAAGTTTCGCCCTTGGTAAGACCAACCAGTCAGCGTGCAGCTCTATAGAGTACAGACGGAGTTGCGCAAACTCCGTTCACTTCCTAGAGCCAGTCTAATGGCGGATCGCCTACATAGACTTCTATTGAGAATGGGACACCTTCAGTGAAAACAATGCATTTCCAACTGCAGTAACAGCGCGTTTCACAGCGAGTTTCTGACCCCTCGATGTCGCACATCTACTAGATGGGGGGGAAAGTTAAATAAATAAATAAATGCGAATGGTTCGGGATCATTAATATTCGTTCGCGTGGCGACCTTAGCGAGCGAATGGTTCGAATCCCGAGCTTCGGTATACAGCCCTAGTTCAATGGCAAATCTATCCATCTAAATCACACACTCACACTAATGGACTGACCTCTTCAGCTGGAATCCTCCTTGCACTGTAAGTTGTGTACTTACTGTAATAAATCATTGCCACGCAGCTTTATTTCATCTTTGAGATTTATTCAAAAGTAAAGCGCCTTAGAAATTCAATTATTTGCTGTTATCTTAATTGCCTCTTTGTTTGCTGTTATTACCTTCTGCAGCAGAGTTATTTGTTTCATTTGTCCTAGTATTAGAAACTCCACATTTGCACCACAATGTTCAGCCTCATTCTGATGGTGTGAAATAGTATCAGTAATATTAACAAATGCTACAGTCTCACATGGGGTCACAGAGTTGGCTGCACTATCAACAAATGAAAAGTGGACAGGACACAGTGCTGAGTGTGTACACATTAACACAGTATCTCCTCCTGAAAGGCCTGTTTAGTTTAGTCGTAAAACCTTGGCCATGTTGCTGACTCTGCTTGGATCGCAATAGATCATTGTGAGAGTAGGAGGATATTAAAAGAGGATCCTCTCACCTGCAGTCTCTGGCACACGCACAAACACACACACATGCACACACGCATATACATTCTAGCACACATGTACACCTACAGTATGGTGTAGCATGTTATGTGCTGCCTTAATCACATGGACGCTGGCATCCCTATTCCAGGCAAAATGCAAAAATGGAGAGGAGCCAGTATGGAGCCCTGGGGGACTGTGTACAACGAAGCTTCACCGTTTATTAAAGTCTTGCCTGCTCCTTCTTATGCAATCAACTATTCCATTTCACCCAGATGCAAATCAGTTCACAACAAAACAAGGTTACAGAGACTATAGCTGTGTACAGAAAGCGAGAGCGATAACGAGAACGAGAGGCGGAGGGGGGGCTGATTCATGTCGCTCAACGAAACCCCAGAGATGACGCGAGAAAATGATGGGCAGAGGAGCCAGATGGAGGTCAGAAGGAAGGAGATACTACAAAGAGCTAGAGATGGGCAAAGGACAGAGAACGAAGAGATGAGATAAAAAGAACACCCAAGCAGACAGAGAGGAAAGCTGGTTTATGTTGAGACGTCACTGCAAGCGTTGGCAGTTGCTTCATCACTTTGAGAACGGCCCATAAAGAACAGAATCATTCCCTAGCAATTTGGATGTCACAGGGCTGTTTTATTGCACATGTCTGCCATGTCTCGGGCATAAGTGATTCACCCTCTTTGCAGCAGCAGCAGCAGCCCTTTGGAGTATTGTTTGAAACATTGCCACAGCATGGAACATCTTCAGTAATAGTGTAATTCATCTAAATGATGGTGTCCACGAAGCAGAATTTGCTACCAACTAAAACATACCTCATAAATCGATTTATTTTTCATCTTTGGAAACAACATATTAAGTTGTAAAGTATGTGGCATTTTAAGTCTAATTGCGGTTCAGGCCACTGTGCAGGCCTCACTTCTAGAGTTGTGCATGTATTTTTATTCACTCAAACTATGTGTGTTCATGCCTAGCAACATATCATTCATCATCTTTGTTATAGCGCATTTTCCACAAGTGATCATTAAGCTTATACTTATCCACTGCGTGGAAATTATGCAAATCTATTGTGTGTCTGTGTATGTGTATCTGTATATATATATATATATACATATACACATATATACATATATATATATATATATATATATATATATATATATATATATATATATATATATATATATACTAGAGCTGTCCGTCGATTAAAATATTTAATCGCGATTAATCGCATGATGGCCCATAGTTAATCTTCGATTAATCGCAAATGTATGTTGATGAGAAAGCACCGACAGCGAAATGTATCACTTGCAAAGTGGACGTCACACGCGGTGGTCATGCGTCTAATCGCCATAATACGACCAACCTCATAAACCACTTGATGTGTCGGGACTCGGGAGGGGGTTGGGGGGCAGAGAAGTTTGGAATAGTGGTGGTGATAGTTCTACCGTTCCATGCACCGTTTTGTGGTGGTGGTTTTGGAATAACGCGTGTCTGTGTGTGTGTGCGCGCACGCTTGTCCGTGTGTGTGCGCACGCTTGTCCGTGTGTCTCGCTTTGTATGCTTGCCTGTCTAACTGCCTGTATGTGTGTGTCTGTCTCTCTCTGCCTGTCTGCGTGTGTGTCTGTCTCTCTCTGCCTGCCTGCGTGTGTCTGTCTCTCTCTGTCTGTCTGCCTGCCTGTCTGCTATAGACCTCCGCAGTGACGTCACAATCGTCACGTGGTCCCTGTTCCAGAAATGGAAATCCCATTCATTTTCTCCATAGGAATTTCAAAACGTATTTAATTAAATACCTTTTAAGCGTCACACAAAGCCAATTCGAGTCGTGAGAAATCATGATAATATTAGAAATTTTTTGCACCGAAAAACTAGTTCGAAATTTGAAAAAAGTGACAGCGTACAAGACTGTGTACATAATTTTTCGCAAAAATGCGGAGACTACAATCCCATAAGCCCTTGCAAATGTGCTTTGCTTCCTGCAACAAGCGTTAGAGGGAAGTTTCTGAAGTTGTCCGCACCGTAGTAGCTTATAGTTTTGATATACATTTCATCTTTTGTTCATCTTTCGTGCAGTTCATCTTTCGTGTAGATTTTGTTTTGAAGATCATGGTGCAGTGTTTTGTCCCCGACTGCAACCATCGGTCGGATCGAAATAGTTGCAGTTGGCATAGTTTTCCAAATATTAAGTTGTGTTCTAGTTCAGGGGTTTTCAACCTTTTTTACTCCAGGGACCACCATTTATTCAGGATTTGAGCCACGGACCACCATTTGAGGACATTTTAGCCCCACAGACTCCAAATCTAAAGATTTATTTTGCTTTTGTCCACAATTCCAGGCTGGATTTGGTCCACGGACCACCTGTTGAAAACCCCTGATGTATCTGATGATAATAATCCACAGACAGGCAGACAATCATAATGAACATTCGCCAAAGACCAATATAGCCTGTAACAGGGGTTTTCAACCTTTTTCATGCCAGGGACCACCATTTATTCAGGATTTGAGCCACGGACACCATTTGAGGACATTTTAGCCCCACAGACTCCAAATCTAAAGATTTATTTTGCTTTTGTCCACAATTCCAGGCTGGATTTGGTCCACGGACCACCTGTTGAAAACCCCTGATGTATCCGATGATAATAATCCACAGACAGGCAGACAATCATAATGAACATTCGCCAAAGACCAATATAGCCTGTAACAGGGGTTTTCAACCTTTTTCATGCCAGGGACCACCATTTATTCAGGATTTGAGCCACGGACCACCATTTGAGGACATTTTAGCCCCACAGACCCCAAATATAAAGATTTATTTTGCTTTTGTCCACAATTCCAGGCTGGATTTGGGAAACAAAACAGGCAAAGCATATATTCCAAAATGGCCAGTTCAGATGATGAATATGTTAACTCTTGAGAGCGTAAACATGAAACCGAATGGACCCGCAAGGGTCCATTTGGTTTCATGTTTACGTTCTCAAGAGTTACATCTGGTTAACCAACTTAGCTGGGGACCACCTGGAACCCTCTCAGGGACCACTGGTGGTCCCCGGACCACCGGTTGAAAACCCCTGTTCTAGTACAATAAAAGCAGAGTCAGTTGTGGAGAAAAGATGCAATATATCAAATCACAGCATAATTAAGAATCACAATATAAATCGATTCATAAGCCTAAATATCAATATTCTATCGTATTCTATCAATTTTGTTTCAAGTTTCACATTGACTACTCCCTTCTGTACTTCTGTCTTTACCATTATGCCCTGACTGTACCCATTTGTTGTGACTGTCCCTGTAACACAATGTTAAATGGTGGTTTTTCACTTTTTACTTTCACTATATAACATATAGAACATATAGAACGTTTTTGTGAAACAAAGTGCAACAGAACAGTGCAAACAAACAATCTTGACACTCTTTTCTTCATCTTTAAAATAGCGTAACATATTAGAAAAAGAAATCATTTTTATTCATGAAAGAATCCGCATTAAGTGTTTTAATATGGCGGGTCGACAGGGGGCGGTAGCGATTTCCACGGGAACCGCAACGTCCACCAATGACAGACGTCGACGTCAGCGGATGTTATGACTGTGGCATCATGGGTAATGTAGTACTTCTCTGCGAGGTCGCGATTAAAACATGTTTTTGCGAAAACGAGAGCGATGCCGTGCATAGTAGGGGCTTCTACATGAGCATATAGAACCGTGTTACAACCACGACCGTGGTGGTAAGTGTCCATTGAATGGTTACGATATTATGGCTGATAATAGAATTCCCTATGGGGAAAATGAATGGGATTCGGATTTCTGGAACAGGAGTGTGACGTCACTGCGCAGGTCTATTAGGCTATGCTACCAACGGTATAGTAGAAGCCCCAGGAGGGGTCCACGTGCACCCCCCGTATTTTTTTTTCTAGTCTGGTTTTTATTCATCCTTAGGACCTCTAAAATAAGAATTTTGATGATCCCAAGAACAAATTTTGTCCTTTTGGTGTTTTTTTCAATGTTTTGTGAGTCATACACGTGCTTCAAGATTACCGTCAAGAATGCCTGCGAGACTGTCTATTAGAGACTGTGGTACGCTCAAATTTTGAGATAGCCAGAAAGCAAATACACCATTGTTTTCTAGACAACCTCAGCTTTCCAATGAGACCATTCGCATCATGCTCCCATGTGAGAAAAGGGGACAAATACCTAATGATTCAAGTTAGAATAATATTTTGTGAAGGAAAAAAGGCCATCGGTTATTTTCCAAAAGGTCCATTGACCTGTCACTTCAAAATATGTGAATAGAAATGGGTTACAGGGGTAGCTACAAGCCTCCCCTATGCAGACATGTCAAATTTATGCCAATCAAATGCAGTTTTGACCAAGAACCTTGCACTTTTGTGCATGCAGTACAAATGTAATTTTGCCCAAAATGCTGTATTAGTCAAGTTGAGACTGTCAGAGACTGTGGTACGCTCAAATTTTGAGATAGCCAGAAAGCAAATACACCATTGTTTTCTAGACAACCTCAGCTTTCCAATGAGACCATTCGCATCATGCTCCCATGTCAGAAAAGGGGACAAATACCTAATGATTCAAGTTAGAATAATATTTTGTGAAGGAAAAAAGGCCATCGGTTATTTTCCAAAAGGTCCCTTGACCTGTCACTTCAAAATATGTGAATGGAAATGGGTTACAGGGGTAGCTACAATTTATGCCACATTTGGCTACATTTATGCCAATCAAATGCAGTTTTGACCAAGAACCTTGCACTTTTGTGCATGCAGTACAAATGTAATTTTGCCCAAAATGCTGTATTAGTCAAGTTGTGCATTGCACATTGGGTTTTGTTTCTAATGTTGATGTTTAACGGTGATGGAATTATAGTGTGTGTGTGTGTGTGTGTGTGCGCGTGCGTGTGTGTGTGTGTGTGTGCGCGCGCGCGCGCGTGCGTGTGTGCGTGCGTGTGACTGACAGTAACCAATGGACGTTCACCAATTGACCAATGGACAGGCTCCAATTTCACCGGGTTCTACCGTTATCAGTAGATAAGATCGCAGTTATCACGTTGTCGTCAGCAGGACTTTTTCGTCCCAGTATGGCCATGCTCTGCAGACTCCCATTGTTCCGAGGGGACAGGGATTTGGGCTTAGGGTTACGGTTGGAGGGGTCTAGGGGTTTTGCTACAAACATTGCTACACCCTTCTCTAAACCTACCCCTAAACCTAACCGCAAGCAGATTTGACTGTTATCAGTGGATAAGATCGCAGTTGTCACCTTATCAGTGAGTAGGCTCCAGACAACATGCTATCATTAAAATGGTGCTGATAAGCAGCCTACTGGGAATTATCGCTTGATAACGGTAGAAGCGGGTGCCAATTTACTGTCCCATATGCTGACAACTTAAATGACAGTAGACTCCCCAAGTATAAAGAGGTCATTTCACCTGCTGTCTTGTTCCTTGCTACACGGATCCTAGAAGAGTTGTTGTCTAGCACATGCCACAAACTTTAAAATTGTCACCATATCAGTGGATGAGTCTGGACCAAGCCAGAAACGAACAAGGGTTAGTGATTCAACACCAACGCAAACATGTATTTTACATAATGTAAAACTTAAAGATCCAGGAACATTCACACTGCTCAGTGCATCAAAGATTGAACCTGTGAGAAACTCAAGCAAAATATAAAGGCAGAACGGCATCCTAGGACAACCTTGAAAGCCAAGCACAGCACCATTTTAATGATAGCATGTTGTCTGGAGCCTACTCACTGATAAGGTGACAACTGCAATCTTATCCACTAATAACAGTCAAATCTGCTTGCGGTTAGGTTTAGGGGTAGGTTTAGAGAAGGGTGTAGCAATGTTTGTAGCAAAACCCCTAGACCCCTCCAACCGTAACCCTAAGCCCAAATCCCTGTCCCCTCGGAACAATGGGAGTCTGCAGAGCATGGCCATAGTGGGACGAAAAAGTCCTGCTGATGACAACGTGATAACTGCGATCTTATCTACTGATAACGGTAGAACCCGGTGAAATTGGAGCCTGTCCATTGGTCAATTGGTGAAGGTCCATTGGTTACTGTCAGTCACACGCACGCACGCGCGCGCCCACACGCACACGCGCGCACACACACACACACACACGCACACAATGTAATTCCATCACCGTTAAACATCAACATTAGAAACAAAACCCAATGTGCAATGCACAACTTGACTAATACAGCATTTTGGGCAAAATTACATTTGTACTGCATGCACAAAAGTGCAAGGTTCTTGGTCAAAACTGCATTTGATTGGCATAAATTTGACATGTCTGTATAGGGGAGGCTTGTAGCTACCCCTGTAACCCATTTCCATTCACATATTTTGAAGTGACAGGTCAAGGGACCTTTTGGAAAATAACCGATGGCCTTTTTTCCTTCACAAAATATTATTCTAACTTGAATCATTAGGTATTTGTCCCCTTTTCTGACATGGGAGCATGATGCGAATGGTCTCATTGGAAAGCTGAGGTTGTCTAGAAAACAATGGTGTATTTGCTTTCTGGCTATCTCAAAATTTGAGCGTACCACAGTCTCTAATAGACAGTCTCGCAGGCATTCTTGACGGTAATCTCGAAGCACGTGTATGACTCACAAAACATTGAAAAAAAACACCAAAGGACAAAATTTGTTCTTGGGATCATCAAAATTCTTATTTTAGAGGTCCTAAGGATGAATAAAAACCAGACTAGAAAAAAAAAATACGGGGGGTGCGCGTGGACCCCTCCTGGGGCTTCTACTAGTAGCATTGTATTCTCCAGGCAGAATGAGTGAAATTTAACCCTGGACTCTTAGCTTTGGACAGTATTGCAACTTGCAGTTTTGCTGTGTGTGTGTGTGTGTGTGTGTGTGTGTGTGTGTGTGTGTGTGTGTGTGTGTGTGTGTGTGTGTGTGTGTGTGTGTGTGTGTGTGTGTGTGTGTGTGTGTGTGTGTGTGTGTGTGTGGTCCACTCAGTTCTTAGTGCAGTGAACAGACACTACCAGAAAAAAGAAAAATGTTAAAGGGGAATTCCACCCATTTTCTAAATTTTCCTAAGATACAAATGTGAACCAAATGGACTCTAGCGGGTCCATTTGTTTCCATTTGTACCATCTTGGGCCTGAAAGAAAAAGATATGCCAGATATACAACATCATACAGAATTAAATATGTGCTAGATCGGTATCGAATCGAAATCTAAATTAAATCGAAATCGAAATTTATCGAAATCGAATCGCTTTTGGCACTGATTTATCGAAATCGAATCGAATCGCATTGGAAAAAGTGTCATCAAGGCATCCCTATTACAGACATGTTTACCATATTTTTGCATATTTTATTTAAAACTGATATTATTGTGAAGCACTGTTCAGAACCCTTATTTCAAGTAAACAGTTAAACAAATAAACCTTAACCTTTATGCCTCATCAACAATGACATCAGTTGACCTGTGTAGAAATAGGGTTATAATGATATTTTTTGTTATTTTTGCAAAAAAAAAAAGGGGGGGGGGGGGCTAAAAAAAAAGGTTTTTCATTAGTAAAGAATACAATTTTCACAATATAAATTATATTAAAGTGGTACCTTCAAAATTGATCTAAAATAGGAATGTCAATGTATTCCCCATATATGAAAACATAAATACAATACAATAAATTTCAATTTATGTTCTACCCTCTTTAGTCAAACATACATAATTTTATTATGCCTCAGCATACATGCCAACATTTGAAAATGTTTTGGAGTAGCAAATTACCGCGGCGCGGCGGCGCGGCGGCGCAGCGGCCCGACAGCGCGGCAGCACGGCAGTGCAGCGCACATTGCAAGGCACATTTGTATGCCTATATTAACTTCACATTCTCACTTATCATGGAGGTATGTTTCAGTAGATTTTAGCCCAATAGAAGTTGGGTGCCCCCAAACATTGAAATCCATGACACTGATTCAATACTATTAAATCAGCTGTAATAGCATGAGAAAATGTTACTGACTAAAACCCTAATGAATAGTGTTTAGCCAAACAGCATATCCACCTGCAGCAGTAAAGTTATCAAATGCTGTTAAATAAGGAGAATTTCTTAAAGTATTGTTAAGGGTTTTGGACCAAGTTGCTAATAACAGGGATTAAAGCAAAAAAAAATCCTGAGCCTTTCCAAACTATATCTCTATCCACACACACACACACACACACACACACACACACACACACACACACACACACACACACACACACACACACACACACACACACACACACACACACACACACACACACACACACACACACACACACACACACACCACACACACACACACCTTTGTGTCCAAATGTACCTATTCCATTTGTACACACTCAGGAAAAAGGCCCTAAATTAACATGGTAAAATAGGTTTCACCATGTTAATTTCTCCATTTCTAGGAGACAGAATGGGGGAACCACACAACACAACATCAATCAGGTGTATTTAACGACATAGTAATATGTTGGAAATGGGTGGAATTCCCTTTTTTTGGTGGAATTCCCCTGGCTTTCAGCTATAGACAAATCAACGTGGGTTCTCTCTCCCCCACACGCGCGCGCGCACACACACACGATCGTTATTTATTGTTTCAACTATCTTGAAGTTCTTTTGCTTTTCTCGTGCTTATCAAAAGCTGGCTGACCGAAATCCTTTATCCCTGTATGAAAATGCAGTTTTATCGACTGCTAGCGGCATAGCCCATTTAGCACCACATCTCGCAGTTGCTGCGTTCGCCAAGGGGAGCACATGCCGTGCCTCCCCGACCAAAGAGACCTCTGGATCGGAGAGACTCGGCGCCCCGTCCCCGTTTAGTTCACAAAAATAATTCCTTAATGGCGCTTTCTTCTTTGACATTTTGACGAGAGTCTGGCTAAGTTAGAAGATGAACGTGTCAGTAATAGCCTAGCGAACTGCATGGGAGGACGCACTCAGAGCATATGCACTCTGTTCTGTTTGGCTACAACATAGAGTAACAAAACATAGAAGAGACGTATTCTGATTTTCCCTTCCACCCACAACATAGAGACCAGATGTGGTCTCTATGTTACTCTATGGGCTACAACGGCTAATGTATCCACAAGACACGGTGTGATTGGCCAGTCGGGGCAGAGTCATGTAGTGTCAGAGATGCGACATTGGGGGGTCAGACACTGAGCGCTGGAGTTGCTCTTCATGCAGCCTGAATAGGGACAAGCTGGAGTTGAAATACATTGTTTACGACGTAGCAAAGTCGCCATTGGACTGGCCCCATGAAGTGAACGGAGTTTGAGTTTGGTTGCGCTCTTTGCGTATTTTTAAGTGATTAATCGTAGCAGCGTAGTATGAGGTAAAAACACGTATCTGATACGAGATATGCGTACACGATTTTATTATGCCTCAGTAGGGTGGTGGCCGCCATGTTTAAATGGCCAATTTTGAAGGCTTAGCAGCCATTTTTGAGCTTTACAGCAGATTTGGATTCAGCCCGCCTTAATACCCCTAGAACAGTTGTATGTAATAAATTAACACGATTTGCCTTCGGGGTTCACATTTTTTATTGTCCCAGTCTACATGGAGCCACCTGAGAAATCCCCTGTAAACTATAAAGGTGGTGTTCTCATGTTGTTCTTTGAGCCATTACTGGGGTTTTCTGTTACGTGAGGTTTCATATCAAGTGAATGGTTCCTGGTGGATGTAAAATCATGATCCATTTAATCTGAATTGTGTACTCGCCTCATTCATTATGTATTTGTTTCCTAAGCACATTACAGGTCTGCAGATTGTATCCACAATCTGCTATTTTCAGGGAAGCAATGCAGCACTCTTTAACTATAGTGGGGATGCAGGTTTACGGCATGGATTTCCAATCAAATTTGTTCAGCAAAAAATAGCTGTCCTTTGAGTTGACATTGGCCATTTACTTATCTGGGCCAAAAAAAGGGTTGATGATGATTTTAATGCACACAACTGCCTTACAGACATGTTTACCATATTTTTGCATATTTTATTTAAAACTGATATTATTGTGAAGCACTGTTCAGAACCCTTATTTCAAGTAAACAGTTAAACAAATAAAGCTTAACCTTTATGCCTCATCAACAATGACATCAGTTGACCTGTGTAGAAATAAGGTTATAATGATATTTTTTTGTTATTTTTGCAAAAAAAGAAGGGGGGGGGGGGGGGCTAAAGTGCGTGGTGGCAATCTTGACACCACAACACATGCAACAGAAAAACAAAAATATTAGTGTTTGTTACAATGACTTGTATCTGGTTATCATGCTCAAATATGTACTGTAGCTTATATGGTTTTGAGTCTATGGTTCTAATGTTCATTCCATAGTTGTCATGTTATGTCATGGAGATGGAGCTGTTGGCAGGTTGCTCTAATAGGTTCCTGTAGCCATGTTAAAGTGGTTCACTTCCCATTTTACCAGCATTGGCAGTCTGAAAGTAGCATGCTCGTGTTGCTACTGATGTAAGAACTGACTTATTCACCCTAAGCTGCCAATATTGCTGAAACAGAACACATAGACACTAGAACTCTACCTCCTGGGCAGCTGTGGATCAGGAGGTAGAGCAGGTTGTACAATGCGGTTCGAATCCCGGCTCCTCCTGTCTACGTGTCGAAGTTGCTTCCAATGAGTTGATCGGTGTGAGCTGGCCACCATTGGTGTGGGAATTGGGGACGCTGGCGTCGACTGTTCGCCGCTCTACTTCCCAGTGTATGAATGAATGGACCCTTGTAAAGCGCTATAAAATGCAATCCATTATTATTATTATTATTATTCACACAGTCTGGGCACACTACACTGTGAACTGCAACTGCATCCTTTGGGCACAGCTTCATCAGTCACTTTGAAATACTGCCGTGGATTGAGCATGGAGACAGCCAGTCTGTGACAACTCCTGGACCAGAAATGGGCAGAAATGCATTGAACTCAGGAAACAGCCCAGCTTTAATGACCGTAAATCCTTTTATTTTAGACTGTTTTGTAGTACAACATATCTTGACTTGAGTCGTTACTGTACAATACTTTAAAACAGTTGTCGTAGTGCGCACATGCCTAAAATAGCTGTTATTTGCGCCGCCCTAGTTGAAAACAATGTATTTTCAGCTCCAGTTTGTCATAGTTCAAATCTACCAGTAAAGACTGTGCTGTGCCTTTTTTGATGTGAAGTGACCACAGTTACCCTGAATCCTTCAGTCGTGGGTAGCTCTGTCTAACTGAGAGAGTTGCAGCATCTCCATTCGATGTTTACTTATGTTGGACGTTTTGTTGCTTTTGTTGTCACAATCCTGCCAGGTGAGTACCTCACATAGCCAGCACAGGACGGCTTAGACGCCCCTATCGTGGCATCTAAAGCTCTGGTTTCCGTAAACACAAGCCAGTTTTCCCCCGGGACACTTTTCAACTCGAAAACCTTGGCTCTCCCCTTATGAGTCCTGAGTGTTTCTGCTGGAATGCATCGAAGGCGGGGAGATTCGTCATCGTTGTAGGACTTAGTGACCTTTTTCACATCAGTTGTACAGGTTCTTACCATCTGTTGAATTGTTGACGTTTCAATGTCTAAATGAGTGTGGAAGTCAACTTGAGTGGTAAAATACCACTCCACATAGTGCATGACCTGATAATTGTCGTCTTCGTCTAGCATGGTGAGCCAGTCTTCGAACATGTCCTTTCTCTTCAAACTCTTAAGTCGAAACCCCGGATACTTTGGATCTGGGTCAACCCAAGGAGCATAAGAGCTCGGGCTATCCGTGCATGCAACATATGGGTCTTTTTGTTCGGCTAGATCTTTTTTACAAGTTGCAGACGCATTTCTTGTAAAGGGGAAGACATTTGGATTTAAGGCTTCCAGGAGATCAAGTCTGGATCTGTCTTGCACGGGTGACACCAGCTTGTAGAGATGAGTTTTAGATGGATCACTAGGGTCCTCATATTCCAAGAGCATATACCCACCAGGTTTGATGGCCTGGACATATCCCACACGGAAATCATTTCGGAGATAAGGCTGTAAGTTGATTTTTGTAAATATTGAGACGGCTGGGATTTTCACTCTACAGATGTCCTTTCTGTTCTGGATGTATGCAGTGTCTTCTCTGAGTGCTTTTCCCTCACCCTCGTCACCCCTAATTGCGAAGGGGAAAACTGAAATGTTCTTTCCTGGTTGAATCATATTCCACCGCTCGGAGTCAACCTGGTTGAGAGCAGGATCGTGCCAAACCCATCGAGACATTATTCTTTCCGGTTTTCTGGCCGTAAACTAGTATTCTGGCTACCTACAGCTCGTAGCCCAGTGCTGGACCTCTAATACATTCTTACTGCGCATGTCATCTGACGTGTTATGATGTCATCTATGTATTAGAGCCTTAGAAATAGACAGTTATGCAAACTGTTCAAGACATAGGGCTAGTCCAATGGTGGATTTTCTATAGACTTCTATAAATAGTGAGAACCAGAAGTTACTCAATGCATGTGGAGTCTATGGGCTTGCACAAACACATTACTTATTACTGTGTGAGCAGAGCGGGCGCAAGTTAAGCAATCAGTGCATGGTAGTCGGTGGTGCAGGGTCGGTGGTCCCTCAGGGTACACCAATCAGTGCATGGTAGTTGGTGTACGGTCGGTGGTCCCTCAGGGTACAATCAGTGCATGGTGGTCGGTGGTGCACGGTCGGTGGTCCCTCAGGGTACAATCAGTGCATGGTAGTCGGTGGTGCACGGTCGGTGGTCCCTCAGGGTACAATCAGTGCATGGTAGTCGGTGGTGCACGGTCGGTGGTCCCTCAGGGTACAATCAGTGCATGGTAGTCGGTGGTGCATAGTCGGTGGTCCCTCAGGGTACTCCAATTGGCCGGTTTAGGTGATGATGTAATGCTGACGTTAGTAAAAGACCTTTATAGGTAAAGTCATCAGTATTAGCTCTCTCCATCCACACACGAGTAGGCCATAGCCTACTAGATCAGCACTCGGTAGAGTAGGCCATGGCCTAGTTTTTTGTAAGCTGAAACTCAAGCTGCAACAAGCCGGCCAAGTCTTTCACTGCAGATGCGTCATGATAAATGAAGCCTTATCATTGTTAGCATGTGGTCGCCTGCTTAAAAGGCAACCACACTACCACACTATTGTTATTGTGACACCTTTTCTCTATGTAACATAAATCATTCGATTGGCTGAGCAAGGAACGTGATGTATGATGGACGTTCCATCGATTCATTTCAATGTTACAAACAGAAAATATTATAATATATAGTCATTCGATTGGCTGACCAAGGAACATCGAAATTATTCGATTGGCTGAGCAAGGAAGGTGATGTATGATGATGTAAAACTTTCTTTTACTACGTCACCACATCACCATTGCAACATTATTGGGCAACCAACCTTTGTAATTGCAAAATTGCCCCACTAGGGTCCATTTGGTTCACATTTGTACACTCTGAGAAAAAATTGAAAATAGATGGAATGCCCCTCATCCCTCCACTTCTAAAAGTCCCACTACAACACTGCACACACCCCAGTGGCTAGTTTATTTAGCACAGGAGTAGAGTGACAATCTGCCGCCATAGATCATTCGTGACGAGGACTGCTGAGTTGTGAATTCTGACATTGAATTCTGCACACCACTGTTGTATAGTATGTGGTTACATGCAGTATATGGTCGTCATGGCCCTGCAATGTGTGTTACCAGCCAGGTTTCTGCACTGATTCAGTGATTTTGGGTTGTCACCTCGGTGCAGCACATCACAACGCTAGCTGTTACACATGAAAAGCAATGGTTTTCGCTGAAATACTGGTGTCAGCCCATCAAAGGTCTGCATGTTCTTTTTGGATACAGTTCAGTTCATGGACGGCTAGACTGGTCCTGATACAGCATGGGTTTTCAACCTTTTTGAAGCCAGGGCCCACTATTTATTTAGTATTTGAGCCACATTATTACATTATTATTGGGAAATAAAACATTAATCTTCTACCTTCTCTAATTTTGACCCGTGGCTAATGGGACCACTGGTGGTCCCTGAGTTTGTCCGTCATGGTGGTAATTACGTTTACAGGGTGGAATGTGCACATGTTCAAACATGACCCTGCACGGTGGAGACCTGTGCCCCAAAGTAGCACAGGTCTTGTCCAGATTAATTGTCTGTTATTGGGTTACTTTTTTTGTAAATGATGTCAATGTCGTATCCTACTGTTTACTTGAAAGAGAAAACAAATTTGGAGTTTCGAATTTTTTGAAGTGTATTTTTTATTATTTTAAATCATTATTAAACATCGGTCCAAAACATTGGTAACATCGGTGTAGTTTTTTCCAAAAATCGGTATCGGTATCGGGCCCAAAAATATGGCATCGGTCGGGCTCTAGTCTACTGCATGCATGCAAGTCATAAACACTAACTACATTTTGAAGCAATTGTTCACCATTAAAAAATTAAGGGGAAAAAGGTTTTTCATTAGTAAAGAGGACAATTTTCCACAATATAAATTACATTAAAGTGGTACCTTCAAAATTTATCTAAAATATGAATGTCAATGTATTCCCCATATATGAAAACATAAAAAATACATTTCAATTTATTTTCTACCCTCTTTAGTCAAACATACATCATTTTATTATGCTATGGTGGTGGCCGCCATGTTTAAATGGCCAATTTTGAAGGCTTAGCAGCCATTTTTGAGCTTTACAGCAGATTTGGATTCAGCACGCCTTAATACCCCTAGAACAGTTGTGTCCCTGTATTGGGCAGCTTAGGTGATGATGTAATGCTGACGTTAGTAAAAGACCTTTTATAGCTTAAGTCATGAGTATTAGCTATCTCCATCCACACACAAGAAGGCCATAGCCTACTTGAACAGGAATACTGGAAAAGTCGGGCTGCCGCAAAGTCAGACCGAATCGTGAAGAAAAGCTCGGACCAAGTGTGTGGAAAGGCCGGCCCAAGTCTGTAGAAAGGTCCGACCTCCAAAAGATCCAAACTTGGAGAGAATAGTTAGTTACTTAGTGTCAACTGTTTATTGGGTCCTTGAATATTATTATTCTGTGTGTGTGTGTGTGTGTGTGTCTGTGTGTGTGTGTGTGTGTGTGTGTGTGTGTGTGTGTGTGTGTGTGTGTGTGTGTGTGTGTGTGCAGTCAATGGGGAAAATTCAATGCACTACTAATTTAATGATTAGTCAACATTTTTTTTCATTTGAAAAAAGGGCTTCTTCCTGATATTATGGTCAATACCAGTGTGCAAAGTTTGTAAAGATTGTAATTGCTCATGTCCATGTCTGTCAGTGTGTCTGTGAAGGAAATTGCTCAACAACAGATGGCTGGCTGGATATTCATGAAACCTGGTGGGAATGCTCAGTCTCAAAGAAATTAATTTGAGGCTGAAGACATGGTGGGGAGTATGTTTTGCACTCTGTCTGTCTGTATGTCCGTCCGTCTGTTACCAGCATCTGGCATCGTTAATCAAGTCGATGCCAAACTTATTTCATATTCCAGATTAATTGTCTATTATTGGGTTGCCTTTTTTGAACAAAAAGCATCAAGTCATGAATGCAGCGTGCAATTCATGTAAAATCTTTAACACACTTTAAAGGGGCTTACAAACGGTGAGTAATAAATCGTGCATTCTAATTCATTTTCAATGGGACCGGTGTTTTTTGCTCAGAAAACAACCTGTGATCAAGAGAACGTTTAACGCCGGTCGTTTATCGCCCGGCATCTAGTGATTTGTGTTGCACGCGTGCTCTTTTGAAAGCTCAATCCAGTGAGCTTTTTAAAACGGATGGCGTTAATCAACGAGCGATTTTCCTTATGTCGCCAGTGCCGACGTAAAGAAAATCACCCGTCGATAATGCAGGTGTTTATCGTTGACGTCTGGAAAGCTCTTTATGCACATTTCACATTGCAAAACACATTTTTGGGGAAAAAAAACCCTCAAATCATTCAACTACCTAGCCTGACCTCAGTCTGAATTATCAT
Source organism: Benthosema pterotum (assembly GCA_039105355.1). NCBI lineage: Eukaryota > Metazoa > Chordata > Actinopteri > Myctophiformes > Myctophidae > Benthosema > Benthosema pterotum. The sequence goes on along the minus strand of CM076965.1, from coordinate 29,015,544 downwards.
TTCGTTTCACTTAATTATTCAGACTGAAGTCTCTCCACCACAGCAGTTTCTGGGATTGGTGTGGTTAGAGTGACAGTCTTAATGGTGATTGGTTCGCATGAACGCCTAAGACCCCTAGATGATGTTGGGGTCGAAGAGATTGACAGGGCTGTTAGCCAATCAGGTGCTGGGATTGGATTTCCAATCCGAACAAACGGCCCCAAAGGCAGGGAAGCCAGTCCTTAAATCACAGGGAAAAATAAGCTAGTATTTTTTAAGGTTCTGATTCAGGGCTGAGCCAGGCTACCAATTACCATCAAAGGCATGAGAAGAAATGGCACCCTTTTCACCTTGGCCTATAGCGCCACCAGGAGGACACAGCCTGGCATGATGGAGACCTACTGTATGCCCAGAAGGGCACTTTTTTTACTTAATTGCGTGAGCAGAGTGGTTGGTGGTGCACGGTCGGTCGTCCCTTGGGGTCCTCCGGTTTATGTGAGGTCAAATCTATTGACTTTTAACACTTGTCTTATTCTAGACCCCCTCCCCATTTTCTCGGCTTCACGGATTGCCTAAACTTTGCGTGGCATTTGTATTGCTCCACCCATGTTGTGAGAGCACCATGTACCGGTGCTGTTTCTTTCAACTTTCACCTACAATGCACTGATTTAGCGAGCTGTACTAGATGTTCCACTGGACGACGCGCCTGAAGGTAGCGCCACACCCCGTAGCGTCTTATTTTCTCTCGGTGCCCGTGGGACCCGAGGTGTACTTCTTCTTCCACTGTTCCAATGAAGACCACAATGGTCCGATTTGTGTGAGCATCTTCAACACAGTGTCTTTGCGCTGGAGGAATGTGTGTCCGGCGACCACCACAGCCACAACCAGAAGAGATGGTCCCTCTGAGGTCACCAAGCTCGATGACTTCACAGCAGTACTGATAGAAGAAAAAATCTATGTCTGGGGAGGTAGAAATTACGTTCTCGGCCGCCCCCTTGACTGCAATGATGATCTTTACACCTTCCATGTCCACACTTGCCAGTGGTTTCGTCCCCGGGTCTCCGGGAGCATCCCAGCGGGGAGGTATGGGCACTCGGCCTGCGCCATCTCCAAGGTCATGTATGTCTGCAGTGGAAACATTGAGTCGCGCAAGCACTGTTTCTACAAGCTGGATACCACCTCCATGGTCTGGTCTTTGATTGAATTCAAAAGCATCGGCCCGGTACCAGCGGACATGTGGTGGGCCTGGTGGCATTTCGCCACTGCCATTGGGACCAAGCTGTTTGTGTTGGAGAGTGTCCTCCTCGCTTTCTTTGACAGTCAGTCAGTCAAAGTGTTCGATCTGGAGACTGGAGACTGCTGGCTGAGCTGCAGCAAACAGCCGCTTAACGACCTTGACCGTGACAGGGTAAGAGATTATCTTTGGTCCTTTTCCTACAGTG
>CM076965.1:28789123-29009123 GCA_039105355.1 Benthosema pterotum | reverse complement strand
TGGTGGGTGAAGACGCAGAGTGCAGTGCATCACCATTCCTCCACTACCCCACCTGAATGACACATCCACTCAAACAGTCTCCACAAGTGCTCCTCAAAAACCTTCAAGGACCCATCGCACCTTGGATAGCATCTGTTCCAGATCCTTCAATCAGGCAGGTTGTAGGTCATTAAGGCTAGAACCAACAGTCCAACAGACTGTCAAATTGCTATTTTTCCCCCCAAATGGAATGCACACACAGATGCACACATGAACACATGCACAAGCATGTGCGAACGCACGCACGCACGCACGCACGCACGCACGCACGCACACGCACACGCACGCACGCACGCACGCACGCACGCACGCACGCACGCACACACACACACACACACACACACACACACACACACACACACACACACACACACACACACACACATGCGCGCGCACGCACACACACCAGCACAATATTATATTAGATAACATCCCTGTGGTCATCCCTTTTTTTAGTGTTCAAGATTATTTTAATATTCAAGACATTTATTTTCTTCAACATCTGAATTACTATTTCTGTGGTTGAAGGACTAACAGTTTGTGGCATAATGTTGCCTTTGTTGATGCCATTAATTCATGTTGTATGTTCTATACATTTACAATAAACATCTCACCTATATGCCTATGCGTTTTTAGTTAGTACTTTATATTTATTTGTAGGTCTGTTCAGATGACTCGATCATGAAGGAAGCCAATGCAAACAAGCCACAGTACTTTCCCTGTGCTTTTTTTTTCTGCAAACTGTTAATAAAGTATTCAATCCATTAAGAAAATGCAAATCACATTTTAAATGTCAACTATTACCATAAAATATGGTAATTTCAGTTCAGCTGAAGACAGAGTGTCACATTAAAAAGGCCGTCCACGACAGGACCACTAGAACTACAACTAAAGATATAATTACGAACAAGAAAAGAGTTTCCAAAGAAGTCCTGCTTAATTCCCTTAATAGATCTGATAGATGGAGCCAACACGTTTCTAGGTCAAAACATATTGGGTCATATTAGTTGTTTTGCTCAAAATAAGTGCTTAATTTCTTGCATCAGGATAGTCTGCACTCTACACACCTTTGGGAATTACTGTAAGCAGTACTTAGATATAAAGATATAAATTGTTCGATCTTATTTTGGTTCAAAGCGGGACGGAAAAGTAGACAGATGAGCTCTGACTGTGAGAAAGAAATAGGTTCTCTCTCCACAGCTCATTTCCCAATCACAGTTTATCCATGCCCCAGCGAGTGAGCTGCTAAGTTTCTCAGGACCGCCATTTGGAGTGAAGCAATATTGAAAGACTGGCTGGCTCTTTTACCTCTGGCAGTGCAACTTTGGACAGGTCAATAATGTGAGAACAGCAAAGCTATACTACACAACACAGGTGGGCTATAGTTGAAGTGGCACCGCAGTGCAGTCAGTGGGGTTGGTAAAGGCAGTTTAGGGAGCCTCTCAAACACGACAGGATGGCCATCAGAACACCACCCTGTAACACAGCTCTCACAATATGCAGCCTCTCCCTCCTCCACTTTACCCAGTGTTCACAAACAAGTGAGGTCAGCGCACGCACGCACACGCACACGCACACACACACACACACACACACACACACACACACACCACACACACACACACACACACACACCACACACACACACACACACACACACACACACCCCATTTAGGTCCAAGGCCAACAGCATGAATCACTTTTCGCTCTGCCCTGCTGATCTGCCTGGCTGTTTTGTTGTAGTGCTGCAGGCGCTGGAAAGTGTCCCTCAAACAAACTCAATTAAAGTCAGTAGCTCTCCGTTTTATTTCCGCGCCCCAACCACCCGTCTCTTTCTACTGAGTTATGCGGTTATCAGACGCCTTACTCAATAGTAATCATGTGGTTTCTGCACACAGTCACACAGTCGCACACACACACACACACACACACAGACACACACACACACACACTTCTTTACACAGAACAAAACGAACAACCATAACCGGGGAATCAAGGCAACAGCATCAGGCAGCTGCCACCTGGCGTCTGCGTGTTCTCTTGCCTGGTGAATGTCCTCGCATGGCGGAATGTTAACTACAACACAGCATACAGGTTTAATGAGGCATGTCAAGGTAACATCAAACTGAAGCAGGGAACACAGTGAGCTAATGACCCACTCACTCTTTTGCTTACAGCCTCTCACACCTCGGCCTCCAATTCTTCGCAAAAAAAAACCCCTTACAGATGTCAGGTTGTTACAGAGCGGAGAGGTAAGCAGAAGAGACGGCAATCGTGAGCTATTCACAGCATGAACACCTCTGAAATGACTGGCTGAATGAATGGCTGGCTGGTTGAGGGGCGGATCTAGACATGGGGGTGGGGGGGCAATGCCGACCTAAATGTCCTGACTGCCCCACCAAACATGATGTCATACAAACAAACCAAATTTCAAATACATTTCAAATTAAGTGGTTAAGTGGTTAAAATGATATACTGCTACTAACTACAATTGTAGTACAAAACGAAAACCATTTCATCATTCAAAACAGAAAACTCTCAGATCTTTAGCTTTATGCATGCTGCGTGCCTGTTGCAACATCAACAACTAATGTTTTTACTGAGGCTTACTTGACTAATCTAAGTCCTGTAACCGAAAATGGTACGGGGGCGACTTCATTGCCCGTGGCGCGAAGCGACATGGGCGATGAAGTCGCCCCCGTACCATTTTCGTCTGCCCCCCCAATTGGGAAATGTTACATCCACCCCTGGTTGATGTGCACCCAAGTTGTGCACCCTGTTTTCTTATGGTGGGTTTTCTAGCCCACATATTATTTGCAGTGTAGTGTCAAAAAGCCATCCAAAAAAAACCCACAGCTGAACTGTTAACCATAGCATCAGCTGCAACATTAATATATAGTGGTCCATTTTCGATGGACTTTAGCGATGGATCGATGTAACCCATTATTTACAAGCGGCTTTATACAGAAACGCAAGCCCTAAAGCTGCTTATAAAGAGTAGAAATAGCAACTCTGGTCAACAGGAAACCCCCTGATGACTGCCGGAGCTGTTTGAAATGGAAGACGTCCAGCATTCCAAAGCTACGCTATAGGCGCATCAATTGGAACAAGAGCCATGATTATTATTGTAACACAGGGAATACAAGACAGCTCCATGTTCACTTGTTGGCAGCCTGCCTGTTAGTGTTTTGGCAAATTGATAGGGGCAGATATAGCTTGGTTTGTCAGAGACACAGGTGCATCCCGAAGATTGCCATTCACAATTCCATGCTGTGGTACCAAAAAAAGAAGACTTGTCTCTTTGATGTGGCCAAACCACACCACTGTGTGTACATGTTTGTGTGCTTGTGAGACAGGAAAAGACAAGGGAAACAGGTAGTGTGCAATACCAGTGTGTTATTGTGAGCAATGCGTTTGTGGGATCAAAGACACGAGGAACGTGTTTGTATGAGCAGAAAATATGAGCAATTGGCACACAATTCTCTCCCAGTACAATCAGCTCAGCAGGTACCAGCCAGCAGGGTCATTCAGACTGCGAGTTTCCCGTGCTCTGGGTCATCCCTGCCAGCGGCGTTTTTTCCTTGTTCATTACTTGCGTGATTTCACCATGTAGCCTATAAGCGAATTGCAGGAGATGTGTTCAGGGGTGTAGTGGAGGGGGGCACGGGGGGGCGGCGTCTTTATGGATACAATTAAGCATAAACAAATCTTTCTCAATATGCTATACTTGTTTTAATAGTGTGTCTGTTTGTTGCGCAGATGAACGCAAATGCGCAGGCACATGCAAGTGTGCATACACGTGCCTTAAAGGAGAATTCCACTCATTTTTAATATTTTACTGTCATTAATATACCTTGGAGATCATCATCAAGATTTGTTTCACCATGTTAATTAATTTCCTTTTAGGACCATTTTTTCTGAGAGTGTACAAATGGAACCAAATGGACCCGCTAGGGTCCATTTGGTTCACATTTGCACACTCTCAGAAAAAAAATGAAAATGGGTGGAATTCCGCTTTAAGAGGTGTCCCCCCACTTCTAAAAGTCCCACTACAACACTGGATGTGTTCAAATGTTACTTTCAGTGTGGCAGTGCACACTACCGTACGTTGAATATGTTTGTGCTTTCCCCGATTACTGTAAAGGTCAGACTTCTGTGCTTGAGCAGTGGTTTTCAACAGGTGGTCCAGGGACCACCAGTAGTCCTGGAGCAGGTTCCAGGTGGTCCCCAGCTAAGTTGGTCTACAAGATGTAACTCTTGAGTGTGTAAAAATGAAACCAAATGGACCTGTAAGGGTATTCATCATCTTAATTAGCCCAAGTCTACACACCTGGAAGATTAATCATTCATTAATCAGTCATTTTGTTGAATGTTGTATGTTTGCCTGTTTTGTTTCCCAAATCCAGATTGGAATTGTGAACAAGAGCAAAATAAATCTTTAGTTTTGGGGTCTGTGGGGCTAAAATGCCCTGGTGTTCAAATGGTGGTGGGTGGCTCAAATGCTGAATAAATGGTGGGCCCTGGTATCAAAAAGATTGAAAACCCCTGTGCTTGAACATTACAGAAAACATACTGTATACCATCATGTGCTTGGTTATTGCAGACACATACTGTACCAGTATGTAGGCTGCCTGAACGTTTGTGTCACTGAGATTCATACAGCTACAGTACAGTACAAAGGCAGCAGAGGGTAACAGTGAAATGTCAAGCATCACTATGGATCTGAGAGAGTTGTGTCAGAGGTGCAGTTGTTTTCATTGTGCTGCCCACACAAAAAGAAACGTCTAGCTCATTGGGGGACTTTGTGCAGCTTTCTGCATTTCAGACTGTTTACTTGCATTACAAAAGGAAAGCCACTTTGCTCTGGGTTTATTTCCAAAGCAACGCTTTCAGGCAAGTAATTAACAAACACCATTTGCCTTAGAGTATCATTTTTGCTATATTCCCTTCTTGGCTCTGCAGGTATATGAAAAACAAAAGTGATTAAAACAAATTCATATTCCTTGTCCCTACATTGTAGTACATTGGTCAAATGTTCGAAGTGGGTTTGCAAAAGGACAAAGACAAAGTGGCAGTAATAAAAAAGTGACAGGTGTCGATGGGATGGGAAAAATACAGCCAGATAAAGGGTTATTAAAGATAAGTTAATGTTTCAGTTGCTCATACGGTCAAACCTAGATTTATAATGTAAAAGAAGGTCAGAGTGACTGACAAAAATCTTTAATTTGAAAATTGTGTGAACCAAAAAGGTCTTTCTTTTCAGAGACTTGTATTAGTGTGGGTGGATGTCATCTGTTATAGAAGCACGGAGGAACTGTCCTCCACGGAGATTAGCTCTAGTCTATTGGGTTCTATTCATCTCATGGCAGCACAGAGGCACCTGTGGCGGCGAGGGTCAGCGGTGAACAGCCACACACAGCCGGGGGTGATCTGAGCTGCATTGCTCAAATCAGCCGAAAGCCCAGCAGCACGTTTCAGTGCGCTCACAGCCATTCTGTTCTGACTCTTGTGCTCCAGTGGAGCAGCTAAGAAGGGTCCCCTCCAGACTAGAGCCACGCCATTGTCTAGCAGTGGCCCCATGTACGACAACATAATACCTTTATGTTTCTCAGCCTCCTGTTCTGACCAGGTTATAATCGGTTAGGACAGTGGTTTTCAAAACCAGTGGCCTTTGAGAGGGTTCCAGGTGATTCCGAGGCTAAATGATGGAAAGTTTGTTAACCAGGTGTAACTCTTGAGAGCATAAAAATGAAACCAAATGGGCCCTTGCGGGGCCATTTGGTTTCATTTTACACCCTCAAGAGTTAAAATATTCATCATCTGAATTAGCTCAAGTCTATTATACACAACTATAGAAAATTAATGGACATCTGTATGTCTGTATGTTTGACTGTTTTGTTTCCCAAATCCAGCCTGGAATTGTGGACAAAAGCAACATACATCTTTAATTTTGGGACATGTGGGAGGTCCGTGGCTCAAATGATGAATAACAAGTGGTCCCTGCTATCAAAAAGGTTGAAAACCCCTGAGTTAGGACAACGTACTGTTAGAACAAAAGAGGTATAAGAAAAACAGTTGCTGGTACAGCTGTGTTGACTCCACCCTGGTAACTGAAAGCTTGTTTATGCCTCAAAATGACTTTTTTTTTTTTTTTTTTTTCGCTCTGCTAGAATTGCATCATAGCCAAATTAGTGTCGGTTTTGACAGCAGGTGTTGAATTGAGGTCTGAAAGCCAACAGAGCTACTTTGACTGTCCTTGTTTGATATCTTTGTTTGACTTTTTGTCCAATTCTTTCCTCAAGCTAGTGCTTTTGTGTGCTTCTTTTGGAAATCAAATTATACTGTATTTGATTTGATTTGGAACACTAAAAAAAGTATTATACGTTAGAGGACAATATTGAGAGAGTTCTGTCTCACTCTGAGAGGGAGAAACCCAACACTCACATGTTTTTATGTGTTACAATGGCAGATTTGTGCAAGCTAAGTGTTTGTGTGAACAAAAAATACATTGGAGGAAAAACCTCAACAAAGTACAGATGTGCTGTTTAGAAACCTCCACTGGCAATTCAGTACAATGTTATTGCATTGTCAGAAACAGAACCGTCCGTCCTACCCTGCTGACTGGGCCTTTTACAGTGACCTCCATTGGGCTCTGTGACTAACTGACTAGACCCTCCATTGCTGGCACCAAGACAGCACAAACATGACCCTCCAATCTGTCTCTGTGACTTATACCCAGAACAACAAGGCAGAATAATGGAGCAACATTTGTAGTAACTCATTGCTACAGCATTCAATCAAGTGACATGCTGACATAGTGAAGGCCTAAACTACTGTGGGATGAGGCTGCATGGAGAGGAGGGAGTTTGGTCGCCGACACAAACGCTCACAATAGTGGTACTGGTAGCGGGGAGATGCAGAGCATGTCATTCAAACTCTATTCCAGATACTCAGGGTGCATCAGGCACATATACAGTACACAGAAAATACAAAACACAAAACTGGCAAGGTAAAAAGAGGCTGATCTCTCCAGGGTTTGCACAACTTGCATCAGCGACAGCTCTTCCTAGGATTGACTATCTTCAGTAATACTGTTCCATGGCCGGTACTCATCCAGGTGAGATGTAATTCCATAGATAAAGTACCTTAAGAGAGCCTCGCATATATGGATTCCATACAGCGAACGGATGTCTGTTACTATTAGATAGTATACCACCTAGGGACTACAAGTAGAATTCTCATGGCATTACCTGAGGCCTGTATGTGTCGACTGTATATGTGTAGTGTGTACAGTTTACAAAAGGCCTTCCCATTTACCTTCCTTGTATGTGCAGTTTTGTGCACTACAAAGGAGCTGTCACTGATAAGTGTACAGCTTACAAAATGCTTTAAAAAGGTATGCACTTTACAGGACCTGAATACATATGCAGTACTAAGCCTGCAAAATAGCATATTAGCCTGGGCATAACGTTTGTGGCACTGTAGTGAAAATGTGGCCATGGTACTTGATTTCCTGGTATAAAGAAAGACGACTGTCACTTAAGTTGGGAAAACCAATTTCTTGTCCCTGTGGCTTTTTGCATTGAAATGAAGTATAGCGATCATTACCATAATTTCATCACATTGAATTGCTGCGGTAACCCTCCTCTGTATGTAGTGTATGAACGACCAGTTCTGCAGTCCATTGCAGTGCAGTGCGAGATTAGTAAACCAGGCAGAAATATCGGATCATCTGTGTCTGTGTGCCATACTCCATATTGGGTATACTCACTTGCACGTAAGTAAGATGTGCAGTGTCTGCCTTGTGATAACAATAGCGATTGATATTAGTTTATGGCTACCTACAGCCTGTATTGCAATGATTTAATTAACTTGTTAGATCATCCATTTAAACATTGAATTAAACAGGAGACGAGATTAAAACCTAACTGAAAAATGTAACAATACCCAATTTAACCTGCATTTTCTGATTTGTGTAACAAAACACCAGAATACAGTATATGCACAATGAGCTTAGAAATGTCTCTATCAAGCTGCCCCTGAAATGAAGTGGATTAATCCTGCCAATTGCTGCCCAAAGCACTAGAAAAGCACATTCATGAAGCGTACAAAGTGGACTTCGGGCTACAGCAGCTAAGCTGGCAAATTTCTTCGTGTCTGTGCGCAGTTTCTTTTTAAAAACCGAACTGAGTACCTGCAGTCAAGGCGTACAAACAGGATTCTTTACAATACATTGGAGAGAATGCTGGCCAGAGCGATAGGATAGCTTATCAGTGCTGTTTAGTTTACCTTCCCTATAAGGACAGGAATTGTAGAGGTGATTGAGTCTGGAAGGACACCATGAACCAGCAGACCTGTAAAACACTGAGTACTTCTTTCCCCCCACAAAAAATGAACAAAAAACACTAAGTACTTTTACTTAAATACAGTACTTTCTGAGGTATTTGCACTTTACTTGAGTGCTTTCAATTTCCACTTTTCCTTCTATTCCATCTCAGAGACTTATCTAATTTTACTCCACTACAATTACTTAGTCTACTTAGTAGTTTAGACCAATGGTTTTCAACATTTTGATACCAGGGTCCACTACTGTATTTATTCAGCAACGGACCACCATTTGATAACATTTCAGCTCCACAGACCTCAAAACTAAAAGATAAATTTTGCTTTGTTCCACAATAACAGGCTGGATTTGGGAAACAAGATCAAAATGATCATTAATCTTCTACATTCTCTAGTTTGTGTAGACTTGGGCTAACTCAGATATGAATATTTTAACTCTTGAGAGTGTAAACATGAAACCAAATGGACCCGCAAGGGTTTCAGAGCGTAAAAATGGTTTCATTTGTACGCTCTCAAAGAGTTATACATCTGGTTAACCAACTTTCCATCATTCAACCTGGGGACCACCTGGAATCCTATCAGGGTGGTCCCTGGACTACCTGTTGAAACCCCCTGGTTTAGACTATTGCTACAGAACATAACAGTAACTTAACCACTTCGGCTTCATATTTATTTCAGCCATTTAAAATTAGACAATCTACAATACTGGGAGAGGAAATGCAATAATCACACAAACTTGAAACGTAGTTTATAGCATTTAATTGTTGTCACATTGCATAAATCATGATTTTTTTTTATTGTCCTTCTGTGCCTTCTGCTTCCAGTCAGATGCTAGGATTAATCAATAAATAATGACAGAAATTTGTCATTTTTGAGGGGGTGTATTTCAACTGTTTCCCCCGGTGGTAATTTAACACATCAAAGACAATCGTTTATTTTGTTTGGCAGATGCCCAAAATGCGACTTTCTTCTGACTTTCTCTCAAAGTTAGCCTTATTTAACGAACCTACACAGGATGTAGTGTAATATTTCATGAAACTTGTCTGTGTCAAAGTACCAAGATTAATAAGTATCGCAGCATTATTATATCGTTTTTTTGCATTGTTAATATTGCATATCTTGGCAAGGATCATGTTATTATGACAGTGTGTGGGTGTATTTTCCAACTTGTGATAAATCCTGCTAGCTCTCTTGGGGTTTTTATACCATGGCTGATGTATGGCTATTGTGCACATTAAAAATTACATTATGGATGTATGCTCTCATGGCATGTATATTCTAGTACAATAGTAATACAGGTTTCATTAATGGGCCAAGAGAACAGAGAATCATGGTAACACATAGCAGAGCCCATCATAATTCAAGGTTTTTTACCGTATTTGTCTGCTCTTGCCATGCATATTAAACATACTGTTTGCATAATCTTGCATTTCCATGTGCACTAGTGTGTGCTGTACTGTATACAGTATGTTAACAAATACATAGGCCTACTCACAGACTCCCATGCTGGCTCCAGCATAATGTGCTTGCTCACCCACAGATATAGACAGAGGATGCACCGCGGGCGCGCATACATGCACGCACGCATGCGCACATGCATGCATGCGCGCACGCACACACACACACATGCGCACACACGCACAATGGAGATGCCCAAAGCATTGCACTTACATCTGCTTAGAATTCAATCAAGCTCACTCCGTCCTTCAAACTCTATGCCTCATCTCTCTTGCTCACACTCACGCACGCACACACACTATAGAAAAAACTCTATTTATTTAAATCCGTCATTGGAAGATTGTCAGTGTATGTGGGTGTTAAAAACAAACATCTAATCTACAGTACTAGACAAGACAAGATTTTTTTAAATAACAACTCACTAATGCTCAGCGATAACTCATCATTTGGAAGAGAGGTTATCTCTGCATAATGATATAGAGGCAATTTTGGTGTTCAATGTCAAGTATATTCTATCAATCTAGGATCTCATGAATAAACAGCTGAAAATCATTTCAAATAAAAGGCATGTGGCAACTTTCTTTATATCTGTGACGCTTTTAAGGGGAAATACTAGAAAGCGAGAGAGAGTGTTTAAGTGACATTAATTCTTCAGCCAGCTCTGCTGTCTGTGACACAGGTATGATGCCAGTCACCTTCACCCCTCTTACAATCAACCTCTTACATCTGTGGTTTTTAACATTTTTTCAACATTTTTTTCCCCCAATACTAAAGATTTATTTTGCTTTTGTCCACAATTCCAGGCTGGAATTTGGAGAAAAGCAAAACAGGCAAAAACTATGTAACAATATGACCGTCTTCATTCTCTAGTTGTGTAGGCTAATTCAGACGGTGAATATTTTAACTCACTCATCAAAGAGTTACATCTAGTTAACCAACTTTCCATCATTTAGCCTGGGGACCACCTGAAATCCTCTCAGGGACCACTGGTTGAAAACCCCTGTCTTACAGAATCGCTATAGTGAACGCCTCCTCAACCTGATAAAAATCATAGCCCTATAAGAGAAACAGTGTGGGTCCAGGCTGCAGGGATAATGGCATTCATGACTCTTCCCAAGAAAAGCTATGGCGGCCTATAATGTATGTGCTGGTAGCTTTCTCAATTACTTTCTGGAGAGATTATAGAAAAAGAATGGTATGGAATCTGCTTACTAAGAAACAAGAAGAGAACCTATTCTGCAAATGTACAGTTTAAATGCAGATGTATAATCTGCCCCCTTGTGAGATACAGCTTGGCCCAGACAATTGGGCAGATAATACATTTTATAACACAAGAAACTCCAATAAATTGTTCAATCAACTATGACAGTGGTTTTCAACCAGTGGTCTGGGGACCACTAGAGGTCCTTCAGAGGGTTCCAGGTGGTCAGGTGGCCCAGGCTAAAGGATGGAAAGTTGGTTAATCAGAGGTAACCAAATGGGGTGAGTCCATTTGGTTTCATGTTTAGGCTCTCGGGAGTTGACAAAAACAAAAGAAATCTTTAGTTTAGGACTGTGGGGTAAAAATGTCATCAATTGGTGGTCCGTGGCTCAAATGCAGAATAAATAGCGGGCCGACACTGGTATGAAAATGGCTGAAAACCACTGAACTATGGTTATTATAATCCAGGGCATTGACTTCTTGTAGGAGGCTAAACTGATGCCTGGGCCAAAGTCAATGACAAACGATTAAATCAGATTGTCAATGTGCTCAAGGTGCCTGGTTGTACAGGTATTCGCAATTCTATGTCTCAATTAAAGAATGTATTTTCTTTACAGAGCTATTTTAATTCAATTGAGGTACTTAAGCTCATCTAATTCAATCCACTTCATCTTGCTGTCAGCGCTGCCACTGATGGTGCTTGTGCTTGGTTTTCTCCCACCATGCAGCACATGCAGGCTATGTGGTCTCTAAGGGTTGTGTTCTCGCCTGGGGGAGTTTGTTATGGATGTATATGTCCCTGCACTCAGTTGTTTGTCTGCTAATCATGTGCTGCGCAGGGAGTAATGTCTAAGTAAAGCTAAACGGCAAAATCAAATTCAATATTCACACTTGCAATTAGATTTTTATAAATTAATGTTCTCGAGCCATCGATCTTAATCTATTCTATGAGTTATCTGAATCAACTGCATGATTCATAGCACCTTTCTCCTGTATCAGTGGGTTTCAACCACTGATCTGGGGACCACCAGTAGTCCTTGAGAGGATTCCATGGTCCGCGGCTAAACGATGGGACAGTTGGTAACCAAATGGACCCTTACAGACCTGTAACTCTTGAGTGTAAAATGAAACCAAATGGACCCGTAAGGGTCTAACCAAGAGTTAGATTATATGTAAACATCTGAATGGCTTAATTTTCAAGAATGTACACAATTAGAAAATGTAGAAGAACTGACATTTTGAACAACGTATATATTGCCAGTAAATATTGTAAATTGTGGACAAAACCTTTTAGTTTTAGGTCTGTGAGACTGAACTCAAAATCGAATGGTGGTCAGTGGCTAAAATGCAGAATAAACAGTGGACTTTGTTGTGGAAAAGGGTGCAAAAAACGACTGGTCTTTATGACTACATAATGTATTTCAGATTTAGCATTCACACACCCAGATGGCAGAGGAAACCATGCAGCAGCCTGCTGATTGTTGAAGTGTACTATAAGTACACTGTTCTGCCTCCAAACAGCCAAGGGGAGTCAGGGATGGAAACTGGAGTCATTCGATAAAGCCTCAGTCTGTTTGCCTACTAACTAGTCGCCTTGTATCTCACTGACCCACCCATGGCTGCTCCATTCCCTGCCCTTTTTTCCAAGCGATGAAAACGATCAAGTCATAAATAGCTTCATAGATGATTATGCCGGTGTTCACACATTGACGTAATGATCTCTTGTCGAGTACAAAGAACATCACACTTCAACCTCTCCAGGCCTTTTTAAAAAAAAATCCACTAATCTGTGTCTTCCTAATGACTCTACCGGTGCTCGTGCTTTGCCGTTTTTCTTTTATTGTCTCTTTTATTCTATTCTGCGTGTCTGAGATAAGAGAGAAAAGGAGAGGTAGAGAGAGACCACCGTCAATCTCTTGAACAATTTTACATGATTAAAAGTAGCATTACATAGTATTAAATCATAAAGCGAATATGCTGTGATCCCTGTGGAGAGAGTACTTCTCTGCATTTAACCAATCATTATGGTGTAGGTCCAGTGGGGTCACAGACAGGTAGTAATTAGGGATTCTCAGAGACTTGCTCCAGCACACAAAGCCTGGAGGAGCTACGGATCAAGCAGGGACCTTCCAGTTAACCAGAAGGCCATTCTCTGTCACCTCCTGAGCTAATTCCACTGCTTTTATTCATACATAATAAAGTATGAAGCTGGTTCATTTCCTTGTCATGATGGGGTGATGTCTTTTGAGAACATGCAAAACCTCTGTTCTTTATCTGTTAAACATTAGTGAAAGTGTATGTATGCAAGAACTTTGATCAGCCAGACATTGTGCAAAAACAAACAAGCAAGAAAAAACATTATGGAAATTCAAATCACCCCAAAGTATGGGGAACAATTTGTCATGGCTTTAGGCGAATTCCCAGCTGCCATATAAAAGCTTTCATCAAATGAACAAACTTTATAGTATATGAATACTGTGTTAAAGAATATTTACAGTGCTGCCCCATTACCCCACACACACACACACCCACACACCCACACCTAAACAAACTGTACAGTGCCTTACAAAAAATATTTGACCAATATGCAGAATTATAAAAGATAATTCTGCAGTTCTGACATTTCATGTCAAAACTGCATTTTTAACGATTTATGCTTATATGCTTAAGAAAAATAAAACATGATGCTGTTTGCATAATTAATAAGCGCCCACGCTTAGAAAGTTCAAACAGTGCTATACATACTAATACGCATCCAAATGCCATTAATTATTGCTGCTATATGCGGCTCGACAACATATGAATGTGTTAGGTTTGAGTAATTATGCAAGCAGCCTATAAAAACAGAAAAATGTTTGGGGATATGAATTTGCCATATAAATACCAAAGGGAAACAAATGTTTAAGGATCATCTGTTATCCAGAGATATTTCAGAACTCTCCATGGATCTGAATAGCCTACTTTTACAGCGAGGCACTGTGTGTGTGTGTGTGTGTGTGTGTGTGTGTGTGTGTGTGTGTGTGTGTGTGTGTGTGTGTGTGTGCGCGCACGCGCGCGCGAGTGTGTGTGTCTGTCCGATCGTTACCAGCTAATCTCCCACACCGTTAACCTATTCAGTGCCGAACTTTGCACACAATCCCTTGATGCCAACAATAAACCTACAATGGCCTCTTATAGCGCCACCAGGAGGCCATTATTATTATTTTTTTTTTATAAAACACTGTTTTTCATATTACTCCTCCAGATTCTATCCCCAAATTTGAAAAGGCGACCAGAAAAAGGTGACATTTGCCCAGCGAATTTAGCCGTGGCTGCCTGTACATATCTAAATGTGACTTGATTTATGCGATTACATCCACCTCTCTCCTAGTCCTCCCCTCCTTCTACTGCTCTCCTCACTGCTGCGTTGTCATAGATATATTTTCTGAAGGATGCACGCAGGTGCCGAAATGTTGGTCTTTAATAAAAGTTTTTTGTATCATGAATCATGACCGGAGATGCACACGAGTTCATCAACTAATTAATTAATCTCTAAAAGGGCTGAAATACAGTTGATCATCTACACAGCCAAATGACAAAAATAACCAATGTCTGTCTATCATCTAGCTGAGTTACATCTCCCTACAGCTAATACAGATTAATTTAGGTCCGTGATCTTTCGTCTATAGCCTATTAAGTAGATCAATCAAATCAATGACAAATGCGTACCAGCTTTCCCCGCTGTCTATATAGGCACCACAGCCAATTTGTAAGAGGAAAGTCACAACACATACTAGCCTGCTCACTTGGATTGGTAAAGTTCCCAACGTCTCATGGTTCCGTTTTAAAGACAGGGGTTTCTCCATTTTGGGGTCCGCGGCCCGGAAGAACGTCTCAGGAAGTTATGAGGGTCCACGTGCAGGTTATGAAAATTAAATTACACATTAGAGTGTCCGCCGCTCTGGACACCTTGCAGTCCCAGAGAAAGCTGTAGTAATGTAGCCTATAGGCCTGTATTGTCCACAGAAAAGCCTGTAAACTTCCTATGGTATGTAACATTATGGCTTTACATTATGGCATGATGCATTGTGAAGGTTTCGGCATCAGATCGATGCGCAACACAATGATTTCACATAATGGTTATCGATTCTACCTGTAGCGTTGTGTTTAAGTTCCAAAGACAGGGCTAAACATTTTCCCTATACATGAACCTTTTACACACTTCGCACATAATCCCTGCATGCCACGATGAATCCAGAACAGCCTGTCATAATGCCACCATGAGGCAGCTTTTCACCTATAAATGCACCAATCTGCATAAAACATGCATGTACTTACCCTCCATAGAGGACAAGGACCAGCCTTTGACCTGTATTTTCCACATTTGTTTTTTATAGCACCCTTGCACCACCAGGAGGTCAATCTTTGTAAAACACATTATTTCATATTACTCCTCCAGATTCTGTCCCAAAATCCTGCAAGTCGCTACACACTAGCTCTGAAGTCATGCGATTGAGACGGAACTGTCCAAGATTTCATATTCCATCTCAATTGGCTATAACTGTCTTTCAACGTTTGCAGGATTTTCCGGTTTTGGGGGGGGGGGGGGGGGGGGAGCATCTAATCGTGAACCCATGTGAAATCTTTCCCTTTGCAACTAGGTATACAAATATAACCAAACCCCCAGAAGGGCACTTTTCTAGTTGTGTGAAATGATAAATGGTGCATTTATATAGCGCCTTTATCCACATTGATTATAGATCCCATTCACCCATCCACACAACAATTGCGGCAGAAACCAAGCAGGGTACTGACCAGCACATCAGCAGCAATTAGGGGTTAAGTGTCTTGCTCAGGGACACAGGGACACATCGACACCCACTCTGGGGGGACCCGGGTTCGAACTGGCAACCTTGTGGTTACCAGGCTATCGGTGACTCTACCCCTGAGTCACTGCCGCCCAATGTACTCTGTGTACTCTGTACTGATTAGACTGCAGTATTGAGAGACTTATACCAGGTGCCAAAGATGGTAATTGCAGTATAGCAAGATAAACAAAATGCGGTATAATTACTTTTGCCCTTGTCTTCAAGCATCTCCCTTATCCACATCATCTGAAAATTAGAAGTGGGTGTTCTTATCATTTTTTTTCAGCTTCCCCATACTTACAGCAATTTAACTGTGATTCCCGTCACTGCGAACTATTACTGAAGTCGACCCCCCCCCCCCCCCCCCCAAAAAAGTGAGGCAGGATTACTTAGGTCATATGTTCCTCTGTATGTGTTCCTATCATGTGTGTTATGTAGCCAATGTGTTTGAGATTACCAAAAATAAACAGTTTTCAGTCCGCGTCACTGTTTACTTATAGTAGCCTCTGTTCTATGGTGCAGCTGCGGCATGTGTGCACGCGTGTGTGCAACAAAGTGTTTACTTTCACCACAAATGGTCATATTTCGATCACAATGCGATCTAACATGTATGGACATTTGAATGCAGGATGGCTGGTGGTCAAGCATCAGTCAAGCATCAGTCCCATTGCCTGAACGGACATAGCAAAGCGCCATAACAACGGGGCTCTACAGAGGTAAATAAATCCATAAATCCAACACTCTGCTGCATTCTAACTGTTAAGCAGTTGCCGATTTTATTACAGTAGGTGAATACCTCATTTCAGACAACATACAGTAACATACAGTCCAGATGTCGGATGCATGCATGCCACACAGATGTGATCAAAAGGGGCACTCGCATGACATAAACAGGGCACTATGTCCGTCTGTATAGCTGAAGTGCCCATTGTCACCCACTAATGGATCCGTAATGCCAAATCTACCTCCGCGATTGTCTTTCGGGCCAATAAGACGTCTCAGGCCGTCTCCCTATACTCGGAGCGTTCCACACGAGCCTGTGACCAATCCCATCATTCTCAGGGGCCTGTGTGTCCGTGGCCCTGTTGAATCACATTAACGTCACGCTCATTCAAGCTGACAGGCCAGCGGAGCTGGGGGAAAGGCAGCAGAGAAGCACACAGGCATTTTAAAAAGTGTTAAGACCCAACTGCACCCACTCTAACCTGTGGTTGAACACATACACAGACACAACGTCTCCTCTGAGTCTGTCATCTCTTTCATCCCGTGCTTTTTCCACATCCTTCTTCAGCTCTTCCAAAAGCTGTCATTTCCACTAAAATCTTCAGGAGGAGAAGAAAAAGGAAGCCGTCTGATGCGTTTCTTTGTGGCATAGCCTGGGGGGAGCACCTGCGCTGCCCCCGAGTGCTGTCTCTCGTCTGTCACCCTGTCCGTCAATATCTTACACGTAATACGTGTTTTCCGCTGGGGGACGGCTGGGGTTACTGCAAGAATCAAAGGATGTGCTCTTTGAAAGATGGAAATGGCAACCAAACCAAGCCTTCATTATAGCTGCTGTCACTACAGTATGATGTATTGATGGGATACTATATGGCAATTGCATATACTGTTCCCAGTTCACGGTGCATGTGTGTTTGTGTGTTTGCACATGAACACAGGTTCATGTAAGGGGCATTCCGTTTTAGTGTTTTTTTTGTGTGTTTTTTAACTATCAAGTTTATCATCATCTGAATTAGTCCAAGGCTACACAACTAGAGAACGTAGAAGATTAAAGAGGGGTGCCGTGATTTTTGTAGGGTTTCTTCCTGGGGGCTGAACCTTTCGAGTCAAACGTGCCAATGGAAAAAACTGCAATATAGTGACATCACATGCTCAGCCCCTCCCCTATCACCTCCCCCTTTAACATGCAACTAAAGCTGTGGGTGTGGCTTCAGTTCAGGTGGATCTCCACCCATCACCACCCACCAGGCAAACCAGGTATACTTAATGAACTGTGGAATTATAAAAATGGCAAATGACAACAACAAACACTGTACACTTGTTTGAAAAAAATCTTACTCTTCATATAACAATAATACCTGATGATCATGTTTTAGCGTAGAAAAAAATCATGGCAATACATCTTTAATGGTCATTTGGATCTGTATGTTGGCCTGTTTTGTTTCTGAAATCCAGCCTGGTATTGTGGACAAAAGCAAAAGAAATCTTTAGTTTTTGGGGTCTGTGGGGGTGAGAATGTCCTCAAAAGGTGGTCCGTGACTCAAATGCTGAAGAAATAGTGGGGCCCTGGTATTAAAAAGTTTGAAAACCACTGCTATAATTTGCAACTAACTTTAGTCTGTCCCGTACATGTCCCTGTGGAAAACAGGCAAAATTAACCAGCAAATAGACTTGGTTCCCTATATCTTAATTTGTTTTGTTTTTTTTTCTTCCTTTTTTTTTAATCAAAAACAAAGGTTAAACCCAAACACTCCATGGTCCATTTCTCTGACAGAGAGCCAGACTTAAAAAACAACAACAACAACAACAACAACAACCAAAAGCATATATGCTGTCTGTAAAACTGCAGAGATTGAAGTTTCCTGCTGATGCAGAAAATCACGGCTTCTCCCAGACAATCATCACGCTGGGGGATCGCCATAAATGTAGCCTTCAGCCAGAAAATGTTTCCTTCAGCCATCACCATTATGGGGAACTTAAAAACGACACAAATTACCCCCTTCCAAATGTTTAGAGTCGATCTGCTGCTAAATACAAAGCATTATTACTCTGGCCTTGCTCGTTTTCTGGCAATTCAACTTTCTTGGGCCTGTAATAATGACTTCCTTTGCGCAACACTTGGAGGTTATTGATGCATAGAGACTCTGCTTATTGAGCTGAACTCAATAACATCTTAACTTAACTTTACCCCAGTGTGGACAAACTCCAGTTCTCTGCAGTCAGTTAAAAGTGCTGCATCACTGTGTCTGTGTGATGCCAACGGATGAAGCACTGCCTGACAGGAGCGAGGCCCCTCATGCCAGTCACCTTATCGACAACCTTTCATCTCAGAGCTGCACTTCAGCAACTCATACATGCACACACGCACGCGCATACACACGCACACACACACACCACTAAAATATAAAAAGATTTAGGCCACTGAGTGAGAGAGTGAACAAGAGAGTGGCAAGGCAACATTTTAGAGTTTAGAGCAGAGGTTTTCAAACTTTTTCATACCAGGGTCCACTATTTATTCAGAATTTGAGCCACGGCACCATCATTTGATGACATTTTAGCCCCACAGAGCCCGAAAACTAAAGATTTCTTTTGCTTCTGTCCACAATTCCAGGATGGATTTTGGAGAAAACAAAACAGTTAAACATACAGATCAAAATGATCATTAATCTTCAACATTCTCTAGTTTTGTAGACTTGGGCTAATTCAGATGATGAATATTTTAACTCTTGAGAGTGTAAAATGAAACCAAATGGACCCGGCAGGGTCCATTTGGTTTTATTTTCACGCTCAAGAGTTACATCTGGTTAAGCAACTTTCCATCATTTAGCCTGGGGACCACCTGGAACCCTCTTAGGGACCACTGGTGTTCCCCGGACCACCAGTGGTTTAGAGTATT
This sequence comes from Benthosema pterotum, assembly GCA_039105355.1. NCBI lineage: Eukaryota > Metazoa > Chordata > Actinopteri > Myctophiformes > Myctophidae > Benthosema > Benthosema pterotum. The sequence continues at coordinate 28,989,619 of CM076965.1, read as the reverse complement.
AAGAACTCAACAATTAAGACATAGTGCGAACAAACAATGTAAGCACTAGCATTTAATCTGAAATTGGTATTCTATCAAGGGCTACCACTTTGCACAGATAAAGTAAGCAGGCAGCCAATAAACTTCAATGAATATACCCTGCATCAGTCTAATTGCCTCCGCCAGGCCGAAGGCACCATGCACCAAATTTTAGAGATTAGATTACAGTACACAGCATGTAGTCATACAACATAAATGAGTCTTTCAGGTGTTTCACATTCCATGCTGACATCCACCTAGGACCCTAGTGAAGTGATTTTCCTCCAGCCGAGCGGATTTAAAGTAAGGTTGTTTGTTAAACAGTAGGTGTTTTTGATTGGTTTTGATTGTCTTGTGTTTTTGATTGCCTTGATAAGACAACATCTAAGAAACAGTACTGTACTGTTGCTGACGGGCAAACACCTTGAAAACCATCCCCTCATATTATTCTTTTCCTTATTGTATGCAAATAAAGGCCCTATTTTAGCCAATCTAATGGCTCATAAGTTGTGCCACAACCACTTTTCCCATTGGGAAATAAATTATTTTTCCCCAATTGCTGAAAGTAACAGTTTTGGACAGTGACATACAGTATAAAACCATATTACAAAGTTAGACAGCAACCATCATTTCCTTTGCTGTAAATACTCGACTACGGTGGATATACTTCTAATCTCTCTGACAGATTAGATGTGCTCTATAATTAAGGTTTTTGGGAAGTCCATCTTAGGTAATTAACCAATGGTGGCCTTGTCTTCTTGTGTAATCAGAAAAGCATTCAACTGGAATTGAAGAAAATGTTGAGCCAGATCCTTATCAACTAATTGCTGTATGTCTGCCTGGAGACTGAGCAGGACTGGCTCACTGTTTGGTTGTCTCCACCGTAAGGTGGTGACTATAAAACGCTCTGCGTCCGTCCTTCTGTATCCCCGCGTCCGTCCGTCTGTCCGCGTCCATCTGTCCGCACGCCTGTTACGTCACGTAACAGTATATGGCATAACAGTATGGTGGTGACCACCGTAGGGAGGTTGCTATGTTTGTCCGTTCATACTCCTGTTACGTTACCCGCCGGGTGACGTAACGGTAAGGTGGTGACCTTTTGGTCGGGAATATGTTTTACCCCCCGTTCACCCGTTTGGGCTTTGATGCAGTTTCGGGACGATTCGGGCACCCGTGCTCCGAAACCCCCTGCGTGTGATTCTTCAGACTCTTCGCCACTCATGTTGGGACTCTGCGGGTCCGCCCCCTGGCCTGTCCTCCGCTCCCTTGGACTCCCACCGCATCCATAAGGTGTTCGCTGCCCACTGCGATGGGCGAAATCTTCAGTACTTGGCTCAAGTCTCTGACGAAAAGTTTGCCGAGCCCGTTACGTCGCCCTCACAGGGTGACGTAACAGTCACACTGTGCGGGTGACTGTTGCCCTCACAGGGTAACGTGACCCGAGATGGTGGAGACATGCGCCCCAAAGTGACACAGGTCTAGTTACCAGTGTATCATCAGAACACATAGCCAAAACCAAATGCAGAGAAACCCTTCGTGACCATAACTTATTCATTTCAACTTGTATGTTATCTTTTTTTTGTCTGTCTGCCTCTGCCCAAAGAGAAGAGAGGGAGAGGAAGAGACGATAGTGGACAGACATACTAAATAATGCAAAAAGTATACAGAAACGTAGCTAGATAACAAGACAGTAACACAGACCATCCCTCAGCAACATGCCACCACTGAGACCACACAGACAGCTACTGATATAATATCACACTGTGTAACCAGTGGTGGTAAACAAAGTAGACCTACAATTACTCGCATTCGCACAACACCAGAGGGAGTTCAACAAACCATGTGCAACCCAGATTCGGCACAAACAACTTTTTTCCGCCCGGTTGGTAGGGAATGGCCTACCAACCGTCATTGATGCAAATACTGTACCTTGACTACTTCAAAAAACCCATCTCAAAGGGCACCTACTATGGATCGCTGCAATTCAAAACTGGCCTCCGTAAAAATATGATTCCCCCTCACTACCTTGAATATTTATCTTTTCCGTGTGACCTCAACTATGATCTGCTGCTTCTGACTTGATGGACTTGATTATCAGTCTTGTGTTGAGCTGTGCTTGAATTGTACTGTAAATCTCCAAGCTGTTAATACAATTTACAATCAATCCAATTTGTGTACCTGTACTTTACATTAATATATTATTTTACTTTGTATTGCACCTTTGACAACAAATAGCCAACCTACAAGTTTGCAGAGCTGAATTTTTTACTAGTACCTTTTTGAAGAAAAATGTCGCTCAGCTACAATCTGACAAGATATGTTGAAATGATGTGGACTGGAGACCTCATCAAACAGCTGACACACACACACACACACACACACACACACACACACACACACACACACACACACACACACACACACACACACACACACACACACACACACACACACACACACACACACACACACACACACACACACACACACACACACACACGCCATTTTAACTATTTAAAATGTTTTAAAATAGTTTAAAGGGGCAAAGAAGTTAAGGGATAAGGGGTTCAGCGGTGACAAAAATCTAGGCCATTATGTGATACGCTACTTTTACTCAAGTAAAAAACAAATCAGAATACATTATCTCCCTCTGTGGCCATTCAATGCATTCAATTTTCACCCCAGGTTGACTCAGAAGCAACCTCAGGTGAGAGGAGAGAAAAAAAAACATCCTGGGTGGAAAGGCAAGAGGATGAATTTAACCATGCTTTTCCCCATGCACTTGAAGCTTGAGGTGGAAATGCATGGAGACACCTCTGTCCTATCGAGACCCCTCGATGGGACAGAGAGACACCAGGTGGGAAGCATGTGCTGCTGATTCCACGGTGCAAATGATATGCTCCGGACATTTCAGGGGGGAATGCGCCTTTGTCTTTTCTACGTATATCTAAGACAAGTTTCATAGAAGAACTGCTCTGGGAACAAGTAATGCACGGAGGAAAAGTTTTGTAAGTACGATAGAGAGACAGAGAGAGACAGAGACAGATGGCACACTGACTGTTTGATCATGGCTTCTCTAGTTCAGGTCTAGCTTTCCTGAGTCTCTGCAGTCCTGTTACAGCATTTACTGAATATGAAGCAAAAAATCTAAATACATAACTAAACAAACAATAGACATGCATCATGCATGCATGATGCCAAAACTATTCATTCATGCAAAATATTCTCATTTCAATATCAGCGATAAAACAGCTCCTAAGAAATAGAGACGCTGTGAGTTGACTGATAAGCAGCTCTGACAGTCATATCATTAGTGCTGCAAATTTGCCAAGGGATGTCCCAGTGGAGGCAGTTAATTACTTTGTGTGCCTGTCACAAGCAACTGAGGAACTCATCCTCATGGAGACAGGAGATAATGCCCAATCTGGTGACATGGCAAAGTTATGCATTCTGGATTATGCAGCCAGTAGAATTGGATCATGATTCATTGATTATATGTCAAACCGCACCCAGCTTTATTACCATGGAGCAGCAAGAAGTACAGTACAATGAATCCCACTTATTCCAGAGTGTTTGTCCTGCTCTCCTGCTTGCTTTCAAGTATGGCCAGATGGCCGACTGGTCAGCACTAGGAAGGACAAAAGCTACTGTATGAGAAAGGACAGCCATGCACGGAGAGGTTGATATTTAAGACAGTCAAAGTCAAAGTCGCATGATTTGTCACTATCATGTACAGTACCAGTCTTTGTGGCATTCATGCGAAGCATAACGGCGACAACAGAACCCGTATAGCCAGTGGCTATGCATGCATAGCCACAGGATCTTGTATTAATTCCATCAAACCCTAATAAACATCTTCAAGTTGGGTAGGTGAAAAAGGTCATGATAAAACAAATGGGGCACACAGACTGGTTTGGAGGAATGGAGGCAAAAAAAATAGCTACAGTATGCATAATTAAATACAGATTTAACTGATGACATCATCATCATCAACATCATCATCAAGAGGGGGAAGATTATCTTAGTATTTAAACTTGCTGGCTGGTAATGAGACAGGCCAGGGGGCAACTAATGACCCTGGCAGCAGCAGGCGCAATTACCCACAGTTTAATTCACCATTAATATATATTTTTTCCATTGCTGTTTGCATGCATACGCGCATGGATAAACGTACTAATGAGCGCCGATTACATTACATTATGAATCATCAAAGAGACAGGGATGGGTAACAGCCTCATGTTGAGATGGATAGGAACACTACAGTGATCACTCCAATCTGTCACTAGGGCTGTCTGTGAAGAGCCTTGAGTTCAGCAACGCTAGCAGTCTAAAGTGGGCGGTTTCTTAGTTTCCTTCTTAATACACTAAGTTGTTTTCTTTCACAGTAAATTTGCTTTCCAAGCTATTGCTGATAATTACACCACACACGCATGCATGCACACACATACACACAGTTTTCTGTATGCACTCTAAATGGAAAAAAAGATAGTCCTGAAAAGAAAAAAAATGGAAATAAATACACAGCAAACACCAGATTCACTTCAGTTTTCTGTGACTGACAAGTTACTAGCTTCGGTTGGCTGTATACGTCCAGCACAACCTACCAAGGCATTTAGGCGATACTACATTTTATTCAATAGTGACAATTATGCAGTCAGCAAATGTGTGTTGTAAAAGCAGGTAAACGGCTTTGCTTTGCTGCCTGAGACCATGATACAGTCATTGCCACACTTTTCACCAAGGTAAACACTCTCCATGGCATTACATATTATCACCACCACCCCCACTTCTGCACAGCGGCAAACTTGACCATGGTGCTGGGGCTATGACAGCATACACCCCTGGGGGCTCTGGCATTGAGAGGGAGAGTGGTAGAGGTGCAAGTGTCCACCATGACAACCTGAGATCTGGCAGTCACGAAATTCAGAAGCTAGGCACGCACCACTGGGTTCAGTCCCAGGTTAGACAGCTTGACAGACTGACTTGAAGTCTGTAACGCTTGGTACTGTTTCTTAAACCTTTATTGTGAAGGTCTGTCGTTAATATCAAGCACTACTTAAACGATATTACCAGTAGCAAAGATTTGTGTAAATGTGCACATGGTGAGCTTCATATTTTTATCCATAAATAGGCACTGTGGTGCTGAATCACTGCACTGTAATATTGATTGGTTGAAAAGGCCAGCCAAGGTCAAATTGACTGAGAAACCATTAAGCCTACTTTGACTGCCCTGATAGCTATCCGCGGCTGTACGTGTGTAGTTCTTATTAACAGCCATTAGACTGAGTTTTGTGTCTATGCTCAAGTGATTAGGTCATTACGTTTTGGGTCTATGCTCAAGTAGACCCAAGTGATTTAATCAATCACTCATCATGGTGTTTCTGGATCAGAGGAGGGATAAGACACCATTGTATTTCCCAACTGAGATAGCGGATTGACTGCTGAGCATCCCTCCTCCATATCTGTCACACAGTACTAATGCTACTTGCAAAAAGAAAATGTGGAAAAAGACAGTGGGTGGCAATATTCAAAGATACAGGACATCTCCAACAGAACAGAAGAAAAGCACTGTTGGTGTCAAGGACAGAAGATTTTAATGATAAAACATATGAGTCTTAAGGCAAGAGTGTCTATAATTGGCCAAGATTGTTTCTGAGGAGAAAAAAATATACTATTTTCAGCACATTATAATTACATCTGCAAACGGAAACCAAGAAGGTAAAAATATACCTGTTCACAAGAGAGTAGGTGATATCATCATGATCACCTTGCGCTCACACCCTTACAGTATATTTAATTCAGAAGGAGGCATGAGGGAGGAAGATTATATTTTAAGTCTGAGGTGTGTGTGTGTGTGTGTGTGTGTGCGCGCGTGCGCGCGTGCGTGCGTGTGCGTGCACATGACCAGGCATGTGTGCGTTGTGTGCACGTGTGCACGTGTGCTACTTTGCAGCAGCGTTTATCTATTCTTCTTTCATTCATCTTGCAAGCGCACTGCGCCTTTTTTGACAGTCACGCTCAATCTTTCTCTCCAGCTCGACCTCCCCTCTCTCCATTTCACACTGAAAAATTCACCAACTTGGCGATCTGAGCTATCGCCTGACTTGCCAGTGAGATATTTCAGCTTCAACAGTTCCACTCAAGGATATTTTTCAAGTCAGCATAAGCACGGACAATACTCACAGCAGAAGATCACGTACTTAGACCACTAACACATCATATTAGGACTGGAGTGGATCAAATCAATGGGGAGAGAGACAGAGAGAGAGGAAGGAGAGTTTCACTAATACACAGTAAATTACAGACAGTGTTGATTTAACTAACAATGTACCCCCTTAAGTTCTCCATGGACTGCACACAGTCACAGCTGTAATTCTTGTAGCTTGTCCTGAGCCACATGTGACACTAATGAGAGACTAGAACATTTAAGCCGACTCCGTAAAGCAAAAAAATGTATGATACAAAATGTATTCCCAGTTTGTCACACCACAGAGTAATGTATTATAGCCCCACAGACCAAATATTTATGATTGAAAAAGTCGCTATGTTTCAGAAATGATGTTTAAACATGTGTGAAATTCAATGGAAAAAAATCTGGCCTAATTCTCCAGGACTGTAGGGGCGTGGTCAGTACTGTAAGCTCATTAGCATATTCATGAGCATTATGCTAATTAGCATATCTCGCCGTGTCACTCCTAACCATACAGCCTAACTGTCAACAACAAGCCAGTACTACAGCACGCTAACTTCACTAGCGTAGTGTGTGTGTGTGTGTGTGTGTGTGTGTGTGTGTGTGTGTGTGTGTGTGTGTGTGTGTGTGTGTGTGTGTGTGTGTCATGCGGATCTGAGAAAAGAGACTGACTGACTACAGCGGTCCCATCATCATGGTCCCATAGCCTGGACGGCCACGGTCGGTCCCTACAGGCTATGGGACAGCCAGGAGTTACGACAACTCCGTCCTCTTCATAGGGTTAGTCCAATGGCGGCTCTTTTATTTTCTGCCCTCATTGAAAACAATGCATTTCCATCTCCACTTTGTCCCTATTCGGGCTGCATGAACAGCGCTGGAGCGCTCAGTTTGTGACCCCTCGATGTCGCAACTCATCTACTAGATAGCTCTGATGGTACGCAGCAGGGCTGGCAGGCAGTGTTGCCAACTTCGCGCATTTGTCACTATATTTAGATTTTTTTTCGAGACCCCCCTACCGCCGAAATTAATGGAAAAACTCCTGGCGGAAAATCCAAGTGCTTTTTAGGTATGAAAATAGTTGAAAACCCAATGCTCTAGCGCATTCGAGTGCATTTTGGAAGTGCCACTAGTGCACTTTGGATTTTGGCAGTTGGCAATACTGCTGGCAGGCAGCAGCAGCCGTTAGAACGGTTAGATAGTCCTTGAATGGTTAGATAGTCCTTGAATGTGAAAACGTTGCCAACCTCTCCATCATCGACAGTTACTAAAAACAGAGTAGTTTTCAGCTGTCATCCACAAAATCACGCATCGAGAGCAAACAAATGTCAGTGCTTGTCAGCCTACAGGCAAAACACACTGTAGTAACTACACTTTCTTATATATGTCTATGGTAGCTAGTAGCTACTTGCTAGACTAGCTATCAACCAACACCACCACCAGCAGCTCCGCTCCGCTGTGAAGAAGAGGGGGCGGGGCTTCGGCTTCTAACTGACTATATGGAATATGATTTATATACAGTAGTACAGTAGGCTCATTAGCATATAATTCGGCTTGACTACGTCATCAAGCCGAATATGCTAATGAGACAAAACCTACCCATGAGATTAACCAAAACACATAAAGTGGTCTTATTCTACAATGCTGTAAAATAAAGTTTTAGTTTTTTGTCCAGGGGTATAAAAATGACTTTTGTACATAATTTTCATGTCTACAAGAAAAAGGCTGATTTTGGTTTACGGGGTCTAGAACATTTAAGCCTTGATTCGCTACTGTTCATTATAGTTGTGTCCTTGCAATATACAGGGATTACAGATGACATTTGAAAACCATTAAGAAGAACATTTTAACTTCTCAACTGCAGGTCACAATTCCTTGTTGTGGCAGTCAGATTAACTTAAATTAGGTTAACCCGAGGGACGTGCAGAGAGTATTAGAGGGCTGGGGCAAGGATGAAATCACGTAAGAGGGCACGTTTGGATTTAAAAACTTAAGTTAGTGGAGAGATGCAGTGAAATGACATGGATTTCTAAACAAATTTGGCAGATTTTTTTTGGTGGTGGGGGGAAGGGAGCTGGGATATTTTTATGATGCATTTTGTAGATGTGAAAGTTGCCTTTTGTAATTTCAACAATCATACAAACTGGGATGTTTTAGTGATAGATTTGAAAGAACAGTAATGCAAAATGGAAGCGTCAAATTAGAATGACTGTAGCAAATAGACTTCACAGAAAGGTCTGGCGGAGGAGTATGCCACTGATAGAATTGGAAGAAGAAAAGAAAGGCAGAGAAATTGAAATGAGACGGTGCAGAAGAAACGATCGACATTAAATAAGATGATTAAAGCAGGTGTCTGGGACTGATCCCAGGCATGCAATTGATTTTAAAGAATTGTGCCATGTATAGTGGATCTCTCGCACGCACGCACACACACACACACACACACACACACACACACACACACACACACACACACACACACACACACACACACACACACACACACACACACACACACACACACACACAACACACACACACACACACACACACACACACACACACACGTCTAGTTTACTGCGGGCGGCATACTGTGATGATTCCCTCCTAGCTTCGTAGTCACCCATCCGGAGCGACAGCCCATAAGCACGCCCACATTCACAATTATTCCACCAATACAATAACACTAATGATAGTGACACTTTTAAACTATCTGTCTGTTTGTCTCACAACGACCGATACAACCATATGCGCCTTTTGGAGATCCAGTTGGCCAGAGCTGCCAATCCGACCACTGCAGTATATGCCCATGGGCACATGCCCATATAGAGATATACAGGTCCATACTGATAACATCAGGAATCTCCAGAGGTGGGCATACAATAACAGCATGTATGGTAAAACATCACACCTGTGTGAATCGAGGCATCATGGTCATACTGTGATGTACATCATCTCATTCCGGCCAATCAGAATGTCCATTCATCTTCAATATTTGTGTTAATTGGCCTCTCATTGTCAAGGGGATTTAATGTTTGTGTAGGACAAAGTTTGTGCTCATACAACAAAAGCTGGACATAGGCAGGGGTATCGCCCCTCAAATAAATAAATAATTCCTGCACTATACTGTACATCCATTCACATAATTTATAGCATTCTGAAAGCTCAGCAAGTTAGCTTATAAGCAATGCAACAAGACTTTAGCAGATTTACATTTTCAGCTAAGGGGATTTAAATGCTTTGAAATTATTTTCTTCAGTTCTAATACTAATCGCCCTCAGACTCAGTCAGTTAGGGACTACTTTTAGACTTATAGGCTTTAATGAATCCAATTTCTGGAGCACAATTAAGTTCCTCAGTTGCTAGTTTTTAATACAAGAATGGATTACAAATAATTTAAGAGTGCAAGTATTATTAGCAATAATGGAAAGCTGAACAGGCATATACATTTTTAAAACAGTATTAACATTGATCATTTCTGCAGCAGTTCCATTATAATTAAAATATTTGCCCATCACAGAATACCATGATACCATGGTACATGCATGTCTTCACAAACACAATATCACTAGCCTGACCTCAGTCTGAATTGTCATTTTGTTTCACTTCATTATTCACAGGAGAAAAAAAAGCTAGAAAATTCTAAGGTGCTGATTCAGGGCTTAGCCAGGCTACAACAACACACTAGGCATCGGAGGCCTGATTGCTGTGCAGAATGATCGCTTCTCGCGAAGTGAGGCATTCCCTGGTCTCGAAAAGCCAATTGATGTTGATCAACGAATCATCAAAGAATTTACATTTTTCGACTTTTAGAATTGTTGTGTGGGTCCTCAAGGGAATATCTCAGCAGTAGCATCATCAACTGTGTTGCGTGTTATGCAAAGCAGGTGTGGTCTTTATGCAAAGCAGGCGGTTGCAGTTATAGCATCTATTGTTAGCTAAGTACGTAACTACGTGCTGTATTCATGACAACACTCAACATTACCAAATGCAGTCATGGTGCTGATGTGTGAATGCAAGATACGACGCCTTCCACTGCTAAGTGTGATTTACTGTCGTTATACTATGCCTGGAATTTGAGAAACAAAATCACTAAAAGCGATAGTTGCTGTCAGAAAACTATATTCCTAGTTATATTATAAATAATTTTCAGCAGTTTTATGAAGGTCCTCCTTTCTCAGTGCTTGTACAGCATGTACCTGCAGAACGTGTAGACTGAATCACTGCACAAACTCCAGAGCAAAGTGAAGTGGGTGGGGAATGCTGCTCCACCATCCTTTTCATGAGGGTGCAGTTTGCACCAGGAACATTGATGCTGTCACAAAATGCAAGGCTTCACTAGCCTGGGTACCAGACTGCGCTACATTGAAGTTCAAATTCAACTTTAACACAACTCCGTATGGCAAGGAGCCAGACGGATCTCCACGAGTGGGCGTGGCTCATGAGGGTCGAAACACTGCTGAGGCTTCTGATTTGTTTGGCGAAAAAAACAACAGTTTACCTTCATTGGAACAACATCGGATCAGAAACAACAGCACAACAGGTGACATCAGGGGAATTGGAGTCAAGCAGCCCCTATCCAGACTAAGTTGCCGGTAACATTCATAAGTTGAGGCTGGTCCTGCCAGGCTACGGCTTCACAACCTAATTACTACAGGAGGTTACATTTGATGTGTAGGCATCGTCTTCGGGGGGAGTGAAAAGCACCCGTCTCCAAATTACTTCCATTTCAAATGATACCATTTGCTTGACTGGTGATGAAGAGCACAATTGAGCAATTGATAATCACACTTTGCAGAGACATTTGAATGACAGGAATCTGTTCAGAAGTATGAATCAAGCACAGTTATTGATACATAAGGTTTGATATTGCAATGCAAAATGTCTAAACACAGGGAGCCATAAACGTCTGCATCAACGCCTGGATCAGCATCAGCTCTATAGGTCTGCTCAAGGTGAGGAGCGACAGCGCAAGCGTTAAAAAAATCTTAACCTAATCCAGGTCTGGTAAATTGTGGGCATGTGAACACAAAATGCAACTGAGGTGGGTTTTATCAATAATCATGTCAAAGGCCCTCCCGGCTGATGGTTATAGGTCGGCAAACCCAGCTACTCGTTTAGGACGTTTGTGTGGCGGGCTCCAGACTAACCTTTTTACCCACAATGCCGAAATGTCCAAAAATAAACTGCCATTTTAGCCATCTCGAAGTGCTTGTGAACGGTCCTCCAAATCTGTTGATTCTATTACATTCTTATGTTGGTTTTAAGAGTAATCACCACAGAATTGTGTATCTGGTAAGTGGTACCATTTAGTGCTTTTCTCCATGCAATGTCTACTACATTGACCCATTCACACACCAGTGACAGAGGCAACCATGCAAGGCACCAATCTGCTCACAAGGAGCAGTGAACCAAAGCCAATCCTGCCTCTGAACAAAACTGCTTCATAAGAACAATGCTTACGTAACTAAGGGATGGCTAGAAAAAAAACGCATTCAGCAATGACTTACAGTGTAAATTGAATTACACATTTTTAAATACTTTCATTTAACAGAGACTAGAATCTATGTTTTTGCTACATGTACAGTAGTTTGCATTGCAAATATGTCACTAAAAATAGTTCATTTAAAGCAGTTTACAGTACTTATGGAATACATTCTCCCTCTCTTTCCCTCTCTCTCTCCTTGGCAGAGATGAAGACAGCTAATTCCATTTGGCCAAAGGGGATACAGACAGTCACCATTCTGGTCAATCTGCCCACAAATGGTCAGCCTCTGAACTTAACGCAGTATGACTCACTGATGTGTACAGTGCTGTCCACACACTGCTCAGTGCAGTGCTTACTATCACCAAAGAAAGGACAAAAGACCATATCCTAATTAGACTATGCCTTGTTAACTGTTAACTGAGGCTGTAAAGTGACAGGATGGGGACTGCAAAATCTTTACAAGAACTTGTAAACTAATTTATATATATTCTCCAAGGTAAGATTGTGAAGCAAATAATATGCCATGGGGGGCAATTAGAAAGGAAGGGGTCATAAAAAAATATAATTGTATTCTGAATTTTTGACTTTTTCCCTTTTTACGGGGAGGAAACATCTGGTCAATGTTATTTTCTGTAGTAATATCTGTAGAGGGCACAGTGAAGTATCTAAAACATGCTTCTGCCCATTAAAGCATGTGCATTTTATGCATGTGTTGGTGGGGGATCTCAAGAGTGCGTCCACATTGGAAAGTAGTCTTTTTTCCTAAGACAAAACCTGCAGAAGTGAAGAGGCTGTGGCGCATTTAATGTGAGGGCAATTCATTGACACTTCCATTGCCTTAATGCAGCGGCTGGAGGCTATGGAACAGAGCTAAGGGGTTCTCTTGGCAGAAGTTGGCGATCACTGCAGTTAGCATGCACCCATTAAATGTCCGACCCATCAAATGTACTCTCTTCTGACCCATTCTCCTGCACTCTCGTGTTCGTAATCTATTCTTTTGTGACTTTGTCTGCTGAGATTGCCTCTGGGCGTGTGTAGCACACACAGCGGCAGTATGTAGACTCTGATGGTAATAATGTTTAACAATCATTGAACACCCCCTGCTCCCCTCCATCTTCACTTCATACATAGTTAAAGAGCCTCCAGCTGGCTGGTTTTCGATTCTAATAGAGCCCAGTGAGCTCACACTTGTCAGACCGCAGTGTGTTTGTTTCTCATCATCACCTCCCTCCCCACACTGCCCCGTAAAATTCATGTGCCATGTCACGACAAAGTGTAATGTTAACACAGCTTTACGTTATTATGGCTGCATGGCCGACTATAACAACCGACAATGAATTACTAGGGTTTTTATGATCTGGATTTGCTGGCAAACGCTCTGTGGATGAGGGCAAAAGGCAATGTGGTAGATAATGCCTAATTTATGCTGCGTCTTACGATGGTGTCGCAAAGCTCTGGTCTGTCACGGAAGTGTGCAACAAAGTGACGGCTTATAGATGTGCTATTATACCAGGGGTTTTCAACCAGTGGTCCGGGGACCACCAGTGGTCCTTGAGAGGGTACCAGGTGGTCACGAGGCTAAATGATGGAAAGTTGGTTAACCAGATGTAACTCTTTGAGAGTGTAAAAATGAAACCAATTCATTTTACACTCTCAAGAGTTACAATATTCATCATCTGAATTAGCCCAAGTCTACACAACTAGAGAATGTAGAAAATGGTCATGTTTATGTTTTCCTTATGTTTTCCCCGAAAACCAGCCTGGATTTGTGGAGTCTTGGGGTCTGTGGGACTAAAATGTCATCAAATGGTGCTCCGTGGCTCAAATGCCGAATATTCCTATTACACTCAACAAAAATATAAACGCAACACTTTTGTTTTTGCTCCCATTTTTCAGGGGATGGACTTAAAGCCCTAAAATTCTTTCCAGATATACAATATAACCATTTCTCTCAAACACTGTTCACAAATCTGCCTAAATGTATGATGTTGAGCACTTCTGCTTTGTTAAGATAATCCATCCCACCTCACAGGTGTGCCACATTAAGATGCAGGTGTGACATCATGATTAGTGCACAGGTGTACCCCAGACTCTCCACAACAAAAAGACACCCTTAAATGTGCAATTTTCTTTTGCCTTATTGGGTGTATGGGCCTCCGAACCAGTCAGTATCTGGTGTGACCACCATTTGCCTCATGCAGTGCAACACATCTTCTTCGCATAGAGTTTATCAGATTGTCAATTGTGGCCTGTGGAATGTTGGTCCACTCCTCTTCAATGGCTATGTCAAGTTGCTGGATATTAGTGGGAACTGTTACACACTGTAAAAATGGTAATAACACAATATTACCACATTATTACCATTTCGACAGCGCATACCAGTTCCCACTAATATCCAGCAACTTCACATAGCCATTGAAGAGGAGTGGAGCAACATTCCACAGGCCACAATTGACAATCTGATAAACTCTATGCGAAGAAGATGTGTTGCACTGCAGGAGGCAAATGGTGGTCACACCAGATACTGACTGGTTCGGAGGCCCATACACCCAATAAGGCAAAAGAAAATTGCACATTTAAGGGTGTCTTTTTGTTGTGGAGAGTCTGGGGTACACCTGTGCACTAATCATGATGTCACATCTGCATCTTAATGTGGCACACCTGTGAGGTGGGATGGATTATCTTAACAAAGCAGAAGTGCTCAACATCATACATTTAGGCAAATTTGTGAACAGTGTTTGAGAGAAATGGTTATATTGTATATCTGGAATGAATTTTAGGGCTTTAAGTCCATCCCCTGAAAAATGGGAGCAAAAACAAAAGTGTTGCGTTTATATTTTTGTTGAGTGTAGATGATGCAGCCCTGGTATCAAAAAGGTTGAAAAACACTGTGTTATACAATGAAGTTAGTATAAATCAAGTTTAAGCATCCAAATACACCCCCACACCCATACTCTCTTTTAAAACTCAATTCACACCTAAAAATGAAGACACCTCATTGCGTGGACACACAAAACTGCCATCTGTCACGCTGACTGATCCCTGATCAGTGTCGGGCCGTTCCCTCAGTCTGCAGGCTGATGGGGTCGAGGTGATAGAGGGGCACACATTAACCGCTCGCTCTCCGTTTGGTTTGCTGCACTCCTCCTCGCCATTTCTCATTACCTCCTCACTCACTGATAAGAGATCACAGTCAGTCAGTCAGTCAGTCAGGCAGGTGCAGTGTGTTGTGTTGAACAGCTCTGTGGGTTCTTCAAACTCTCACGGCAGTCAGAGGAGGGAGGAAGGAGGAACAGAGGAAGGTGGTGATGAAATGAAAAGGAGCAGAGAGAAAGTGCCAGGGAGGGAACTGTGCCGATCTGAGATTGTGTAGATTGGCTGTTTTTCAGTGTGTGGCATCATGGCATGGCACACTTCCAATTATAAATCAGGCAAAGGCTGGATTGATGAAGAATTTTAGTACTTTATTTTTTATAGGCAGCGGCAGGAATAGATGTGTACGTTCTCCATAGCAAAAGTTTAATATAAAATGTATTTAGACTTTGCACGCTTGAATATAGCCACATTTCATCGGTATGGTGGTTACATCAGATTATTTTCAGCCAAAGTGAAAAGGACCCCAACTGATATTATTTCCACACTTGAAATTATATTCTGTGTGGTGGCTTTGTAATCATCTTGGCTACACAGTGCACATGTTGGCTTCCAATCATCCTAAGTGCTGTTGTGGGGATGGAATGTAATGGAATGGCCACCTGGCAATCAGTGGCAGCAACAACCTGGCAGACTGAATGCAGAGGTATCATTTCCAAGGCGGTATCGAATCTGAATGTGCAATGAATCTGAATGCGGTCCATTCAACAACATGAGTTGGAGCAACAAACAATTCGAGGCTCAAAAGTAGCTATGACACCATCTGGCAAGTGGCATGCCGCTGTGGTTCTACTCTGTGCACTGTTGCACAGCGCTTTTATTGTATTCTTTTCATTCATGTCTGGAGACACAAGACAAGACCTATCTGCTCCTCAGGAGATGCTGCTATACGACTTCTCTAAAACCTGTCCCAAAATGTCGCTGGTAAACCTGGTGGAACTCATGAACTGACACGACATGCTGGAATGACAATAAAGCCACCCAGTGACAGGTTGTCACCCAATGACAACCTCCACTCTCAACCTTATCGGGTTAATAAAACATCTACAGTCAATCCGCACATCTGTAACGGGGTGTGCATCAGGGGTGGATCTAGGCATGGGCATGGGGGGGCAATGCCCCCCTAAATACCCAGTCTGCCCCCCCCAAACACAATGCCATGCAAAACAACCCAAGATATTTCAAATTAAAGTGCTTATATTTAAAATGATTTGAAACACTACTACTGCTACTAACTACCATTTTGGCACCACTAAACCAACAGCATTTCATCATTGAAAACAGAAAACTCTCTGAGTCAGACCTTTAGCTTTATGCATGCTGTGTGTCTGTTGCAACTTCAACAACAACTGATGTTATTTTTGATGCTTTACTTGACTAATAAAAGTCCTGTAACCGAAAATGGTATGGGTGTGACTTCATGAAGCCGCCCCCATACCATTTTCTCTTACCCCTTCAACGCCCCCCCCCCAATGGGACATGTTACATCCGCCCCTGGTATGCATGTGTGTACATGCGTCCGTGTGTGCATGTGACAGTGTGCACACAGTCTGGCCCTCCAGGGCACCCTGTCTTCATAAATTCTAACTGAATAAATATTGATATACAGTATCATTCAATAGATAAGGATCACACTAACCCCATCTTCACAGTCCCTTTGGACACAGAGCTCAGCAGGCAAATATAAGTAAGTCTTGCCGAGCCTCTCTCCTGTTTCTGTTGCGTGTCAGGCGGCACACACTCTGGACATGATTGACGTACGTACAGCCCCAGGGCTTGACCCTAGTATGTCACAGGGACTTACCAAACCCTTGATGCCTTGTTGACTGCTAAGCAGGAAGCCACTGGGTTTCAATATTTCAGGGTCTTTCACGTGGCACAGTGCCTCACAGCTAGAAGGTCCTGTGTTCGATTCCAGCTAGGGGCGCCGCTGTGGGTGCTGGCGGCATGTCTCCTCCTCCGCATCATCGGTGCCCATACCCGAGGCGGGGTTGCTGTAAAGGCCTTTCTGTATGGAGTTTGCATGTTCTCCCCGTGTCCCCTAGGGTAGATTACTGCATACAAAAACATGCAGTAATCCTGGTCTCTAAACTGCCTCCCTCTGGCCAGCCGGGGCGCCTGATGGAGGGACTGGAACTGGTTGGAATAACATGCTCCTTCCACACGCCATGTCCAACCCGGGAAACTCCCACCTGTCAGGTGAAAAGAAGGTGGCGCCAGTCCTCCTGCATTGAAGGAAGCATGAGCATAGTCTGCTGCCTCCCCAGGTTGGTGGAGGATGTGTAGAGCCCAGATCACATTAGGAATTGGCACTGGGTTGCAAAATTGTGGGGATAAAATTTAATGCAGGGGATTGAACCCCAACCTTCTAGTCTCAGGGCGGACACTATAACCACAGCAAATATAGAGGATGTAAGAATATGGAAGACAAACAGAAGGGGTTTGCGAACTTTGCGTGACTTCAAGATATAACTATTCAGTACTTCCTTTCATGTAGAGTCATTCAGTACTTCTAATTAAATGGTTGAATAGCACAGAGATTAAATTAGTCATCAGGGCCTCGCCTGCATCACCTAAGCAACTGCCACAGCTGAACTCCACATGTGCACGCACACATACACACACTATCCGGGATAAAATGGCAAAACAGCTGCTCGTTTATTACTGTTCATCACATGAATTAATCTGAGCGAATCTGGAAGGGCATGCTGCGTGTCCCTGAGCATTCTGGTGTGTTACTCCACAACTCTCTCTCTCTCTCACTTCAACATGTCCAGCATGGTTCACTCCTCTAGGCTAATTTATAGTTCTCTGAAAAAGCGCCTAGTGTCTCAAAATGACAGCTTGTGTTGACAATTCTTTCAGCGGAAAGAAGCAGCTCAAAATGGGAAAAATGAGAGCCTGTGAGAGAGAGACTATAGACTACAGAGAGTATTCATTTAGGGTCTGATTTAAATTGACATTCTGGGTTTTACTGTGTGGGAACTCGCAACCACTAACATTCTGTCATTGGGGTCTTTATTTGTCCCTAGTGGTTGCCTGAAGGGCCAGAGATCCATGCTTATATATTATTTACATTATCTGACACTTGCCACCAAAAGGGTGTCAGGGAGTCACTGATTTTGACGGTAACTAAATTTGTCTTCTTTGTCACTTCATAAGGAGGACACTGAGCCCCTGTCAGCTGCTCAATTAAATAATTTAGATGGAAAATAACATTGCCCAAAGGCCTGGAGAAGAATACTGATGAGGCATGTAGTTCTCGACTTCTTTTACTTTTAAAAAAAAAGAATTGTTGGACTGCCCTGGTAAGAGCAGAGCACATACTGTACGGCAAAAAAGCTATTGACCTTCTGCATTCCGTGCCACCATGGATATCTTTGCCAGAGTTTGAAAATTCAGTAATGCAATGTCTTACTGCCTCCTTCATTATGTGCAAGGTGATATGCACAGGCGCGTATTTTACGCCGGTGCCGCCGGTGCGGTGCACCAGGGCCCAGGCCCCTTGGGCGCCTACTGAGAGGGAAGGGGGAAAAGAAAAGAAAGGCCGCTGACAGCGGGCCCTGCGACTGTTATGGACCTGTGGCCTGGTCGTTAGGGGGTTAAACCTGAGAGTGGCCGGGCCTAGCAGTGGGAGGGGTAATGATATTGTCCAATCAAATTGGTACCTGTGAACTGTCACTCACGTGTGAATGTGTTCTGATGTCAGTTCCTCTTAAAACAAATCAAAACAAAAAAAAAGTGTCAACTACAAAAAAAAGCGCGAGTGGGTTGAATTGAAGCATCCATAGTGTCATGTTCAAGAAAAGTCATGAAAGTGGTTCCAAAGGCGAATGGAAAGAGAGCAGTCGGCAGCGGGAAGCGTAAATTAAGCTAAAATGACCAAATTGGACAAGTTTGTATCAGCATCGGTGTCTCTCCTCCTGCTGCTGCACCCCACCGGCACCGGGCACTAGCAGCTACCCCAGATCCTGTCTCACAGAGCGGCGACACGCTGGACTCGAGTTGCCAACGAGTTCAGCAACACAACCGCCCTGTGACAGTTCTCCACGCGGCCACGCACGGACACAGTGTCGGTGAAAATGAATGTCCCCGCGCGCGGCGGCCGCGTTGCAGAGCCTAATGAACCCCGAATCCCCAGCACAGATTGAGGATTATACGACATGACACCGCATACCGATAAGACAAAAAGCTTTATAATGGCAACAAGTCCGTTGCCCGCCGGACCGTTTCTCAGAGACAACAAAAAAGTCTTTCTCTGAAAAATACATCTCCACTACCCGTAAAATGACCTTCTAATGAGTGAGTACACAGTCACATTCATTAATGCGGTCAGTTTGCTGTCTTTGTAAAACATGTAATGTGCTGTGTTCTTGATGCTTGTTGCTTATACTGTGGAAGTGCATACCAGCTTTGTTGGTGTTGGATATAATAATAATGTGAATGTGTGAGTGTAATAGTTTGGGGACATCATGTTTGAGCCCAGGTCAGGGCAGGCTGTTAGATATTAGTAATGGTGGAGGATAGAGATAGAGCTTGGCATCTGTCCATGTTGTTATGGTTCTGAAAATGCTGCGTGCGTGTGTGTGTGTGTGTGTGTGTGTGTGTGTGTGTGTGTGTGTGTGTGTGTGTGTGTGTGTGTGTGTGTGTGTGTTTCATGGCCATTTGCCAATAAAGATCAATGAAAATGAATGGAATAATTGTGTAGCCAGGCACGTTTGTTAGTCTACTGTATACAGTATAGCTGTAGTGTGTGTTTGTGCGTGCACATGCGTAAGAGTTGCTCGTTTATGGCAATGATAGGGGCCTACAAAATATTCTTGCACCAGGGCCCATCCTCAGCCTCCTTCATTTCGTGCCAGGTGATATGCATGAGCCACGGTCTATTGAGTTATACCCAACAAGCACTTCCCAGAAAGTAGACATGTCTCTACAGTGGATATTTTATGAAACAAGCGCTTTGCAGATACTGGTAGACAGAGGATAATTCAAGCTTTTCATTCTTGAATGCATGGGCTATCTGGGCAGCAGACCCAGGTTCGAAACCATCCCAAGCTTTTTGCGGCATGTTACCGCCAGTCTATCAAAGCAATAAAGCAGAAACAAAACAACACACTGTTGAATAATAACGGTAGCCTAAGCATTCAAAATACCATATTATTTTTCCCAGAAACTGGACAATCCACGGGTGTGAGAGCAACACCCCAACTACATGCAGACTTAGGGCTATGAGTAATGACTGTGAACGAAGGCCTAGCCTGTGGCAAAAATCTGGGAAAATCTTTGATTATAGGGTCGCCCGCTGGCCGACGGAGTGTTGCGTGTTCGAGTCCCGTTCATGCCAATCTTTCTGCGTGTCTCTCCTTCTCTCCCTCTCTCCCTCTTTACTGTGTATATTCACTGAATCTATCAATAAAGGCAAAAAGCCAAAAACAAATCTAAAAAAATAAAGAAAAAAAATATTTTGTTGCAGGCTAGAGAAAAAAAGTGAATTGACATCTTGGACGTATATCTGGCTTTCAACCCAGCGGTTTTCAGCAGACCAGTCCCCACGCACGCACACAACATTCTCAATGCCATTTGACTGCAGAGCAATTTCAGCAAGTTGGTTGCCTCATTTGAGGATTTTTCCAAACTTTTTTTTTATTTCAGTCTTTTGGCTCAGTTCTCAGAGGGCAAGTGAAGGTCAGGTTCTACTTGCACTTCACTCATGGCCACTTGCCCCCAAATGTATACTGTACATTTTGCATTGCTGTTTATTTTAACATAAGCCGGTAGCATCCTTCTCCTGCCTGAACATTTCTTTTCCACATAATCCACCATTAGTGTCAAGCCCTGTAAGGTCGTCAGCCCATGGGGTACTTGACCCCCTGAGACCCTTGTCTCCAACATGCCTGGTATACATGCATTGACCGGTGTTCAGATCGATCCATCCATTCTCCCACAGGAGAATGGATGGACAGTCATTCATTTTTCATCCAGAAAAATTCTAATATAAAAAGCTTGCATTTGTGAACATTGGCAAATCCCTTGGAGGGCATATAGTATATTCCACTAGTCAGCGCACATTTCAGTCATTGCACATGTGCAATTTCTAACAGTGGAGGGATTATTATTATGCTATACACAAGGTGGATGTAAATGAGTGTATATATAGCCTATAAATGAGCAGATGCACTGTGCAGCTCTACAACCAACCTGGACAATGAAGCGTAACAATACCTGACAGACCACATGACGAATACACCGGCATGGGTCTGCTTAACATACGGCCAGCTAACAACAGACATGGCAGCGCATTATCTCTGTGTGCACGTGTGTGTGTTTGTGTGTATGTAGTGTGTATGTATGTTTGTTTGTGTTTGTGTGTGCACGTGCATGCCTGTGTGTGTGTGTGTGTGTGTGTTTGTGTCCAACTCCACCATGCCTGCCAGGCTTCCAACTGTCACCATCGCCTCAACAGCCCCACCTCCAGGACCTCCCATCTGCTCACTGGCTCACTCAGGGACAAGCTGACATAAATGGACGAGCAAATAAAAAAAAGGGGCTTTGCGAGATACCGTAATGCCTCCTACATGTCATGTGCACACACACGGAAACGCAAGCACCACATGTATACACCTGCACTGCAAGTAAAGACACATATATAGACAAACGCTGTTAACAGCAGGCAGTGCAAAGCGTCATCATCTCCACGCGGTGCAGTTGCAAAGGTGATGAACGGTAACAGGCCTAGTCGACACCAAACATGCATCATAATAATGAGCCGCTTGTTTGCTGTGTGCCTACGTATAACACAAACACATGGCAGTTACGCAACCATACAGTATGTAAATGTTTCTGACAATAGCGGATGAAAATGTAACCTACAATATGGCAAAATGGGAGGTCTTAGTGTATTTATAGTTTATCCCTTTTTTCCCCAGCACCACTAAACTGAAGGCAGATGAAAGCAGGGATGACGTCCCAGGCAGTGATCTCATGCCCGAATACTACTGTGATAGTGTGATTAAACAAAGCTCCCTCACTCTGGCTGACATATTTTGGCCCGCCACATGGAAGATCCCGTTTTGTTCTCTAGTCTAGAGTCCTCTGAGTTGGAAATGTTACCGTGGAGTGAAAATAGGTTAACGTGACCGCTAATACCAAGCCAACAGCCCCGAGGTGGCTGCACTGTCTGGGCTGTTATCGGACAAACCCTGTTATACATAACATGAAGGTAGCCTCCTAAGTCCTTTGATATCCCAGTGCTGAACACAGGCACGGTGCGGGATGGTACTACTGCATCTGTGCACAAAACCACAAACTACTACAGAACTGCATCTGATGTGGTTTGTTGCACACAGGATGGAACAAGGTTTAAGAGATTTCAAGACAGCATGAGACGCAGAGAGAGATCGATGTGAGAGAAATAAAGATAGACGACGAGTTTGAGAAAGAGACAAAAAGAGAGTGTGATGGAGGGATCGAGATGGAGAAAGACAGATGGAAGAAGAGAGAGGTAGATGTGAGGAGTACAAGATCAATAGAAAGAAGTAAAGAGAAAGCATGGGAGAGAGGGATGGAGGGATGGGAAGGAAAGATTGATAGAGAAATACAAGGGATAGATGAAAAAAGGAGAGACGAATGAGTAATGGTGACACCTGTTGTACAGGTGGCAAGAGCAGTGCCAGTGGACGCTGTGATCTGGCGACTCTCAGTGAATTGCTAGTGTGTTATATCAGTGGTTGGGAGCCCCAGGGGGCCATATGATGTTGGGAGGGTCCTCGGATCAGGAAGGCAAGATCCAGTATTGGTCACTAGGTTGTGACCAATTGCTTATGTTGTGTATTTTGAACCACATTATACATTGCACATTACAATATTGGCTATAATTACAATTGGCTGTTTCACTAAAATGCTGACAGCTTACTCGGGACAGTAAAAAGAGACAGTCAGCTGTCATTCTACAGAAATAACTATAGGGCCACCTGGCCACTATGGTCAGGACTTGAGTGAGAACATCTACTATAGCTTCCTCAGTGAAACAATGCCTAATTTGGGAATCTTGACACCTCTAACTTAGGGGGTTGGGGCATGTCAACTGTTACTTGAAACTATAAAGTCTTTTACTGTATGTACTGCCAGTGTTGTGTGTGTCCCGTCAGGCCTGATGGTCTGTTGCTGTGATACACCAAGATGACAATAAACATGAAAACTTCAATAGAATGCTGCTCCTCCGTTGCTTCCTTCTCCAACCTCTTTGCACTGTTTTTAAGTACCGTACTTCTCGGACTATAAGCCGCTACTTTTTTCTTGTGCTTTGGACCCTGCGGCTTATTCAGCGGTGCGGCCAATGTATGGATGTTTACGGCTAACAAACGCTATAGTATAGGGCGTTCTAAGTCTAAATGCACGGTATGACACCAACTTTAAGCCGGCCCGAGCAGGAAATGTAGGGGGACAGGGCACAGGCAGTTCGCTAAGACAGACACAACTAAATGCATCATGGAAAGCAAACGAAGAAGTGCATATAACGCAGCTAAAGTCAGTCGAGCTGGTTGAAAAATAAGGAAATCTATCTGCTGCACGTAGCCTTGGGATCAATGAATCAATGGTTAGACGGCGGACCAACGCAAGGAACGCCGGCGCGGCGGAGACACCAGCTCCTCGGAACGACGGCGCGCGGTGATGGTCCGCGTGGTGGTGGTCCGCGCGGTGGTGGTCCGCGCGCTGTCGTTCCGAGGAGCTGGCGCCACCAGCGCGCGCACCACCAGGGCGAGGAACATGCTGAAAGCAACTTTTTATCAAGTCTGACTGCCAGTGGATCCTTACTGCGTGGAAAAGTGTCAAAAAAACATCCACGAACGGGTTTAGAAAGGCTGGCGGCGGCAGCAGCAGCCGCCGCCGCCGCCCGAGGAGGAGGAGGAGGAGGGGTCCGTGGAGGCGGCAATAAAGACGCCTCGTCGAGCGTCTTAAACATTGAGAGGATTCCTGGTGGTCCCCAGCTAAATGGTGGACAGTTGGTTAACCAGATGTACGGTAGGCTACCTTTTTTCATGAACCAAATGGACCCGCAAGCGCTCATTTGGTTTCATGAAGTGATCGGAGTTTGCGTATCTCCGGCTACACTCTATGGCCAGTACAGGCCTGGATGTAATATTTCTCAATCAGGGGGGCAGCCGAAAATGGCAGTTGGTTTAGTGGTGCCAAAATTGTAGTTAGTCAATGTCTAACTACCGCTATAAGCATTTGATTTGAAATATCTTTGAAGTTTTCATTGTTTGCATTCCGTCATGTTTGGTGGGGCAGTCAGGGCGTCTAGAGGGCATTCCCCCCCTCATGTCTATGCCTAGATCCGTCCCTGGTCTATGGATCTAGCGTTAATTACATACAGCACGTGCAGTTCTGTAGTCGTTTAAATAATAAAAAGGATGCTTCTCAAACAGCATTTCGTTGCCGACAATCTCATCTGTGCAAGAACCCTTACATATGGTAATTAAGCATTAAAACACCCGCGGCTAATAGGCCAGTGCGTCTTGTATATGTACACAATTGATTTTTTCGCAAAATTTGGCCGGTGCGGCCTATATTCAGGTGCGCTTTATAACCCGGAAAGTACGGTATTATTTCTCCACTATATTTTCAACACTTACTAGTTGCGACCAGTTTTTCTGGTCACGTTTGAACTATAGCTTCTATTTATGTTTGGTTAGGGACTAGGTCACAATCCTTCCTAGATTGGCAAAGATGCCATAGAGATAGAGATAGCGTTCTGACCTATAAACCAGTCGCCAGATTATAAGCTAGTAGTCACAACCAGGTTGCAAATAGTTGCTCAAGTCCTACCTATTAAGCCGTCCAGACAAACACTGTATATTGTTAACAATGAAACAAAAACGGTACCAAGCAGTAAAGCAAGAAGAACAATATGCACAAATAAGCCATAGAAACAAGGAAGACTGGTCAAATATTGGCCAAAGTGTCAAATAATAGAGCAAAATGTGTGCAAAATAGCTGATCTATAAGCTCACGCTGGAGCACTGTAGGAAAACAAAATTCCAAGTGTTTGTCAGGGTCCTCCTCACAGGGGTTGACACTAAGGTCTCGGAGGCACTTGTCCATCGGGCAAGTGCAAGTCAGGTTCTACTTGCCCTCAGCTCATGGCCACTTGCCCCCCAAAAATATATTGTAAAATTTTTAGTAACTCTTGAGAACGTAAAAATGAAACCAAATGGACCCTTGCGGGTCCATTTGGTTTCATTTTTACGCTCTCAAGAGTTAAAATTCATCATTTTAATTAGCCCAGGTCTACACAACTAGAGAATGTAGAAGATTAATGGTCATTTTGATCTGTATGTTAATTTGCCTGTTTTGTTTCCCAAATCCAGCCTGGAATTGTGGACAGCTAGAAAGCAGTGAAAGACACAGAGGCAGAGTGCAATGACTGCCTTCAAGACAAATTTATCTTGTGTTGTGTTATAGTGCACTAAGTTGCACACTTGCCCGATCGGGCAACCAGGTAGCAGTCTTCACTTGCCCCACCATTTTTTTTTTACTTGCCCCGGACAAGCGGGCAAGTGTTAGTGTCAAGCCCTGTCCTCAGTTCAAATATGATTACTGTGGGTGGAGCCACTGTGTTATGTGTGACACATCCTGGTTCACACTGAGGCCACACATCAACAACAGCACCAAGAGCAACACCACATTACACACAATGGCAGGAATAATGCTTTAAATGTGGCCAGCAGCCACAGACAGCAGTGGATGCATGGGTAAAATGTAATCATGGTCACGCCGATGGCCTGCAATGGTTAAGGCGCCTATAGGTTCTCTAATGCAGCCTGACATCCAGGTCACGGGTTCGATTCCAGAGCCCAACAGCCTTTTGCTGTGTGTCACTCCGCATCTCTCTCTCTCTCCTCGTTTCCTGACACACTTCAAGGTGCTATTCCCAGCCTCAGAAATATCTTAAAACAAAGAATGTAATCGCAAGCTACATATTGCAGTACATTCGATGAGCCAAATGACCCTTTTTCTATTTATAGAATATAGAAGATGGCCTTTGAATGAGGATGGATGGCCGGCAAACTGCCCAAGTACAACTTACCAACCCACAGATAAAATGTACTGCCAGCATGGAGATTAGTGTTAATTCGATTCAGCATGTAGAAGCAGATGGAGATCGAGAATGTTAATTGGACCGAACGAACGTGAGAACACACAAGAGACAATTAAATGATATGATCGACAGAGAATGAGACTGAACCGAGCTAGGAGAAACAAATACTGTACATCCATTGTCTCCACCAAGAAGCGGCTTATTATTATTTTGGCCTGTGCGCTAGCTAGGTCAGTTATAAATAGTGCAGTCTCCACAATTGAGGATAATCTTGGGGGTGTTGTGTGCACCACAGCAGTGGTGGCGGCAGCAGAGATGGATACAGTCCTGTTCCAGAAGAACAGACCATGTGGCGGTGAAGATACCTCTCTCCCGGTCTCTGGCATCTTTACACTTTACAGGAGCCAGCCCTGGGAAGGAGGAATCTCAATGCCACGTATCGATTAACTTTGCAAGTTTGCACTGTTCTCCCCAGTCTAAATCTCAGTCTCAACACGATTGTTTCTTCAGTATTCATCTCTCTGACTGTCCTTCGCTTCATCAGCTAAGCATAGTTCCACTCCCTGCCCATGGGGGAGGGGGAGGTTGCTTAGCAACTTCACTCAGCACAGCCACTTTTCTGCTTGTGCGCACAGACACTCCCTCAACCCCACACCCAGACAGAAACCTCTCCCTCAGTCTACCTGGACGGGGGAGCAGGACACTATAAACCATGGGTGTCAAACTCATTTTGGGGTGGGGGCCGCATTGGACTTAATGTGACTTCATGGGGGCCGGAGCACCGCGGTGCCAGTCGCGCCGCGGTGCCAGTCGCGCCGCGGTGCCAGTCGCAGACCAGTCACAGACTGCAAGCATGCACACGCATGTTTACGTACACAGCCGTAATTTCTCCGCTACAGTATATCACACAATCAAGTTTATTATTAAGAGTAGCTATTAATAGTGATTAATGACTTTCATTATTGGTTTTATACTTGTAGCCTAGATTAAGACATTTGCTATGGGAGATGCTATTTTTAGGTTACTGCTGAAGTATAGTTCTCACTTTGCAGCGCCAGTACACCCCCCCCCCCCCCCCCCCCCCCCCCCCCCTTCCCTCCCCCCTCCACTCTCTGCGAGTCAACATTCCAATCAATTAAGTACTCTCAGCTGTGAAGCTACCGGACTAGTGCTCAGAGAAGAGAACTCAGAAGTATTTCTTTAAACGACCATAACTTTTGATAGGAACGTGCTAGAGTAGAGACTTACTTTTTTTTGATAGACTCAGACATTTTTGCTCTACAAGCCTGGGGCCGGATTAAATCATTGCGCGGGCCGCATCCGGCCCGCGGGCCATATGTTTGACACCAGTGCTATAAACCATGCCCTGACCATGCCATGAACTGAATTGATTGATTGATAGATAATTTTATTAAATAAAATGCAAACAGTACAAGGTACAGTCAAGCACAGCATGATCCAAAAAGACCACTGAAGAAAGACCTTGTGCTCTTATTTCCATTCAGGTCCCATGTCCATGTTTGCAATAAACATCCATAAAAAATGAATAGATACGATTTGTCAAACATATCAGATCTACCTGTGCAGGTTGGAGTAAAAATCGTAACAATAAAAAATGAGAACCGTAATAGTACCAACAATAACACTGGTGTAAAGTGAACAAGAGCAACAGTGACAGCAATGGTGTCACTGATTCTATCACATTCTTTCTCTTTCTGCTGCTGTCTGAGACAGGTGATTTTTTAGACCACTTTTGAAGGAAGCCAGTGATCTGGGGAGAGGGCAAGGCATTCCACACTTGAGTGGCAGTGCTGTGAAATATATATTTCCCCGTATTTGTTCTAAAAATGGGAGGTACCAGATCATTATTAGTGCTCCCTCTAGTATAGTGAATATAACACGCAGGGCCATTCGATATCATTGAGAATCACTGCCCTTTCGGAAGGAAAAAAAAGCTAACTGACTATAGGTGGAATCATAAGTAGGCCTAATAGGCTTTATTTTATTTATTCTTTTACTTGAATCACTGCATCTGCTTCCATTTTTACTGCTGGCTCCAGCGGTGGCTGCCTCTCTTATGTGTGTGTTTCTTTTCTTCCCTTTCTCTCTCTCTCCCACTCTTTCCTTGCTTTATCCATAGACTAAAAGGTTTTATCTCATTGAGACACAGAGTGCGCCTGTCCCCAGTGGTTGTTAATGACATGAAAAAACACAGGTAGTACAACTTGGAGAGCCATGCTCCTTCTCTGGGAGCTCGCACAAGCACCAAAATCCTCTCCACTTTGAGATGAAAAATTCATTGTCACTCTATGAAGAAATTCACACACATGGGTGACTACGGCAGCTTTCAAGCCGCATGAACATGAGGATACCATAAGACTGAGGGAAAAAAAGAAGCTAAAAGGAAAAAAAGAGATCATGGGTGATTCAAGGTGGTCTGACATTCAGTAGGAGATAATGATAAGTTGATAACATGTAAAGACTCAGGCTGTATCTGTAATTACAACCTATTCCTAGCTACGTCAGAGGGAGAGAGCAATGAGTATCCCCGTGGGGCTGGGAACCACCGCATATCCTAGCTAATTTCTAATTAGCAACGTCGTTTGGCTGTGAAATAACCAGTGATTTGGCCCCGTGTCCTTGTAATGAATTAAATTACAGTCAAATGTGGAGTGGGATTAAACCTCCATATTTCAAATGGTCTGTGTTAAATAGAGGCAGAGTTTTGGACAGTGCAATGTTGAAAGGTCATACCAATAACATATGACTGATTTGTACACACGTAAAAAACAGGTAAAAACAGGTTTGAGTTCAAACGCATTTGAATGTATAATTCAAATGCCTTCAGTCGGAGAACTCTTGGATTGAATTTATAATATATTTGTAATAAGCATAATTTAGCATTTATATGAAGCATAGTATGGGGTCAGAGCTCTGTCACTATTCATTCCCTGTGAGAATGAACATTTTAGTTAATACACTACCCGCCTGTACTTGCCGTCCTGTGCGCCATACTCGAGAAACACGGCAATTGATTGATCCCATTTTAATCCATCTTTTGATTCAAACGTATCGTTTGCCAATCGTTGTTTTTTGGATTTCATTTGGGACAAAATGTGTGACAATTTGGGACAAAAAAACTGAACCCGCACCTATTCTATTCGCCCCCTCAATGTCCTCGTTCTCGGCAAATCAGCTATTTCAAATGGGACTGAACGGCACATCCGGGGCTTGTGATCCGGATGTTCATGCACAGAGGGTTAGAGAGCAGAATTGTCAAGACACCAGAAACACAATGAAGTCATCATACATCCGGTTTCGGAGATCTGGCGCTTTAAAATACGAGTTTTGACCGTGAAAGCTGTGGCATCGACACATACGTAATCCTCACGTTCGGTGCAGAGACGGTTTAGTTATATGCCAAACAGAAGTAAGACCTCCACCAGGAAGAAACGGAGCCTATACCGGTAGGTGGATGCCGGGTAGGCGGTGGAATTGTAAAACTTCATGGTCCGTAGCCGAGGTTAGCAACTGCACAGCCAGGGATGAGCAGGTAGGCAGAGATGCTTAATTAGCCAAAGAGTCAGTGAATGTGACTGACTGGTCAACCTGATAGAGGTAGGAATGCTCAATTAATTGTCTGCCAGAACTAGTTACGCAGGCTGTGCATCATTTATAACACACGCTTATAGGAGATGTTCTTATGCAGAGCTACTTACTAAAGTGCAATGTCGGCAGAAGTGCCATGATGGAAAACAGCAACAAGAGTAAGTGATCACGGAATTAGATCACGGCATATAGATCTGCGTGCAGTAGGGGAGCAACTTGCATATTGCACACAAGTAGGCATGGCCTACATTTGCGTGAGCAGCGCGAGCGATAAAAAAAAACAAACACCTATTTTTAATATTTTCTTATTACAATTAATAAATAAATGTTTTTGCAGAATTTCCTTCAGGAGACAATACTTAGTCCATTAGTTATAAAAGTATCTTAATTATGTCACCATTACATCATCACCTAAACTAGCCAATCAGAATACTTCGAACGACGGCGACGACCGCGAACCGATCGCTTTACTTGCGTTCCCTCTGCTCACACTATAAAAGAACGAAAGAAAAAAAGATAACAGCTGACTGCTGAAGCAGTCACAAAGCAGTAATAGGAACATGTGCTGTCCGTGGTGCTGAAGGGTAGTAACCTGCGCTGACCTTGGTGCTGAAATATTGCCTAGGTCTCTCTTACACCAGTCAATACAGAGACGCTTATTTGATCCTCTATCCGACTTATAAGCTCGCTGCTGGAGAAATATGGGTTATATGTTTAATTTAATTTACTGTCTGTGGGCCTTGCACATGATTTACAGTCACAGCTCTGGGAAATAGAGCGCACCAGCCCCTATTGCTGAAGGTTTAATTATTAAATATATATAAAACTTTCACAATGCATGTATTAAAACATGAGTTGGATTTTTCATTTTAACAATACTGAAGCGTGTTTTGTAGAGCTACCTGGACATCAAGTTAAATTACTGTCAAGTTGCTGATATGCTGTGGGACTGATGAATGCTTCACTCATTCCTTTTATTTCTTTCCTTTTTTTGCACACCATCGCAAATGACCAAGCTCTGTTCCTCATGGTTACATGCAACATGCTCTGTGCTGGACTCGCTGATGGCACTGCCAAAATCTGCAGCTGATCCAAAATGTTGCGCCAGGCTTGTGACAGACACCAAGCTGAGAGAGCACATTTCACAGGTCCCAGTGTATATTCCGGTGAAGCGTAGACACAGACATTTAGGATTATTTTGTTCAAAGTGCCTGTCTTGCACATCGCTATAGTGTGGAACATTTAGACCAATCTCCCACTCCCAGGTCACATAGATCTGATAGTCAATTGTACATTAAGACTCCATGGTCTAACATGGTAAGGGTGGGCGACCGAAACCTTTGGTACGTTTGCACCAAAGATGCAGAATGAATAAGCTATGAGGATCACCCCAGAGCACCTTGAGAGTTCCAGGTAGTAACCAGCATAAAAATGAAACCAAATGGACCTGCAAGGGTCCATTTTCATGTTTACACTCTCACGAGTTAAAATATTCATCACCTGAAGCCTAAGTTTAGACAGTTAGACAATGTAGAAAAATGTTAATTATTTTTGCCTGTTTTGTTTCCAAAATCCAGCCTGATATTGTGAACAGAACCAAAAGGAATCAAATGCTGGTCCGTGGCTCAAATGTTGAATAAATAGTGGGCCCCGGTATCAAAACGATTGAAAACCATTGCCCTAGCAACTTTCATTTAAAACCAGACTTAAGACCCACCTCACTGTAGAGGACAACTACTGTGTGTTCACTTGTTGTTCTGATGGTGTACTGATGGTGTGGCTGAGTTCAAGTCTAGTCCTCTCTGTCCAGTTCTATGTTTTTCTCTCTCTCTCCTTTCCACTGCACCATGTGTGATGACAATAATTCCACAGAGGAAAAAACAAGGTGGCTCTTCATGATTCATGCTGTTTGCATTTTTGGCGCAGTCTTTGAACATAATTTCATCTAGTCTGTTCATTCCTATGGGACCTTCTGTGCTGCCTGATGTGCTTGCATATGTTTTGAGGCTTAGTTACACTTTATGTGGATAGTTATCACATTGCTGAGGTTCTAAGAATCAGAGTTTCACTGCCTGCAATGCTCCTATAGTTCCCACAGTTGTATTGTACAATAACACTAAAAGACCTTGAACATTTTACCAAGTTTATTAAACTGGGTTACTGCAGTGGTGAGGTGGAAACTGCATTGATTATTGGATCTTTTTTGTGATGTTTGTATTTAATATGATTTACAAAGATCTATGGGGTGTTTACTCTCTAATTTAATCGTCTTTGCCTGGCATCTTTCATTAATTTAAATTGGCTCGCACATAAAGCTATGATGAAAACATAATTAGGAACTGGATAAATAAAAATGCTCTGGAGGCAATGTCACATAGTAGGACATAGAACAACCCACGCGCATTTATTATTCATCAACACAACCCACACCCACAACTTCCTGCCCTTCTGATTAACAGCAAAAAAGCATGTAAAGGTGGCACAATTTCAAACCATGAAATTAATTGCAATCTTAAAGAGGGGTTGCCGTGATTTTTGTATTTTTTCCAATTTTTATGTGTAATGATGCCTTCCCTTTGTATTTAGGGTTTCTTCCTGGAGGCTAAAACCTTTCCAGTCAAATGTGCCAATGGCAAAGGCTATAATGTAGTGACATCACATCACCAGCTCCTCCCCTAACTCCTCCTCCTTTACCATCCAACTACAGCTGTGGGTGTGGCTTCAGTTCTGGTGGATCCCCACCCATCACCACCCACCAGGCAAACTAGGCATACTTAATTAGCTGGTGGGGGAATCCACATAAAAACATAATTTTAACAAATACTGTACACCTTTTTGAGAAAATTCTTTCTCCTCATATAATAATAATAATACCTGATGATCATGATTTAATTTTGAAAAAAATCATGGCACTCCTTCTTTAAACTAAAGGATCCTTCCTTTCATTTTGGATGTGCTTTTATCTTTCCAATTTGCTCATGCTGTCCTCTATGAGGCTGTAATTCTCCACCCTCTGCCATAAACAAGGTGATTTCACTGCTGGACACGAGTTTGTGCATTAATACATTCTCACACTACAGAGCGAGGGAGAGATAGTGAGGAACAAACAGAACCTGGATTCCATTATGTGCAGTCATCCCATAAATCTACATGTTGTTTTTGTTTGTCTTTAGGCAAAAAAATGGGCGAGTGCTAGCTAGGCAGAGCAACAATGAGCGTTACTATACAACCGTGACTTGGAAAAGGGAACAATGTTGACTAAACCAAAAGTCTCAGGGAGGTTCCAGGCCTGATGTAATTCCACCAGATGACCATTGGGTGAATTTAGTCACACTGCATAAACAAAATCAGTGTGATCGTGTGAACACAGCAGAGCGGGCTCCATGCTACAGATAGCAAAAGGCATAGTTTACAACCCTTTCTAGTGGCGGCAATGCAGAGGGCTATAGGGTATATACTGTAAATGCACCCTATATATCAAGTAGAAATCTTATTATGGGGACAAAAAACGTTGTGTGTCTCATACATTGTACAGTAAGTGAAAACAATAACAAACAATAATAATACACATTATCTCTCTGTCCTTGATATTATGCAAATCTTTCAAATCTTGTCCTGGTTGGATACTGAAAAACACAGATCCAAGCCCCTGTGGGCACAACTGTGTAATGAGGACAGATCGACAATATTAACGGTGGTGAGAGAGCCCTCTGTTCCTATTTCCAGTGGAGTTTTCTTAAAGTGTTTGTATTCCGTTGTCATTTTTCTCTCTGCTGAACCAGGCCAGGGAACTTGACAAGGGAATATCACTCATGGAGAAAAGGGGTGTTGGCAGGTGGGGGGGGGGGGGGGGGGCTTCTTCCGTCTGCAGGAGCCAAGGAAAAATGTTGTCTTTAAAGGGTCGATGACCACCAGATATATTAGGAGGATCTACAATACGTCGACCAAAAACAGGTTTGATTCCAGTGGAAGCAAAATGCTGCATACATGTCCTCTTTCTCTGCTACGTTTCCTGTCTCTACTGTAGGTTACCTTTCATCAAAAAAGATTAAAGCAAAATTGAGTCAGTCGTAATGATTCACAAGCACATAGTACCGGTAGTGATTACTATACAGTATCCCTTCATGCCGTCCATGGTCCTGTTTACCTAGCATAGAACACATTCAGAAAATCAGGCAGACAGACAGGTTTGTCATGATAACTGATGGCCATTGTTGAAATAACCATGAAGCGAATTCGAATCATCAAGTGTATAATAAGCTACTGTAGGGATGCGAATGACTCAGTATTTTGTGAGTCGACGTGTTGAGGCCATTTATCGACGTGTGAATCGATTTTTGCCCTTTATTTCTTTTCTTATTTTGAGGGGATAATGCAACTCTGCATTCCTTTAAAGCGCCACAAATTCTAGAGCTCAGATCAAAACATAAAACAACACTCTAGCAACACACTAGCAACAAGGTAGGCAACAACGCCACAGGCAAGCGTAACAAGCTTCTTCCCGGTTTACATACTAAGTGCGACCTCCAGTCGCAACCAAGGAATCTCATTACATGCTGCCTGCCAGCGAGTCAACACTGGATGCTAACTCAAACATCGGTCACTGACAACGCAACACGTCACGGCCTCCAGGTCACAGAGCCAACAACGGATCAAGCCAACAAAGGGGTCAGTCTTTCAGAGCTATGCTAACAAAAATAGCTCTACCACTCTGTGAAAACAACATCAGCATAGCTTAACATTAGCTTCAAACAACTAGCGCACTCCTACAGATCAACAACCTCGACAATGCTACCGCAAATCAAGCCAACAACGGGGTGATGAACGTTATTTAGCATGATATGTTATTAGTCTAGATGAGAAAGAGGCATAAAGCTTAAACCAGGACTTACAATACAATAGACTTTCAAACAATGACTATCAGCACCATAATAATAGGGTTATTCACATGATATTTGATGTTCATGGAAACGCAATTACATCACACTATGAGACTGCTTACATTAATGTTTGCCTTTCAGGCACCACAACAGAGAGTTTCATCATGGGTAACAATACCGGTGTTTATGCCTTCTTGGTGTTTCCTGTGATTGCAGCTTCGGGGTAGAATAAAAGTGTGGAAAGGGGAAGAGGAGAGCAGAGAATTATGGGAGGAGAGCGAGAGAGACAGAGAGAGATTGAGATTGATTCTCTGTACTACCCACAACTACTTCAGGCTGAGGAGGATGGAGGCTTAGCATGAAGGCTGGCGGGAGACCTGAAGATGAAAGTGAAGCAACCCTCACAGGAAGCCTGGCGGGCAGAAAAGAGCATTCTCATTTTACCTCGGCAAAGTGTACAGGTGGAGCATCGAGGTGAAACACTGACCTAACCTATAGGTGTGTAGTACAAACTGCAGCAGCTGCTCCGCGTTCAAAGCAAGGAGCTGAACCTCCTGGAAAACCGGCTCCACATTTACCGTATGTTGTTAAAAGGCATATGCAGAGCGTGTACCGTACCAAGCCTATACCGTACCAAGTCAGGTCGGCCCGTATATCCATGCCTGAGGCCCAGCGAAAGCAGCAGAAGCAGTGCTGCTAGTTTTCTACCTACCCAGCCAATTCCTGTGCCCTGGGTCTGAAGCAGGGGCGGATGTAGCATTTCCAAATTGAGGGGGGGGGGGGGGCAGCTTCGCGCCGCGGGCGATGAAGCCGCACCAATACCATTTTTGATTACAGGACTTATATTAGGCAAGTAAAACATCAATAATAACGTCAGTTGTTGTTGAAGTTGCAACAAGCACCAAGCATGCATAAAGCTAAAAGTCTGACTCAGAGAGTTTTCTGTTTTCAATGATGAAATGCTGTTGGTTTAGTGGTGCCACAATTGTAGTTAGTTAGTAGCAGTAGTAGCAGTTCAAATCATTTTAAATATAGGCACTTTAATTTGAAATACTGCATCTTGGGTTGTTTTGCATGCCATCATGTTTGGTGGGGCAGGCTGGGCATTTAGGGGGGGGCATTGCCCCCCATGCCCATGTCTAGATCCACTCCTGGGTCTGAATCAGTCCCTGCAGTTATGAGAGCAAGGCAGAGTGAGGCTAGTAGTGGCATGCTGTACAAAGCTGGAGGCTCAGAGTTTCATGGTTAGAGTCACTCACCCTCTCCTAAACCGTGGATAATGCTAGCCGGGGGCTGAATCATCAAGGTGTTTTTTTTTTTTTTCATTGCGCTACAGGCGTTCTCAAACAGTCTCTTTGGAGACTGCCTTCAGACGGGCTGTGATGAATAGCAGGGCTGAACTGAGCCGGTCCACTGCCTTAACTCTCCAAAACACAAGAAGAAAAGGAAAGAAACCCCCACTGGGAACACGGAGCACACAACTGACTGAGGTCTGAGGTAACAGAAGCAGCCCACACCGTAAATGAATGGAATTCTGGGGCTTTTATTGTCTTTTCTGCAGGGGTATATCTTAAATTACTAAACTACAAATTACTGTACAGTACTGTAATTAGACAGGATAGATATAGGCCTATAGCAGGGGTCGGCAACCCAAGATGTTGAAAGAGCCATTTTCGACCCAAAATTAAATTCAAAATCTGTCTGGAGCCGCATTTTATTATTTTTTTTCCCTGAGAGTGTGCAAATGTGAACCAAATGGACCCTGGCGGGTCCATTTGGTTCCATTTGCAAACTCTCAGAAAAAAAGGTCCTCAAAGAAAAATCATTAACATGGTGAAACACAACCTTTCTTCAGAAATGGAGTTTCTAAAAAAAATGAAGGAGTTTTACAGAACTCCATTTCTAGTCCACACAACATCTCTAAGGTATATTAATGACATAGTAAACTGAGTAAACCTTTGAAAATGGGTGGTTCAGATTGAAAGCTCCACCTCTGATAACTGCTGGGCTTTTTTGACATGGCCAAGTGCTACTTTAACTGGCAGACAGCGCAACGCGTTTTGGGTGACTGAAATGTTTATATTATTTTGGTGCAGATCACCCCAGTGTGTGTATGTAATAATGCTACAGCCACTGAGCCACTAGGGCTGTGTTCTAGAGCCGCATGCGGCTCCTGAGCCGCAGGTTGCTGACCCCTGGCCTATAGGTATATAACACGGTTTAAGTTAGCATATTAACCCTCTTGTTCCTCACTCCATTATTTATAATTATGCCAACACCCCAAACCCCAATTTTCATGTTTTATTAATCAAATTAAATTTTATTCATAAAATAAAGTATATAATTCCAAATACTCATCATTTGTACAGTTGATCATTATACTAATGGCAGTAATGCATACGATGGCCGGAAATGAAGTGCATTTCCGGTCATAGAGTAAGGAGTAGTTCCGGTCTGTTCGTTCACTGCAGTTATGGAACTACTACCAGATGCATTTATTTTCCAACAGTGATGTAAATAAAGGAGGATGGGACAAAGAAGAAAAAAACATTGAAACCACAACCTGCCATTATTTAGTTGTTCTTACCAAGCTATATATCTAACTATTTCATGTTCTTTGTATATATTTGTTACTTGTTTCATAAGGATGCATTAAATGTATTGCAATGTTCAATGCCAAAAACACAAGTAAATCGCTAATCATGATTACGCAAATTATGAATTATATGTCAGCTTAAATGTGGTGACACATTTCCTGACAGCCCTACTTTATGCTTCCAAACATACAGAGTGAGTGTGTTTCAGGAGCCAATGATCCGTGGCTCGGTGGTTTGAATCCCGGCTCCTCCTGTCTAGATGCCTACAAGTCTCCTTGGACATGACACTGCTCCCAATGGAGAATGGTTTGTAGCTTCCATGGCTTCCATCACAATCGGTGTGTGTGTGTGTGTGTGTGGGGGGGGGGGGTAAATCACCTTTGAAGGTGTTTATATATAAATACAGCATTTACCGTTTATATAATACTGACCATGCACCTTCTCTGCTCAGTCACTCTGCATGGCACAGGACAGGGTATCTCACAGCTGACCTTGCAGGTTTACTGATTAAATCACAAATATCTAGTACAGTTTCCCAACAGAATCGTCCACAAACATCAGACCTGATCCTTAAGCAAGCTTAACTTTTCATTCACTACGCGCGCACGCACGCACGCACACACGCACACGCACACGCACACACACGCACACGCACGCACGCACACACACACACACACACACACACACACACACACACACACACACACACACACACACACACACACACACACACACACACACACACACACACACACACACAAAAAGCTCCAAAGCTTGCATGGATTTAACTATTTGTTTGTTTACCTGCATTTTTTAAGCTATGGTGTATGTGTACAAAGCAATGCATAATACATTTTATAGGGATTTACTTAATTTTCCATTTACAGTATTAGAAGACTCATGAAAAAAATCAATGATCAGTGTCTCTGATAAGACAGTCAGCAAATAAGGAAAGCTAATTAGGTCATTATAGTTCATTTTCATAGGCAGGGTGCATAATAATAAGAAAGATCATTATCATGGACTGAGCTTACATCATCTCTGGCTGGGACACAATGGTGTCATAACATACAACACTGATCTACATGATAGTGATAATGAGGTTAATGATGAAGGGTGACCAACGGAAGAAAAATAAATTTAATCATGCAGATCTCAGACTCTCGGCTATCTTTGGCATAGACATGAGTCTTGACATTATGTCAAGGTGCCAGACCCAATCAGAGCTCCTTTGACTTTCATTATGAAATAAATGTGTTTTTAAAAAAACAACAGTAAAGTACTGTACAGGCAGGCAATCAGGCCATAGATGAATGGTTAGAGTGCTTCACATCAACGGCTGATCATTGCTCCTGGGATGGGAGACAAATTTCACGTGTGTGCAAATATATAGTGACAAAACACGGCTAGTCGAGTCAGGACCAAAAATTATTATGGTAGTGTCAGCACAAAACAGTTACTCCGACAAGATTAGATCTGACACAGGAAGGCAGATAGGCACGAATACGCACGCGCACACACACACACACACACACACACACACACACACACACACACACACACACACACACACACACACACACACACACACACACACACACACACACACACACACACACACACACACACACACACACACACACACACACACACACACACACACGCACGCACATACACAGGTCTTGTTCACGGGTGAGGGGAGGACAGAGTGGGGGGTATTGCGGCCACTGTAACGCACTGCCATGGTGTATAAAGAGTAGTGAACCAGAAGTCTTGGAATAACTATATTGACCTGTATGGTCATGAAGTGCGGGGTCATATAACCTTAGAGAATAAGAGTGCAGATGGAATTGGCTGAAATGAGTTTTCTCAGACGGGTGTCTGGCGTCTCCATTAGGGACAGCAGGGCAGACTCTGCTGCTCCTCAATGTGAAAAGGAGCCAGTCATGCTGGTTTCGGCTGAGGAAGGTCAGTACAGACCAAGGACCCGATTGGGTGCTCAGGGGGGGGGGGGGGGGGGAACGCATCGGAAACAGGGGCAGATTTAGGCATGGGCATGGGGGTTTAGGCATGAGCATGGGGGTGCAATGCCCCCCTAAATGCCCTGACTGCCCCACCAAACATGATGGCATGCAAAACAACCCAAATTCCAAAGATATTTCAAATGAAATTGCTTATAATTAAAATGATTTGAAACACTTCGACTGCTACTAACTACAATTGTTGCACCACTAAAACAACAGCATTTCATCATTCAAAACAGAAAACTCTCTGAGTCAGAACTTTAGCTTTATGCATGCTTCGTGTCTGTTGCAACTTCAACAACAACCAATGTTATTATTGATGCTTACTCGCCTAATATAAGTCCAGTAAAGGAAATGGTATGGGTGCGACTTCATCCCCATACCATTTTCTCCAGCCTCCCCAAATGGGAAATGTACATCCGCCCCTGATCGGAAAACCCTGAGGATAAGGTGGCTGATGAGGAACTCTACGATTCTTTGATGTGTTTCCCTGTGACGCAACTCTGGATAAGCGGGTGAAGATGAGAACACATTATTCATAAGGCGTCCATTCAAATGGGCTCCACTACAGTTGACAGTTTATTTGATCCACCACCACCAGCGACACGTTTCTTTTTTTTTTGTTAAAAAAAAAAAAAAAATGGACGACTGCCAGTCAGGTGATCAAAGACACTATGGGTCTGACTGTGTTGAGTTGACCAGTGTTGCCAAATTGGCGCATTTGTCGCTATATTTAGCTTTTTTTTCCCAGACCCCCCTAGCGCCAAAAAATTGTGAAAAACTCCTGGCGGAAAATCTAGCGCTTTTTAGCTAGTGAGTTTGGGCGAAATTGGTTGACAGGAGCCAGAGATAAAACCCTCATTTTTCACCGTTTTTCCTCCTATGAGAGTCCTCCTTCCTTCCTAGAAAGGAACATTGGTAACCAAATGTACCCTTATAGATCTGTAACTGTTGAGATTGTAAGATTTCATGTTAAGTTATATTTAAACATCTGAATTACCTAATTTTCAAGAATCTACACATTTAGAAAATGTAGATGAATTGCTATTTTGACCAACGTTTTGCCAGTTATTTCTCCTAAATTAGTTCGAGAGACTAAACTCAACATCAAATGGTGGTGCTCCGTGGCTAAAATGCAGAATAAATAGTGGGCCCTGGTATGAATATGATTGAAAGAAAATTGATAGAATGCTCTAGCGCATTCTAATGCATTTTGGAAGTCCACGAGTGCATTTTGGATTTTGGCAGTTGGCAACACTGTAGTTGACCTCACAGACAAAGAGAGAGAGATGCTTTCCAGGTCATAATCCTAGTGTTAGGTCAGTATTTTGATCGGTTGGTGTACAGCAGGGGTGCCCAACAGTACATCACAAAGGCTAGTGTGCAGGTAAACCACATGACATGCACATACTTAAAATACATATTTAACATACACAACAATTCAGCTCCTTTTACGGCTTCTATAGTAGGCAATACAATGCTTTGTTGTGCCCAAACAATAGAACTATTAAAATGTTCCAGGCAAAAAAACCTTAAAACTTCTTCCATATTCAATGGGAGGAAAATGGGCCATTTTCACACTATTTCACATTCGAAGACCTATTCCAAAACCCCCTCAGGTCACTGTTTTCAGAAATGGGGTAATACTTTTTGGGTGTGGGTAGAATTAGTTGATTTACTAGTTCTCAATAGAGTTCTTAAACTCTGCCCAAACCAGCCCAGGCCTGAGCCTGTGGATTGGGCCTAAACAAATCGATGCCCATTAGTCAGGCCGAAGGGCTGGCCTCAGGCCTGATCAGTTAGGGCCCAGTTAGCCTTAATTTTCAGGCCCACTGAGAACTCTAGTTCTCAAGTCGGAAACATATGGCCACCACTAAAGTACAGTACTGTATGAAGGTTTCCTTTTAAAGTGCATTTGAGACAGTATTACAGCATGAGCCAAGTAACTCTCCCCAACATCCAGCCTGAGCCAACAGCATCCTCCAGCCAGGTGCCACAGACCTACTGTATGCTGTTAGCATCAGACCAGCTGCTACTGAACTCCCAGCAAATCAACCTTTCAAAGTTCAGTGCTAATTGTTTATTGATATATCACAGCAACTGCAGGGGAAGTACAAAGCTTTTACATGTATTATTAACACTTCCCCTGTGGATCAGAATTTACACAACTTCATTGATGTAGATCAGTGGTGTCAAAGTCATTTTGGGTGGGGGCCGCATTGGACTTAATGTGACTTCATGGGGGCCGGAGCGCCACGTAGCAACCAGTCGCAGACCGCAAGCATGCACGGCACACGCATGTTTACATACACAGCCGTTACTTCTATACAGTATATCTCACAAGTCATATTTATTATTAAGAATAGCTATTAATATATATTAATGACTTTTCATTATTGGTTTTATACTTGTAGCCTAGATTAAGACATTTGCTATGAAAGATGCTATTTTTATTTACAGAGCATCAATAAACCATACGAAAATAGCATTTAAATTTCAAATACTAAATTTAAGTAAGTATGTATAGTTAACTAAGTATAGTTCTCGGTTACATACCC
Organism: Benthosema pterotum; assembly: GCA_039105355.1. Taxonomy (NCBI): domain Eukaryota; kingdom Metazoa; phylum Chordata; class Actinopteri; order Myctophiformes; family Myctophidae; genus Benthosema; species Benthosema pterotum. The sequence continues at coordinate 28,948,004 of CM076965.1, read as the reverse complement.
TTGTACTGCTGAAGTATAGTTCTCGGTTATACACCCTTGTACTGCTGAAGTATAGTTCTCGGTTATATACCCTTGTACTGCTGAAGTATAGTTCTCTCGGTTACACACCCTTGTACTGCTGAAGTATAGTTCTCTCGCTTACACACCCTTGTACTGCTGAAGTATAGTTCTCTCGGTTACACACCCTTGTACTGCTGAAGTATAGTTCTCACTTTGCAGCACCAGCAGCCTAGCCTGGTAAAAGGACTCCCCCTGCTGGACATGCATTACATGCCGTTCAGAAGAGAGCTCAAAAGCATTTCTTTAAACGACCATAACTTTTGATAGGAACGTGCTAGAGACTTACTTTTTTTTTTAATAGACTCAGACATTAAAGATTAAATAATCTCGCGGGCCGGATCTGGCCCGCGGGCCTTGACTTTGACACATGTGATGTAGATCAACTGCCTCGGTTGACCGCTTTAAGAATCTTTTGAAAACTCATTTATATCGTTCGCACTTCTGCTTGTGATAACTTGTCTTACCTCACTTTTGAACTGGTCATTATTGATTTTCGTTGTTCTATTTTGTTTGTATATCTTGTTGTTGTTTTCATGTGTTTAACTTGTTTTTTTGGCATTGTGCAGCACTTTGTAACTTTGTTTTGAAAAGTGGTTAATAAATAAATTTTACTTACTGCATTTTGCAACAGTAAACTCTGCATCCCAGGGATGCACTGGTGTACACGGCATGTACAGTACGGTAATATTAACACCCTTGAAAATTGTTGTTTGCAAAGGATCTTTGCAAATAGATCTTTGCAAATAAACATGATTTGGAATCATGTTTATTTGTTTCAGATAGGCCTACATTTCTACAGGAATATAAACACATTATAGCCACAATTTGTAAGAATGACAAAATATGACTCCTAACATCGTTAAAGTGGGATTCATCAAATATCCCTGGGACTCATCTATAAGACCCTCCCTGCACCCCAGGACCCATTAGATTGAAAACCTATTTACGTTATGTAAATAGGTTTTCAATCATTGTAGAACACTTTAATTGCCCTTCGCGAGTTGCCCAGGGATCATTTTATATTGTTGAATTCACCGTTGAATGCATGTCTTGGTAAGTTTAACAAGGCTAAGACGCTATGATGTAACAGGAAGTCAACCATGCCCCAGGTTGCTAGGGCTTCTGGTAAAACGAGGCCAATGCAATGTGAACGAGTGCTTATGACTTTCTTAAAAAGATGTATGCTCTTTGCCTGAGCCACATAATGCTTTTCTGTTGACTCACAAACAAATGACCCCAGGAGGGGTGAAATCCATATGCGACCGCGATGGCCGTTGGGACGGTTTTGTAACTGTCGCAGCCGTTTTGCATAACAGCCGTGACCGTTTTGCACAAAGTGGGCCGTTTGGCATAACAATCGCAACCGGATTGCATAACGTTCATGGCCGTTTGCATAACTGTCGAGGGTTAAGTGAGGTTATGTTTAGGGTTAAGAGTTAGGTTTTAGGCAAATGGATTTTGCTGTCTATTAATGGCCGCTGTCTATCATAATTACAAAATCCTAGCAGTCTGGGTAGGTTTATATAATTAGAAGCAGTAGAACTGTTAGAAAAGCATAACGACACCATACTGACCGATGATGGCCAAACACATATTTGTGGAAATGTGTGAACTTATTATTTAGGAAGTGTGTGCCCTTGCACAAGCATGCATGAAAGTGTTTTCATGTCTTATGCATGCTTGCCATGATTTTGCATGCTAGTAGTGGCCGTGTCGTCGCCCACCTTCAGTCATAGTAGGCTGGTGTCCAAGCACCCTCAGCGGCCTCCAGATGGTCGCTTTAACAGCTGATGTATGATTCCGACAAACAGATATGATCCCTAATAAATCAGCTGACGGATGTTGCAATAGCGGGAGCACAGGGGGAAAATAGATACGGTATAAACGATAGGTGGGGCAGGTGACATAAACAGGGAGAAATGGAGAAGGCAGATGGCGGTAAAGGTGGAGTTAAATAATGCGTGGGAGAGAGATGCCTAATAAAGCGGTGTGAAAACAGCTGCTACTAGACAGAACCCAGCCTTTATCAGTATCGATTGGACATATATTGGATATAAAGAGCAGTCAGAGTCTTCACTCTCATGGCTGTTTGTATATGGCATGGCTCCTTCAATCTAATATAAAGCTATACCAATATCATTAGTTCACTTATATCACAGCCAGGTCGTCAAAGTGTATATGCAACAAAAGAAGGCGTGCACGCTCTTGTCTTGTACGACTATAAATTCTCACACACACACACACACACACACACACACACACACACACACACACACACACACACACACACACACACACACACACACACACACACACACACACACACACACACACACACACACACACACACACACACACACACACACACACACCTTATCAAATGGTAAATATGTTTGCTCCTCTGCTGGATCTCATTTCCAAAGCACTGTTGGTTATCAAATCTCTAGTGTCATCTCATTTCCTCCACGGCTGCCCACCTTCTCCATGAAATACGGCACGTCACCTTAAATCTGCACCTCCTGCCACTCAGAGGAGGTGCTTTCAGCTCGAGGTACGAGAAAGGCACAGTGAACGCAACGTACAAAACGTATATGAGATTCCATTTGCGAGGAGCGTGCTCGAGTCTAGACGCGGAGTGACGCAGGAAAGCATTTTAGTCGTCATGGAAACAATATAGCATGGCATGCTCAACCATATTCACTCCTGTGTGGGAGCTTGCAAAACAAAAGTCCACTTATTTTGAACCAGTCAGCCACAAATTACCTCAACCCCAGACAGCAGTGGCGGAGCAGAGTGCTAGGCTGCATGTAGAGGAGCTCACACTGTTACTTTACATTTAACAGGACATGTACAGACAATGTACAGACCTGTACATGGAAATGTGCTGTTAAACATCACGGTACAGTATACAGCGTCTTCACTGCAGGGTGGGTGAGACAACCCTATAGTCTCCATCTGCAACATCACCTTTCTGTAAGGTATGTTTTTTTTTGTTCATAGCCATTGCCTGACTTTTTCCATCGATTTACATTTAAAACTCAACCTATAGCAGGGGTTTTCAACCTTTTTCATCCCAGGGCCCGCCATTTATTCAGCATTTGAGCCACGGACCACCATTTGATGACATTTTAGCCCCACAGACCCCCCCGAACTAAAGATTTCCTTTGCTTCTCTGTCCATGACCATTAATCTTCTAGTTGTGTAGATTAGGACTGATTCACATGATGAATATTTTAACTCTTGAGAGTGTAAAAATGAAACCAAATGGACCCGCAAGGGTCCATTTTGGTTTCATTTTTACGTTCTCAAGAGTTACATCTGGTTAAACAGATGTAACTCTGGGGACCACCTGGAACCATCTCAGGGACCACTGGTGGTCCCCGGACCACCTGTTGAAAACCCCTGACCTACAGTGTCACCAATGAGAATTAATTAAATTAGAATTACTTAGAACAACGAGTACTTTTGGTACATACTTAAGTATGACCTGATGCCAACACCTTTTTACTTCTACTCAACTATATCTTGAAATCAGGACTTTGACATGAAATGGAGTATTTCCTATATAGCAGTTGCCGTATTGATACTTTTACCCGATAAAAACGATCTTAGTACTATTTCCACCGCTGCCAGGAATGCACTCACTATTTTTATCCTACGCCTTGTTTCTTCCAGGTGATGGACTGTTTGTTGAACTCTATTATCCACATACGCTGAAGTCAAACAGCTGTGTAGGAAAAACATGTTGTTTGATGCAGTAAGCTATAAATTATGTAACATGGCAACAAATGCATCTCAGCTAAAAAGCAGGCAAAATCACTTTGGATAACCACAATCCTGGATGTGAACACCTTTTGGTGTTTTATATACAGTATATGCTATTGAAAAATAGCAGATCTGCAATCCGAGTGTCGTGCTACAACAAAAAAAGTGCAAAATTTTATTTTCAGACTATAACATACAGTATAATTTCTAGGGGTCCTTTCTTGAGATCATTTTATTTAGAACAACTGGTCTGTCAATGACTAAATGGGTTAAAAGGTGAACTTGCAGATATAGCTGCAGGGCACTGTACTGCACCATACTACGCTGCAGGGTAGAGGTCGCACTTTGGGTCATACTCTATTATTTCTCCTGTGATTGGTTTCATAAGCTGGGAGAGAGGCAGACAGCAGGATGTTTACAGGCCTGCTGGCGTCTGCGAACCTGTCGACTCCATCTCTGCCTCCGAGAATCATTCTGCAGCATCAGATTGTTGTTTTGGTAATGTGGTCCTGACCAAAGTCTGAATCACTCATTCTCTCCCCCTCTCTCCCCCTCAGAGATGTGATAGATACGATAATATCAGCTATGGAATGCCCCAGCATAAAACCCATCTTTTACAGAGAGAGAATCACAGCTTTCCCCTCTGGTTCGGAATGTTCTAAATTCAAACTTCAGACAAAGGCTGCCTTCGAGTACCTAGACAGAGTAATGCCAGTGGATTCATTTCTCCCGAGGGAGATAATCCCATGCCGGATGAAGAGGTCACAATTTGTTGTGCTCTGCCAGGCATTTAAGCATGTTTCCCATGACAGCAGACATCTGCTGTGGATGTTGACAGTAGTGTCAAATTTTTAAAACAAAATCGCAGTAAAAGCAGACATCTACCCTGTAGGTAGATTTAATCATGTCATGACTACATTGGGTATCCCACAATTCACCCATTCTGTACATCGATATGGAATGAAGTGAACACTGTATTGCAGTGTTTTTTAACCAGTGGTCCGGGGACCACCAGTCCAAGTGGTCCCCAGCTCAATGATGGACAGTTGGTAACCAAATGGACTCTTATAGATCTGTAACTCCTGAGATCGTAAAATGATACCCAATGGACCCATTTTACGCTCTCAAGAGTTAAATTAAACTCAACATCAAATGGTGGTCCATGACTAAAATGTAGACTAAATAGTGGGCCCTGGTATGAAAAAGGTTGAAAACAACTGCTGTATTGCTATAACAATTGGATTTCCCTCAGTTTCATTGCTGCCTGCAACAGTCCATTGCATTACGCCATTTACGAACAATTTAAAGTGCATTTTGGCAAAGTCTCCCACAACTTACAAGGCAATAGAGGAAAAGTGTCCAAGAGAGGCACAACCAGCAGAGAGGCTGAAAGGCTCGGAGCCACACATGCTGAGGTTAAAGAGTGAATAATACAGTGCTTCCTCTTATGGTGGCTCCACTATATGTCTTTCCCCTGGCAGGGTTGACTGAATTCTTATGCTCCATCAAGCCGATAATTAAAATGTGCTTTTTTTCGATCTAGCGCTTGTAAACTCTGTGTCACACACAGCGCTGCTGGTATTCGGTGTACGTCAGTGCAACTGGGAGTTTCCAGCAGGGCTTTTCATCGGTGACAGTTTTTTGATTCACTGATTCGAAAGGCAGTCTTCACGAAGAAGCCAGTAAGATGTGCATTGTGAACTTGTGAACAGGTACAACGCACTTTGGTATGAGACATTTTCAGTTCGATTTGCATTGGATCGAGTAGGGAATGCCAATACAATTTGTACATCTAAACTCATAGATGCTCGTCATTCAAAATAACTGAAGAGATGAAGTGGAATGGAGGATGTGACCATCTCCTTACACAGATCAGATCTCCTCCATGACCCTTGTTAACAGCATTGGCCAACAGGACAGCTCTTTTCCTCCATCATTTGCCACTGAGCTACATTTCAATGTGTAAAATAAATTCTACACTTTGGCTTACATTCACTGAGCCTTTTATGCCTAGTTTAAGGGGTATTCTACTGTGCCAAGTGAAAGAACATCCATGTTATTTATCAAACTTGAATAGGCATTAAAAGAGGCATCAGAGCCAAGTAAGGAACTGCGATTGATTACACAATCTACTGGATTAACAAACATTCACGTAATTTGTGGGGGTCATTTTTTCCCAATGAATCAGCCTTTAAACGGTGTGTGTGTGTGTGTGTGTGTGTGTGTGTGTGTGTGTGTGTGTGTGTGTGTGTGTGTCTTCTCCAAGTCCCTTCTACAAGAAGAGAGAATCTTTGCAACACTATTTTATCTCGAAGAGCAATACATCATCAAGGATATCTATTAAACAGTCATGCAGTAATTACTCTATTGGAAGAAATCAAACAATCTTGTGTAATGTCGATACAACAACCTGCTAACATTACAGTGAAGTCACCACAGCTGAATATTACCATAGTCCACATATGCGCTGGAAATGCACAGTGTGGATATACTATACCCCACGCAATTACCATAAAACAAAAGAGAGTGGAATAGGTTGTTTTGTGCAAACTCTCGACAATTCTGTTACAGGAAGAGTTAGAATCAGGAAAGAGTATACAGAAGAAAGGAAAAACAACACGAACAAACAGGCACAGTCAAATTCCAGTTTACATAAGGCGCCTGAAAAAGAGCCGTGGGTCTCCATGGAATGCGGTCTACGGAATGGAAATGGCACTACAGATGGCAGATGGAAAACACATCCATCACATGATAATGCATTATGTGCACACGGATAAAATAGAAGTGTTTTAACAGACTGCACTAAACATGAGTTGTTTTTGTTGTTGTTTTTTGCTATAGCTGACCAGTTGTTCTGCATTATTAACATTTTGTGCATGGTGGTCCTTGTGTTTTTATCAGAAGCAATCATTTCTTTTTTAAGGGGTCTGATTTGTTACCCCTAATGCGATTATTTTATGAGAAATAGTCACACAATCAATCTCTTGGAGTTGTGTTTTGTCCTCCAGGAGTTGCATTGCGTCCTCCCAAATGTTTCAATGCTTTTCTACTTCATTCATCAATAATTCCATTTCAGCTGTGCAATTTTCTATGAATATAAATAGGCCCGATGTTGTTAAATAATCAAAAAAGAACCAAAATGGGCCTATTTGCCAGTATAGGACTTGTTTCTGTAATGTTGGCCTGTCAGTCAGTTAGCCCCTTGGGAGTCAATCAATTGGGTATGCTCCAATTTCTCCACCTTATTTCTCCTCATCTTCTGCGTAAGAATAAACAAAACATCTCAAAACAGTACTTCAGTACTACAAAATCAGAGAAACAAACCGTATCATACCTATCATGTGAAAATTAAATATAAGCTTTTAAGGACTGCAGAAAAAAAGAGACTGAGTAATGAGTGAGTATCCTCATCGCTTTCTCTGAGGGAATAACATTGGGTCATGTTAAAACCAAAATAAAAAAATAAAAAACGGCTGTTGCAAATGTATACCCACTGGACGGTTGCATGAGGTTTTTGGGGTAAATGTTATGATTTTGCATAGGGTCTACACAAGACAGCAACTGTTCCTAACCTGCCCGTTGGCCGCTACCGGATCTTGGGCTTCCTGGCAAATAGTGGCAATGTGGCTGTTAGTATTAGTATTAGTTGTAAATCCGACTACAGCATCTGATTGGCCAACAGCACTGTCACTCAACAGTGTCAAAAAACAAACATGGTGGCCCCCACTGCCTCCACCATTCTGATTGGTTGGTATGAACCAATCACTGAAGACTGCAACTTTGACAACATCCATCCCATGAAACCAGACCAACCCTATGGAAAGTAAAGTAAAAATTTGCTCATACCTTTTTTGTTAACTCATGCATTCTGTAATCTGTACATTCCATAGGGCTGGACCACACAAATGACAAATGACATCACCAACTTGTGACAGGAGTTGTCCCAACTGAGTTGAACCATTCATACATCAAATATTTAAGGTGTTTTTATTTTAGTGTATATAATGTAATATTAAGGATGTAAGGCTCATTAACTGGGATGCTTTTAAGACATGAAAGCTGAAATCCCTGTTGTTTTAGAACAGGAACTGTAATTAAATCTAACAAAGGGTATTTTGTGCTCACTAATCTCTGGCGAGACCCCTATCCCAGAATTCATGAATATGAATACCTGTATTTAAAGATGGGAAAAAACACAACAACTCCTCTGTTTGTGCTGGAGGCAGACGAACATGAGTGGCTGTCCTCAAAAATAAGTTACTAAAAATCCTTAAATATACTGTATATATATTTCTTTCTTGTAGTCTTTGATGAAAAACAATTACGGCAAAATGAAATATACCACTAAATTGGTGGAACTGTTGATTGTTGCATCATCTTTATTCTGAATGGTTATAGAGTAGGTGTAATGATACATTTTAACAGCGATTTTGATACATATCACGATACATGGACGATGGGTCATTCTGGCGATACGATCAGATAATGATTTGAAATCAATATTGTAACTATTTAGAATACATTGACATTGTTTTAAACAGAGTAATTAAACATCTTATCTTCTTTTAAAAATGCTAAATTGGATGCACATAAAGGTAGAAATAATGCAAAAGATTATTTGTAAAGTAAAATGATTCGATACCGATTATTTGCATTGCAAAATTATACGATACATAGTCTATGTTGATGCTTCATTTAAATATACTTATATTCTTGAAATTAAAAAAATGATTTTTCGATGCAGTCACTATATTGTATACACCCCAATTATTGATCCATTGACTGGCTGACAGGCTGCTGAGAGGACCTTCTAGGATCTCATGGTCGTTTCAAAGCTTTCGCTGAATTGTGATGGCATAGAATATAGTTTTGTTGTTACTGGAAGATTCACCCACTGGTTGACTCAATTTAACAAATAGAATGCGAATGTCTAAACTACGCACGCACAATATTGCTAATAATGTCCATCTCTGCAGGCACCGCTGTAGTTTGTGCATGTGTGCGCCAGCATGACATCATATCCAAACAAAACCCTAATAATTGTGTTCTCATGGGTGGTAACATAGGTTTGAGGGCCAAACCTCCAGTAAAGAAACACAGCTAATCAGTGGGAAATACACAAAATGGTATGTGCGCGTGCATCCATGGCATTGAATCAGTGCAATAACAAGGTTGTTGTCGTCTTCTAAGAAGTACATATAGGGTAACACTTTATAATAACTATCCGTTATAAGTAGTTAATAAACTGTTAGTTAACTGTTAGTTAATGAGTTTTTAATATAAAGCATTTGTTGACAGTCAATTAAGGATTAATAATAAGGCCTTATAAACTGTTCACTAGCATGAGTAGACGAGGAATAGTTCTCTGTAGCATATATAAACTATGAACAAATAGGTTACTAGGCATTAGTAAGTGTTTTACTAAGAGCTTGTCCAAACTCCATTGAATTTTTGGTAAGGCCAATAGTTATTAAACATTATTACATGGCTTGAATGAATGCTCCAATCAGAAGCCAGCGTTCTTTCTGGTCATGTGAGCGGTCACATAATACACTATAATCACCGCTCCGCGCTATTATTGACCGCTGCATAAACAAGTTCCCCAAAGTGCAAACAGCTGTGTTCATATCAATCCGCGCTGCGCTTCCGCATTTAGTTCCAGCACGCCGTTAGCGGGTCCATTTGGTTAGCTACCTATTTGGTTGTTTACATGCCGTTGCCGTCACCCTCTCAAGGACCACTGGTGGTCCTCGGGCGTTGAAAACCACTGAGGTAAGCCATGTAATAAGCGGGATAACACCCTTCGAGGCGGTGATTTGTTTCCTAACTAACTGACCTCGGCTGCGCCTCGGTCAGTTAATAGGAAACAAATCACCGCCTCGTCGGGTGTTATCCCTTACTTAGTATACAGTTAACAAGTAGTTAACTGAAGTAATAGTTTGTGAATGATCTATAAGCAATATACAATGCAGTTATAAATCCTTAACCTACTATTAAAACATATTTAATTAGTCATTAATAACCTGGTAACTAATTGTATGTGAGCAGTTTATTAATAGATTAATAGAAATATTATAACTCCTTAATTAACTGTTAACACATATTGAACTACACATTAATAGCTCATTAACAAATAGTCTATGAATGATCTATTAACAGTTTATAAGTCCTTGTTATGAATCCTTTATTAACTGTCAACAAATGCTTTATAACTCATTAAAAACTCATTAACTAACAGTTTATTAAGTACTTATAACGGATAGTTATTATAAAGTTTTACCGATAAGATACAGTTTAAGATGTACCAAAGCCCTAATCTGGCATATGTGGACATTGCTGGATATTTTTGAGTGTCTCTCAGGCCCGAGTCGGGACTGAGAGACACTCTGTTCTGCCAGAGTGTGCTACAATGTCCAACCAAGTACACACCATACTGTAGACATCAGCTGACGTTGAGTCCAAGGGTGAAGCACAAAGGGCAAAATCATTCATTTTGTGAACTTGATCTAGGACACAATCCTTTTTAAAAAGGTTGCAACATAGGTCGAGGTCTCAAAATTATTTCGCTGTCTCCCGGGTGATGTCAGACGGGCATTTTGTTCAGATGCAGCAAGTGTATATAGGCCTCCCCTGAATGTTGGACGCCAAGGAATGTAAGGGTGATTGGAGCAAATGCGCCGAGGGCAGGGTCACTTTAAAAGGGAAAAAAATATTATCTGTCCCAAGTCTTTCAGAATATGTCCTGCCTACAGGCAAATGCGTCTCTAGCCCCATTATGAAAATGCATCCAATTATTTTGTCCTAGCCCTCATTCACTTACATAGTCCTATTTTCCTGAACTTTTCTGACTCTTATTTCTCCACCTCTCTCTTCATTGTCCTATTTTGTGTGATCTGCACGCTAGTGGCTGTTCAATTATTAATGGTGTTTAGCTGCTGAGGTTTCTCCTGTGTGGGCTTGGTTGTTGGTGTGTGCATCTTTCTCTCTCTTTGTTTCCCTCTAACTGTGTGTACGTGATCTCAAGCGTGTGTGTGTGTGTGTGTGTGTGTGTGTGTGTGTGTGTGTGTGTGTGTGTGTCACCACAAGAGATTTTAATAGTAATTTTAGAATAAGCACAAACAGGCAAATAAACAAAAAGATATGAACGGATTGAACGCACGGATGCACATGTGCAGGCACAAGCAAACACACGCACACACAAGCACACACACCCGCACGCACGCGCGCACACGCGCACACGCACGCACACGCACGCACGCGCACGCGCACGCACGCGCACGCGCGCGCACGCGCACGCACGCGCACACACACACACACACACACACACACACGCACACACACACGCACACACACACACACACACACACACACACACACACACACACACACACACACACACACACACACACACACACACACACTTTTTAATCATGTTAGTCATAATGGCGTGAGGCGATGCGGGGTGTGTTTCATGATTAATCTACTGCATGTGTGATATCTCCACAGTGTGGATATCCCCTGAAGATGAAATGTATACATAATATACACGCTCTGTTGCTAGCAGACTGTATCAATGACTTTGCTTCGCTCTATTGTTGTAGGACAGTGGTTCCCACAGTGGTCCTTGAGGGAGTTCCAGGGGGTCCCCAGCCAAATGATAGGTTAGAACCAAATGGACCCTTATTGGTCTGTGCTCTGTAACTCTCAAAAGTGTACAAATGGAACAAGTGTATACGTTAGGGCCCATTTGGTTCCATTTGTAGACTCACATCGTATCAAACACCAATATATTTTTCTATAAAGGATTATCACTGATTGTTTTGTTCAAGATTTAAAAATGTAGATGTCATACAGCCCCGGAATGAGGGCATAGAAATACTTAACAATTTACTACATCCTAGCCGGATGATATTTAAACTCCTTGGACAATTAGGTTGCTAAATTAACACTAGCAAAAGTTTGTGATTATGATCATTTGCATTCCTTATTTGTAAAGACAAAAGAAAAGAGTAAAAGAAAAATACCTGTGAAAAATGTGAATATGAGGTTGCGCTTGAACAAAGTAATCATTAATAGAACAATTTATATGAGGACATTTTAATCTTGATTTGAATTTAAAGTTAGAGTAAGAGATTTCACTTAATTTAAAGTGTTATTTATTTTTTTGGGGTAATCCTCCCTCTTATAGAGTGTGGTGACCATATAAGGAGTTCCAACCTGTCCCCAGTGAGCTCCTGGGGTAGAAAAAAAAACCTCTCGTTTCAGTTTGGGCTTTGGGATAAAAGCCTTTCGTCCAATCAGGATGAGAGGGGCCTTCCTCCAGTCAGGATTGAGTGGGATGTACAGTATATGATGTTGGCCTGTTGCACTTCGCCTCACTATAGAGTGTGTGAATGTGCACATCTTGCTACCAGGGGACCGGAGAGTTTTCCAAATCACTTACTATACCTATAACTCCCACTTTTCCAGATGCAGTAAAAAAGGAGGTTTCAAAAAGTCAGTTTGGGACCATGCGGTTGCTGAAAGCAAAGCTGCTTTGTACAAAAAAAGGGGGGGGGGGGGACAACTCAAATGTGACTCTGATACATGACAAAGAAACTCCAGCGACTCTGTTCCCATACAGCTCCCTCGGACAAATTAATTACGCCAACGAGGACAAAAGCCACAAGGGTGCCGGGAGATGATTAGCTTCAGTCTGGGGCTGTTCGCAGTTATTATCTGCACTGAGCATCTTAATATTGAGCTGTTTGAAGGTCTTTACTCTGTTACTCTCAGATGCACAAACCAGGCGATCCTGTTTGTTTGGTTACACACCAACCTCGGGTGTGTGGGACTGTGATTCACTTGTGTTGCAGAGTGCCTGCGGCTGGCTATAAATCACAAAGTCAATCAGTGGCAAGGCAATGAGAAATTGACCCTCTGTATTGATTACTGTAGGTGTACGACGTTGCTTGCTTTACGACATCCTAGCCTGCAACAGTGATAAGTCAAGTGGCAACAGAATCCCCCGTTCGCTATCACGTCCCATAAACCACCAGAACACATTTTATATGTATGTTGTGCTACAGGAACTGCATGAGGGTTTGAAAAGTAAAGCTTCTCACCGTGCTCTGAAGAGCCAGAGTCCTGAGGTGGGAGAGCACATGGTAGGAGATCAGAGCTGCTGATTTTAGTGGTTGGCACCAATCAATAATTAGCCTCATTGATTTACAAGACAAGTTTTATGTTTAATTATGATTCTTTGGATTAGGAGGGAAGATTGATATGGAACTTGATGGAAAAAATGTCTCCAGCAAGGACATTCTGTCAGAGTATCGTGTACGCACGCACGCACGCACGCACACACACACAGACACACGATAGGCAATACGGCATGCTTCAACTGGAAATTAAAGCAAGCAGCGCTAGTGAAGAAATTATGTTTGGTTGACTTATTTGATGTTTGAACTGTCTGTAATTGGATATTCATTCTGTTGCTTGTTCACTGCTGGAATGTTTTCATCAGTGAGATTGAGTGATATGCAATTAATATGAACTAATATGGATTAGTGTCATCACCGCTTCAACAATGGAAAGTTGCCGCAAACAACAATACACAACCTCTCACCGTGTAACTCTATTGTTTGCATCAAAGTGTTATCATCTGCAAAAGGAATCAACATTGTTCCCACCTTCCGGAGGAATTGCTGCCAATAAGAGCTCACGGCCAATGGATATTCAGCTCACTGGCCCTCAGTTATCAAAGTACAAAAAGTAATAGTTGTAAGGCATGATCATCACAAGTCTTTCTATGGTGCAGGGGTTTTCAACAGGTGGTCCGGGGACCACCAGTGGTCCCTGAGAGGGTTCCAGGTGGTCCCCAGCTAAGTTGGTTAACCAGATGCAACTCCTGAGAACGTAAAAATGAAACCAAATGGACCCTTGCGGGTCCATTTGGTTTCATTTTTACACTCTCAAGAGTTAAAATTCATCATCTTAATTAGCCCAGGTCTACACAACTAGAAGCTTAATGGTCATTTTTATCTGTATGTTAATTTGTCTGTTTTGTTTCCCCAAATCCAGTCTGGAATTGTGGACAAAAGCCAAAGTTTTTGGGTCTGTGGTGCTAAAATGTCCTTAAATGGTGGTCCGTGGCTCAAATGCTGAACAAATAGTGGTCCCTGGGATGAAAAAGGTTGAAAACCCCTGCTATAGTGATATTGACTTAAGTATATGTCACGCTCATAATCTCATGTCAGGTCTGAGTTCGTGTATGATTTGTCTACAGCAGTTCAATCGCAGACCTGCAGAGCAGTACTGTCAAAGAATCTGACAGGCATCTGCACACATCTATCCACTACGGTGCAGTGCAGTCGTTTTCAACCTTTTTCATACCAGGGCCCAGTATTTATTTAGAAATTGAGCCACGGACCACCAATTGATAATATTTTAGCCCCACAACCTCAAAACTAAAGATCTTCTTTTGCTTTTATCCACAATTCCAGGGAAACAAAACATTCAAACATACAGATCAAAACGACCATTAATCGTCTACATTCTCTAGTCGTGTAGACTTGGGGCTAATTCAGGTGATGAATATTTTAACTCTTGAGAGCGGGTCCATTTGGTTTCATGTTTACGTTCTGAAAGAGTTACATCCGGTTAACCAACTTTCCATCATTTAGCCTGGGGACGACCTGGAACCCTCTCAAGGGCCACTAGTCCCCGGACTACTGGTTGTAAACCACTGGACTATAGTGGATACATGTGTCCAGATGTCTGTCCGATGCCTGTGTATATTTGATCTCCATCTACATTTTTTTTTTTTTTTTAAGATTTATTTATTGACAAAGCCAATATTATAACAATATGAACAAATTTTCTTTTTTTGTTTTTAAAAGGAAAAGAAAGAACAAAAAACAGAAAGAAAGAGAAAGAAAAAGAACCCCCCCCTACCCACCCCCCACCCCAACCCCAGAAAGGTAGACTAGGTAGCTTTCAATATACCACATTATAAGTAGCACCAATTTACATGTAGTACAGGTCTCGGTCAACAGATCAACCCACAGGAGATATTGAAGGCAACATTTCAAAGAAACTACCCCATATCTTATTAAAAGTAGTTGGTTTTCTTCTTACATTATACAATATTTTTTCTGGAGTACAGTAAGAGGAAAGTTCATTCAACCAATGTCTCTGGGATGGTGAATTTACGGATTTCCAATTAACTAGGATGACTTTCTTTGCCGCAGTACTGGCAAGTAGCACAAAGTATTTTTTATTAGAGTTAACATTAGTCAAATTAACGTCACCTAATAACCAGATCCTAGGATCAGATGGTAGATCGCTTCCAACAACATCAGAGACAGTGGATACAACAAACCTCCAATAATCAGAAAGAAGTGGACAGGTCCATAGCATATGAATTAAATCACCCTCTGTTATTTTACATCTAGAACACATAGGGGAAATCTCCATCTACATTTTTATGGTTTATTCCAGGCTGGGACGTTGTGTTTTTTCGGGCATTAGTAGGCTCCGATATTGTTCCTGCATTCTTCCTTATTAATATTTGATTATCTCTGTACTTGTTGCATTTGACTAAGGACTAACTAAGCATATTGCCTGTCTCTGTGAAATGGTTGCGTAGTATGAAGTCAGCAAAATCAGGCCATCGCCTTGCTCCGTTTAATTTGTTTCAACCGAAACGGGCATTGCAACCGGCACAGCTTAAGCCTCTATGATATACTGAAAAACAACAAATGCTCTCTCATGCAGTGAATAAAATAACCTTTTTTCTGCTGATGACCTTACACACTCCATGGTGCTGAATCGGCATGTCAGAACAAATTATTGAGTCACACATTGTGTGGCCAAAAGAATTTACTGTATGAGTTTAAAAAGACTACTGTAGCTGTTTCCCCTTAAAGTTTTAAAAGTTTGACTGAATGTTTGTGTGTGTCTGAATTGTAGTCCAAGTCTCAAAAGTGTTCAAATGACTATATGCTACATGGCGCTGAATTGCTTCTCGCCCATTGGGCCATGGCTCTTTAGCCAACTAGTAAGGCTACAATGGTGACAATGGTGCGAAAAGGTACCGCTGGTTCCTCTGCATTACAGACAAACCTTGGTAGTCGACAGCATGCTACCTGCCTGGGGTTTGAATATAAAGCTCCACTATACTTATACAAAGTAAATCAAACTGCTTGAAGCGATCGTTCGCCCCATCCTGCATCAAGTTGCTGAACTCTAAAGTGCAATAAGCACTTGGTAGCACTTGTGCAGCATTTCTTACATTTTCTTTTTAAGGCTTCGTGTTGTGGATGTTGATTCTTGTCTCTATAATGTTTAAAATGTATTACATGAAGCAACCGTCTAGCACAGTGTACTCTGCCTAACATTCCTCATGTTTTGGAAAATTACATTTTGTGTAGTTTGTGCAGAGCTAGCCGCTCCACAGAACAGCTTAGAGTGTCTGTCTGAACAGGTATGTCTGCCTAAGCAAGGAATGTTGGTTGACGTGCTAGCTATAGCCTATGTCAAGTCAACTTCCTGATCGACACAGAGACAGAGAGAGCGTTCCCACGGTGTGATTTGTTTTCATGTGAAACACTGATTCATTGTACAAAATCTGGACAATGGGAATTGCCACAAGACCCATTAGCTTGGACGGACCTGTTTTGAAGACACTTTTTTTGGCAAATTCAAATCCACCACCTTGGAACGTCTGGTCACGAAATAGAAACCGGAACAGACTACTATTTGCTGAAACAGAAGCAAGCAGGCATGTAGAATCAATTAAAGCCATCCATATTCAACTGCTTATCCGTAGTTGGATCACGGGGCAACAGCTCCACCAGAGGGCCCCTGACTTCCCTCTCAATAGCAACATTAGCAACTTCCTCCCAGGGGGATCCTGAGACTGTCCAAGGCCAGTGAGTCGATGGAGTCCCTCCATCTCAGCATTGGTCTGCCCCGGGGTCTCCTCCCAGTAGGACCTCCCTATAGGGAGATGCTTGAGAGGCAGATAGACGCAGAGCTTTGCAGTCTGGCTCAACTCCCTTTTCGTCACGACAGTGCGGCACAGCGACTGCAGTACTGCCCTGCAATACCCTCTCCTCAATCGAGAACAAGACCCAGAGATACCTAAACTCCCTTCACCTGGGGTAATGGCTCATTCCCTACCTGGACTGCACAATCCACCGGTTTCCTGCTGAGAACCATGGCCTGTCCAAATTGTTTTCATTTATTTGCTAAATGCATATCATCATAAAAAAAGGTTATAATACAGATTGAAAACAAATCATTTGTGAAAATATTTACTAAGGCAATAAAATAATGTCTGTGTAAATATCAAGAGCTCTCCCTCTCTACCTGACACCACTGTGACTATAAGAAAAATGTCCCTCTAGGGCACCCAATGCCCTAGGTTTTCTCCTGACAGCGTGTCACATGTTTCCCCTTTTCTCCTTCTCACTTTCTTGTCCATCTTCACTAATTACCATCACAAAAAAACGCAAAAAGCCAAAAGCAAATCTTGCCAAAGGAAAAAAAAAGTCCCTTTCTCAACCTAAAAGTTGACCCTTGTCCTTATCCTGAACCCCAGTTCAGATCAAATATCTGTGTGAAAAATGACAAATATGGGCCTTGACATTTATTTTTCTACTGTAATAGAATGTCATTGCTGCACCTACAGCTGAAGTATCAACATGCACTATTATATCTTTCCTGACTGATATTCATACATGCTGCGTCACACTTCATTTCAAGAGTTACAAAAGTAAACTCACTTGAATAAATATTTAATTAAAAGTTAGGTTATCATTTTCTGCTTGAAATCATATACAAATCCAATCGTCTCTGTATTGCAGGATACTACTTTTGTGGGGTTTAACAGACACTAGCTTCAGCATCTGATTTGCATTCACTGGAGATCTGGAGAAGAAGAATTTAATTTTCTATCACCAAGAGAGGAGCGTATATATGCTATGGGTGAGTGACAAAAAATGAACAGAAAGAGAGAGAGAGAGAGAGAGAGAGAGAGAGAGAGAGAGAGAGAGAGAGAGAGAGAGAGAGAGAGAGAGAGACTTTGTTGCTTCAAAGAGCACTGTTATTTCAAGACTCGACTAAATGAAATATAGCACTTTCTTTCACAGCTTCCCAAAAACAAAACTTAGAACTCCAGTGGTGTAACTTCCCAAAGGAGGCCAAAGAAAGAGGGAGATTTATAGACAACGAATATACAGACAAAGGACTAAGAAGAGACATGAAAAGCTTCTGCAGAGAGCAGGAATGACACCAGACAGACAGAGAAACTAAGGCAGGAAGTTATACAGCCAGTTATGAGCCGTCCACACCAGGAAGGGTGAAATCAACTTGAAGGTGCCGCAGACGGCTGTGTCTGATGGTAAAACAGTCAAGGCTGAATGTAAATGAGTCATCACCAATAGCTATGGTAGATAGTAGATAGAGTCCTCCTGGCTCCTGGCCAATACCAACCATGGCAACCGATGGTTTTCGTTCAGCAAACCCTGCGACTGCTTGCAGTCGCAGCAGGTATCCTATCTGTCACGGCAGTATCATACTGGTCTGGGGTTAGGTTAAGATTAGGTTTAGGCATAGGTTTTACTGAGGTTATGTTTAGGCTTAGGGGTTAGGATTAGTTTTAATAGCGACCAGTGAAGACCGGGTGCAACTGCTGACTGATAGTAAACGGTCGCCGGCCGGGTTTGGCGACCGTTGAACCATCACAAAATGTTTTCGCTCTCTGTGTCGTCCACACAATGATGTGATCCATACGTCACAGATACAATAATACCGACAGCAGGACTTCTCACAAGGCAAGTCCACATCAGCAAATGTATTTGGTGTTAGTTCCTAATCATTGCAGCAGCAATCGCCAACAACAGTATAGTGTAATTAAGAATAACAGTAGTAGAAGGTACAGAAAAACGTCAATCAATCATCAATCAATGTCCACTTTCTGGATTTTGAAGACACTGTATGCATATCCATATATGCATGTGCGTGTATGTTACTCTGTACTCTTTCAAAGTACAATATCATTTCAGTGTACGCAAGATGAATAAAACATGGAGGCGCATTGTCTGTGTTGTCTGGGGAGTTCTGCAATTAAACAGCCTCAGAAAACATGGCAATATTGCCTGCTGACACGAGGACAAACATACAGAGCAGACGATCACATGAACAAGCCTACGGTGTAGTAGCGGGCAATATTCTTAGTCTCCCTACCACTTGGATAAACATTCTCTCTTCCTTTTTTCTCCCTGGCTTTTCTCTCTCTCTCTGGTCGCATTCACATCAGAAATATTTACTACGATTAAAACAAATCCTGCCACGTATTGTTGGACAGTGTGCTTC
Organism: Benthosema pterotum; assembly: GCA_039105355.1. Taxonomy (NCBI): domain Eukaryota; kingdom Metazoa; phylum Chordata; class Actinopteri; order Myctophiformes; family Myctophidae; genus Benthosema; species Benthosema pterotum. The sequence goes on along the minus strand of CM076965.1, from coordinate 28,928,819 downwards.
ATTTTAGCGGGTGTGTAGTCTCAATTGGATCCTGATGCGGATTAAAGAACCGCATTCAACTCTATTGCATTATAGAATAAATAGAAGATTTATTTTTGCCACACAAGAAGGAAGGAGAAGGCACCATTATGCACTATGCAGCGACTCACGTGTTTGCTCTTGTATACTGTCTAGATTTTAACAGGGAGTCCTGACGGTGACAGACACGCACACGCACACACACGCACACACACGCACACACACACACACACACACACACACACACACACACACACACACACACACACACACACACACACACACACACACACACACACACACACACACACACACACACACACACACACACACACACACACACAAACAATGGCTGACAACAATACACACTGCTACCATGTTCCTAACTTCCCATCACATTATGTCCGGCTCCTATTCCTAATGTCCATTAACTTTAACTATTAGTAGGCCTACTATATTTCACTGGGTAGTTTATGAATTGAACATTGATAAAGGTCCCTGCTGCGTTTCAAACTGCTGCGGATGACAGTGCAGTCAGAGCGAAAGCTAACCGCAGCAGATTAGATATGCAAGAATCATAACTTCTCCACCCATTCGCATCAAGTCTACCAAAGTATTAGGTGAGAATGCGACCTCTATCTCTCTCTCTCTCACACACACACACACACACACACACACACGCACACGCACGCACGCATGCACACACACACACACACACACTGCTGTCTTCCCATCTATTCCACTGTCCTCATTAGTAAGCAAGGCCCCACTCTCTTGTTTGCACACTCCACTCTTTCTAACTAAATGAGAAAATTAATGAGCTAGGGTGAGCTCCAGGGAGCACCACAACCTTCGGCGTCCCCCGACACCTCACCCCCACCCTCCCACTTTACTCCTCTCTGCCCATCTTCTTGCATCGCTACCTCACCTGTCTTCCCTCGTTTCATTTCCTGGCTGCCAGGCATCTCCTTCATTAAACAAGGAGCAGAGGCTGCCTGGGACACTCCACCCCATCAGCCTCCTCTCTCCGCTCCTCCTCAGCAGCGTTCATAGTGGGGGTAAAAAAATAAATAAGAGAACTTTCTTATTCTGGAGTCAAATAATGGCACAATGGCATGAGAGGCTGCTCGAGACCTTCTTTAGGGAAGTCCTTCTGAAGTACCAACTTATTACTGAACATATCAATACTTCTGAATCTGATCTAAGTTGGTTTTGCTTGAAATAAAACAACTGGAAGACGGCAACTGGAAGACGGCTTGAAGATGCAATATTTCTCATCCACAATATTGACCACTGTGCTGAAAACCTGCATGTTCTGCCTGCATCAGACCTGTGAAGCCATTCTCTTTCTGCGCTCCTGCATCCTTCTTGAGTACATCCACATATGTTAAAGTGGGACGTCCTCATGACAGGTGCCCATGTGTTGGCTCCCCCAGCACTAGTTTGTCAAAGGCATCAAGAACTGTCAGCCAGCAGTGTCCTGCCAGTCTCATTCTCCTCGCTGCTACTTTCTGGCCCACCTTTGGTATTCCCTCATGCAGTGTATTGTTGGTAACATGTTCGCTTTTGCTGATGTTAAGTACTACACGCAGCATACATCTAGAGACTTCTGCCACCGTTGCATAGAAGAAGCTGAGTTTGATTTGTTGGTGGAGATTTGAGTTCCACACACTGGACATGCCATTCAGGGCCCTCCAGGCAAGTGCCTTCCTCACTTTCAGGTCCTGCTCAGTTGAGCATGAGCCTAGGTACTTGAAGTCTGTGACTTCCTTCAGTGCAGCTCCTCCTGTTGTTGTTAGATGTGGATGCTCTGATGGGATGTTATTGGTGATAGCCTCAGTAGTTTCTGGGCATTCAACCTGAGGCACATTTGTACCCATCCATTCATCTTCTACTGATGTATGCTTTATAAACCTGTAGACAGACCAGTTGCCTACATAAGGTACTGTATACACTACAGTATGTATGTACAATAATCTATTCTACATACTGTAGAATAGATATGAGAATGAGGCCACTGGATGACAGAAATGATTGTTAGCCAACTCAGAACTGTATATTTCATCAGGACAGACACGAGCATGCAGTGTTATTTAGTAAACAAGCTGTAGGGATCATCTGAGCGATGGACTGCAAAATAGATTAATTCTTGTTTGTAATGTCTGTACAGTACACTGCCTACCGCCTCCTTCAGACCAAACACTTTAGATTGCCCTGGGTCTGACAGAACGGAAAAAACAAACACACTGTGAAAGTATTACTCCTCTACTTTCTGTGTCTTCACATGATTTCACCCACCCTGTGTGCGTGCGTGTGTGTGTGTGTGTGTGTGTGTGTGTGTGTGTGTGTGTGTGTGTGTGTGTGTGTGTGTGTGTGTGTGTGTGTGTGTGTGTGTGCCGTGCGCGCACACGCGTGTGTGCTGGGGGGGTGGGGGTTACTACATAAAAGTGCTAGCATAGAGAAAAAACAGAACATCTCTCCTGCAGCTTTTTGAAATGTTGGTTCTAATAACTGTATTGGCCTGGGGGAGGCACTGTAGGGAGGGCATGTGTACGTGCGCTCGCACACACGCACGCACACACACACACAGACAGACACATGGGCACACGCGGACACAGACACACAGACATGAACCTAAACTTTAATCAGGCTTCAAAGTAAATAAAGTAAATAAGCACCGATAGCATCCCTCGCCTTTTCATAAAACACAGATGGTACCCTACACAGAAACCAGAACAAGTGATATATTAGCTGAGATAAGGTCCTAATGCCTTCTAAATGAATAGTGTGAGGACGATGTTTATCACCATAGAGAGAGGAAGGCGATGGGGGGGCAAACTAGCACTAGAATCAATGACCACTGGTGCAGAACACAGTAACCTAAGTGATCTCGAATAAACTATCTGCATGCATGCAATTGATCATACAGTTCTAGTATTATTGTCCCTGCACTGCTGCAAGGCCCTAAAGTCATTGCCACTGCAATTCCAGTCCATACACTGTGTCGAATGCTTGATTGTGATTGGCCAATTGCTGAATACAGCTAGCGGTGTGCTGTTTCATTTCTTGTTAACACTCGTTTGCTAACAGACTGCTGTCTAATCAAAGGCCCACCTGCTCATATACTGTCAGGGGCGGATTGGCCATCTGGAGTATAGGGAGTTTACCCGGGGGCCTGCGCCACCTAGTGGCCTGGACAGGGTTTTTTTTTTTTTTTTTTTTTTTTTTTCAAAAAAGAAAAGGTGTCCTACACCAGAGCCTTCAAGTAGGAGAGATCTTCTACATTCTCTAGTTGTGTAGACTAAGTTGGGCTAATTCACATGAATATTTTAACTCTTGAGGGTGTAAAAATGAAACCAAATGGACCCGCAAGGGTCCATTTGGTTTCATCTTTACGCTCTCAAAGAGTTACATCTGGTTAACCAGTGGCCTGGCAAAGGCAAAATTGTCCCGGTGGGAAAATATGTGCCAATCCGCCCTGTATATTGTATACTGTATTTGCGCTGCTCGTGTATCAGGCAGTCATGTAAACAAACACCATTGTCATTTACAACTAAACATTGCTCTCAATGATGTTTTCAGAGTTTTACATTTTTAGTACCCGAAAATGTATTCTATTTGATCAACACTTCCTTGTTTTCAAAGGCGAGGTGTCCGCCCACCACAGTGCTCCTTCAGGATGATTAAACACCTCGGCTTATACACCCCCCTGTCTAATCGTCCTGTCAAGTGTGATTTCTCAACCACTACCTACATGGCGGTTATTATCTCTTGTGTAAAGATAATGGGCAATAAGTTTGTATTCAATGTCCAATTCTCAAATTCATAATAAAAAAAATAGAAATCTACACGCTATGAGCTTGTATATCTACTATTTTGTAATATATCCAATATTGTTAAAGTCTTGTGGTCCATGATCCACATTGGAGCCATGCGGATCCCCAAGACCTATGTAATTTCCTAGTTTGAAAGATGACTTGTCAGTGTACATAGTATTAAGTGTGTTGGTGTTTCCCCAAACAAAAATAATTTATGAATGGTTGCGCTGAATAATTAAGCGCTCATTTTTATTACCAGTAAATGGCTTGATGCATGAGAGCCAGCCATGTGGTTTCCCATGGGCTCTGTGTAAATGTGCAGATATATAGCCCATTAAGAACACAATGAGCAAATGAAACACTCCACATTGCACATTGCATTTTACTATCCATTTGCATGACGATATAGTTTGTCAGTCGCTAACCAGAGACAGAAAAACACCTAAAAGTAGATGTTTCACTTTCGCACAATCAGTTTGCTCACTATCACAGAGAAACTGAAGTATCAAAAGGAGTTGACAAAAGCAGACAAATGCATTTTGAACAAAACAATATATTCCTCCTAGGAGGGCTGGGACCTCAACTGATTATATGAGATTAATTAATTACAGAAACAATAACGCAATTAAAAAAATATTAACTCATTTTAATCGCACATTTTGCACATAGAACCTTTTTCACTGGACGAATTTCAGGCGTAGCGATCTTACTGGTCAGTGGTGGACTGGGCGAAAAAATGTCCCAGACATTTTTAGCGTGATTTGGCCTAGACCGGCCAACCACAACCAGCGTGTGATGGACCTATTCTACCTGGTATAGTTGGTTAACCTCTTTGAGAGCGTAAACATGAAACCAAATGGACCCACAAGGGTCCATTTGGTTTCATGTTAACACTCTCAAGAGTTAAAATATTTATCTAAATTGGCTCAAGTCTAGTTATTTTGATCTGTATGTTTAACTGTTTTGTTTCCCAAATCCAGCCTGGAATTGTGGACCAAAAAGCAAAATAAATCTTTAGTTTTGGGATCTGTAGGGCTAAAATGTCACCAAATGGTGGTCCTCGTGGCTAAAAAATTCTGAATAGTGGGCCCTGGGATCCAAAAGGTTGAAAACCAGTGCTTTTAATCATACCGTGATACCACCGGCCCCCTACGGGTCGTGGCCCACCGGGAGACCTCCCTGTACGCCCAATGGTCAATCCAACCCTGTTACTGGTGCACACAATGGGAAAAGAAGTCAATCAGGGTAAACTGCCATTGATCCGACCTCGAAGATGTTTCATCCTCCTATTGGTCCAAAATTGCTAATCCAATCGCTAACCCTCACCCTCAACAGTAACATGTCAGTGTGGACACAGGGATTAAAACAAGGCAGCCAACCAGTATGCTGATAGTGGATTTCCAGCACATCTTCAGACTAATTGGTCTTAGGATATCTGGGAATTTGGATCTACGGGCAGCTCCTGTACTTGGATGTGAGAGAAGTGGCAGAACTGCGTCCCCCCGCATCCCCACTCCACCAAAAATGCTTCTCAGGTCTTCAAAAAGGTCAAATTGATATGAGTTCATTACAAAACTTCAAATCAAGATTTTATTTTTATCCCACCCCTACTTCCACCAATAAGAGTGATTAAAGCAGGTCCATGGTGAGCCCAGGCCCAGGTCCACACAGTCCATATCCTCCCATGCTGTCACACAGCTCCCAGAGGAGGCCGACAGTCACAGCAGACAGCTGACAGACTCCAGCACTGCCGTGTCACTACGGTGACGAATGGCCGCGCTACCCAAGGTGAGGGGGCGGAAGCTGCAGGCCTGACTCCTGTCACACTGACAGCACTGGACAGAGGGGCGCTGCGTCAGTGGGTCAGCCAGAACAGAAAGGCTGAAGGAGACCCAGACTCACCACGTACCGCACCTTCACTCCTCCTGCAACGACTCGATCGATAGTCAGAGAGAGGAGGAGGGGCCATCGGAGATTAGGAGGGGAATTAAGGAGAGAAAGATGCGATAAGAGATGGAGAAATGAGTGGAAACCATCCATTGGGCCCGTTATGCCTACGTTTATCGACATCACTTTGTCACCTGCCGTGATTGGACCCTTGTTGACCCCTCGTCTACCCTCATCTAGTATATTCATTCAAGTACAGTGCATATGCTGCCATTGTAATAGTCTCCCTGTCTGACTCTGCATATTGTTATAACCTTGAGACAAATCATGATGGAATGCACACTCAAAGAAGATAGGATGGGAAATGGGGAAAGAGCAAGAAGTACAAAAAAATCTCAACCAAACCTTAGGTAAATTAAATGATTTCTTCATTCGAATTATTGGATGATCTGGAAAAATACACTTCCCACTAGACCCACTATAATTATGGTACTGAAGGTGAGCAGATGAGACCATCCTCAATCCTCAATTGTACAATAGTCATTTTTAAATGTGGTTGATAAATGAAGTTTGATTTGATTTGATATTCAGTACAACTAGCCCATTCCAAAATAGTCTGATTGGTCAAACATTTCTCAAAGTAAATTGGTAGTCTGATTCATGCAAAAATAAAAACAACAACTTAACAAAGTCTCTGTAGTAACATGCAAAAAAGAAGAATAGAATGGTTATGCAATAGGGGGTCGTTCCATTTGGGCTGCTTAATGCCTTATTTAACATATTTTGATTGAGAGATTGGCAGTCGAATCAAACTCCCCTGATCGTAAGTCGACTTCTTGAGGTCAAGTCTCGGTTGTGTGTCAGTTAAAAGCCATTTATCAGGTGAATGGTATTATACTGTACATTGATCTCCCTTGGGTGGGATATTGAACATGAGCCTAGCAGGCAATTCATGTAGTAATGTTGAGATCAATGAAGCAGAGAGAGATTGAAGGCTATGGTTTCAAAAATGTAAGCAAACATTTCATATTGTCACTGTCGGGTAGAAACCTTGTATGTCCCACACCCAAACTGTTATTGTTGGTTGTTTTTAATTATATAGTGTAGGGGTTTTCAGCATGTGGTTCAAGAGGATCCCAGGTGGTCCCCAGGCTAAATGATGGAAAGTTGATTAACCAGATTGAGAGCGTGTAAGACCTAGTCTTACACAACTAAAGAATGTGGAAGATCAATGATCATTTTGAACATATGTTTGCCTGTTTTGTTTCCGAAATCCAGCCTGGAATTGTGGACAAAAACAAAAGAAATCTTTAGTTTTGGGGTCGGTGGGGCTAAAATGTCATCAAATGGTGGTCCGTGGCTCAAATGCAGAATAAATAGTGGGCCCTGCCTGGTATCAAAAAGGTTGAAAACCCCTGATTTATAAAAATAAAAAAAATATAAAAAAAAAAGTTGATGTAAGGTTTCTGCCATACACCACCAACAACAATGTGCTGTTGCAAACCAGAAATGACATAATGGTGGTGGACAGGGGGCTTGAATGGAAAGCACTGGAGAATTAGGAAAGAAATTAAGTTAAACATGAAGGAAAGGTCTTGTTATGTTCAGCGTACTTGCAGTTTGCCTAGACCGGTACCGGCGTTTCGATGAAGGTCAGCGCTGTCATTTGTTTGTTGTAAAGGGTTTTTAATACCAATTCACCCTTTGTCAAGTCCCTATCTACGTGGTTGGCATGGAGACAAATTCTTTCTCTCCATCCACTACCATTGACATAGCATGTTTTTCCATTTGCTTCGTATTGATATTCTGTGCATTCAATTGTTATTTTAAATGTGTTGTCGGTAAAAAGGAACCTCACAGGTGCAGCAGGGTGAGTCATTATGTTTGTTTGATTTTTTCCAAAATTATGTTTTAACAAATTCAACATAAACAGGGTGTAACCAGGGCAGAACAAGACAGAAAGAGCCTGCTGGTTAGGCATTCAGGGACCAATCCAGGGGCTCTTGGGACACAAATGTTGATGAACGCCTCCTTTTATGTCTATATCACACATGCTGGTCCAATACACACTTTGGAATCTGTTCAACCCAGCTTCATTTTCATGACTCACATCTGCACAGATGGCTCTGGTGCGAACATGAAAGCTAAGTGAACAAATATTCATTTCCGAGGTGTACGTTACCAGTATAATGTTTGTACTACTGTACGGGCCTATGCTGTTGTTATACAACTCTGCCATTCACACTTTATGTTTATGAGCAACATAATCCACCAGCCTTCTGTGTCTTTGGTTTTATTTGTGGCCGCAGATGTTCCCAACAGGCAAATGTCAAAAAAAGTCACTGCAAGCAAAGACTCACTTTGCTTTTTTCCTTCATTGATAAATAAACAGTAATCAGACAAAGGTTGGATTAAATGTGGCCAACCACCTGGGCCCGTGGGGTTTCTACTTTACTCTCTACTTATTTATTGTACATCAGCCTGCTTTCTAACAGGTTATGAGAATGGCAGCGAAGTGCCTTTCAGACCTGATTTTTTAAAAGTCTACTTAGTGGACCCTCCAGAAAAAAATGCAGGCAAAACTCCTTGACTATGCAGGCTAAAACCCTTGAATTTTCAATTTGTTTCATGGTGTGATTTTTCTTTTTTGTTATCCCTGCATAATCTGTGACAATTGGCTGATTATGCGTTAAATTATGTGATCGTATATTCACATTTTTCTGGAGGGTCTAACTTAGTTCAGGATTAGGGATTCTTAAGTGCTGTAATAGTAGCTCCCTTGTGTTCATGCTCTCTACACTCAATATACCGGTATTAGCTCAAGCACAATGATGCATGATGAGTGTGTGCATCTGCTATTATTATATGCTAGGGCCCACTATCCTGCACAGTGCGATTTGTTTTCAGAGTTTTGGGAGGCAAAGTTACATGGCCAAATGAACTGGAAGCAGACGGATTGCATTGAGTTTAACTAATCAAAATGAATATTTCAGTGTTCATTGTTGAGAAAGGATACATGAAACAGCCAAACAATATTTCAAATCTTCAAATCCATCAAATCCATTCTCCTTCTCATCTCATTCACCCTCTATTTCCCAGTATCTCCTCTTCCTGTCAACGTCTTGCTGCTTTGGGGCATCAAGCCCACCAGCACTGAGTGTGATTGGATGAGACACCATGTTCTGTTTCTCACAGTGCTGATAAACTAGCACACAGAGGATCCATGCATGGCGAGTACGCATGCAGAAAAACTAAGGAGTACACTTTAAAACAACTTAAGGTCAGATTTGCGTGCGCTCCACCAGACACCCATATATTATACAGTATACTGTACACTAGTCCTCTATACCCGTTCAAATATATGAATATGAAAATATGTACAATATGGGCACAGGCACAGCAATGTTTTTGTGGCTTTCACATTCATTTATTTTAAAGGAGGGACAGACAGACAGTAGCCTGACAGTAAATGGGGAGAGAGATGGGGGGTGATATGCAGTAAATGTTGACATGATTCGAAGTGGAAACCGCAGACACTGCCAGTGCTGGATTATCAGCCAGGGTGCCTGGACCGCTGAGCCTCAGCCCAGGTCCATGTAGGAATGTTTGAGGTGTAATCAGTCTGGTATCTGTCTGGAGGCCCGTGTGGTGCATACATTGGTTAGACCAACAGACTAGTCCTACAGTCATTAGTCCAACAACTATGTCACTCCTAACATACGTTGGATTAAAAGGAACCTATGCTACAGGTTTGAAATCACCCATGGCTCCTGCCATGTGTTGGGGGGCTAAAATGTACTGTAACCAGTTAAATATCACTGTGTCATCTGCGTGTGGTCTCTGTGTATAGCGCCACCCTCTATTGTCTAGCTAGTATACATATACAGTACATTTCATTTGAGGTAGCTATCCACATGCATGTCATGTCATACAAATGTGCCTGTGTGTGAAAATGTCAGCGATGCCTAAGCTGACATTTTCTACAGTACTCACCCAGCTGTCTGGAATGTCAATAAGAGAAGTGAAGAGAACAGTTTTAAACTGTGCAAAGTGAATATGAATAGAAACGGCAGGGCAGTTGCCATGTAGATTTATCCGACCCTAGCTGACCGGGGGCAAGGATATTTTATTTGGGGTGTAGAGATCGAACACATTTCAGCCCAAGTATAGTGTATTTGGGCATTCTCAGCATCGTCTGGTGGATAACTTTGGAGCAGACTGAGAAACATACTGTGCATCTGAATAGGTTTTGCATGCACTTTGCCTGGCAGAGTGAAATACAACAGACACCACACTTTTAACTATGAGAGAACAGGTCCATCCAATTACAAAATTGTACACTGCTTTGGGAATTCTGGAAGTATATGTAAATTGGCAGAGAGAGCATCAAGTCCATATCTTTTACTCAACTACAGTTTGAGGCCAAATCTTCCTGTTTGTAGAAATGCTTTGAACTCTTTTATGCATCATTCTTGTGCCTGCTGTAATGTGGAAGAAAAAAAATCTTCAAAGGGAGTGTATGTGTGTACTGTAGCCTATCCCGTGCACGCACACGCGTGTGCACACACACATACACTGACTGAGCTGCCAAATCATTTAAAAGATTGCATTTTATTTAACTGCATTACACCACTTCCCATGCGATGAACTTATGGAGATTCATAACACAAGCCTGCCAAAGCCTTTGTTCTGATGGATCACTTTCCGCAAAAGAACACTAATCACATATCATTGCATATTTTACCCAGGATACCCAGATATAACTTGATCAGAAGATCCATGATTTATGCCTCTTCCACTCTTGACCTTGTACAGTCACAGATTTTGCAGAATGCGTCTCACACCATAACGGATGCAATGCGTAAAAATGATCTATAAATTCCAGGAATATTTCTGAAAGTGAGTTTGTCAGGCTGTCCGTCCATTAGCTTCACTCTATACCAGTGGTTTTCAACCAGTGGTCCTTGAGAGAGTTCCTTGAGAGAGTTCCAAATGAAACCAAATGGACCTGCTAGGGTCCATTTTTACATGCTCAAGAGTTAAAATATTCATCATTGAATTAGCCCAAGTCTACACAATTAAGAGAATGTAGAATGGTCATTTTTGATCTATGTTTGCCTGTTTTGTTTCCAATCCTGGAATTGTGGACAAAAGCAAAATAAATCTTTAGTTTTGGGGCCTGTGGGCTAAAATGTCCCCAAATAAAATGGTAAATGCTGCATTTATATAGCGCCTTTATCCAAGGTGCTTTACATAGCTTGTGCATCACATTCACCCATTCACACACACATTCATACACTGATGGCAGTGGAAACCATGCAAGGTACCTAATAGCACACCAGGAGCAATTAGGGGTTCAATCTCTTGCTTAAGGACACCAACTCTGCGGGAGCCTGGGATTGAACCAGCAACCTTGCAATTACCGTCGGGTAGTCTTGGGCAATATAGCGGTATTACCGTTTATCGCGATATTGGAAATAAATACCGAGTAATATCGTTGGGTCTATAAAAAAATATAGAATACCGAATATTGCCAAATACCGACATTATACTGTATCTGTAACTATACAAACAATTTTTATGTTACACACATGCCTAAAATAGCAGTTATTTGGGCTAGGCTTTTTCCAACTCCAGTTTTTTTTCCCCTATTTAGGCTGCTTGAACAGCAGCACGCTCAGTTTCTGACCGCTCACTGTCGCAATTCTGAAAACTAGGTGACTAATGGAACGTGTCCATCTCCGATTGCACGCCATTGCCATCTAGTGGTCAATACCGGTTATATCAAATATCGAGCTAATTAACATGTTATCAATACTGGTATTAAAAAATCCATACCGCCCAAGACTACCGTCCGGTGACTCTACCCCTGAGCCACTGCCGCCCCAAATGGTGGTCCGTGGCTGAAATATTCACTAAATAGTGGTCCCTGGGATCAAAAAGGTTGAAACCACTGCTCTATGCAGTTGCAGTGGCTATTGTGAAGTCGATGGCCAGACATACCATGGTAAACTCAACGACTCTGCAAGCAGCAATACTGGACGGGGGTCAAGCAATCAGCCTGCTCCCAACTGGCATGACCCTGACAACCCTGCAAGCAGCAATACCAGCCAGGAGCCAAGCAATTGTTGGCACCAATGTCTAAAGCTATATGGATGAATGTCTGCCTTCTACTCTAAAGCAAAGAGTGTGATTAATCCTGCACAGAATTTACTGTGTAAGTGTGATAAGCACATGGAAAGCTCCAATCATTCATTGTAACAGCTATCAGGCTCATGGGTGTGAGCGTCTCCTCATCGACCTTTCATTCATATTCCTGTTGCCTATCAAATGGAAATGAGCAAAACTGTACTCCATTCATAATTGTGATTCTAATTTTGTTTTACTTTTGGGTTAAATCAAGCCCATTTCTGGGAAAAGTGAGAGCCCTACAACTGCAATCATTGAAGTATGCATTGCAGGTGTTACAAATCATCTTATATTGACACATGACGTGTAGCTACTAGCTGTAATAGCAGCCTCTCAATATACCTTCTACAAACTCATAAAGGGTACACACACCGGATGCATATGCTGCGTGCCAGTACGCATCCTCCTCCATTATTTCCAATGGACCTAACCCAAATCGGCTCAGGTAGTGCGGCTGTTGTGCTGCATGCCTGCCGGGCCGATACAACATTGCTCTATTTTTCCACGTGTTGCTGCGTGGCTCTATCCAGGTTCAGGTTGGGGGGGGGGGGGGGGGGGGGGGGGGGGGGGGGGGGGAGGGGCAAGAGAAAATGGTATGGGGGCGGCACCCATACCATTTTCGGTTACAGGACTTTTATTAGTCAAGTAAAGCATAATAACAACATCAGTTGTAGTTAAAGTTGCAACAGCATGCATAAAGCCAAAGGTCTGACTCAGAGACTTTTCTGTTTTCAATGATGAAATGCTGTTGGTTTAGTCTTGCCAAACTTGTAGTTAGTAGCAGTAGTAGTGTTTCAAATCATCTTAAATATAAGCCCTTTAATTTGAAATATCATGGGTTGTTTTGAATGGAATCGTGTTTGTGGGGGTAGACTGGGTATTTAGGGGGGCATTGCCCACCCCATGCCCATGCCTAGATCCGCCCCTGGTGGCTACAGGCCTGTGCACTAAACAGCTCCATCCATCCTGTGTGTGTTGTTGTGTGGCATTTACCGTGCAGAGTCGCTGCACTTCAGCACGCCACACCCGCTACGCATCCAGTGTGTGACCCCTTTTATTCATGAATGGACGTGTGGCAAGTACTGGGAGCTGAAGTAGGAGTGGCGCTCCACCTTAGCAATCAATCTGGGTCAATACACATGAAGCACCTCTGATTTATAGCCAAGCTACCACTCAGTACTCCCAATAATAATCCTAATAAGTTTTAGGTTATTATTTGCTGTTGCAAATAGTAATCTAGTAGTGTGTGTGTGTGTGTGTGTGTGTGTGTGTGTGTGTGTGTGTGTGTGTGTGTGTGTGTGTGTGTGTGTGTGTGTGTGTGCGCGCGTGCGTGCGTGTGTGGGGGAGGGGGGGGTCACTCTCAGTAGTACAGCATTTGGGTATTAGATCAATAAATCCCCTATGCAACTCTAAAGTTATTGAACAGTTTCATCTTCAGTCAAAACAAACAACTATGGTTGGGAGGGATATGAAAAGCCATGTCATATCAAATATAGATAAAACTGGAGACTATAAAACAAACTCTCTCCCTTAGTATCCTTATCCTTACTTACACTCACATACAGTATATGCAAATAATAGATAGCAACGTGAAAAATCTACTGTTGACATAGCCTTGAGCACATGAACACACAGTAGATGTGTACTTTGACCAACAGTTCACAAGGGGGTATAGCTCAGTGGTAGAGCATTTGACTGCAGATCAAGAGGTCCCCGGTTCAAATCCGGGTGCCCCCTCTATTATGTCGAAAGGTTAAATTAAGAATGTGTTAGCCACACATGTACTGCTATTTCTGAATATGTTAGGCAACGTTAATGAGCAGTAATATCACCCTCTCTTACATAGTGAACCTGTAAGGCTATTATTTATTAATGTATGCCCTTAGCATTGAGACCCACACAAAGCTCAGATAATAACTCAAACCCTGATTTTGCGTATTCACAAGGCAAAGTAATCATCTGGATCCCGGAATCCATAAGTCTATGGCGTGGCTCGAATGGGTATCTCAGCCTACCAATAGTGTACAAACCGGAAGTTATGGGCTTTAGTGTTTTACGCACACAAATAAACAGGTTTAATTTAACATACTAGGACCTTACCCGTTGTGAATATATGAACAACAAATAATGTACAGTGTAAATATATGAGCAACAAATAATGTACAGTGTAATGTAAAGTGAATTAGCAGATCATAACAGTGGGTGAATTAAAGTGAATGAATAGAATATACCAATCATGTAAGTATGTAATTGCTTTAATGCAGGGGTTTTCAACCTTTTTGACTCCAGGGACCACCATTTGATGACATTTTAGCCCCAAAGTCGTAAAACTAAAGAGTTCTTGTGGATTTGTTCACAATTCCAGGCTGGATTTTGCAAACCAAGCAGTGTAGACTTCTTAATTAAATAGTGCTAATTCAGATGAATATTTTAACTCTTGACAGTGTGAAATTAAACCCAATTGACCCGCAAGGGTCCATTTGGTTTCATTTTTACATTCTCAAGAGTTACATCTGGTTAACCAACTTTCCATCATTAGGCTAGGGACCACCTGGAACCCTCTCAAGGACCACTGGTGGTCCCCGGACCACTGGTTGAAAACCCCTGCTTTAATGTGTAGGCCTAGTTGTGAGTAGGCTATACTTTAGGGAAAACAGTTTTGTAGCAAAGCAAGGGTGCCATGCAGGAACGTGGTGAAAAATCTGTTTCTGTGGACATATGAAGCCTGTGGCTGTGGCAAGGTGTTTAGAAAGTGAAGGGGGGTCGTAATAACTGTGTTTGTGTGCGTGCGTGTGCGTGCGTGTGCATGCGTGTCTACGCCCGAATCAAGAAGACGCACAGTGTAACCTTATTTGTGTTACAGTATATATCATAGATATATATAAGAAAAAATAATATCAATGCATAACGCATCAGGCAGGGGGAAGCTGCAGCTGGGGGCAATCCCTGTGTACTTGGCAGACACGCATCGCAAAATGTGCATGTCCCTGCTGTTGTAGAAGTCAACATCATATAACAGGGGGTTTCAACCTTTTTGACTCCAGGGACCACTATTTATTCAGCATTTGAGCCACGGACCACCATTTGACAACATTTTAGCCCCAAGCCCTAGTCCTAAAACTAAAGAATTCTTTTGGTTTTGTTCACAATTCCAGGCTTTATTCTGCTTTGTGAACTGACTATGGCTTCTGGTTGGCCGTGCTGGTTTAGGACAGATTTTATTTGTGCTGGTTTGCCTGGATCTGACCTGCCCTGAACGTTTGCCATTGCAGGACATAGCATACATGCAAACACATTTTTCCAGTAGTTTCTAGTGTCTCAATCACTCTGAAAGAGGTTGCACATGACCGCAGCGGCGACATGCAGTGAGGCTCTCCAACTGACTGGCTGTAGGCCTATTGTTCTGTGCAAAATATAACATCCATGATAGATCAATGATAGTTTGGAAACAAATGCACCCTTATGGGTCTGTAACTACTGTAGTGTACAAATGGAACGCATAGACCCATTAATTCGTACCCGCAATCTGCAAGCTCACAACACGACTTCCAGGTGGTCCCCAGCTAAATGGCAATTTTAATCCAAATTAACCCTTATCCTAACAACCACACTTCATTGCATAATAATAATAATAATTATAATACTGTTGTTAGAGTGTCAAAACACTGCCATTTACTACTTTTTATAGAAATTAAATTAATATTATGCAGAATTTAGTACAGCCTTTAAATCTGGCCCTCCACAATATTTTCTGTATCTCATTTGGCCCCTTGGGAAAAAATAATTGTCCACTCCTGATTTAGCTGCTTATGAGCTTATTATCTATTATTATTATTAGCCTATATTATTATGCTGATATTCGTATTGTTGGCCCGGATCACAGACCTGGCCTGGATCACAGACCACATCGACTAAAGCTGTAGGTCCACTCCACAAACATGCTGGCCTCACAATTATTTAATTCCTTTAGGCCAGTGGTTTTCAACCTTGTATTATTTATTCAGAATTTGAGCCCCGGGCCACCATTTGATGACATTTTAGCACCACAGACTCCAAAACTATACCTATATTTGTTTTGCTTTTGCCCACAATTCCAGGCTGGATTTTGGAGAAAACAAAATAATCAAACGTACAGATCAGATTGACCATTAATCTTTTACATTCTGTCGTTGTGTAGACTTCACATGATGAATATTTTATTTTTTGTACATTTGGTTTCATTTTTACGCTCTCATAGTTACATCATTTAGCCTGCGGACCACCTGGAATCCTCTCATGGACCACTGGAGGTCCCCGGACCACCTGTTGAAAAGCCCTGCTTTAGGCTACTAAACTAAAGTTGTATTTGCCTGGGGCTGCCGCTGCCCTCGTCTCTTCATTCCTACACAACAACCGCCATTGATTATTATTGTCGACCTAATCAATCTATGAACTTGATGACAAACATCAGTGCGGGGACCACCGACCACTGCCTAAGCGTGTATGCATGTAGGCTACTTAATATTGGCCACGCAAGCACACAGTAAGCGTGGATACATGCAGTCATGTTTTCAAAACCACACGTATGCATTACGATGGGAGATCTGTGTCCGTGCGCTCAAATCTCCTACACAAAAACACAGTTTCCTCGCTCGGCAATAAATCCTTGGCGCAGCGCGATCATGCGTCTGACGGTGCCGTGGCATAGGTCTCGCTGTAAGCACAGGACTATCCCCCACCATCGTAGAAAAATAAAACTCAGGTCCGGGACGATTGAAAGTGATGGTCGCTTTGTTGTCCAACTCCACGGAAAACAACAGCGATCAGCTTGCGGCTACAATGAATGAGGCAGGGGCGTAGCTACGGGTGGGCTGTGGTGGGCCACGGCCCACCTAAATAGAGAGCTGGCCCACCCATTGAAAACATGACTAAGAACTTGAGAAAACAAAGGACAAAGACCAGAGAGCCTCTGGAGAGAGCTTGAGAGGTCTAGACTTACTGTAGTTACAGTATAATGGGTGATTTGCGGGCACTAATCACCCAGTATAGTGCAAATGGAGCTTTTCATTCACCCTTTGTTTGTAAACCTGCCAGATCGTTATCATTTGGCAGGTATCAAAACAATAGCGCTTGTTTCTGTGGGGGGACTTTCACAAGGATTTTTCAAAAGTTAACTCTGGTCTGTTCTCCTGAAAGAAAATCTGTCATGATCAGCAGACACATTGGTAACTAATTTATAAATGGCTGTGATTCAATAGTGAACAGCTGAAATCTATTTGATAATGATTGTGCTAATGAAACAAAACACTGTAGGTGACAGGATTATTATTTCATGTCAAGACATTAATTGTAAACCTGCCAGATCGTTATCATTTGGCAGGTATCAAAACAATAGCGCTTGTTTCTGTGGGGGGACTTTCACAAGGATTTTTCAAAAGTTAACTCTGGTCTGTTCTCCTGAAAGAAAATCTGTCATGATCAGCAGACACATTGGTAACTAATTTATAAATGGCTGTGATTCAATAGTGAACAGCTGAAATCTATTTGATAATGATTGTGCTAATGAAACAAAACACTGTAGGTGACAGGATTATTATTTCATGTCTTAATAATCCTGTCACCTACAGTGTTTTGTTTCATTAGCACGTATCAAAACAATAGCGCTTGTTTCTGTGGGGGGACTTTCACAAGGATTTTTCAAAAGTTAACTCTGGTCTGTTCTCCTGAAAGAAAATCTGTCATGATCAGCAGACACATTGGTAACTAATTTATAAATGGCTGTGATTCAATAGTGAACAGCTGAAATCTATTTGATAATGATTGTGCTAATGAAACAAAACACTGTAGGTGACAGGATTATTATTTCATGTCAAGACATTAATTCAAGAAGATAACCCTAGTACAGTAAAGGTTATATAAACTGAAATATAACCATATATGGCAATAATAGCAATAAATAGATTTCTTGCACGTGCAAATTTGCGGCTATGACGCACGCAGCATGCCCACCCTGAATCGCTCATGCCCACCCTGAATTGAGTTTCTGGCTACGCCACTGAATCGAGGTGCGCTGCAGTAACCACTGGGTGGGAAATGCGAGGCGACACGGAGGATCGGCGATTCGTCGTATGTAGGCCTATGTCTCACTCGTGTCTATGCGCCTCTCTCATCATCATGGTGGATTATATAGTTATATTCCATGTTGGTGTCGAACGCCGCAACACTTAGGGGAAGATCGAGCTCCAGCTTGAAAGAGTTGGGGTATGTGGCAGCCGGTCGCTTGTGACGTGCATGATAGGGGCGGGGGCACTTTCCCCATATAAACTAATGGGACGCACAAATAAATTCATTATAAATCAACGGTGTGTTAATTTGGCAAAAGGGCTTCGTCACGCTCTTCATGATATTATGGTGAACGGTTGTGTG
Source organism: Benthosema pterotum (assembly GCA_039105355.1). NCBI lineage: Eukaryota > Metazoa > Chordata > Actinopteri > Myctophiformes > Myctophidae > Benthosema > Benthosema pterotum. The sequence continues at coordinate 28,910,502 of CM076965.1, read as the reverse complement.
AAAACTTACAGCGATTGGTGTTGCCATCGCGGAGTAATTTGTGTTTCAGACATTCATTCAGACGGACGGACAGACAGACAGACATTTCGTGGTTTTATAGTAGGATGATGATGCCATCTGTGCAACATGGTGCACATATTGTATCTAGTGAATGGTTCAACATCGTCTCCACATACTTTAAATCATTTACGATTTTTATTCCGTGATTTATTGTGGGCATTTTAATTTTTTTGTTTTATAACAGATATCTTGGCTAAAACAGACACACGGAACTACCTTCTTTAGGGCAGACGAGGACTAACAACCGAAACATCAACTTAATAAAACAGCAACAAATTTCTGTTAGTCTGGGGGGTCCTCTCGTTTTGAAAAGATACCCTTTTCAATATAATGCACTATTGTCCTACGCACCAACCTATTGAGGTGTTCATCGACCTTTTTCTATAGAATTATATGACAGAAAAGCTCAGCCAAAGGGCAGAGAGAGAGAGAAACTGGAGTGAGACAGCCATTAATAATACATGGGATTAAATGGGAAGAAGATATTACATTCCAGCCTCCTTATTACTACCTACTGTATAGCCATTGCAGCTGTTCTTGTATTATTAATTTACTTGCTCCACTACTGTGCTCTTGTTCTATGATGTGTGCAAACCCCAGAGGTGGCCAATGGGCTGATTGTACTCCAGGCTCACATCCTGAATATCTTAGTAGGTGGAGTCTATGCTGATTAGCTAATCACTGTGGCTAATCAGTCAATCGACTGATCCATCTTGGTAGAGCCCAAAGGGTGGGCGATATGGTGATAAATATTTGAGATACAGTATTATATATACAGTGTATATATAGTGTACATAGTGATTACAGTTTTAGACCTGCATTTATACTTCTGTAGAACAATGTTTTTGTTTCTGTTGTTGTTTCTGTTACGCCTTTTTGCTTTAGTTTTTATTACCTTAGGTGGTTGTAACTTTAGGGGAAAAGCAACACAAAAAACAACCTGAAAAAAAAAAAAATCATGATAATAATATTATCATGATTCTATTTCAGTATCACACTACATGATGTATTGTTATACTTTCTGAAAAAGACATTGTGACATTATATTTTTCCATATCACCTACACCTAGATTGCTATACCTGGTAACCTTTATTCATACAGGCTTATATAGATGTTATTCTGTTCTATGTAAAAGGTACAGAAATGCAACAGGAGGGGCATTAGTGAGCACTCATTACCCCAGCAGTGGAAGTACAGAGCCAACATCTGAAAAGAGCAGCAGCCATCATGGCAGGACTAAGGTTTGCACATGTTCTAAATCATACCACTCCCCATCTTCACTTTCATTCCTCTCCTATCTCTCACTATTTCTAAAGTGAGAGAACCTCGGCGAATAGACTCAAGTGTGTTTTCCAAAATTACCAGGCTTTTCCTGGAAAAGTAGCCTTGCTCACTGAAGTTAGCTGGTTCTGTACAGGATCTCCTTCAACTGCATGTGGTCTGCACCATCAGTGACACCAGCAATTTGGTGAAATACATCACAAAATAATCTTACTGTTAAAGTACACAGAGGGACAACATTACTCTGGGTATGTTTTGTTCTGTGTTTAAAAGCAAAGACTGCATCCACAGTTCTCAAAGTAGCATGGCCAGGGGGTCCACATAGTAATTCAGATTGTTTGTTTTTCCAAAAAATGTATTTCTTTTGCTAGTGAATGATGGTGTGTGTGGGATATGAAATGTGCGCTTGCCACAATGCCATAATCACATAATACTTTCATCATAGGGCAGGTGTGTGTCTGTGACCAACTGTCATTGATGATATTTAATGCATCAAGGAAGGCAATTATAATAGCCAGCGTGTTCCATCAAGTGTACATCTGAGATTAACAGCTTGGGGAGGAATGGTGGAATTAATAAAAGAATCACCTATGAGAGCCAAGCATAGACAGACAGGTTCCACAAACAATTTTAACAATCAAACACTTTCCATAAGTTTTCCAATAGTATCTTACCCCACAACAAGTTTTAGTACAGGTAAATTAATTTAACTTAAACTAGTAAAATACATTTTCTATAATTTGGGTTGCCGGTTGCCACATTTTGTCTTTATGAGAGAGAAGCAAGTAACCAGGACCATGAAAAGATCCAAGTATGAAAGTCAGGTAAAGTCTGAAAATAATTCTAAAATAATCAACTGCAGTGCTGACAATCAAACATCATTGTCAATGTCCAATGTGCAATGGTTCCCTGCAAGCATTTCCATGGACCACCAATAAATATAAAAGAAACATTACAAATGAAGCAGACTTGACATTTTAGTGCAGGTTGCTATCACAGATGATTTGAATGGGCGACGATAGCGTCACTGTTCTACTACAGTTCTGGGGGCGTGAAGCCAAGAGACACAAGTGTCACTAAAAGAAATTTAGGTCAGGTGTCACTCTCCTCATTTATCCAACTCCTCTCATAGGGCTCAACGTATCTACTCTTTTGACTGTTAATGAGTTCATCACACCTCCGTGACCACTGACCAGTTCAGTTCCCAAATATGTGAGAGCAAAAACCAGGAGAGGCGAAATCATTTTGCAACCAGTGGTCACGGCTGCTGTGACCACTAGTCAACCCAACCTTAACCCCGACCATTGGCACAACGTTCGGGGGTTAAACTTAAGGTTAAGTTTAGGCATAGGTGTTAGGATTAGAAACGACCGGTGAAGAACGGTTGTGCCTGTTGGCCCAACAGTCACGACTGGAGGCCCATGGTAGCAACCGTTAGTAAAACGGACGTTTTCACTGGTTGCAACTAATTTACAATGGTCTAATATACAACCATTTATAGCGGTCGCAACCCATGCTTGTGTCGCAAAATTACTTTGCTGTCTCTTTCAAAAAAAAAGACATTTGAGTGAAATGCACTTCCACTGGACTTCTAGGCCATCACTGTTATGCAACATTGATCTCTGTGCTGAGATCCTTGCCTTAAAGTGGTCTGCTAGTTTGTGCTACAGTAGCCTACGTACTGTATATAGGCCAGGCCACAGGAGCGTTTGAGCAAATGAGTACATTAATGGTGTTACATGTTATGACAGACACCCACCCTTGACGTTGAAAGGTTTTCCTGTATATGGAAGGTTTAAAAATAGTGCCTTTTATGCAAAATAGCATTGTGTGCAGTCACAGTGACCACCTCCCGTTAGTTCCCTTGAAAACTAAGGAATGGAGCTTGGTCAGTAGTGTAAGATGGTCTCTCTCTCTCTCCAGCTGGTTTCATCAGTAGACAATATGGTGTGTTGTAGTTAAACATTTTGTTGAGCGCCCAGTCAGATGATGGATTGAAACAATTACACAATGCTGTTCTTACGCCCCTCCCCTGTGTGCAATAACTGGAGTACAAAATCCAGTACTTTTGTAAACTTTTAATATGTCGTTGTGTATGTCAGGCAGAAACCTTGTACAGTTATATTATATGGATTGGGAGGTCTACTATCTTGTCATGGACAAGTGTAAACCTTGTATATCCAAAACAGTTATTATTTATTCATAAACTCCCAGCAACAAGAAGCTAACAATGCTGCGTACACCAATTTGAGTAAAAACATTTACCACTCATAATGCATAATGCAGTAGGGGTGCAATAGTTAGTTCAGCAAAATCAACTGAATAGACTATAGGGACAATTTTCAAAAAAATAGCCTCCTGTTGGAGTTACTGTATATTTCTAACCCACTAGCTCTCTTTCTCTCAGCCATATTTTAAGGGTAAATTTTCCAAACTTCACCCGTTAGTACTGATTCAGTCATCTTTTTTGTCTTTGAATTTTGTGCCAAGGTCTACTTGCTGCTAAAGCTTGGTGTATGCCAAATTTATAAGCTACTGCTACAGGACTCTAATATAGTCAGTGGAATTTGTAAGGCAGTATGCAACGTAGCTTGGCTAAAGCTGGCTAAAATTTTGCCTCTCAGCAGATTGGTCTGGAATAGCTCAATTGTATATTGTATTGTATTTCCTACTCCTATTGGCCACCCAGGTTTTCCCGAGTATAGGAAATGGAGAAATGGACATACAATTGAGCTATGCCAGACCAATCTGCTGACAGGCATTTTTCGCTAGCAGCTGATTCGGTTTGGCTTTAGCCAGGTTATATATTTTAGTACAGTCAGTACTAAAATACTAGTACAGCCAGACAGACTCTTGACTGTCTATTACAACATTCCAAATACAACATACAACAGTTTAAAACGTGACATCAGACAATATACAGTACATCCCAGTATGTCCCAATCACTGAACACCGACAAAGCTCTTTTGCAACCATTCTTGCCTTATACTGTCAGCCAATTTGATATCATGCATTTTCAGTTTGTCTCCCAGGTGACCATGCTGTATTTCCATGTAGTTGTCCTTGAGCATAAACCAATGCCTCCATGTCTTTTAACACTATTCACCCTGCTCTCATAACTCCAAATCCTATTTGATAGCTTCTATTAGTAGTGGATATTGCTGACAAAATATAAGGTGCAAGGAGGAATACAATACAAGTGCCAAATTAGCATATTGATTAATTAAACCCACCCTTTTGTGTTGTTTCTCAGCTCCAGATACAGATCATTCAGAGTGGAGAGCTGCGTTACGACGGCATGTTGTAATTTTTGGCCTCCACCTAGTAATCGACCAATAATTACATGTATAGCCTTAGCACAGAGACGTCATCTTGCATTTTTGTTGCCAGCCCAGGACATACCATAAGCCTGTATTCTATTCGAACTGACCCTCTATCTCTGTTGGCCTAGCATAGGCGTTGTCTGTTGCCGCTGCTGTTACTACTACTACTACTGTTGACAATAACAGTTATTTAATAGTGAGTTATTTTCCACACCTTACATTTCGTGTTGGCTAGGAATTTATTATTTATTATTTTTTATTTCTTCTTGGGGGCAGTCAGCCTATCATCACCCGAAGCCGTGATATTTCACAGCTTGGTCAGGGTGTGTGATGCTGATGCAGAGGATGTCCTTTGTTGTGCCAGATGGAACTCTACAGGTCATGTTATAAAATGTCTCTGAATTCTATTTCAAAGCCTTGTGTGAATGGAAATAAAAATATATATATATAATAATAAAAGTGTGCAACTTTGTTTTACACAGTGAAAGGAGTATGTTTGTGTACAGTATAGTTTATTAACTACTCAGTGAGAATGGAATAGGCCAGAGCAGGGAATCTTGTGTATCTGCGTGCGTGCATGTGTGCGTGTACACCCTACTACCCGCAGTCAGTGCGGATCAGTGTCTGGCATGACAGGTTGATTAAATGCAACACATGACCTTAAACACTGTGTGATGGATGTCTCTCTCTGCACATACTGTACTGCCTGGGCAGCAGCTCAAATCACACACCTTTCTGGCAAAGGCTGACTTTTCCTCTGGTTTGGGTCGCGCTCAGTGTTGCATGCAGTGGCGGATCTAGGCATGGGCATGGGGGTGCAATGTCCCCCTAAATGCCCAGATTGCCCCACCAAACATGATGGCATGCAAAACAACCCAATACATTTCAAATTAAAAGTGCTTTTATTTAAAATGAAAATGACTACTACTGCTACTGACTAAGTACAGTTGTGGCACCAACCAACCTTTAGCTTTATGCATGCTGCATGCATGTTACAACTTAAACAACAACAACAACTGATTATTATTGATGCTTATACTTGCCTAATAAAAGTCCTGTAACTGAAAACGGTATGGAGGCGGCTTCATCGCTCGTGGCGCAAAGCGACAGAGGCAATGAAGCCGCCCCCATACCATTTTCTCCTGCCTCCCCAATTATGAAATGTTATATCAGCCCCTGGTTGCATGTGTTGATGAAGCTCAGTTGAGCCCAATGGGAACTCTAAGGCCAACTATGAAATTAATTCTGTGACATTTTTGTTTTCTAAACCAACAGCAAGAAGTGAAAACCCAGCCATTAAATAGATTACTACAATATGCAAAAGTGCACAGCCTTCTTATTTATGTATTATTTATTTATTAGTGTGTACCCTGTATATAAGAGTCTGTTTGCATGCATATCTTTGTGTGGATCTGTGCAGAAGTGAGAGAGTAGAGCTGAATCAGAGAGGCAGGGAGAGGAAACAAGCAACAGAAAGAATGATTGCATGGACCTACTGCAGCGTGTAGAGCCAGCGAGGGTCTTTCATCACCTCAGCATGCATGATTATTTTGAAACAGATGTATGGTTGTTTAGGTTGGGAGGAGGGAGCTTACTTCTGCACATAAAACGACCCTGGCAACCATAATGTTCTACAACATGATGGCTAAAAGTATCTGGCAGCAGAAACACATTTTCTAACCAGGGCTGACCAGTATTCTGCTAGCAGCAGCAGCAACTGTAAATTCAACACCTCTATCGGGCAGAAGGGAAGGGTTTGGGTTCCCTTTAATACTGCATGTCAACATTCCACAATCAAGGCTGTTCTGCAAGGTGTCTGCCATGAGCTTATAAAAATCTCCTGCAGGCTCCGCACAGCCAATCCTCAAATCCTATAACCTCTCTACATTAATTTGTACACAGAAAGATAGCCTATACACGAGTCTCCCTGTGGGGGTGAAAACTGCATGCACATCACATACTGTATGCAAACAAACCAGTGTCAAGTCCATCGACAAAAGCCTAGACCAATACATTTTAAGCAAAAACGTAATGTTACCCTGCCATGGATATTTTAACTTTTTTTGTAATTTCTTGTATTTTTCATTGGCTTAAAGAAAAGAGAAATTCTCGATAAAGAAATGCATCTCAGGCGAGTGGACGACAAGTTATTTGTGCTCTGCTGTCCGTCTCAGAAAAACTGTCCTTAATTATTATTAGCTGATGACACAAGCTCTCTCTCTAGTCTCATATAGATCCTAACACCATTATAAAGGTCTTAACTGCAGCACTTGACTTGATAAGCAGTCTATTTGGTTTTGGTCCAGTACCTAAAAAGCAATCATGTTTTGGCCTTAATCCACATATTTAACAAGTTAGCTAAAATAGATATTGATAACATTCCTATTTTTGTGTTCCACACCGCTTTGTGACATTATGCTTGATGAATCTTTATCAGTATCTACAAAAATCTCAGCTAAGACTATAGGGATCCTACAGTACGTCACCCGCTTTGATCGTGATCAAGCGATAATTCTCAGTTATAAAGCCGATCTTCTCGACCTACTGCATGTACAGTAGTCTTTTCAGTTCAGTTAACATTTATTTTCAGAGCATATGGGAATAGTAAACAGTACATACAGTCCTATACACTTTTCTGTTTTTGAGAATGTCCAGTTCCTACCCAAGAGTCTGAACAAGGACTAGGGAGAAGCCACTTGTTCTGGGAACCGCCTGGCACGAGTTCATGCATAGATAAGATCAAAACCATCAGTTGGCTGCATTGTTTTAAGCCCTGCATCAGCACAGCAATGTGCCTACGGTTATGTTTGGTGTCAGGGTTAGAGTTGAAGGATACTGTCTCTTTAGTTAATATTGACCAAAATGTCCGAATTAAAGTTGCTGAGTGTGGGTTAAAAACAGATCACACTGCAACGTGTTCGCTTTGCGGTCGGGGGCGGGGCTGGCTCAAAGCTTGTGACAAGATCAGCATGATAAGCAACCTATTGGGAAATATCGCTTTTGATTTTCAGTAGAATCCCACTTAAAAACTGTCATGTGTCATTTGATCCGCTCCGAGGTAGCCATTATGTTATATTATTGTATTATTTATCCTTGTATCAATTATTGTAATTCATTACATGGCCTGGTTGATTCTGATTAGTCACTCAGCTGTGTGATATTTCTTGATAACAGACCACTCTGCTCTCTAACAGGCCGATGCCTAATCAAACCCTCAGAGCACCTGCTGTTCTCCACCTGATTTACAGCCGTTTCCAACTCGACAGCCATGTAAACACACACAGTGCTGTTTACAGCTAAACATCGCTCTCCAAAATAAAAACATTTGAGTGGAAATGGGTTTTATTTGATCAACTCACTTCTTTGTTTTCGGACAGTGCTGCAGCTGGGAAGACAACAGCCAGCATGACACATTAAATACTTTCATTACAGCAAGCAAGGAAATATCTTGTTTTGCTTTGGGTCAATTATATATATATAGTATACTAGCCGTGTATAGTAGCTATGTAATGAGTGCTACGTTCAGTATGATAACCTAACCTAACCACCTCCGCCTCCCATCAATAGTTAAACCCCTTCAGTGAATTATCTCCCTATAATGACCATCAAGGCAGACATTATCCGTTACATAGTCTGGGGTAGAATCTGATCAGGACAAAGACCTTGGTCAAATCACCCCATCTTGCCTATCTGTCGTGTCTTTCCAAACCAATACCTCCTTGTCCATCTCCTTCTCTGACACGTCCAAGTGTCAGGGTCAGGGATGTGCCATCATCCTAAATGACAGCCTCTCATCTCTCCCTGTAACTTCTGATTCTCCAGAGAATGATGGACCAGGCGAAGACAGACAGACACCTATACCAATGCGATGAGTGGATTTTCTATCCTGTGACGAAATTACACCTCTGTCTTTTTTATTTAAAGTGCTGGCAGCCTGCAGTGCTGTCTGGCAGTTTGACATGTAAACATCTATTTTGGGTGAAAGGCAAGGTTGGCTCAGTAAGAATTACAATCACTATTGTCTTGAAACTGCCACAGCCATCAGTGTAATCTTCGCATGTTTCAGCCAAGTAAGATAAAAAACTATCCTTTTCCGTTCCGTCGATGATGAGAGACTCTTGAGAGAAAGATTATCAAACCGCTACGCTCTGCACTCTTGGCATGCTCAGTCAATAACAGCATGCCGCCTTTGAAACATGCAAGTATATGCAAACGCGGTAGAGAATTAGTTATGCATTCCCCCATTTGAAGAGTAATGGTTTGCAAATTACTAATTATTAATGAAATATCTGCAGACCCAGTACAGTATAATGACTTGAGCAGCCCAGCAGCTAGATGTGCACATTCACATTTCACAAACATTTATTCTCCTGTTCTAAGAACAACTGAAAATGAATCATTTCCCTTCAGTCGGCCTGCAGCAGTGTTTGCTTAGCGGTAACAAATATTCATTTATATGCCTGCGCCTACTCTGGTGTGTTTGGGGTTTTTGTAATTGAACAAATTTGATTATGTTAAGCTTATTAATGGCCCACAAAGGCCATGCTGGAGTCAGCTAGCTGGCAAAAGCTCACAACTTTGAGAACAGCTTTCACCAGAGTAAATAATGAGCAACACAGTAACCTCAATAATCTCTCGGCCTAATTTATGCTTTGGTGATTTGGTTCAATCCTTCTTTCATTTTCACGTTTTTTTTTTAATTCATCATATCGATTAGGGTGTTCTTCTGATACAAGGCCGAGTATACTGTCGGGAACAGTTGTTTATAAACTATGACATACTTACATGCAAATACAAACATGTACAAAACATCACAGTAAACAAAACAACAAACACGTATACAACATAGTCAGATGGTAAAAAGAACGTTGTCGTTTACCCTTTCTTTCCACACCTAAGGTTTCTCTTGAGTGTACAGGGTTTGATGAAGTAAAAAGAGAGAAAAATGCCAGCACTCAATGTCCTTTCTGTGTTTCTTTTATTTACCTCATGTGCAGCAGCAACGAACGAAGACACTTAGGTTTTCCTCAGCGCTGAGGAAGACCTAAGTGTCAAAACGCGTTCATTGCTGCTGTGCATGAGGTAAATAAAAGAAACACAGAAAGGACATTGAATGAGTGCTGGCATTTTTCGCTCTTTTCACTTGTATTTTTGAGCTACGCACCTGAAAGGATATTTATAACATGGAATGTTGCGGGTTGTCTGCTCCGGCAGTCCCTTCTCTTTTCTCAGGGTTTGATGAGGCACAGGTCATATGCCAGCCAGGCCATAATAATTTCCGGGCCCGTTGAGAACTCTAGCTACCATGCGTGTCTGCAATAATAACTTTGGGGCAGGCCCATTTAGAGTTTGAAACATGAATGGACAGGTATAAGTCAAAAGAGAGACATCAAAGAGGTAGAGTTGATTGCCAATAGCATGACATCAGGGATCTCCATACAGTATATGGGCTGAACTGCGACAGCATGGCACATTTACTAAATCACATCAGCGTCTTCACAACTTCATCTCTGATGATGTCACATGATGTATTGAGACATGGAAAACATTATAGGATTCCCAACACACAGAGGGGAAAACTATCTAAAGGGAGAAGTGATCATTTAGCTCCCCCTCTGGTCTCACGACGAGTGGATTTTCCAGGCCGTTTTACATGAAGCCAGTGTGAACCACATTTTTTAAAAGGTGTCAAGCCGTTCCATACTTGGGTGGCAGCGCTGTAGAAGGAGAATTTACCCATGTTTGTTCATGTCGTGTTGTGTTGTTGATTTATTTTTGTTGTTTTTTGCAGTTTACTGACAGTTTCAAGTGGAGACAGACAGAAAAGAGGGACAGAGTGAAGGGGAGAGACATGCAGCAAAGCTCGTCATGAACGGGACATGAAAACATGACACGCTGTCTGCACGCGGCATGCACCTGGACCACCTGGCCAGCACGCACCCCAGTTGTTGTTGATGCTCCCTCTAGTATTGTGGTAGTGTGTGGGTGTTGCTCGCATTTTGGAGGCATTTGGTGATTTGGTCAGATATGCAGTTATTTTAGGCGCACAGTGCATTGCAGGGCTTAAAGGAAAGAAAAATCCCAAGACTGAAAATGTATTTTTTTTGCAAATCTGCACAGATCTCATTAAAGGACCCCTATGAAATCCTCAGGACTGAAATCCGTTCCCAGGACTGAGAACTTTAAGCCCCAGGTGCCAACTTACAGTGCCAATTATAATTCCTTACACTTGTCTCCTACCCTGAGCTATCCTAAGCTACTAAACTGTGGTGCAAAAAAGGTGGGTCATGGCCATGGGCCCCAGGGAGATTAGTGGTCAAATTAGTTTTTGGTTAAGACATTTCAAGCATCTTGACAGACATGATGACTCTTTCTGTACTGTACTGCAGGGGTTTTCAACAGGTGGTCTGGGGAGCACCACTGGACCCTGAGAGGATTGCAAGTGGTCCCCAGGCTAAATGATGGAAAGTTGGTTAACCAGATGTAACCCTTTAAAAGCGTAAAAATGAAACCAAATGGACGCTTGTGAGTCCATTTGGTTTCATTTTTACATTCTCAAGAGTTAAATTATTCAGCATCTGAATTAGCCCAAGTCTACACAAATAGAGAATGTAGATTAATGGTCATTTTGATCTGTATGTTTGACTGTTTTGTTTTTTTCTGTAATCCAGTCAGGTATTGTGGACAAAAGCAAGTGAAATCTTTAGTTTTAGGGTCTGTGGGGCTAAAATGTCAAATTCTGAATAAATAGTTGCCCCTGGGCTCAAAAAGCCTTTCAACTCTCTACTGTCCTCAGTACAGGTGTCATGTAGACAGGTACAAGAGGAGAATGCATACTGCATGCACTCAAGGGAGTGCAGTAGGCAGACGGAAGAAATACAGAACAAGGGGTGGGTTGGGAGAACTAGAAAATTGGAGATGGAAATCTAGTAAAGCAATTTCCGGGTGAATGGAGGATACAGATGGGAGGTGAGAGGAGGATGAAGTAACATTGTTGTGGGTCATAACTCATAATGCAGATCCACAAACAGACAACGGTAGCGGAGAGCCGGGCAACATTGTGTAGACCCTGATGCAATATTTATCACCATAGTGAGACTGAGGACAGATCAAGTAGGGCTGTGTGATATATGTATGTAAGTAGTTGCTTCTAATACATTCATCACAGTTTTTTTTCCCCTGACATAAATGCAGCATATTGCCTTGTCCTAATTCACCAGCTGTCTCTTGTCTGGCTGACAGCCAAAATGTGTCCAAATGGGAGACATGACATTTGGTTACTAATGGGCTTCTCCTCCCACCTGTGGTAACGAAGGATGGTTTCTCGGGAAGCACTTGAACATAAGACTGTCAATAACATCAGTGGTTCCCAAACTTGTTCAAGTCAAGGACCCCCTAATTCACAATTAGGCGCTTGGATCCCCTTTTGAAAATATATGCCAGAAAATATATGCCTATCATCACTGCTCTAGCAATGATGATCCCAATTTATACTGTAAAGTCAATGTTTATTTAGCCCTGAGTGTATGAATCAAAACAAGAGCGTGAATGCACATTTTTATAATCCACATCCACAATAGTGAATGTACAGTGGATGAAACGATGGGTGAGATTAAAGGAGGATTCCACACAACACAACACAACACAACACACGCGATCAGGCCAGATTATTTAATCCAGCACACAATACATGACCTTAGAAAACCCCCGGCAGCACCACCAGTTCTCATGTGGAGATGCTGTGGATGAAGAGGTTTGACCCGAGTGATTGGAGAAGAGAGTGGCAGAAGGGAGGGAAGGAGAGGAGTAGGAATAGATTACCTCCGGGATTACAAGACTGTGGGAGGGGAGGAGGACTTCAGGATGAAATGTAGAACAGGGGCCATCTATGACAAAAATCAAGTACACTATATGCAATATGTTGTCACAGGGATCAAGGTAGGTTGAGGCTTAATGTGTTTTGGTGTGGAATTCTCCTTTAAGACCGTAAGACTTCACCAGAAGTACAGTAAAAGTCCTTGACTGGTGGTGACCATGGAGCAAGACAGCTGAAGAGCTGAGGAAGCATCTTGAACATAATACATCATTCTAAATGTCAAGTTCCCCAGACTGTAGGCCTGTAGTGTAAACACCAGAGGCCTTTGAGCCGCAAGCTCATATTTGAGTTTTAATTGCCAACATAATATAAACAAAGAACTTTGTTTTTGTTTGCCGTAGCATCGGTGGTTCCCAGGGCGGCTGGCGATGCCGGAAAACGCCCTCGCTCTCTCTCAGAGAACTTGCACTACCATTGTTGCAATGTTTAGTCTGAACACTTACAGAAATGTATTTTACAGGTTTTCAAATAAAAAACGTGTTAATTCAAGGATGATCAAATGTATGTTCACAGCAGTACAACATAATCCTCTAGGCCAGTGTTTTTCGATAGTGCTTTTTGATACCTGGGCCAACTATTTATTCGGCATTAGAGCCACGGACCACTATTTGATGTCATTTCCACCCCACAGACCCCACAACTAAAGATTTCTTTTGTTTTTGTCCACAATTCCAGGCTGTATTTTTGCAAACAAAACAGGCAAACATACAGTAAATAAAGAATGAACATTCCTCTACATTCTGTAATTGCCTAGACTTCTTAATTAAGTTGTGTTAATTTACACGAATATTTTAACTCTTGAGAGTTACACTCTCAAGAGTTACATCTGGTTAACCAACCTTTCATCTGGTTAACCAACTTAGCTGGGGACCACCTGTAACCCTCTCAAGGACCACTGGTGGTCCCCACACCACTGGGGAAGGAACATTTTTTCTTAGAACTACAACTCATCTTTCAACACCCTTGTCCTTGCAGGTCTCAGAGACCTCAGGCAACATACCCTGCATGTGCGAAGAGATACTAGACTTCCAGCTGTGGAAATGGGCAGCACCACATGCTGCTGAGTCCTCTCCTTTACTCCCTGTGTGCAGGCATCCCTGTGTGATAATATGATTCCCATTCCTTTCGGGAGATGAAAAGCAAAAACTAAAGAGAAGGAGATCGCATTATAAAAAAGCAATCATGCTAAACCCTTAGGAACGAGGGAGATTATGCAAATCAAATCAATTTTCAAATTAAATGGGAAACAGTTGTTTCCCAGTTGCAGTTGAACAGCATAGGTTTAATCAAAACCATCATTAGAATTTGATCAAATTCTATTTAGTATTGATTTTTTTGTACCACATGTACCACTCCTAACACAAGAACACGAACACACACACGCACACGCAAAAAAAAAAAAAAAGTGCCGGGGATTAGCTGTATGCAGACAGATGCATGATGCACACACACACACACACACACACACACACACACACACACACACACACACACACACACACACACACACACACACACACACACACACACACACACACACACACACACACACACACACACACACACACACACACACACACACACACACACACACACACACACACACACACACACACACGTACTCTCTCTCCCCATAAGGGCCATGTATGTAGTCATGGCCTTGACTGCCCCATGCACCCAAACATGCAATCAACCCAAATTTCAAAGATATTTCAAATTGAAGTGCTTATTATTAAAATGATTTGAAACACTACTACTGCTACTAAGTACAATTGTGGCAGCACTAAACAAACACCATTTCATCATTCAAAAAAGAAAAATCTCTGAGTCAGAACTTTAACTTTATGCATGCTATGTGTCTGTTGCAACTTCAACGACAACTGATGTTATTATTGATGCTTACTTGCTTAATATAATGATTCATCGATGAAGCCGCACCGATACCATTTTCACCTGCCCCCCCCCCCAATTGGGAAATGTTACATCCAGGCCTTCAGCCTATTGGAGGCAATCAGTTGTTGCAGGTAGAGTCAATAGACCTGTGCAGTGACATCACCGACCCTGTTCCACTAGTGGATTCCTCATTCATTTTCCTCATAGACTTTTCGAAAATGGTTAATAAAAACACGATTGCGCCGCGGCCAAAGCCAACTCAGGTCGTGACAAATCATAACAACAAACACAATATTGTCACATAATATCTAATTAGCAAGAAGTAGAAAACGGCATGATACAAGGCTTTTTGTTGCGTTTTTCAACTTTTAATTATTTGCTTGTCCCAAAAGATTGAGTGTGCCATCATGACTCGTCACGACCCGAGTTGGCTTCGTCCACGGCGTAATCGTCTTTATATAAATTATTTTCGAAAAGTCTATGAGAAAAATGAATGGGGAATCCGTTTCTGGAACAGGGGCCGTGACGTCACTGTGCAGGTCTATTCTTCAATGGAGTATTTTAGATCTGTCCATCACCAGGAACCTCAACTTCTCCAAGACAAATGACATGTCAATGCATGTTGGAATGAAGCCTAATGAGAACAAAGAGTTTAGGTCCAGGTGGCAGAATAATTGTCCCAGCACTACAGTATAATGGGCAGACTGTATAATATTTAGCATAGAGTACAAAACTTTGTTTTGTCCGCAGAGATCTTGTTTTGGCAGAAACATTCAACTTCTTTTGAAGTATGCTGCCAGTGGAAACGCTGTACCTAACAACCCAAGCTGTCTGGAGGGGCTTTGTATTCACTGCTCTGCCTCCTGCTTATTACCATGCTGCATTACCAAAACAGCTCCATTACAGCACAAGACAAGAGCTGGGTGAATTAAATCACGACTTATTTTCAGGATTTGGCCCAGTTGATGCTGTAGTACAGACGGGTCTAGCATTTCAGTATAAAATGAACAAATGGTACAGCTTTAATGTGTCTTGGCCAGTTCCCACTTGATCAAAATGTGCTTTTTATTGGTTCAATAAAAAGGTAAAAAAAAAGGGGTGCTTTATCATGTTTAAGTGCATGGTGTAAATTATATTAGTCACAACAACCACCAGACCTGAGACGTGTTTATGTGGTTGATCAGTACTGGAGCTGTGAGACATACTGTGAGAAGTCTTCGATATTTACGTCGCGCCTCCCATCGACGTCACATCTGTGTGCTGTGGGTGTTCTGAGACCTCCGCCTCTCTCCAGAGCACTCCACAGCACCTCTCTACACACCTGCCTCCCAGTGACAACTACCTCCCCACCTGCGCATCGTCTGCAATCACCTGA
The DNA here is from genome assembly GCA_039105355.1 of Benthosema pterotum. NCBI lineage: Eukaryota > Metazoa > Chordata > Actinopteri > Myctophiformes > Myctophidae > Benthosema > Benthosema pterotum. Next base: position 28,894,692 of record CM076965.1, on the reverse strand, counting down.
TGAGTCTACAAGAGCCAGGCCTGTCTGCAGCTCGGTGCCAGTTCGTCTCCAGTCTATGGTTGGTATAGTTAGACAGCCAGATTAGGCCCCAGTGTTTAGTGTTAGACAGTTTAACGTCACGCCGTTGCTGTGCATTGTTACCTGCTCTGTGGACCTGCCCCTGACTCGCTTTCTCTTCTCCTCTACAGTGTCTACGGGACCCGAGCTCTGTGAAGAAGCCTACGGACCCTGCACGTTCTTTTTCCCCCTGAGTTTGTGAATAAAGTCCGCTCAAACCTGCTATTGCCTCTCCGTGCTGTGCTTTTGGGTCACATCAGAGTCGAGTCATAACAAGAAGTCATCTAATAAAAGGCCTTCGATATTTACATGAAGCATCAGATAAAAGGCAGTTCCCACCCATAACGCCATGATCCGACAGATGATACGGAACTCTCTCCTTTTCATGATGTCGTCCCTCTCCCTCCCAATCTCCCCTAGCAGGGGCCATTTCAGACCCCTGACAATAACAAGGTTGCAGATCATTACCATTAACCAACTTCTACAGATTCGACTTTCTTCTAGAACAGTGGTTTTCAACCTTTTTTGGTACCAGCCAGGGCCCACTATTTATTAAGAATTTGAGCCATGGACCACCATTTGATGAAATTTTAGCCCCACAGACACAAAACTAAAGAGTTATTTTGTTTCTTTGACAATTCCAGGCTGAGTTGGGAAACAAAACAGTCAAACATACAGATCATAGTGATCATTAATCTTCTACATTCTGTAGTTGTGTAGACTTGGGCTAATTGGCAAGATGAATATTTGGTGGCCTGGGGACCATCTGGAACTCTCTCAAGGACCACTGGTGGTCCCCGGACCAGCAGTTGAAAACCACTGTTCTAGAAGGACTGAATTCTGAACACTGCAGGCCTGCAAAAAAACTACCTGTCCTGACCTGGTGGGAATATCATGCAAGGAATTCTAAATTGCATCCCTGAAATTCTGTCTAAATCCTTCTGTATGCCTGCATCAAATATTTGACATAATTTTAAATTAGCAGGGCCTTGAAATGAAGGAACCTGTACTACAAAAAAAAAAATCACTCAGACAAACATTAATAACACTGAAATTAAACAAGCAGGTGTTTCTCTCCGCCTCTCCATCTCTCCCTAGTGGGCTGTTTGGATTCAGAATTAGTGCAAATTATCATCTCATTATACTTCATGAGTTCCACTGTAAGTTAGCTAATGGGTCCCTGACACACACACATGGTTGACAGACTAGTTGAGTGGACATTTTTGAGTGAATAAATACAACCCTAAAAGTATTCAAGTAGAAGTGTGTGTGTGTGTGTGTGTGTGTGTGTGTGTGTGTGTGTGTGTGTGTGTGTGTGTGTGTGTGTGTGTGTGTGTGTGTGTGTGCGCGCGCGCGCGCGCGCAGGCACATGTGTGCTCTCATGGGTTGTGTACTGTACGTGTCTGTGCAAACATGAAAATGTTTGCATTGTCCACATACCCTCGTTCTCTGAGCATCGTGGAGTTATGCAATGTGAGGCAAGCGTGAATATTTTAGAGCTCGGCTTCTGCTGCCAGCTGACAGGTCTGACACAGTCTGGCTACCTTCATAGCCCTCATTTTCGATCTGTCAAACGAACACATATCTCTCAATGTCTCTCTCTCTCATGCTCATTCTCTTCGCTCGATACACATTCAGTCGCACGCCTCGCCTACCACACTGTTTCATGAAGTCAGCCAAGCGTGAGATGGCACCGCTTTGGGTGTCAAGGCACCCTTCCTTCTGTTCTGGCCCCATGTAACATGCAATGCACTCATCAAAAAACAGAGCGTATACAGCCTTGCAATCCTCCCTGCTTGTTTGGACGCCCACTGTGACTAGAAGCTCTGTCTAGTGTCTACCAATACATAAAACTGACCACATGACCACAGACAGCAATCAGGACATGATGCATAGTCAATCCTCAGTTCCGCCCTCTCAAATATGTGGTCACTTCTTGGCTGCAAAGCTCCCATCCATGATGGGAACATTCTATATCCATCATGTTGATGGTAAATAAATTGTAAATGATGCATACATAGTAGTATAGTCCTGCGCACTGCGCAGTGACGTCACCGTCCCTGTTCGAGAAGTGGATTCCCCGTTCATTTTCTTCATAGACTTTTCGAAAATAGTTAATAAAAACATGATTGTGCCACGAACAAAACCAACTCGGGTCGTGACAAATCATGACAAACACAATATTATCATAATTATAATATCGAATTAGCAAGAAGTAAAAAAAAACGGCAGCACACTTTTTGTTTCGTTTTCATCTTAGAAATTATTTGGTTGTCCCAAAAGATTGCGTGTGCCATCATCATTTGTCACGACCTGGGTTGTCTTTGTCCGCGACGTAATTGTCTTTATATGAATCATTTTCGAAAAGTCTATGAGAAAAATGAATGGGGAATCCACTTCTGGAACAGGGGCCGTGACATCGCTACGCAGGTCTATAGAGCCTTAATACAAATCACTTAACACACACATTCATACACCGATGGCAGAGGAAACCATGTAATCGCACCTCACGGTTCCCATCGGGCCCCTCTATTGGCCACTCTACCCCTGAGCCACCTCTAAGAGGTTACATCTTTATTGACAAAAATGCATATACCTTTTGTACACGGACATGATTTGCATGCAAGCTGGAATGTTTCACAGCCCATGATTTGTCAGTAACAAGAGCAGTTGTCAAGCGTCCACATGCATTATTGATGGTATGTATCCACTGAATGCAACCAGCACTCACTACTACAGCCTGGGCTGAGGTCAAACATTACTACGAAGGCACTGTTATTTTTAGGTCATTTTTTTTTAAATCACCAACACCGTCATTGTCTGAGTAATGAGCTGTGAGGGACGGCAAGGCCACATCTGACAAAACTGAATGTGAACGCTACTGTACGTCACCCCAGTCACTGACTATAAGGTCGGCCTGAGGGGCATCAATCTTGGACAGTCACCATCATGGAGTAGGAAATGTACTGGATTCCAAATATCAGTAAATGTTTTAATTTGGACACAGCATATGTCACATCTAATAGATCAGGGGTTTTCAACCGATGGTCCGGCGACCACCCGTGGTCACTGAGAGGATTCCAGGTGGTCCCCAGGTTGGTAACCAAATGTACCCTTATAGATCTGTAACTCTTGAGATTGTAAAATGATACCAAACTGGACCCATGTGGGTCCATTTGGAGTTAAGTATATTTAAACATCTGAATTACTTAATTTTCAAGAATCTACACATTTAGAGAATGTAGAAGAATTGTTATTTTGACCACCGTTTTGCCAGTTATTTCACCTAAATTGTGGACACAAACTCGAAAATCCTTAGTTTTGGGGTCGGAGGGACTGAACTCAGCATCAAATGGTGGTCCATGGCTCAAATTCTGCATAAATAGTGGGCCCTGGTATGAAAAAGGTTAAAACCCACTGTAATAGATGGATTTCCACGAGACTAGCAGAGTGTAAAATCAAGAGAAGATGGTTTCTGCTCTCAGCGGAGCACAGAGCAGGGACGCTATTAGGTGCTAGCAGTCTTTCTTTACAGCGCCGGAGGCAATGCCTTCTGAATACCAGAGGTCCGCTCTACCCACTAAGCTACGGCCATCCCTGTACCTTAGTCTTATTAGTGGATCCACTTCCATACTTACCTTCTGGCATTTAAGGACATTCATACATTTGTAATACTAGCAGATGTCCACAATTAGCCAAAGACATCCTCAAGAGACCATCTCACTTACTGTACAAGACTGACTGCACAGTTAATTAACTGTTAATGCATCCCGAGAGCGTACAAATCTAACCAAATTGACCCTTACTTGTCCACTCATATACTCTCAAGATACACTTCAGGATTTAACTGTGTGCCTGAGCTGAATATTCCTATTGAGCTATGGATCAGTCCTGAAGCATGAAAGAACGACTCTAAAAGAGCATAATCTTAGACAGGTCAGATGCATACAGGGTCACAACCACCTAAAAGGCACAATATCCTTCGACTGAATAGACAAGGGCATGGTATGTGCTGCATGAGATATTGATTTATGTTGGTCTGGTTTAGTCCAGGTGTCCCCATGGAGACAACTTTTGTGTTGCCTGCCCTTCTGGTAGACAACCATGGTACCGTACTATCGTCTGCCTGGTTTAACGGTCAAGCATAGAGGAAAAGACTGGGGAAGACTGGAAACAAGAGATGGAGAGAAATACAGAACTTCTTAGAGAGCAATACATATTCTAGTCAGTTCAACTGCAATAAGATGAGAATAAATGCTTATCCGTGCAAGCTTTTGGAATAAGGGAAGCCACTCCACTTAATTGTGTCTCAGCTTGACTCTCTAGTGTTGTTCTCTAGTGTTTGCAGACAAAGAGAATGACAATAAGTGGGGGGAAAAACTGAAAAAAGGCAAGACTGACAGTATGCAGTCATAGTACTTGTAGCAAGCGATTTCCCATCACGCTGTCCTGAACACAAGCTCCATTTTGACAAAAACAAAGCACATTGTTCTGACAATCATCTGGGATTCTGCCCTGCAGGGCACAAGAAACCATACGTGTTGTTGAGCCAAAGTTAGCTTGGACTTTTCATTAACTTTCACACCCTCACAGGTAGGGAGATGATCTCAACCTGATCATCCCTACATCCCTGTTCTGACATCACATCACTTCATATACGAGCATGCCTGACACAGAACTCCATACATTACATCCAACTTCCGTTGCTAAAGACTTGGTGCTCTACAGCACCTTTCATAACATAAATGCTGTGCAAAGTGCTTTAAAGAGCATTAAAGAGAAAAGCAAAAGCATAAAACACATTAAAACAAAGTGAAAACTCAAAATGGCCCTAAAACAATTTCCTGGAAGACATCATATATGAATGAAATTCACAATGATTGAATTTGTGACTGCAATAATGACTGCTGTCTCATGGGAGGGCTGTGGGCAGTTCTGAAACCCATGCACATTATATAACAAGGCAGATTAAAAAAAAAAACATGATTATATATTATATTCACACACACACACACACACACACACACACACACACACACACACACACACACACACACACACACACACACACACACACACACACACACACACACACACACACACACACACACACACACACACACACACACACACACGAGCTGTCCACAGCTCTTCTATTTAACACAGAATCAGGAGGATATGGATATCATGGATATTGTTATTGAAAAGAAGTGAAGCGATTACTGATAGATTATTAAGATATTACAGATTATTAAGATTAATTCAAAATCGTACAAGAACATTCCCATGGGGTCTGAGAGCGCAATTCAGAATGAATTGACAAACCACTGGTCAGCTTTCAGTCCAGACAGACAGACAGACAGACAGACACATGGAAGAGACTATTGATGTACCATTTGCCTGGGCTAAAACCCAACAGCGAGCTTTGGTGTTAGATCAGACATTATTGTCAGAAGAGTGTTTCTGCCACTGTGGGGTGTGTGTGTGTGTGTGTGTGTGTGTGTGTGTGTGTGTGTGTGTGTGTGTGTGTGTGTGTGTGTGTGTGTGTGTGTGTGTGTGTGTGTGTGTGTGTGTGTGTGTGTGTGTGTGTGTGTGTGTGTGTGTGTGTGTGTGTGTGTGTGTGAGTGTGTGTGTGTGAGTGTGTGTGTTCGCGTGTGTGTTCGCATCATAGGTGTTACGTTGTGTTGCTTTCTTTATGTATGGACAGTGCAAACGCTGGTCGATGTGCGTTTCTGTGATGAGTTGAAAAACAGGTGTTGTGTAAAACAAGTGGATATGTTTCAGATCAATCTGATGGATAATAAAGCCATGTCTTGTTTAAATGTTGGAAGGAATGGAATGATTACAATATTGCAGTTGATGAGAGATCTTCAAAAATGAATGGCTATGTATCTAGTGCAGACATCACATCATTTTTTTTACTCGCTTCCTTTTTTTCTTTTTCAAACACATCTACTTCAATTTTAAGCAGACAGTGGAGTCAACATGTAGTCAAGAGGTCTGCAATAGTCAGGCAAAAAATACATAATAATTGGCAAACTGGCAACAGTGAAGAGAAAACAAAGACAATCTAATAAATTATAATAAAATGCATAAATAGTTTCAAACCCAGACAGAATAACAACAAAGGAGATCAAACAACACACATGGAAGTGATAGGAGCAGGAAGGTAAACAGAGGGGGCAGGATGAGCAGACCAATCAGGTAAAGTTAAATAAAGTTAGCCGTTTTTGGTATGAATGTGTGACAGCGGAAAGAAATGGGTCTGCACGCACACTGCAGTCTGGAATGATGCAAAAGTGATTGCCCCCAAGTCACATACATCCCTGCAAACATCTGAAAATCACTCACTGATGACTTGTATCTGACGTTTTAAATTAAAATGCTTACTAGGTTTTTACCTTGGCCTTGACCTTGTACCTTTTTCCTCTCTCAGTGGATTTAACCTTCATGAATTCCACTTTACTTACAATTCTTTTGGATATATATACGTGGTTGGACTAATAAAAAGTCAACACCACAGAAGTCTCACCATACAAAGTGAGCATCCATCTACAAACACTGGTTTTAACTGCATGACACAACAAGCTACAGTATTGACATACAGAGACAGAGAGGCTCAAAAAGAATCCAACAGACAGACAATATACCCAAGCTGAATGCACCATCGTGTAGCATAAATACACAAAATAGATGCCTTTCAGCATGCTCAAAGCATTCCCACAACACACAATCTATCTCCTCCTCCCAGGGCCATGATGACATACATCTTGTGGCAGGCTGCTGAGGTAATGGGCCATATACCTATTCTCCCTCTCACCTCTCTCCTCTCCTGCTGGCATGAATGCCAACTCCAGTAGCGTATCTCCCCATGACTTGACATCTCCTCTTCCCTCTCTCTGACTGATGAGGCTTTCACTCCAACTCCCTCCCTCTCTCTCTCTCTCTTTTCCCACCCGTCGCTATGCACACACCGGTACTGTACTATGTTCTGACACGTGTTTGGTTCCCATGGCCATTAGACCGACAACCTACCTCTATCCCTAACTGAACTAGGGCTGCAACTAACATCATAATCTCATAATCGATTCATCGGCCGATTATTTAACAGATGATTATTTGGATTATAACTAAAATAAAAATCATTAAGGTGAGGAAACACAACTTGAAGATGTCAGCAAGCTGTGATTTGTTTCCATACCTCCATTTCTAGGAAGCACAGAATGGGGGAACTTTTTCATCATGTCCACACAACATCTCTAAGGTATATTGATTGACAGTAAACATGGAATTTGTTGCAATTAACACTGAAAAAAACTATGTTTAAGAGGGTAAAAACAGGAAAAAACTTCAGTGGGTAGTTGACGAATCGATTACTAAAATAGTTGGCAACTATTTAATTGAATAATCGATTCATTACCGGTAATCGATTAATCGTTGCAGCCCTAAACAGGGCTTGACACCAACACTTGCCCGCTAGCCCAGGGCAAGTAAAAAAAATGGTGGGGCAAGTGAAGACTGCTATCTGGTTGCCCGATCGGGCAAGTGTGCAACTTAGTGCACTATAACACAACACAAGATAAATTTGTCTTGAAGGCAGTCATTGCACTCAGCCTCTGTGTCTTTCCCTGCTTTCTAGATATCCACAATTCCAGGCTGGATTTGGGAAACAAAACAGGCAAATTAACATACAAATCAAAATGACCTAATCTTCTACATTCTCTAGTTGTGTAGACCTGGGCTAATTAAGATGATGAATTTTAACTCTTGAGAGTGTAAAAATGAAACCAAATGGACCCGCAAGGGTCCATTTGGTTTCATTTTTACGTTCTCAAGAGTTACATCTGGTTAAACTTCAATGCAAAATTTACAATATATTTTTTGGGGGCAAGTGACCATGACCTGAGGGCAAGTAGAACCTGACTTGCACTTGCCCGATGGGCAAGTGCCTCGGAGGCCTCGGAGACCTTAGTCTTAACCCCTGCCTAAACCTAACCTCCACCACAAACCTAACAGCAACCACAGGTTTGTGCAGTAGTCTGAACGTTGTTCCCTGCATGCCGTTCTAATGCTCTGCAAATATATGTACCCGTTTACATTGCCAAAGCAAAGTAGCACAATACAACAGTACAACAATATATGGGGCGGCGGTGGTAACCGCAAGGGTGCTGGTTCGAACCAGGGCTCCCCCAGAGTTAGTGTCGATGTGTCCCTGAGCAAAACACTTCACTTGTTGTGCTGATTTTGCCTTGCATGGTTTCCACTGCTATCAGTGTATGAATGTGTGTGTGAATGGGTGAAAGTGATGCACAATCTATGTAAAGAGCCTTGGATAAAGGCGCTATTTACATCAAAACAAAAATTACAAACATTTTAAAATGGGAATCGTCTTCAATAAATCAATTTCTATATACTAATATATGAACAATATTAATCCGCCTGTACTGTAGCCTTCCCAATAGAAGGGCATAAGTCGTTCTGTGTGACTGTGATGGTGATGAGAGCACCGTTTTTCTGGCCATGCAATAATTAGCTACTTGAGTGATATAGTGTAAAGACCACAAGTTAGATCTCGAGGATAATTGTGGTTTCAATAATTAGCCAGCAGCGCTGTTATATATTTGCAGTGCTGTCCTAACATGGCTTTTGTCAGGCTACAGTGACGGGCGGCTAATTACCATCGGTGTGATAAAGAGGGCCAGGGTCTGAGTGCTATCAGCCCTCTCTCATTAAGACGGACTGTGATAGGGTACAATCTCAAAGAACAAATATCTGGGCGAGAAGACCAGGGCAGTTTAATGGAGCACAATTAATGCCAACTGGAGCTGGATGGGTTAATTAACTGATTCACGTGGGCAGACAGACAAAGATGTAGCCTGTCGGTGTGACCGATCAGGATTAACCATGGTTATAGTCACACACACTGTGGTGGGTGCGATTATAAAAGTAAGCACGAACATGTCAAGTACAGTGATGCCAAGTGCATGCCCACACGTTTCCTGTGGGACATGATGCGTGAGGCACAGCTTTGATCAAGGTGCCATCTAGTCAACGGCAGGCAGGATCTGGATCACACAAAATATATTAACGTCAAATAAATAAGAGACAATCCAGGAGGAATTATCTGTCAAGTCAAGTGTAGTTTTGCGGCTACTCCAGTCAGTTGCTGATCCGGCACTGGCATGGCATCAGTGTTTTGCGCCCACATGAACAAAGTGAACAAAGCCTTGCCATTCTTGTTTGGATGGTGCTGTGGTACTTACTCCAGGGTCCGGGGAAAAGTACACCATTTCACACCACACATATTACACACATTCTGTGCACACAGGACTGGACACAGGGTTCCTCTTCACAACACTCCTCAACTTCTCTTACTGCCACATTCTGATCCATGTTCTATATGGGAGCTGCACCATGCAGAAAATCATTTCAGCCCCGGATGATTAAAGCAGCACGATTACATACAAAGTCAAGGCAAAGAGGAGAAGTTTCGCAAACACGCGGGATGCAACCGCCGTGAACAAGTGGGTCCTTTTGTAACAGAGTTACAAACCTGTTCAGAGTTACAAACCTGTAAGGATCAACTTTGTTCCCACTGTCATTTTGCTGGGTACCATCTGGAGCGCTCAAGGACCTCTTGAAGGCCCTACAGCCCACAATGAAATCCACTTCAACAAAGGGTGAAGAGATTTCAAAGGTGCTTGGCTACATAGAAAACCAAGAAAACCCCGTAACATCAGAGGTCCCTACGGCCTCCTTTAGCCAATCGCAGAGGGAGTAAAACTATTTATAAAAGAACCAGGTCTGACCATTAACCTCTTTGCCTTTTCATTCAATTCAACAATAACAACAAAAACAAACTGGAAGAAACTTTGGATGTCCAATGACTGCTAAGGCTCTGTGGCTCTGTCTACTGAATTCAGATGAATGCAATGAGCGAGCAAAAACACTTATTTAAGGTAAATGTTAGGATGCTCCGGCGTAAAGAAATAAAAAATAAGATTAATCTTGCCATTTGGCACTCTAAAAGATGTAACCTGTCCCCAACCCCCTCCGACTGACACACACACGCACGCACACGCACACGCACACACACACACACACACACACACACACACACACACACACACACACACACACACACACACACACACACACACACACACACACACACACACACACACACGCGCGCACACGCGCACACACACACGCACACGCACACGCACACGCACACACACACGCAAATCCATGTGGAATCTGCACACTACTGACATTTCACTTGCAGTACTGGTGCTCCAGTTCCATCAGTCAAGTCTTACTGACTTCTAAGTTCTCACAAGCCTTCCCAGCGGTCATTCATCACAATGTCATTCCAATGCTGACTCTGGTCTCCTGTGTGTGCCATGGTAATGTATTCAAAGAGTGCGTGGGTATATGTATTCATTCACACATGTAGCACTAGCAATTATGTAGCATGGTCCTGTGTGATAACAGGAAGTACATTGCATGTGCTGGTGTGCTCATGCATATGCATACTGCGTGTGCATCTTTCTTCTGTTTCCTTGTGGCAATTGCAGATTCCTCAATAAATGACCAACCTCGTGCTTTCGGCCTGCTCTGGGAGACAATGAACTAACACCATCCTGATTTGTAAAGTCGAAATGCCTGTGCCGGTTTTCACCTTAATGAGGGTGATGTTCTCTCACCCCTGGCTAGGAGTGATGATGGTTACTGGGGTAATATTTGGAGAATCTTCTGACGATTATTTATGCAAGCAATGTTCTGTAAACAGTGGCACCAAACACGCACCAGCCCACACAGAGCAGGGAGAGAGAGTGAGAGATCTCCATGGTACTAAAAGACACATACAGAATGTATGGATTATCTCACTGTCTGATTATTAATCACAAGACTGCGAGACGGTTGTGCCCGAGATAATTCAGCTGGTAGCCTGCCGTTATTTATTCATTTATCCTTAAAAAAAACTATTCAGGGGATGAATGAGACCGATTTCATCCTCTGATTGATTTGACAGGCTGTGATTCTGCTATTCATAAAATTGCACCATAATAGTTATTTGGACTGTGCCCTTCACTTCAATTCCACTTCCACATATTTATAGTTATTGTTACAGTAATTCTCGACAATTCTCTCTCTCTCTACAAACAGTGCCACATTTGAGTGACTGCAGCTTCTAGCAGCTGTGAAGTACTGCTTTAACTACTCCCAAGGAGCGCAGAGCAATGTTTTGGTGGGCAGGCATATGGAGTATGGAGATGAAGGGTGTCACAGACATGGAAAAGAGATGACAGACTTATTTGAATTTAGGAATTCAATTTCACTTGTGCTCCATCGTCCCATAGGTGGATATGACACCAGAAACATCTATATAATGCTCAGTAGCAGCATTTATTCACTGCAAACTGTAGATACTGCACTGCTGTATTCACAGCCATGCTTCATGACTGCATTCACAGCTATACTTCTAACTGCCTATTCTCTCCCCACCGTCACACATGCCTCCATCCCTATAGACCAGTGGTTTTCGACCTTTTTCATACCAGGGCCCACCATTCAAATGTGCATTTTAGCCATGGACCACCATTTGATGTTGAGTTTAGTCTCTCGGACCCAAAACTAACTGACTTTCAAGTTTTTGTCCGCAATTTAGGAGATATAAGTGCAAAACGTTGGTCACAATAACAATTATTCTACATTTTCTAATTCTGTAAATTCTTGAAAATTAATTAATTAAGTAATTAAGTCATTTAAGTAATTTAACTTGAGAGCGTAAAATGAAGGGTCCATTGGTTACCAAGTACCAACTGTCCTTCATTTAGCTGGGGGCCGTCTGGGATCCTCTCAGGGACCACTGGTGGACCACTGGTTGAAAACCACTGCTATAGACACACAACCACACGCCTCCTTGGACTGACCATTTGGGAGAAACTACCATTATCCTCCCCCAACATCACCCAACTCTACCAGGCATTTTTTCATAGACAAATGGTGTCCCAACAGAGAAAGAGGGATGGAGGTTGTTTGTATATAGAGAAAGAGAGATTAATGGTGGTGTTCTTTCACACATGCAACAAGAGAATGTCCATCTCATCTGCGCTCATGTATGAAGGCAAATTATAGCAAGTTTGACAAAGTGAAGGGTGGTGTCTGGGTGCTAGTAGACACACACTAGCTCCCGTATTACATCGTGAGGGAGACGCAAGGATCAAATTCGATCTTTTTTTTTTTACTTCCTTGACACCGAACATGACAGATATATTGAATTCCTTGACGTGCGGCAACTATAGCTACAACCTACAGTACTTCTCTGCAAAATGAGCCATCCTCCGAGCTGGCAAAACAATAGTGGTCTTCATGTACTGGTAGAATGTCAAGCACACACGCACGCACACATGCACGCACCCGCGCACACACACTTCAGTAAACGGGGACAGTAAACTACTGTTTACTGTATTTCTCCGGAGGAGGCGAGGTTCCACTTGTCGGCAACAACAGAAACACATCAATACATGCACTTACAGTGAATTAACCATGTGTTTAATGTAAGGCTGTTGAAAATAGTTAATTAATGGGATTAAATTAATTTTGTTGATTAATCTGATTAAAAATTTTAACGCAATTAACTCATGTGCACACTGACTCAACTCACTGAGCATTTTCTCATTGAAAGAAATGGGTAGAGCACGGTTTTACGGAGACATATAGCTGTGTCTCCCTGTAACCAGAGCCATAGAGTATAGCTGGAGGATCTACAAGCATTGAGGGCTTGTAGATCACCTATTTTGATAAATATTTTAAAGATAAATGGTTATTTTTTTCCCCACAGATTCTGTTTCTTTTTTAAATATGGAATCCTGTACAGGAAAACATGCATATTTTGGACATAGTTCGATTGGTGATTAATCATGATTAAATAAATTTTGAAGCTGTGATTAATTAGATTAAAATTTTTAATCATTCAACAGCCCTAGTTTAATGTTGTGTTCACTCTGATATTACCCGGACTTAACTCTAGGGTCGTGCCAGTGTAAAACCTGCCTGCCAGCCTCACAGTTAGAAGGTCCTGGGTTTGATTCTGGCTGGTGACGCTGTGGGTGAGTTCTCTACTCCACGTGGCCAATGCGGCCATGGGTGCACTGGGTAGGGTTTGCAAAAAGGCCTTTCTGCGGGGAGTTTGCACATTCTAACCGTAATGCCAAGACCTAGGGTAGGTATTGGTAACCTCCCAAAACACCCTGCAGAAATCCTGATCTATAAATTGCCTGACCGAGGGGAAAAGGACATTAGAAAATTGGCACTGCTCGAAAGGAAAATGGGTTGCAAAATTGTCTGTAAGACAACCAGACGAGAAGTCAGCAAAGCGACATCCAGCTGGCAAAAAGAGAGCCTGCCTGTAGCTGCAGTGCTGACATGATTATCTCACAGTGTGGGTCAAAGGCAGGTCACACAGTATGAAAAGGGGTCAGTGAGAGGAGTCAATTAGAGTCACAACACACGACAGTGTGGCATCTCTATGCACTTTACTAAAAGCAACTGGGCGAACACAAAAATGATCAGATGGTCTGATAGAGAGCATCAAAGGGAGTGCTCAGGTGTGAGTTTATGTATGGCTGAGTGCTTGGGCTGTCTCTAGGGGGCATCCCCTCCGCTGGAACATGAAATAACTTCAAACCATCACAACATCAATCCACTATTTGTTAATCCAAATAAGCAGTTGTTAAGCCATCTCAAGATGAAAGATATCGACCAATTTAGATTAGAAACACCAAAGGCAAAGATACTTTAATGCATTAGATAAGGCGTTTTCAGCATGCTGGCTGAGGCATACTGTATTGCAAAGCCATTTGGGGTATGTCGTAATAGGCAAAACTTTCTAAACTAAACTACAGTATACAGGGCTTAATGACAGACAGTCATAAAAAAATAGTATCAGAACGGCATAATTGTGATCATGAGAACCCTTAACACCTGACTGTCATCATTGCAAAACTGTCTGCATTCAGTGCATTGTGGGCAACCCTTATGCAGCAGCCTATGGTAGATTACTACTATGCCATGTATTGGCAGGGGGTGTGACACTAAGGTGAGGCACATGTAATGTGTGTTCACTCTCAAACAAGCAGTTGCCCAGTCGGCTGGCCTGGAAGTTTTATTTACCTGCCAGGGGCAAGCCTTAGTGTCAATGTCAACGTCTGATTGACATAGACTTGTGTAGTGATACCGATATCACTGCGTGGATATTAGTCTCTCCATCTCAGCATTTAATATCTGTGATGCTCCACCCTACATTTGCATACTGGACCCTGATTGGTAATCTGTGTTGCTCGTCACCACTGCTCGTCTGTGAAGTTCTCCCACTTTTGAGAGGAGCCAAACCTGTTTGTGCCAAACTGGCAACATGCAGCGCAAAGGCAGATGAAGGCTCTCTAATCAAGGCTAGACATACTGTATGTAATGGCATGTATTAGTACTGGCCTCGTCACATGCTCCTCTTTGTTTCTTTTGTCATACTTTATAGTGAATTTATCACCCCCCCTTCTTTTTACACTAACCAACCATTTTGAAGTAGCAGATTATTGATCACAAGATTAGCAGCAGATACAGCAGACATGTTACAAGTTTGTACTGGCGGTGTTTTATCCAATGATTTTAGCCAAGGATCCTTTGGAGATCATGACCAGTTTATGTAAAAAATGTCTTAGTAATAACAAATGTTACTGGTGAATCATAAGGTCAGAGCCAGAGGTATATTCAAAATACTGTAGACTTGTTGCAGAACGTGTTGTGACATGCCAATGCGTGTCGGGGTTACAGGTGGTGATGAGTATAGTAATATGTATTCATAGGGCTGACAACCAGTAAACAACAGAGATCCTGCTTAAGGCACAGACAACACAAGTTATACACACAAGGTCCAAGTCTCCCAAAGGAAACACAGCAGGGAACAGCACAACAGCGTAGGAGGTGGAACGCAGCTATCAGCGCACTCCAAATTATGTAACCAGCAGAAAACACACCGAGGAATAAGGACAAGAACCCAGACAGACACCTTGGCTTATAGCCATAATCCGCCAAAAATAAATCAAGCAAACACAATCGCATAAATAAGAAGAATAATGAGGCTCTCTCTTTTGAATTTTTTAGGCTCTGGGATGCCGAGATGTTAAGCGAGGTGAGCGATAGTGTGTACTCACGGTTCTGAAGTCGCTGTGGCTACATTCCTGGCCCTGGTAACGACAGTACAGCATCATGTCCTTCAGGTCGTGTCCGACACGCTCGATGAACTCCTTCATGCTGAAGGCCTTGGGTCTGTAGGCGGTGAAGTTGGCCTTGTCCTGCAGGAAGGCCAGCACGTCGGGCTCGGCCAGGTGAGGCTGGGGGATGGCCAGGTGGACGTCCAGCAGGGCCAGCAGCTCCCCGGCGTGGTACAGGTCGTTGCGCGTCAGCTGGCTGAAGCGGTAGGCGTTGAGGTTGCAGACGGTGACCACGGGGAACACCAGGCTGCCCGACACAACGGCGTCCATGCTGGTCACGTGGGGGTAGGACAGGAAGTAGGCCAGGCACTCGGCGCTCTCCAGGGCCAACAGGCCCAGGCAGGTCAGCAGAGCGGCCGCCCAGAGCAGCCGCCGGCCGGTAGGCTGACCGTAGGGGAAGATGAAGCGCAGGCCGTGGAGCGTGCTGCTGTGCGCGAAGGCCTGCCAGGAGGTGGGTTGCAGACTGGAGGTCTCGTGGCTCCCCTCACTGCCACAACTCTCCTTCAGGTCCATCATCATCAGCCCTCCAGTCCCTGGAGCAGGGAGCCTCCGTTATTCACACCTGCATGAGAGAGACAGAGGGAGAGAGAGGAGGACTGATGAAAGGCAGGTGTCAATGAATGCCCTACATATACTGCAACAGAGATGTCTGGCTCTGTGGATAACTTTCATACCAAGTAGAGCGAGCAGGAAGAGGATAGAGACAGTAAAACAGAGGGACAATGTGAGAGTATAGGGACAGATTCAGAGACAGAAATACACTGACACCTGTAGTGAATGACAACCTACTCCCTACAGGTCCATTTGGTTACATCTGCACATCCTTGCATGTTAAAATGAGTTTAGGCTTTTGTCAGTTTGCTTTGCGTTATACCACTTTCATGTTAACTCAGATAATTATAAAACTAAACAGCAATGACTACAAAGCCAGGAGAGAGATGCTCCCTCATGGCATCCCTCTCCTCCAGTCTCCACCCCCCCACTTTCTCAATCCCTCCCTTCAGTGGAGAGTCACTGTAGACGCCACCGTGACTGTGGCTTCCTACTACATGCCCTGCCTGCCCCAAAACACACAGTCTCTCACGCACACATGCACGCACACGCACGCACACACATCATCTGTCCCTCCTGTTGCCCTCCCCCCAAAAAAACATTGCTGTTTGTTTTTCGTTGACAAAATCCCCAGAGGTGGTTAGGTCCAATGTGTCACAGGAAGCAAACAAGAGTCACTCAAGCCCATCAAAGCTGTCTCTGTTTATATCAATGCCCCTGCTTTGCACTCAGTCACAGCCAAAAGCACAACTCATATAGACACACACACGCACGCATACACGTACACACAAGCTTGCTGGCATGCATGCACGCACTTCCAGATTTCAGGATCTCCCTGCCCAGTTACTGACAAGCCTAAGCACCTCTCGTTCAGCGTAGCGAGATGACATCCAGCCAGTGCGAGGTCTGAGAGAGCGTGTGCGGTGAAACAGAGAAGCGGGAGAGAGAGAGAGAGTGTGTGTATGTGTGTGAGAACGAGCGTGAGAGAAAGAGAGAGAGAGAGAGAGAGAGAGGCGGGGTGGAAGAGAGAGAGCGAGAGGTTGGGAGGGCGAGCCAGCGAGCCGCAGATGATCAGAGACGCCGCTTAGCTGTGCATGCCAGTTCAAACTCCTCCTGTTTTCTTCTGGGCATATACATCCTCTTAACCTCCTCTTCCCAGCTCATCTGTGGCGGCAGTGAACTACAGTGAATGCGAGGGATGGGAGGCACACACGCGCTTACGCAGAGAGAGGCAGAGAGAGAGAGCGAGAGAGAGAGAGAAGGATTGAGCAAAAGGGAACCGGTTGGAGAGAGAGACAGAGATAGAGTCACGGAGGGGGGCTGGGGGGGACAGACGTCACACACACACACAAAAAAAACATTCTCCCTGCTTGCTTTTTCCTCAGTAAAACTCTTATTTAATCTGTTTATTTTCCCTCTGACTCTCATTTGTGTTTCAGCACGCCTGTTCTTCATGTTTCTCTCATTCACCCACCAGCGGAGTGATGGATGGAAGCGAGATGGAGATTGTGGAAGAGATGGAAGAAGAGGGAAAGGTGTGGGGATGGGGTGGGGGTTGTCATGTGCAAGGAGACGTAGAGCGTTATTAGGGAAGTAGGGAATTAGCAGAGCAAGAGAGAGAGGTAGAAAAGTGAGAAAGATAACGAGTGTGAGAGATGATAAACGTTATGTCCTGTGGGTTTGGTTTGCATGGCAGTGTCACACAGAGAAAAATGATGCCAAACCATTCTGGCACATGAGGTTTATGACAAAGATGTAATGCAATTATAAGATTATTGTGTGTGCAAACAGCAGCATGTATCAGCAGAGATGCGGATAGCAGTTCATTACTCACTTATCATTTCAATCCCAGCAACTGTATTGTTGATCGACAATTCACGTGTGACGTGGTTTGAACTTGTCGATCGGCTATTTTGGGGTGAGAGCTTCCCCCACAATAACAAAAAATACACTATCATAGAGCCCTGAAGGACTCAGCTCAACCGTCTAGGAGATATGCAAGCACACAGGTGAAGATATGGTGGGGACTGAGAACTGAGAATAGTGTGAGTGTGCTATGAGTAGATAAATGGAACAAGATTATTTCATTTTCTACTTGACCACAGTCAAGTAGAAAGTGGGGTCATCCTACATAAGCCCAACGTTGCTTATAACGACTACTATGTTAACATATGTGGAGAACCCCAGAGCTTGTTAACATCAAATAAAACCAAGTATCACCAAGTATCACTGAGTATCACCAAGCAGAACACTGTTATCATGCTTCACTCACTCATGACTGCAATATTATTGCTTTTAAATAGCTTTATATTCTAGTATCTAGAATCACTGCTATAGTAGTTTGTTAATGTCTAGCCTGTAAGATTTGACCCAGCCTTGAATCTAGCCAAAGTGACATACATTGCAGTTGGTAGTCTGTTGACCAGTCAACGAGAAAAAACTTAATTATTATTATGATTAATTATTATAATTATGATTAATTAATTGATCAATGAAATCAATGATGAAATTGTTGAGGTATTATAAAAAAAACATTTGGATCTTTTTGAAAACATATTTGAATAAGAATTATTTTCTAAAACTGATTCCCATCCTTCCCCTTGTCAGACACACACTTCACATTGCATAACGAGAAGTCAATTGCAAATTGCGTATTAAATTAGTGAAGTGATATTTGACTTTTAAAGCATGTTTGAGGTCATTTTAATATCTACTCTGGCTTTTGTGAGCACCACAGAGAGTTTTAAAGTTGCTTGATTGATATAAAATTTGTCAGACACTCACACTTCCTATACAAACCCACTGTGACTCTATTTTCACCATGTCAGATTAATTTTATCAGTGTTTCAGATGAATTTCACAAGGGTAAAATGGAGATTGAAGTTACAATGGGTTTGTATAGTAAGGGGGGCATGATTTACTTTAGATATCTAAATACTGAAGCAGCCTAAAAAAAATGAAGCAACCTAAAAACCTCCTGGGGTGACTGGATGGTTATCTCAACCGTCTGGTCAACTAGACTGCTGAGCCAGGTGGACGGCGTGCTGGGGGTTTGACTCTGCCACGCATCTTCTCCCCGAACTAATACTTCAGTAAAGGCAGGGGGTATCGTGATTTTTTCCGATTTTGTACATGTTTAAGAGGTTACAGTATGTAAATAGACCCCTTGGTGTGTTTATATGTGCAATTATGTCTTCCCTCTTCCCTCTTCTAACTCCTCCCCCTTTATCATTCAACTAAAGCTGTGGGCGTGGCTTGAGTTCAGGTGGATCTCCACCCATCACCACCCACCAGGCAAACCAGGCATACTTAATGAACTGGCTGGGTGGAATCATAAAAATGACAGTTTAACAAACACTGTACACTTTTTGGGAAAAAAATCTTACTTTTCATAGGACATTAATACCTGATGATCATGTTTTAGGTAGAAAAAAATCATGGTACTCCATCTTTAAATCACCAGAAACACTAAATATGCAACCACCAGAAACACTAAATATGCAACCACAGAAACTCAAAAAGTAATTTACCACTAAACTACACAACTGTTGACGACGTCTGAGACCTTCACACTCTGTTACAGTATTAAACTATATGCTGTGTTCCTCCCATATGACTGCTGTGACAGCTGCAGGCTTTATTGGTTTCCCAACAACTCAATTAAGCAAATCGCCTCTTCCCTGCTAAGGTAATGACTGTGGTTTTCCAGGGATTAGGAGTCTCTCGGGTTAAAGATAAGACTTTATAGTTTGCTCCACAAACATCATTCCTCTTCAATAGAATAAATTTAACACAATCTACTTCCTAGATTCTCTAAATAATAAAATCTAAGTAGGATCCCTAATTAGCCTTCCTTTAATGGACTCAGCTGCTAGTTATATAAAGGCTGAAAATTAAGTAGAATAGCTTCATTCTTATTTGGTTTACAATAGTGTAGACAGATGTTCTTGATTTGAAATGGATTTTATATTGAACAGCCAGGCTAAAAAGTACTTAAAATTAAATCAAAGTTTGTTTAATGGCATAAAGTACTTATATTACAGATGCTAATGTATTCTAGCTTGTAGGATGAGGTTTTATTTTAATTCCCAGATGAATAAAAGTGTCCGCACCAACTATATGTCCAGTTCCCTTGACATGTACTTGCCAAATAGACTTAACGGTAATTTCCATTTCTGACTTTGAACTACCATTACTCTGTGGCCCAATTCACAGTGATTTAATTGAGCCTTTATATGCTAAGGCCAGAGTCAGGTTGCATAAAATTACTTTAGTGCATGGCTAAGCCTTCACTCCTGAACCCATTCATATGATTTGTATACCATGGCATAATTCCACAGCTGACCAGCCTTACCCATTGAGAATTTGATATCTATTTTGGCACCGACAGATACACAAGCAACGTGCCATTACTTATTGAACAAACAGGTTCATTAGTGGTCATGCCAGCTTACACCTCTCCCAACGCCACAGGCTTGAATGGGAATTCCACCGATTTTCAACATTTTACTGTCCTTAATCTACCTTAGAGTTGTTTCCTGGAAATAATAGAAAGAAACCTGTGTTTCATAAAAATGTAAACATTAAAAGGTAGCAGAATAGCCTCATGTTCCCTTCAATGCATGAGGAGTCCAAGCTGCCTTCTTTTCACCTGACAGGGGGTAGTTTCTCTGGTTGGACGTAGTGCGTGGAAGGAACACGTTATTCCAACCATTTCCTGTACCTCCATCAGGCACCCTGGCTGGCCAGGGGGAGGCCATTTAGACAGTTTAGATGTGCATAGTGGACATGGTTTGAACTGCCCACAGCCCTCTTATGAGACACAGACAAATAGGAAAAAATGTGGCCTTTTATCATGAACATTAGTGAGTACCAATTATATGAAGACAGGCTCAAAGCGGTGAAGCGGTTCTTTAACACGGTGAAGTACATCCTGATGATTCATCAACTTCCTGGCAATTCAACACTATATACTTCACCATGTTTTTTAATTATTATTTTTTAAGGCATAGAAAAATGCAGAAAATGGGTAGAATTCACTCTTAATTTATACACAGTGGCACAGCGGTGCAACTTTAGATCTTTTTCATCTCTTCTGATGCAAGGGAATATTGTATTGTCGGAAATATTAACAGTAATTTAAATCTCTAAAGCTAACACTGTTTTCCATCAAGGGTCTCTAAAACAAACTAAACCACAAATTAAACTCATGGGCATGATGTTTCTTTTTCTTTTATAGCTACACTTTCAGGCCAGCTTAACAGATCCACTCAGGAAATAAGAAATCTCAGCAGAGGGAAATATGCAATTTTAGGTCTAGGACAAACAACTGCAGAATTTAGGAGCAATCTCTCATGTGCATGCTCACACATACACACTGAAATTAATTTCTTTTCCTGGAGTTTCACTGTTTTGTTTGTAGAAAATCTCTGGGATCTAATTATCAAATCAAAGCTACCATGGAGCAGCAGCAGAGGATGTCAACTGCTGCTCTCTGCTGGCGGAATACAATTACTAGACAATTAAAACGGCATTGTGCCCTTAACATAGGCAAAACCAAATGGATAGTAATCAAACTGTTATTTAATCATCAAATGTCTCTGACTGGCATCTTGGATTTGATAAATCTAAGAGCTGATACGCTCTTGTCTTGTCTTTTCTTGACTCTTGCATGAAAATCAGTGGTTTTCAACCATTTTGATACCAGGGCCCACTAGCCACTAGCCTATTCCGCATTTGAGCCACGGACCACGATTTGATGTCATTTTAGACCCACAGAGCCAAAACTAAAGAATTATCTTTCTTACGTCAACAATTCCAGGTTGAATTTCGGAAACAAAACAGTCAAACATAGAGAACAAAATGACCATTAATCTTCTACACCCTCTAGTTGACTTGGGATAAATTCACATGGTGAATATTTTAACTCTTGGGAGTGTAAACATGAAACCATATGGGTACATTTGATTTCATTTTAGAGTTACATCTGGTTAACCCAAGTTTTCACCATTTAGCCTGGACCACTGAAAAACACTGATATAAATCAAGCTCCACCACTGGACTTAAATGTAAAAACACTATAACCCTAAGCCTAACCCCTAACAGAGGAATTAAATGTTATTTCTAACAGACACAATTTCTCCATGTCTTCTTGGAAGAAAAGGTAGCCAGTCAGATAGAACCCTCGGTGTCAGCATGGCTAGTGCAGTGCTACCCTAGCAAAATGCTCCACAAACCATTGAGTAAACTGACGTGCTTTGAACCTTTGACATAATGCTGGCAGGGACAGTGGGGACAGAACAAAGTGTACAATCATGTAATGTAGAGAATACATGAATGACTAGAGCATGCCCAACAGGCCTACTCACACAGCGCCAAAGAAGTCCACATTGTTTTTGTTGTAATTCCATTCCTGTCATAGCCACGGCCCAGGGGGTGCATTGCCGTCGAATTAGTTTTTTTCTTTCCCTCCCTCTCTCTCGTCTAGAATTAAAACACCGACATACGACGAAGTAGCCTATAAACCTGGGCTTTATTGTGTTTTATTGCCACTTTTAGTTGTCGAATTGTCAAACTGTGAAGTGCAAATTGAAGACGACTTGCCTGAACGCCCTGGCCTCTACTCGGTAGAAGACCTCTTCTCTCCATCTGCTCCATCTGACCAGTGTTGACAACCGCCAAAATCCAAAATTTTCCGCCAGGAGTTTTCCCACTAATTTTGGCGCTAGGGGGTCTGGGGGAAAAAAAGCTAAATATAGTGACAAATGCGCCAAGTTGGCAACACTGCATCTGACATGGCTGGCATGATAGGCCCAGATAGGCCTACACCTGTATGTGTGCAGAGCAGAGCGCATAGTTATGAAGTTATGAGGATATCTAAAGGGAAAAGGCAGACTGTTTAAAAACCTATCTCATATGATACCTCAATTAAAGTGTCAATATATTCATTATTGTACTTATTTGGACTTTCACCGGGGCCACTTTCAGCTTGAAGTGTAGAAGAGGGAACAGCTGTGACGTGAGACTATTGTGACATCACCCAAACGTATCCATTCCAAACCTCTTACGGAAAAGACAGGGGTCTCATAAAAGATAAAAGGGGAACATGAAATTTGTGTGTTTTCTATCCCCAAATTATCTAGTTAGAACAACCAGTCTTCCATGTCATATAGGAGCATATAGACGGGAACCCCTAGTGGTAGCTTACCGGAGAAGTCGGGCCGAGCAAAAGTGCGGGGGGGGGAAAATGAGTTATATAATTATTTGAAGTTTTTCAATACACTTAAGTCAGTATTTCGATGACATTTTAGAATCGGGATATTGCTCTCAGGAACAGCTCGTTTGATTTTGGCCTCATGATGTCAGACTCGTCAATGCACCCTGCCTTGTATAATTCCTCCTCTCCTTCAGCCTTTAGTTCTAAATTTGTATTTCCACTTTGTTTAAAATGTCTACCATTGTTGATTTTCAAAGTTGATATGGCATTTAAACAGGCCTGGTTTCATCTAGCATTAGTATTAGGACTCTACTATAAAATACGCTGCATATCAGCGCCCCCACCAGGCCACCACCTCAGGTCGTTGTGGTACTGCAGTTAGACAGTCCATAAAGAAATGACTAGGACTGGTTATATCAGTGGTGATTGAGGCTCAAACCATTAGAAATAAGCTTGAGGGACATATGCAATATGATATCAAGTATATTACTATCAATTTTAGGAATCCATGTTATTGGCGCCTTAAACATATTTCAGCCATCTAATGGGGGTAGCCCTGCTTGGTAATTCTAGCCATCAACCAGCCTCATTTGCCGTTGCAACATATAACTTTTGAATGTTGAAGTTGAATTTCAACTTCAACACACACAACTCCATTTCATATCCCATACCTCTAGTGTTTAACCCCGTGTTCATTACATTTTATAACGATATAACGTGACAACAGATGCATCTCCATCTCTTCAGCTGAGCTCCGTACTGTAGGCAATTCAGGTAGGTTAACAATTCTAACCCACTAGGAAAGTTCCCTTTTATCGCTGTAGTTTATAGCTTTTTATCCTCAGACATGAGTAGCTGAAAGGAAGGAACTGTTTCAGTTTAGCACGCTCACTTCTTTGTCAATACCTCCAACTCCAGTTTTACCTGATTATTCTGATCCTGATCCTTCCCAACCTAAACTGGATCATAAAACTGGTACTGTAAAATGAAAATGTATTTTCAATATGGCATATGCTAAAGCAAATGTATCGTTTTGAGATTAACAAATTAAATAACTCACTTCACCTTTAACTCAGAGTAGAAATGTAATGAAATGGATCCATAAGGGTCCATTTTTACACTCACAGGGTTACACAGACCCATATGGACCTATTGGAACTGCAAGGACTTACATTACATGCCCCAAATATAAACAATGGATTCATTTATAGCAGTAATGCTAAAGTCTTCATTTCAAGGACACTTTTTATATATAGGACTGCATGCAAGCAAATGTCTCCAGTAGCCTATTAATCAAACAAACCTTCAGAAAACGTGAGTGTACAAATGGAACCAATGGATGGAGTGCGGTCAATGCGAACAACACACATCAATGTGCAACAGAACATATCACACCGGAGAGATAAAAAGCGGTCTTGAACCTTTGGTGTGATTAGAATGTAAATGTCTGCAGTGGTCCCCAAACCTGTTAGCTGAAGACCCAAAGGAGAAATTGGACATTTGCCTAGAACTAAAAGTTTAAGTGTAAATCTTAACCTTACTAGAAACAAGAAACATTACATTTTCATAATTATGGTGACCATTTCCTGTGTATGCAGACTCCAAACCCTTTTCGATTGGACACAGTCCCAGCTTTTATAGATGAAAACTGAAAATGTTTTTTTTAAGTGTATTGATTTTACAATGTCATGAGTTCATAGCAGTACTATGAGGAGACAGCAGTTGAAAGAAAACAAAGTGATATCCATAATCTATCATAACAGAGAAGGCAGCAGAGAACTATAAAGAACTGATGTCAAGTGAATTTCAAAGCAGCAGGGTTTCCTCTGGTAGCTCTCGCAGGAGTTCATCCAAGTCATCGTCTGCGGAACAAAAACAAACAGCACACACCAGATATTGGTTACAGTATGTCTTCCAAATCCTGACAATTAAAAAAAATAGTAAAAACCTAAGAGATGCACTGGTGCACAATTGTTTGCATGTCAGGGACCTCCAGATGCAAAGATGAGTTAAACGTTCACTGTGAAAGAATATAGTCAAAGATTTGCACCACATTTTCTTGTATCATTGCACTTGGTGATGTGCTATGAGCTTGTAGATCTACTATGGTATTTGTCAAGAGGTCAAGTTTCATATAGAGGTTAAAAAGCATCACCCTCCCTCTCTCTCTCTCTATACCAGTGGTTTTCAACCAGTGGTCCCTGGGTGGGTTCCAGATGGTCCCCAGGCTAAATGATGGAAAGTTGGTTAACCAGATTTAAAAATGAAACCAAATGGACCGGTTTCATGTTTACACTCTCAAGAGTAAATATACTCATCATCTAGATTAGCCAAGTATACACAACTAGAGAATGTAGAAGATTAATGGTAATTTTGATCTGTATGTTTGACTGTTTTGTTTCCCAAATCCAGCCTGGAATTGAGGACAAAAACAAAAGGAATGTTTAGTTTTGAGTGTGTGGGGTGAAAATATTATCAGATGGTGGTCCGTGGATCAAATGCTGAGTAAATAGTGGGCCCTGGTACCAAAAAGGTTGAAAACCACTGCTCTATACCTATTCGCCTGCTATCTCTCCCTCCCTCTTCTCCATAAGTATTGTCAAGTGTGGAATAGCACACCTGAACCCCAGGCAGGGTCCTGCGGTGCTGCATTATCGACAGGCCCTGAGTGAGCCTCACTGGACTCATCTCTGGAGCCTGCTGGGACCTGCGGTCCCTGACCCGGATCTCCATCCTCCTCCTCCTCATCAAACACCAGCTGCATCCTCGACACGGGCTCCCCGGGGATGCTGGGAAATCGTGTAGGCGATGGCAACACAGGCTCCTAAAAGGAAATGCCATCCATTGTTAGGAGACAGGCGACAGCATGAGAAGACAACAGTTTGTCATGTACATGACTTGAATTGTGATTTGTGAATAATATTGGGGGGAAAAAACGGAGTGAAGGCTGGAATGTATTCAGAATACAGCTGTAACTAACAATTATTGTTATAATGGTTTGTCTAAATTTTGTATTATTGCATTCTGGTAAATACTCATCACAAGAAGTTACCTGATAACAAAACCAAAGGGAGAAAGGACTAGGGTTGGCCAAATGGAGATATTTTATTAACCGATGATCGTCAGGTTTTGTTTGGTAATAACTTACCGGTAATTGATAAGGAAAAAAACTGCAGGGCTGCTGCTGCTGCTGGAGGGACAGCAGGGCTTTCTATTTTTCTTTGGTCACGTGCACAACTAAAGTGAAGCCAAGTAACAGTGGAACATCTTGTACACGCGTTCAGTTCCCAAGCCTCTAGCCTGGTTCTGGACATTTTATAACGGGTAGGTGTATCTGGCTTCCTCCCCGTATCATACTGTGAGTCCACGTCGCCATGGAAAAGCCAGCCAATCCTCCCCCCATATCCTTCTCCTCCACTGCGTAGAACCCCAATTCTATAAGAGTTGGGACGTTGTGTAAAATGTAAATAAAAACAGAATGCATTGATTTGCAAATCATTTTCAACCTATATTCAGTTGAATACACCACAAATACAATATATTTAATGTTCAAACTGATAAACTTTGTTGTTTGAAATTATACAATCTTTTGTAAATTGATCCCTGCAAAACGTACCAAAAAAGTTGTGATGCCTTCAAAAAAAACTAACAACTAACAATCTAACAACACTAAAATGTTTGGGAACTGAGGACACTAATTTTTGAAGGTTTGTAGGTGGAATTCTTTACCATTCTTGCTTGATTCTTTACCATTCTTTATGACTTAAGTTGTTCAACATTTTGGGGTCTCGAATGTCATAATTTTGCTTCATAATGCACCATATACTTTCAATTGGTGACAGTCTGGACTGCAGGCAGGTCAGTCTGGTAGCCGCACTCTTTTATAATGAAGTCTCGCTGTTGTAAAACGTGCAGAATGTGCGGCTTGGCATTGTATTTGTGAAATAATCAGGGACGTCCCTGAAAAAAATGTGGCTTGGATGCCAGCATGTGTTCCGAACTGGCTCCAAAACCTGGATATACCTTTCAGCATTGATGGTGGCTGTCACAGATGTGTAATTTGCCCATGCCATGGCCACTAACACACCCCCATATCATCACAGATGCTGGCTTTTGAACTTTGCGCTGGTAGCAATCTGGATAGTCTCTTTTGCCCAGAGGACATGACATCCATAATTTCACCTAGAGAAGGCATTTCTGGTTGTTTTTCAAACCAACCTTTCTGATGTATGGCTTTGCTTTGCATGGTAGAGTTTTAATTCTGTAAACTGACAATGGTTTTCTGAGTGTTCCTGAGTCCACACAGTAGTACCCCTTATACAATGATGTCAGTTTTTAATGCAGAGCCACCTGAGGGATCAAAGGTCACAAGTATTCAGTGTTGGTTTTCAGTTCAGTGTTGGTTTTCGGCCGTGCCGCTTTAGTATAGAAAGTTATTCAGATTCTTTGAACGTTTTGATTATATTATGGACTGTAGATGAAATCACCAAATTCCTTGCGATTGAATGTTTAGAATCATTGTTTTTAAATCATTGGGTGATTTTCTCACAGAATTGTTCACAAAGTGGTGAACCTCGTCCCGTCTTTGATTGTGAACGACTGGGATGGTCCTGTTATACCCAATCACGATATTAAACTGTTTAAAATTAACCTGTTTACCTGTGGAATGTTCCAAACAGCATTCATCACCTTCCTAGTCTTTTGTTGCCCCTGTCCCAACCTTTTTGAAACGTGTTGCAGATTCAAAATTCAAAATATTTACACACACAAAAGATAAAGTTGATCAGTTTGAACATTAAATTCAACTTGAAGACGATTTCCAAATCAATGCATTCTGTTTTTATTTACATTTTACGTCCAAACTCTTATGGAATTGGGGTTGTACCTTACAGCCAGCCTGTCTGCAGTGTATATTGCAATGTTCTGTGTAAGACAGGTGAATTAACGTTTCACTCCTCGCCAATATAGAAGGCAGAAATGAATAGCTCTCTGTGGCAAGCCCATCACTGAATGAGCCACATGCGTAATCTCATATAGCCATGCATGTGCGGTGCATGTGCCGTGACGCAGCGCAATGGCCATTTTTACTGTCATTTAATTATTTTATTGTATCATTTAATTATTAGCCGTTAATGTTTTTGGTAACAAAATTTCTTAACGAATAACAATTAGTGGTTAACTGTTGGCCATCCATAGATAAAGGCAAAATATCTAATAGGGGTTCCCAAACTTTTCAGCTGGTCTCCCAAAAAGTACATTGGCCACGTTTCACAATATCACAAAAGATACCAATACATACATTATATTGCCATGTAGGACAGTATGAGAATGAGACTTGCCAGTGCTGGTGGGGAGAGCGGAGTGGAGGGACATACTCCATCAGGAGGGTAGAGCCTCAGCAAGTTGTTTGGAGTGACATTCAAGTAGTGGTTACGATGGGAAGGGGAGAACACACCCACCTGTTCACACAGAAAAACAGAGAGAAGCTTTAAGTTCAAAACACAGCACAAATGACATATTGTATAGCACCTGTACCTCAATCAGAATGTAGATTTTAATGGATGCTTGCCACCAGGGGGATATGAGCATTAATATGCGCAGTAACATAAAATTGCGCACAAGAAAGAATTACATGGTACAACATTTTGGTCACAGTTGGCCTTCATCAGATGAAAGATGAAAGAGAAACTGATAAAATGACGCCAGTTCATCAACTGATCCGCTACCACTACCAAAATTAACTGATTTGATTGAAGGGTTAACATGTATAGCATTGTCATGAATTTGGACATTCAAATATCTTGTGTTGTTTCATTCAAGGTAGGCCTCTCATCGTAACTTGCACGTACATTGTGTGGCTTAGAAGATCCTCATTGTAACCGTCGTCCACGCATGCACGAGCACATTTCGTGTGTGCGGTGGTGAGCAAGGCATTGCCTAGCAACCGGCTCAAGGCAAAACATTTCTAGCGGTACCGTTTCAGGTTCATATAAAGCAATATAAAATGTACCGGTATATACAGTGAGTGGCTCAGAAGGTAGACAAAGGTCATCCAATGATCTGCGTTTTTGTCTTTGGTTCGAATCACGGCTCCTTCTGTCCAAGTGTCCTTGGGCAAGACACTGAACCCCAAATTTCAACTGTTGTGCTGTTTGTGCCTTGCATGATTTCGGTCACAATTGGTGTATGAATGTAATGCACTGTGTAAAGCGCCTTGGATAAAAAGGTGCTACGGTATATAAATGCACCATTTACCATTGTACCTACATCAATCACAGTATAGATCAATCACAGACAACAGGTGGCTATGAAAACGTATATGATTTTAACAGACAATGTGTCTACAGTGTTTACCTGACGAGCGTAACAACAAACAGCAAATGCCAATTATAAACATTACATTTAAATTGTCTTCGTGAGTACTCTTACTTGTTTGAGCAGCAGGACAGCTCCGGCCTTGAGCTCACCCAGCCGTTCCTCGAGGAGGTGCCGGTGCACTGTTCCCTGGATTTCTCCTTTGGATAATATATAGAAACAATAAACATAAGAGCAAAGTCTGCTGTTAGTACTGGTTTGACCTGTGTGTGAATGTTTCCTACTTGATGTGTGGAGCTCAGTCAGGCGAGTTCACTGTGAGCAAATATCCAAAGTGTGGCAAACAGCACTAATCTAGTTTGTCTAGCTCATTACACACAATTGCCCTTTGCAACCACTGAATCAATTTCAAGTATTTCCTACAGCCTTTATGTCCAAAAATACTTCATTAGGTGCAGACAATAAACTTAAAATAAATTTGTAATGAGCCATTCTCAAAACATCACCCTGTGGGGTGGGGTTTGATTACTGTGCAATGCCAATTGGAATACTATAGCAACTGTTACTATCCACACCAGGTCAAGGTTTCCTCTTCTATTGTGGCTACTGAACAAAGAGGGATTTGTGAAGGGCTAATTAAGGAAGGTAATTTCAAATTGGCTTCTTGTGCTCCTAGGGAAAATAACTGTGTGTGTGTGTGTGTGTGTGTGTGTGTGTGTGTGTGTGTGTGTGTGTGTGTGTGTGTGTGTGTGTGTGTGTGTGTGTGTGTGTGTGTGTGTGTGTGTGTGTGTGTGTGATGTCACCTGTTGGGTCTTTAAACACAGCCTTGGCGTCAGCGTGGGTGTGGAGGATGCTCTTTAGTATGACGGCCATGTTGGGTACCTTATTTTTTGGTAGTTGTTTCAGGGCAGCCTTGGTAGAGGCATCCATGAACAGTGAGGCAAAAAAAACAATAAATGAAGAAACAGATGAAGTTAATTTGCATATATTTGTATTTTCTCTATGGGATGGGGGATGTTTTCATAAAAACTGGGAAGAGTGCCTTCATGGGAAAACAACGTAGCTAGAATGATGATAGCAAATGACTAAAGACATTTGGCCTGCATGTGTAAAGCATGCCAATTACAGAACCAGCAGCTGTTCTAATACAAGTAAGATGCTGTACCCGTTGGGGCAGAAAAATACATTTCTGCCTGACTTACATAGTAATCATGCTGTTTTAGTCTAGATTTTAATGTAAACTATAGTATATAAAAGGTTGTATAAAGCATTTATTGTTGTGGATCACAGGTATTTCACAATTACTCTGTCAATCAGATCCATGCGTAAATATAATGCACATTCCAGTACATGGAAATTACTGTACATTGTTCCACAAGTATCATCATAAAGGTGGCCAGAATTATCAACTGTGTTGCTCGGAGACATGAGATTTTAGCGTATCTGATGGCAGAAACAAACTTAAAAAAATAATAATAATAAATATATAATACTGGCACAAGTATGTGTACGCTTAAGAATACACAGCCTACCAAGAAAGTCCTGGTTTTGGTAGAATGTTCAACTCCAAAGAAACTATAACAAAACTATTTATCCTCATCTTTATGATCAAATCATTATGGTGAATATTACCTTGCGAAGCACCATGACCACGCTGTAGGAATGTAGGAAACATGAAGTATTCCTTTCATCTAATCCCATTTCCCTCTTCATCATTGCCCAGGGACCACTGCTGAATTCCTCCTCATCAGACTGTGAGCTAGCAACCTGTAAATTAAACACCAGAGAGACATTACATTCTGAACTGCTCTGAATTCACTGAATGCTCTGACTTGTAAGTTCAGTTGTTTTGTCTGATTGGTAGTATAATGACATTTCACATTTTGTTTGGAAGTCACCAGTCAGCAAGGTCAGCCATCCACTTTAGCCCTTGCTTGCTAAGAAACCGTTTTGGACTAAAGAGTATGTTGGGTCATAAATGGCATAGCTAAGGATGAGCATGAGTGAGAATTCCTTGCCATGCTATAGGCTGCATTTCAAAATACAAGAATAGTGGCATATTCAGAACCTTTTAAATTGTCTAGTATGCCTTTGGAATGTATAGCACTATACAGGGGGTTGTTAGAGGGAAGCAAACAGCTGAAATACTAGCTGAACTAAAGTGTAAACGTACTGGAGGGGGACTTAAATGCATGTGTGTGTATATAACACCGTCATAATCTCACAGTGATCTCACCTGGCTTTGTAGTCGAGCCACAGCACCATGGGCTGGTGTCTGAGGAATAGACACCACTATATCATCAAGGCTCTGTCCAAGAGACTGCAATAAAGAGAACATGTTTATATTGGAAGTGCTATAATGCATAAAACAAACAAGTCTTTATTATATTTCTGATTCATGTAGGGGCGGTAAAAAATTAACCCATGCAGATGGCCAGGGGATTGACTGATTTTTATTTTATCTTAGCAGTTTTGAGTCTTTACACAACCGGGTCAAGGTTTTCGGTGCAATTAGCAACATAAATAAAAACACCATTCTGGTAGCTATCTGCTCTCCTGTGCCCACTCTTGCTGAAACCATGATCGTGTTCCATTGTTCATTAATGTGTGTTGCATATGGACCTGATGTGCTGCTGGCCACCAGTGTAATGACCGCAACTGCACAAAGTCTTATAAAGGCATGCTGTGCGCAGTGCATATAGACAGAATTGCAGTAGATCTACAATTCATTGCGTCGGCATTGTGACCTTGTAGAGTGGCTTTTTGGGGGGGTGAGGTACTGCAGCCCAACGAAGTTGAAACTTACTCATTGAAATCAAAACAAGCATTCATTCATTTATCTGGATTAGAGAGCTACTGTACGCGGCTGCAACAGGCTACACACACCCAAAGGTGTGAAGTGAACAGAATGCCATGTCAAATAGATTCAAGTCAAATAATTTATCTGTCACATGTTGATCACCTTACACTCGTGCCCCCAGAGGGGCATGATTAGCTGTTGCCTGACTAGCAAACTCATTTTAACTAGACGTTGTTTGTGACCATGCTAATTTATACATTATACATATTGGAGGTGTTGTATGGGGTTTTTTCGCTTTTTTTTTCTCTTTTTCTTTCTTTTGTTGTTTTTTTTTTTTTAATCGTTCATTAGGGTTTTTTTTTCTCGCTCTGGTTCTTGTTTTTGGTTTGCTTTTTGCTTTTCTTGTTTCACATTATTTCTTATTCTGTATTTCTCAAGTTATGTCTGCAATTGTCAACTTAAAAATTAATAAACAGAACATTAAAAAAAAAAAAAAAAGACTCAAGTCAAATAATTTATTACAACATCAATCTCACTTCTCTCTCTCTTTATACTAAAAAGCCTCTCTCTCTTACAATTATCATTCCAGCTGCTCATTTTTCACAGTTAATTTGGGCTGCAGAGGAGACTTCAGGTTGGGTCATTATAGGCTACTTTTTGCTTTTGCGGGCTGGTTGCTGATTAATAATTTTGCAGGACGGGTCGTACAGGCTGGGCTGCTCCGTGGCAGGCTGTGAAAAAAGCCGCCCCACGCATCACTAGTTCCTTTGTACTCAGTTCATCAAAGTTGGGTTCAACGGCTAAATGGGCCAACTTACCTAAGACTATGCATATATGCACCCTATCCCTATCCTCACATCAACCTAATGTTCTTAAAAATTGGATCAGGCGGTAATTATGAGTGGACCCTGATGAGCAGACTGGTCTTTCATGGCTGATGTATTTGTAAGAATGAAAGTCAAATTTTACGATACACATCCCTAAGGATTCAGAGGACCTTTCAGCTTGGACAGAGCTTGTGTACACCATTGCTGACTGACCCTAGTTTGGCCTAACTCGAAATGATTTTGGCTTGGGGGGGCGGGGTGCCATCCGTTTTTGGACGGCAGGTGAGATGCTCTGATTTTATCTCACCAACGTGTTGTCATCCCAATGCTGTGCTATGTCACATCATTTGGAGCGATGCCCACCCCGAAAAGTTGACACTTCTAGGCCACTGTGGCAAGCAAATTATTCCAGGTTTTCGCTCAAGGGGCACAAAAATGAAAGCCTGGGTGTCGCGGCTAGACTGATCCAACATTTGTAGATGAAACTAACCTGCTGTGGCAGGAGTCCAGCTGGGCCAGGGAACCGTCGAGTCTTTGGTCGGTTAGGGGTGGAGCGTGGCCTTCTCTTGGGAATTTTATTGGCAGCAGATACCAACTGGACCAGATGGTTGGTAAGAACAGGGGTATGCCTAGGTGTGAGACCAGGTGAAGACAAGGCAGATGGTGCTGGAGAAATAGGCTCAAACGTGCTGCGGCCTTGTTGGGAACGCCCAGGTGTTTCCCACAGTCTTGGTGGCTGGCAGGGCCCTTTAACTGGTCTGGGAGAGGGAGCAGGGGAAACAGCAGGGCTTTGGGGAGGGGGCGGGAAGAAAGTAGGACGCTGTCCTGTACATGGGAAAGGTGCAGTGGATGAGGTAGCATGTGCCTTTCTCAAAGTAGATGTCTGATTGGAGGGAGCATTGTGCTTCCCCAAAGCCCGACTGGGTACACTTTGTGTCCGTCCACAGTTTGAGGGCCGCAGCTTTTTGGGTGGCGATACAGTTGTCGACACTGGTGCAGAGGTTTGAACAGTCTGTGGGATATGGGGATCATGCTCATCCAGGTCTGCCAGATCAACATCATCCCAATCGTCAAAATCATCCTGCGGCAAAAAGGTGTTCTGTGGCCTGTTAGTGTTGGTGTGAATCTGAGAAGTGCCTTGCACATGCTGCTGATGAGAGTTGTGGGAGGAAGCTGAGAATTGCTGCTGGACAGGCGCTCTCAAACATGGAGAAACTGTGTGTGAAATAGCCGTCTGTATGCTGCTCTGTGATTCAGTGGCATTGTGGAGGGTGGCTGTGGTTTCTGCAGTTTTCTGCAGGGAAATACCCTTCGGTCCACTTTGAGGAGCAGAGGATGGACGCAGGCTAGATGATGGCACAGCGACTGTAGCTGTGATACCCGGGCTTTTATTATCGTTCCCACTCGGCACAGCAGCTGTCACAGTGGCTGGTCGAAACACTGTTGGAAGATCCCAGTCTGTCCCAAGCAGGTCCTACCAAACACACATGAGAACACATGAGAGAGAGCTCAGCATTATATTTAGAATATACTGTATATGCTACACTAGTCACTGTCCTGCATTGTAATGTATTGTATTTATGTATGCTGCAGTGTGGAGAAGGACAAATTTCTCCCATAAAATAAAGTAACTGGGCTGCCAACACCCCTGGAACATGCAGGAACGTACATCTACTAAAACTTTTATGTGCCTGGGCAGTTAGATTGCTGACTGTACCCATCCTTTTCCAATGATAGTAAAGCAACACAGGAAATTGTGTCTACTCTGTTAGAAGTTTCTGGGACAGGTCAGTCTATATTATAAACCCTATTAAACTTTGGGGGAACAAAAATCTGGTCCAAGGCTCCCCTGCTTCTATGATTCTGCCAGCTATGGACAAGTGCTAGACAGCCCCTATGGGCCGCCCTGTACATACTGCTAATGCTAATCAGAACACTCTTTGAAATGCAAACAATGTCCTCATTGTAATCAGGTCAGGTGTGATCAGTGGTGATGGTCACCTCACCTCATCAAAGTCGTCTCCAATGCTGAATAATCCATTTAATTTACAGGCCTGGGGAAAAAAAGAAAGAAAAGACTTGCCTGTATAAATTTTGTATAATTCAAACACAATATATGTAAATTTAGCTGTGTTTGTCAGCTCATGGAAATCGGGTTAGGCATTTGGTGACAAACCTAGCTAATGCCAAAATAAACACCGCTTACGTTATTGAGCAACAATTAAGGGTCAAACTATCTTTGCTAAAGGCTAGTTTGCATTTAGCAGCCTGGACTGACCAGCCCTCTTACCATCGCTGCTAAGATCCCGACTAAACTTATCAGATCACTGCTGGCAGGAACACAATCCAAAGTAAGACATCGCTATTATTATTATTATTAATATTATAATTTAACGACGGTATAGAAATATATTCCAATGTCTCTCGTCGTGTGGTTTCAACAGAAATAACTTCTGGTCTTGTTCGACTGTTTATAGTTGAAAAGTCGTGTGCAGCTTGTTGGCGCTGCTACGTTCAA
Source organism: Benthosema pterotum (assembly GCA_039105355.1). Lineage (NCBI taxonomy): Eukaryota > Metazoa > Chordata > Actinopteri > Myctophiformes > Myctophidae > Benthosema > Benthosema pterotum. The sequence continues at coordinate 28,859,132 of CM076965.1, read as the reverse complement.
GCAACTAACCAACGTGCTTACGTAGCAATGTTTACTTGAGCAGAGCGGAGCGCGCTACATCCGGAATGTGAATATGCTAATTAAAAAAAAAATACTTTCAATTCTTCCGTAACTTTTGATTGATTATGAAAAGTAAAACAAATAAAGGGCAGGCTATCTACTTTTATGACTACAATGTTTTGCTTTGAAATGTTGACGGTTAAAAATCTACAAACAGTTACAATTACTAATATGTATGGCAATGGGAATTTAATTGGATCAGTGTTTAAAAAATCTTATAACTCTATGGCATAATGTGCATGCTCGAGCCTTGATTGCATTAGTATTCGTTCCATTGGGTAATAAAATAAAGGATTTATAAAGAGAGCCGATGATATACCTCCTTTATAATACTGCCACCTAGTGACCATCTTCAGGTAAAACAGGTACGGCTGCAACAGTATCAGTTTGCATTCTCATCTATTAATAACCAGAGCTGCTGCTGGACAACAATCTGGTGGCTGTGTCCTCACTTTTTAAAGGGCGTCTTCGTAATGCACATATCTATATTAGAAATGTGTAATATATTTGTATTTATATTTGAACTCTAGAGCCTTGTTGAAAACGATTTTCACACTAGGGTGAGTAAAAGCAAGCTAATGTTATTTTGTACCTGCATTCTACATTATAAAATTCATCTGAAGTATTCTGTGTACACTGTTGCCTTTGTGTGTAAAATACACCATGCATAACTCTTCCCAGTGCTCTGTACCTAAACCTTACGCTTCTCTGTATCAATCATCTTATATCTGTTTTTCATTTTTATCTTTTAAACCAGACTCTAACACATTTACTGGCCAGAAGACTTCCAGAACCACAGTTTATATCATGTCAAAGGAATCATTTCCCTTCACATCTACATCGCTACGCTCCATGAGATTGGAGCAGGAGTTTCAGGATTGGCAAGACGCAAGGCAGGCTCTGGCTCACAGAAGATCCATGTCCAGGCCCCCTCTGGCCCAAGCACCCAGGCTTCCTCCCAGGCCACTCCAGGAGGTCAGGGCACCTCCAGATCCAATTCACTGCAGAGACACGACTATTCATAACACATTTATGTGTGGGGACATGCAGAGAGTGTATACCATTTTAAAGGATCCGGCTATGGTCAATGCATTGATGGAGACGGTGCAGGAGGAGATGGTGTGGACCCCTGAGATGGGTGAGTTATGAAGCATGATGGGTCTGCATTACACATGCATACATGGATGTACCGTATGTATGCATGCATACATGCTGCATATTATAAGTTTCATAGGATTTTAAAATCTTACATCCTAAATCCTATTTGTATACTAGACTAAATCACATTACAAGCATGCTCTTAGTGTTTTCTTTATCTTATTGTTGTCCCTAGTTCAAAGACCAAATCAATGAAAACAAATAAATAAATAAACAAATAGAGTGAATGAATGATCAGTTATGTGAGATATAGTACAAGTCAAGTACACACAAGTTTACAATAGTGGCCAACTTGTTCATTTCATTAAGACATTCAAATACGTACAATATAATTAGGCCTACTTCATTAAAGTCAGAAGCAGCAAATCATGGAGTTAAAATCATAGTGGAGGTCAAAAGGTAAAAGAGAAATGTACAAAGACGAGAGGGGGTGGGTGGGGGATTTTTTTGTTTACAGAGGCCAGTTTCGAATTGCAGTCGTCTGTAGGGGCCTTTGAGAGTGAATATACGTTGAAAAGTGGTGAAGTGGTCCTGATTGTTGGTAGGGCGTCCCACATTTTGGTGGCATATGAGCCGAAGGAATTAAGTCCCTTGCTTGTGCCAAATAGTGACATATTTACAACATATATTTACTGGAATGCAGATAGCCATGGTCGAATAATTAACCTTAGGTTAGAATGAACTTACTTATTTTATACCAATGTTTTAATATGTTTTATATTTATATTGATGCAACTAAAATACTTGAATTGATGAATTTTTATATTGATTGTAATATAAAATAATCAGGCCTGTTGATTTTTAACGCGTTAACGGCGCGAATTAAAATTCCCCGTTTTCTGCGTTAAATTTTCTAACGCAATTAACGCACATGCACGCGCGTGCACACGCGCGCGCACGCGCGCGTGCTCTTTCTCGGATGTGATTCCGTTCGCTGGCGACTCTATTAAAGGGGGACAACAAATAGGGACAAAGTTGCAGAACGCATTGGAGTCTATGGGCTCGAGCGAGTAGGCCTCAGGGCTACTAAACTGGTGGCCTGACATGTTCAGCACATCTCCGTTCACTTCCATGGAATGGTCTAATGGCGGCTGCTCTTCATTTCCACTGAGCATGAGTACAGCTAACTGAATAGCAGCGCACGCTCTGTTCTGTGACCCCTCAATGTCGCTAGTCTGTCACTAGTCTCTATGCCCCCTTCCACTTCCTGCTTCCTGTCGGCTGCACGTGAAGCTGAAGCCAGATGTAAACAAAACAAACACGCAGGTCTTTCGGATCACTCCCAACTATTGTGGTGTGAATGAATGAATGATTGCATGAATGAATGAATGGTGTGTTTGTTTAACCGCGTCGCCATCGAAACTGAGAAGAAAAGTTGATTCAGAAAATCGCCAGTTTAATAACGAGTGGACCGAGAAATAATGGCTAAATTGAAACTCCATAGGGAGCGCAAGCAGACGTATTGCTCTGTAACCAAGTCAATGCTGTCGCAAAATAATCCGATGGTAAAAGACGCCACTGTTGCATGGATTATTGTCAAGAAGAAAAAAAAAACACCCAGAGATGCTGAGATGATGAAGAGTCGAGTGCATGCTGGCTGCAGGAGGTAGAGCCAATTTCTTTCCCTGTTTACCTCCACTATGATTTGCTGCTTGTGTTTTGGCTTTGCATTAGTGAATAGTGTACGTCTGTCTTGATGAAATGAACATGGTGGGCCCTGGCCAGTCAAAGATGTGCCATCACTGTCATTAGTTGCAGGCTGTAGGCTAGCCCTGTCCCCTGTTGCAAGCCTTTTGAGAATTAAAGAGAGAGCACAATAAGTGTGCCTTAGATGTTGTGATTTGCTGCTGTTGTGCAGATATGAAGAACTTTTTCATAAGCTGCACTATAAACGTGTATTTTGATTTGGTTCAAATATGATGCATGTTAGAAAGACCAGATGCACATTGCACTTTTGTTATAAATGGAGCATTTTAAAAGTGAAATACTTTAAAAATGTGGCTGTGTGTGTACACATGTCATGGTGGAGAGTAGTCTCTGTGGCAGTCTGGCCCCCGGGCCCCTTGGGTTTTTGGCAATGCGGACTCCTGAACAATTTAGTTGAATAGCCCTGCTGTCTTTCCATTTCCGCAACAATACACAGGAAAACATGGCATATTGTCCGAAATAGTCCGAATGGTGATTAATCATGATTAAATTAATTTGGAAGGTGTGATTAATTTGATTAAAATTTTTAATCATTCAACACCCCTATAAAATAATTAATGCAATATATGCTGCATTTTTGTGTTTTGTCATTTGTTTTTGTGTCCCTCTCTGTTACTGAGTGTACTTTACTGTATGTACAGCACACTGCATAGTGTATATATACATATACTGTACAAGTGTACATATAACCTCCCTGACAACTTTTGTGTTTCCCCACCAGGCATGTGGACCCTGAGCTCCAAAATAAAGCAAACATCAGCCTTGCGTCTTGCCGCCAGCAGGGGGCACACAGGCTGTGTTGAGGAGCTGCTGTTTCGTGGAGCAGAGGTGGATGATGACCCTGGTGGCAAAACTGCACTCCATGATGCCTGTATAGGCGGTCACTCAGTCTGTGTTCAGCTGCTGCTTTCCCACGGAGCAGACTCTGACCTCCTGGCAGCAGACGGCAGTGCACCACTTCACTTCTGTACCTTAGCCCAGTCATTCCAGTGAGTGATAAAGTTCAGAATCAGAATGTTTTTTTTTTTTTATTGCCAGCCTGGTATGTTTTTGCACATATGTGATGAGGTGGAAATAGGCTATAACAATTTGCTGGAAAGCCAAATGTTTCAGTTACTGGTATGTCAATGGTTTTCAACCTTTTTCATACCAGGGCTCAGTATTTATTCAGCATTTTAGTCACGGACCACCTTAGATGTTGAGGTTAATCTCTCAGACCCAAAAGCAAGGATTTTCAAGTTATTGTCTACATTTTAGGAGATAACCGGCAAAACGTGGTCCAAATAACATTTCTTCTATATTTTCTAATTCTTGTAGATTCTTGAAAATGTAAGTATTTCAGATGTTTAAATATAATTAAACTCTTGAGAGCGTCCATTTGGTTTCATTTTACAATCTCAAGAGTTGCAGATCTGTAAGGGTCTATTCGGTTAACAGCGGTCTATCATTTAGCTGGGGACCACCTGGAATCCTCTCAAGGACCACCTGTTGAAAAGGTTATTTGATGTGTTGCCAATGTGTATTTTTTTCAGGTGCGCTAAGCTGCTGTTAGAAGCCAGGGCAGATGTAAACGTGACAACAAGAGAGTCAAAGGTCACGCCTCTGCATGTGGCCAGTCGTCTGGGCCTGGAGGAGCATGTGAAGCTTTTCCTGTCGTACGGCGCGGACGTGTTAGCTACGAACCGAGAAGGAGAGACCCCTCTGAACGCTGCCTGCTCTGCAGCTGAGAGGCCAGCTGAAGCAGGACGGTATCTCCGTGTGGTCCAGATACTGCTGGAGGCTGGCGCAGACCCCCGTACTGCAGGAAGGAAGCTGCATACGCCTCTACACAATGCCTGTGCAAACTGCAGCCCTCGCATTGCAATGCTCCTTCTTCAACATGGAGCCAAGGCAGACGTAGCCAACTGTGCAGGGTACACGCCCATGGATTGTTTACTGCAGGTGCAAAATGACTGTTCACCGTACATGACTACTCATGATATTTAGCATATTATGGTATATTAGTGTTCGATTAAATACCTTGATGAAATTGAGACACAGTGACAGTGACAGGATTCAGGACCTGAAGGTGAACCTAACTTCTTTTGCAAATTGTCAATAATGTCTTCATTCAATCAATCAATAAAAATGCATTTAGGGCACAGACAGCATCAAAGAACAGCTTACAAGCAATTCAAATAGCATTAACAGAGAAAACCTTTTCTTTCATGTTCCCATGAAGGTGGTTGAGGATTATCCAGACCAGCAACCTGAGGCAATAGCACGTTCACTCCTTAACTATGGAGCTAAGCCAGCTTCACCCAAGGTAAAGCCAACTCATGCTTAATGTAAGATGATCACTGAAACAAAATATTTGTATACTGTATGGTCATGAATATAAGACGACTTTGAATGTTAAAGAGTATAGCCCCCAGATATAAGACAATTAAGTTACCCCGTTTTTAGGATACAGTATTTCCATTCAGAAAAATATAGTCTTATATTGTTATAACAATACAATACAAAGACTGCTATAGCAGTCTTTCAGAAGAATTCCCTTCTCATAACTTGTGCTGTACCTGTATGAGTGACAAACAGACCTCTTGAATATTTGGATTAACCAGACATTGTGTTTTTCCTCTGTAAAGATGCTGAAAAACTGTGTGCTCTCTCCTGCCACTGTGGAAGTCATGCTGAACTCATATCCTGTTGTCCCTGCCTGTGAATGGATGGAATCAACTGAGATCTGTGTGGTAAGCTTCTTGTTAATCACCTCTCCTCCCCCATCCCTTTCATTACATTTCTAGCTTTTTCGCAGAAAGTTAATTTATCCATTAGTAATTCTGATTGTCCAAACAAACAATCAGGTCTGTACATCAGGAAAAGTATAGTAGTTTCTGAGTTAAATTAACATAAAAACAGGTGCACTTCTTCTGGATGCCTTTCTGTTTACACCAGGGGTTTCAACCTTTTTGACCCAGGGACCACCAATCTGACTAAGAGCAACCCGGGGACCACCACTATTGTGTCGGGTGGGCTGACCAGGCCTGTTACACATCTTGCAGGATGGTCCCAAAATAGCACTACTGTTCCGCATGCCTCAAATCAAGAATTAGATTAGAATTGAGGCCGACATGGCTTTAGTTCAAACTGTTGTAGGCTAAATTTCATTGGTTAGCCAATTTCTGTCGTTTAGCTGGGGACCACCTGGAACCCTCTCAAGGACCACTGGTTGAAAACCACTGGTTTACACAGTTTACATGGCAGCTATAAATACAACTAGGTTCAAATACTTTACTGAAGTGGAAAAAACGGCGGTCTATATACTGCGTCTCTCTTCTTCACTACCTTTTTCTCTAATCCACAGGAACACCAGGCCTTCTTTGAGCTGATTCGTAACATGAGTGGTCAACCACGGTCTTTGCAACACCTTAGTCGTTGTGCCATAAGGCAACACTTAGGGCCTCTCTGCAATGTGGCAATCAACAGATTGGACATTCCGACTTCGCTGCGGGAATATTTACTCCTTTTTAAAGATGGGACGTTCCAATGAATACAGTCTGCTGAATGTTCACAGTGCTGAAATGATTTCAAAATTATTTTCTACCAATAGGCCTTTGCTCTTTTAATTGTGTCTAAGAAATAGTTTCCTGTTGCTAGATTTTATTTATTTCATCCAAATAACTCTGCCTCTTGAAAATAAACTAATGTTGAAACCCAAAGCATGTTAGTTTTTGTGATCCATGCTGCCGGATTTGTTGATACTGGGCCTATATGCTTTTAGTCTGGTGCTGAGTCTAGTTGTGAACAAGCTGTGGGGTCGTGGACCAGTGGTGAGAGTAGGAGTGGACTTGAACAGGAGTCAACCCGCAAAGCCTAGTATTTACGCACACGCACACAGAAATAAGCGCCTGTGACACTCCTGTGGACATGCCACAAAGCGGCACCACCGGAAAATTTGAGGGAGGTCAAACCCTCCAATTTTGGAACAGTATATCAACTCAATGCAAACACATCAGGTCTTAAATCATTAGTGCAAATGTCTCTTGCAATGTGCAATGCCTTCATCTAGATACCATAATAACTGTTTCCCCATAAAGCAAATTAAACAGCTTTTTACTCTTAGAATAAATGACTGCTTTTTGTAAAGAATTTTGAGAATGGAGCAGAACGTACTGTATTATATTTTGATAGCTCCTGTGCGCTCTGTAAATAAATAAAAATAATTTGATAGCTCTGTAAGTAAATAAATAATATACATATCCCTACATTTACGTAAAGCAATGTTAAAAAGTAAATTGCAGTCTTTAAGTTGATCCTCTCTAGTCGAGCTGATGTGCTTGTACTATTCTTGTCAAGTAATGATCTGGCTGGCCATGAAGAACAAGTAACAACACCATCATATACCTGTCATTGGTCCACCTTTCCTGACAGGCTGTGACAGCTGATGTTATTCACAAATACTGAGGAGGAGGAAATAATTAAATGTGGGCCAATTTAGAATGTTTATGTTGTCAGTGCCAGGTGTGAAAGGTCATAAGAAAGGAGGGCACGCAAACCTTGGTTATAAACTGATTTACACACACTATAATTTACTTTTAATCAATCAAATACGCCCCTCAGATAACACACGGGTTGTCTAAGCAAACCGACAAAGTGTGTTCCCAGATTATCCCCACATTATAATGTTTAGTACCGATTTGCTCACTTTTGCTGTAACGCGCCAGCGGCTTCTCACTTCACACAAAACAAGCGCTCCCTCTGTCGTTAGCCATCATTATGAATCCTACCCCAGTTCTGCGATAGACCCGCCTTGCTATGTGTCTGATTGGCTCGCAGACAGGCATTGTGAGTTAGATTCCTGCCTGGAGGCCAATCAGACACGTCGCAAGGCGGGTCTCTCCCAGAACTACCGTGGGATTCATAATCACGCGTTTTGTACACACCGGTGCTGACGTCACGTCGTCGCCTGCGTTCTGTTTATGTGCTGTTGTTGCTAAACTAGCATTTGCGTTGGATCTCCAAACATGATTTGACTACACAGTTGGTAAGCGATGCACGTTTACACAATTTAACGTACAAATGATCAAATGACAAGAAAGACTGCAATCCGAAGCAGCACTTCGGAAAATTCTGCGACACACATTTTGGTTGCCTCGTAGGATTGGCTGTAAACAGACGAAGGTCGTTTTTTTCTGTTAGCAAGCTAGTTTGCTAGCGCTGGTTTAAACGGATACTCAGAAGAGCAACATTATTTTTAAACTGTGTGTTCGCTGTGATCTATGGCCGGGAAGGCAGCAAACAGACATTTACACGCCTAAAATAGTTCTCTTGAAAAGTGGATCAAAAAGTGGGGTCCGGGTACCCCCAGGGGTCTTTGAGGGAGTCCCAGGGGCTACCCAGGTAACCCAGCAAAATTGTAGTTTGGAAGCAAATGAAACCTTATGGGTCTGTATCAAACGGGTCGATTTGGTTCCATTCGTATACTCTGAGATAATTTAACTTACTACTATTACAATATAAATGGGGTCTCAGATAGAAATGTCATATGGGTTGAGAATCACTCAAATGGGGTCCGTGGACTAATTGTCAATCTGGGGCCCCAGATTGTGGTGTTTCCAAACCACTGCCTTATAACACTTAAAACCTGATGAGGATGTATTGCTAACTTGAAATAACAGAAAGGACCATGAATAATTATATAAGGTGTATGTTTTCTTTTCTGTTTCAGGATAATAAGATCGACATGGCGGTGTGTGCACTGACCATGTTGGACGGTATGGGAGATGAGGTGGTGGCAGCCGGTGGGGTCTTGCTCCTGGTCCTGGCGCTGGTTTTGGCTTGGCTCTCTACGCATGTTGCCGACAGGGGAGACCATATCCTGGGCACCATCCTCACTGTCGGTGCCCATGCCTCTCTCATTGGACTGGGAGGCCACAGTAACTACAGTGGAGGGAGTCCAAGCTCAGACACACCCGAACAACAGACGCCAACGCCATCTCAGGAAAACAAGCCAGAAGAAGGGGAGCCGGTCACTGAGAGAGGGGAAAGTGAGGGAAGCGGGGAGACAGAAACAGACTTGCTGCTGAACATACAGGGCAAACAACCGAACACTGGTAGATACCATCCTGATGATGATGACGAGGACGACAATGACGAGGACGATGAAGAAGGAGGAGAGGATCAACATGAGGAGGAGGAGGAGGAGGAGCTGGATGATGAGGACAAAAAGATCCCAAAGTTTATGCCAGTGTTGTCGCCCAGTTCTGCAACTACTACCACTACCATCACTGTCCGTTTGAAGTTCCTAAATGACACGGAAGAAATCGCCTTTTTGAAGCCACAGGACACAGTGGGTGTGCTGAAAAGGTTAGTGAAGAGAAAAAATGATTTGCATACTTTACAGTAATATATTGTATGTGTATATTCTAATGCCTCTTTCTCCCTCGCAGCAAATACTTTTCTGGTCGAGAAAGTCAGATAAAGTTGATCTACAGAGGGCAATTGCTCCAGGATCCCAAAAGGACTCTGCTGTCCCTAAATATCATGCACAACAGTGTGATCCATTGCCACATTTCCCAAGCCTTGTGTGAAGCCAGTCCAGAAGAAGATGCTCGATCCGGGGCAGGCTCGGGAGTCCGGTCCGGGGTCTCCGGAGGAATCAGAGCTGCCGGTCTAGCTCTTAGCACCAGCAGCCTGGTGGTGCCTGTTTTCGTGGTGATTTTGGCTGTAGTGTGGTACTTCCGTATTAACTACAGGCAGTTCTTCACTGCCCCTGCGACCATCTCCCTGGTGGGAGTCACTGTGTTCTTCAGCTTCCTGATCTTTGGGATGCACAGCCGTTGAGTGGGAATAACATGAGATTTCATCACAATTGAAGGAAGTCTTTTACTCACTTTGAATGTTGGCATTCTCACAAGGCAGAGTAAAAATAACAGCAGTAGCACCGGGAGAGACAGACAAATCTAAAAGGGGCCTCGGCACAAATGCCACATACTAGGCAACTGGAATCCTGCAGATTGTGCACACAAGTTTGTCTGTGCATGCACCAAGAGAGGAAGCATTGTGTGAGATTGTAGATATGGAGCGGCGAACGATCTGCATTGTATGTGTGTTTCTATGAAGTTCAGGCTAAACTGAGCTGTCTTTTCCCTCATCTTGAGAATGACATTGGTTCATGTCACACTCATTTCAGTATGTTATAACAATCTAATTGATGTAATATGCTTTTTGAGTGTTGCTGGGGATGAGGGTCATGCATGTGTCACAGACACATTTTATTTCATTCACTTTTCTTAACTTTTATAGGTTTATTTTCTTTCTGAAATACAGTAGCCCTATGTGAGGTGTTTGACAGAAAAATGTAAGACTTGAATCAAGAATATTTGGAACCACTCACTGCTGTGCTGTGTAGCCTATGTTTCATTTCTTATTCTTTAAATGACAAGCTCTCGGGAATGAATTAAGGACTGTAACAACAGCCTTATTGCAAGGCTGGAATTTTCTATGTATTCGTGTTGCTTAATTACTCCAGGCTGCTGTTTAGAAATAGACTAATTTAATGAATAATCATTATCACTAGACCTAAAATCACATTTTAATGTAAATATGGTGTATTTACTGTATAAAATTAAAAGGAAATATAACCAATCAGGTGAATCTGCATCTGGCACTTGAAGGTTTGAGGGGGCAATGACACATTAGAAAATTGTCACCCTTTTTACTCTTATGTATGTCTGGCTTCAGTGCTGAATAAGATTAAAGCAATTAAAAACCATTTTGTTGTTTTGTGATGACTTGGTACAAGGCTCATGATAAAGTGTATATCAAAATCAAACAGGTCCAAAAAGTCAGTTTAAATGGCACACATACATGCCACTTTGCAATACAATTCTGTTCTTTAATAGCCACTGATGAATAGTCCAGTATATACTGTATCTGAAAAGTGCTGGTGATTAGGCACTGTGATTAGGTTCTGACAAATGTGACATGTAAACAGTGTATTTTCTTTGCTACAGTGATTAGATTTAATAGAATACAGCCTGTAACATCACTGGGCTCAAAACCTTGATTGTCAGATAATGTTTACATTTTCTACCACCATTATGGGGGAAAACTTTGCAAATATAGACTTTTCATTAGTCTTCATTTAATTAGTGGATTCCCATAGTCTTTTTTTTTAGTGCATCTTCAAAGAAGGCTGATGTAAAGTAGAAGTGGCGTGATAAGACAAGATTAGAGGAACCTAATTTAGGTTACCAAATATACTGGGAGCAGGTGGTGCTGAGAGTTTGGACCTCTTCTTTCTGTGGGACAAGCTGATATCACTCTGAGAAGAGCCACTGCTTTCTCCACTGCCCCCTGCTATTCCACCATAGTTCAGAGATGCCTTCTTTTTCTTTGGCCTTTGAGAATCTGGATGGTTGCCCGTGTTGCCTGGGAAATGGGACATAAACGAAAGAGAAGATCCATACCGCACTAATAATAGGAAAAGTAAAAATAGACTGAGTTTGTACTGCTTGTTTTTAGTCTCTTACTGGCTTTAGATGAGGATGAATCAGAGGGGGAGATATCCAGAGGTACACCCCACTGTAGATGGGTTACCAGGGCCTGTCCTGGAATGTCATAGCTCTCACTCCCCACCATATCATTGACAGGAGGTACTGATGGCCTAACAGACAAAACACTTGTGTCAAGCCAACCCAATCACAACGGATAGGATTATACAATAAATCTCAAAAGACTGTCTAGAGTTTATATGAATGGTATGGCACCAGACAATTATGAACCAATGCCATTGGACCAAAGCCAATTAACTGCTTCAGAAGCCAGAAAGAAGTGACTTGGACTGGTTATATCAGAGTGGTCAATTAGACTCAAATCATAAATGCAAGGGACATAAACTATATTATAGACACTTTGAATATTCATGTTATAGCTTCTTTAATTTATTTTCAACCTATTTTCAATTTCAAGGACCCCAGTTTAAAATAAAACACAGGACACAACAGAGTAGGTATAGCAACACTAGCACATCAAGAGAGGTGTAATTGCATGGACCAGTAACTGTAATTTATTTTCAAGCATTTGTCCAATCAGGGATAAATAAGGGGATTGGGGAAGGAGGGCGGTGCACTCACACAAAGGGCCCCAGGAGGAACATCCTCACACTTCGCCTCTGCCCGTCGGTGTGTTGGGGGCACCGCTGAGACCTAGTAAGCCACAATATGGCATGTCCGTTCTTCACTGCCCCTGCGACCATCTCCCTGGTGGGAGTCACTGTGTTCTTCAGCTTCCTGATCTTTGGGATGCACAGCCGTTGAGTGGGAATAACATGAGATTTCATCACAATTGAAGGAAGTCTTTTACTCACTTTGAATGTTGGCATTCTCACAAGGCAGAGTAAAAATAACAGCAGTAGCACCGGGAGAGACAGACAAATCTAAAAGGGGCCTCGGCACAAATGCCACATACTAGGCAACTGGAATCCTGCAGTATGTTTATGTATGCAGATTGTGCACACAAGTTTGTCTGTGCATGCACCAAGAGAGGAAGCATTGTAGATATGGAGCGGCGAACGATCTGCATTGTATGTGTGTTTCTATGAAGTTCAGGCTAAACTGAGCTGTCTTTTCCCTCATCTTGAGAATGACATTGGTTCATGTCACACTCATTTCAGTATGTTATAACAATCTAATTGATGTAATATGCTTTTTGAGTGTTGCTGGGGATGAGGGTCATGCATGTGTCACAGACACATTTTATTTCATTCACTTTTCTTAACTTTTATAGGTTTATTTTCTTTCTGAAATACAGTAGCCCTATGTGAGGTGTTTGACAGAAAAATGTAAGACTTGAATCAAGAATATTTGGAACCACTCACTGCTGTGCTGTGTAGCCTATGTTTCATTTCTTATTCTTTAAATGACAAGCTCTCGGGAATGAATTAAGGACTGTAACAACAGCCTTATTGCAAGGCTGGAATTTTCTATGTATTCGTGTTGCTTAATTACTCCAGGCTGCTGTTTAGAAATAGACTAATTTAATGAATAATCATTATCACTAGACCTAAAATCACATTTTAATGTAAATATGGTGTATTTACTGTATAAAATTAAAAGGAAATATAACCAATCAGGTGAATCTGCATCTGGCACTTGAAGGTTTGAGGGGGCAATGACACATTAGAAAATTGTCACCCTTTTTACTCTTATGTATGTCTGGCTTCAGTGCTGAATAAGATTAAAGCAATTAAAAACCATTTTGTTGTTTTGTGATGACTTGGTACAAGGCTCATGATAAAGTGTATATCAAAATCAAACAGGTCCAAAAAGTCAGTTTAAATGGCACACATACATGCCACTTTGCAATACAATTCTGTTCTTTAATAGCCACTGATGAATAGTCCAGTATATACTGTATCTGAAAAGTGCTGGTGATTAGGCACTGTGATTAGGTTCTGACAAATGTGACATGTAAACAGTGTATTTTCTTTGCTACAGTGATTAGATTTAATAGAATACAGCCTGTAACATCACTGGGCTCAAAACCTTGATTGTCAGATAATGTTTACATTTTCTACCACCATTATGGGGGAAAACTTTGCAAATATAGACTTTTCATTAGTCTTCATTTAATTAGTGGATTCCCATAGTCTTTTTTTAGTGCATCTTCAAAGAAGGCTGATGTAAAGTAGAAGTGGCGTGATAAGACAAGATTAGAGGAACCTAATTTAGGTTACCAAATATACTGGGAGCAGGTGGTGCTGAGAGTTTGGACCTCTTCTTTCTGTGGGACAAGCTGATATCACTCTGAGAAGAGCCACTGCTTTCTCCACTGCCCCCTGCTATTCCACCATAGTTCAGAGATGCCTTCTTTTTCTTTGGCCTTTGAGAATCTGGATGGTTGCCCGTGTTGCCTGGGAAATGGGACATAAACGAAAGAGAAGATCCATACCGCACTAATAATAGGAAAAGTAAAAATAGACTGAGTTTGTACTGCTTGTTTTTAGTCTCTTACTGGCTTTAGATGAGGATGAATCAGAGGGGGAGATATCCAGAGGTACACCCCACTGTAGATGGGTTACCAGGGCCTGTCCTGGAATGTCATAGCTCTCACTCCCCACCATATCATTGACAGGAGGTACTGATGGCCTAACAGACAAAACACTTGTGTCAAGCCAACCCAATCACAACGGATAGGATTATACAATAAATCTCAAAAGACTGTCTAGAGTTTATATGAATGGTATGGCACCAGACAATTATGAACCAATGCCATTGGACCAAAGCCAATTAACTGCTTCAGAAGCCAGAAAGAAGTGACTTGGACTGGTTATATCAGAGTGGTCAATTAGACTCAAATCATAAATGCAAGGGACATAAACTATATTATAGACACTTTGAATATTCATGTTATAGCTTCTTTAATTTATTTTCAACCTATTTTCAATTTCAAGGACCCCAGTTTAAAATAAAACACAGGACACAACAGAGTAGGTATAGCAACACTAGCACATCAAGAGAGGTGTAATTGCATGGACCAGTAACTGTAATTTATTTTCAAGCATTTGTCCAATCAGGGATAAATAAGGGGATTGGGGAAGGAGGGCGGTGCACTCACACAAAGGGCCCCAGGAGGAACATCCTCACACTTCGCCTCTGCCCGTCGGTGTGTTGGGGGCACCGCTGAGACCTAGTAAGCCACAATATGGCATGTCCGTTGTTCAAATAGAAATGTATTGATAGAACAGAATAGAAAAATGGCTATTGTCGTTTTTTCAGGAGATCTAAACAACTTGATGCTTGCTCATTTTACTGTGTATCACATATAGATTTATTCCAAATGATTCCACTGTTCACACAACTGAAAAGGTTATACCAACATTATCTATTCCACATAAGCATGAAACCATTTTAGAATTTACATAATAGATGTTTAAAGCTTGAGAATATAACGGCTAAACTGCATGGTTAGATCAAAATACTGTAGATTAGTGGTTATCTATTGTAATAATTAGCTCATTACAACATATAATTTGTGTATCACTCCATTGCAGGCAGCATAACATTATGCTGACTGAGGTTATTGAAGTTTTGAGGCGATATACCTTCCTATGCATAGGTTTGTGTTTGTACCACAGAATTATTCATTTTACAAAAAAGATGCTACACTGGAAAGTGTGCAAAACTATAATTTATGAGGTAAGGTTTCATGAAAACATTACCTGGTGCACATCTTCTTGGTATGCTCAGAGATTACCCCACATTGCTGAGGACATAATTATAAGTTTAGTTGTTAGTGACATGACATAGCTCCAGTATAAAGTGGCAACAACTGCACACCACATCCCAAGATTCAAGAAACAAGTGAATCCTGAGATGGATACTTGCAGGGACATGCAACTATCATGCCACACAGTCAGTGACACATTGAGAGTTTGCAGATCAGTTATTTCTGGGCCACAATCCAGCATGCTTTATCTATTGGAGATGCAGTGTGAGACATGGATTTCAGAATTTTCAGGATGTCGGAAACAAAGCAATGCTCGATCCATTCCAGTACATTATGGAAAGGAGTAGCCTTTCCGTCATGGCCTGGATAGGGCAGTCGGAGAGGGCAGGTAAAAGGGCAGGGGCTGATGTGTGCAAGTCCCTAAATAGTTGACATTAAACAAGCATGTGATTTGCTCACCGTCATCAAGAGGGACCTCAGTTCATCTGGCCCTAATGTTTCATAATTGACACCAGAGTTGTAGTTATGCTGAAGTGAACACATAGCGAGAATGCTTTCATTATTCTGCAATACATTTAGAGAGGAAATTATGTCTAGGTAAAAGGAAGGATGAACTTGTTACCTTGAATACATCAGCATTGACACTGTTACAGAGATCACCTGAAAATGAAATGGCATGACACTCCATCTCAGATATTTAAAAACAAATATTGCCTGTAGAAAATGTGATATTTACCAATGAGATTTATTTTAATCCTGCTATATTGTAATTAGCTTGTGGACACTAGCAGCACTAATCATTTGAATAAAGTATCTAATCTGGGGATTAGCAGATCTTTTTTGAAACTCTGAATAAACACACCAAGAAGGCAAGAATATGAAGAATGACAAATATCCACAGAACTGCCTACCGTTTGCTTAGATAAACTTTACATTGATCCCAACCCATCATCTACTTCACTATGGTCAACAATTCTTCATGGGCAACAGAACCTCTTTACCTTACTATACCAAGCTTAAGTTTAGGAATAATTTTATTTAACCATATATTTAACCGTTTAAGCATAATTGCTTAGGTTACCCCTGGTGAAGGAGATTAAGTATGTTCAGTTAAATTCAGTTAAGTGGGAGAGATTCAGGGTCGAGTCGCTGCTACTTTGCCTGGAAAGGAGCCAGTTTAGGGGGTTCGGGCATGGGGGTTAGGATGCCTCTTGAGCGTCTCCCGAGGGAGGTCCTCATGCATGTCCCACTGGAAGAAGACCCCAAGGCAGACCAAGGCACATCAACTCTCTGGCCTTGAACGTCTCGGGATCCTCCAGAAGGAAGTCGCTAATGTTGCTGAGGAGAGGGGAAATCTGAAGTGCTCTGTTGGAGCTGTTTCCCTGCAACTCGACTAAGAGGTTGAAGATGGATGGATGGATGGATACTTTAGGAATACCAGGTTGAGCAGTTCCACGCTTCAACCGGGGCGAGTTGGTAAGTGGGCGACTTGTTTGGTATTCCAATATGCATGACATACTATTACCATATCTGATTTTCCTTGCTACTCAATCTAATGTTTTTCGCTACAAAGAAAAACACAAAATCATATATATATATATATATATATATATATATATATATATATATATATATATATATATATATATATATATATATATATATATATATATATATATATATATGATATGTTCCTCTCAGTGAGAGCAATCAGAATGTACTAATGTACTCACCATTTTTATGTTTTAAAGATTTGGATCTTCTGGGTGAAGCTTGATTCTGCATAAAATTTAACATTCACATTTGATTCATTAAAAGAAAATGTAATGAATGCTCAATGTTATTTTTTTTTTTAAATTGAGCTGAGAAAAAACATAAGAATCGATAGACTAGGTTATAACTATAAGTTACCTTATCAGCCTTTCTCTTCTTGGCTGCAATAAAGAATAAAGCAGGTTATGAAAGACAACTATTATTGTTACAGAAGAGATTCTGATGAGTCACACTCTTATTCACCTTTTTTCTCTGCTCGATATGACCAGTCATTGTCATTAAGGTCGTCATTGTCTTCATGATCACTCTCTGATTTGCCCATGTTGTTATTTGCTAGTCTGTTTGGCAAAGGGAATCAAATCTGTCCAAATGTTTACAGTCATCTCTTCGGAATATTATCGACAATCGGCTTTAACTGACCTTCGGTTGGCAATGCGACTGCTATTGCGTCCCATGCCCAGGCATTTCTCTAAGTGTGGAGCGAGACGGGAAGCTGCAATGAGTCGTTTGCAATTTGGACATTCACACTCCTTATTTTTCCACTGGTTAAACACTTGGCCAAATACGTCCACTCCTGGCTGATCTACAATCTCTATGAGATGAATGAGAGAACATACAGTAAGCAAACACCTTTGTCAATTAGGGACATGGATTAATAGGACTATCACATCTATTTCATATAAATTATTACATATTACTGTATGTCCAGATGCTGAAATAAACTAAACTGAAACTGAATTACATTGTGTAGTGTGCTCGCATGGCCTACTTGTGTGCAATGTGTACACTCTGGACAGAGTGCAATTCTATATTCCAGTGTTCCCAAAACACAAATCGGAAATAAATCAACTAAAGCTGTTAATGTCATGATTGTGATAACAAACCAGATTCCTGCATGCTCTCTTGATCGATGTCATCTAAGAAGAAGTAGCCCTGTTTCACAGCACGATGCACCTCAAAACACAGGCCCAAACAGGCATCCTCCACCAGCTCTGAGTAGATGTCATGGACCAGGGCCTGCAATGTGATGATGACCACTCCGTAAGTAGTGCTGTAATAACGCAACTTCTGCACCACATCCTGTATCAAGTAGCAAATGTATTGTGGAGGTATTCTAGTGCAGGGGTTTTCAACAGGTGGTCCGGGGACCACCAGTGGTCCCTGAGAGGGTTCCAGGTGGTCCCCAGCTAAGTTGGTAAACCAGATGTAACTCTTGAGAACGTAAAAATTAAACCAAATGGACCCTTGCGGGTCCATTTGGTTTCATTTTTACACTCTCGAGAGTTAAAATATTCATCATCATGCATTAGCCCAAGTCTAGGCTACACAACTAGAAGATGGACAAAAGCAAAATAAATCTTTAGTTTTGGGGTCTGTGGGGCTAAAATGTCCTCAAATGGTGGTCCGTGGCTCAAATGCTGAATAAATGGTGGGCCCTGGTATCAAAAAGGTTGAAACCCCCTGCACTAGTGGACGACTATAGTTACCTCTATCTTGGTGTTGTGCAGGCCTGACAGTGGCATATCTTCCATTCTCATTTGAGAAACGCAATGGAAAGTCTGGGCTGCAAAGCAAACACACGCGTGTGCGCACACGCGCACGTTTAAGTTACAATTTAAATACAAGTATCTATTCTAATGTCACAGTTGTTTCCGTTTTTGTAGCCGTTTACCTTTTCTCTCAATAGTTACATTGTTTGCACATGCAACGAGTCAACGACTATATTATTCGAGTAGCCACTACTAGCCAGGCTGTCATACTGTGCGAACAGATCAGCGTTGAGATAATGTGTCCGTTAATGCTATTTGACATGACATGACACAAATGACTGACAGTCAGTTTCCTCCTTCTTCGACACTGTCACTGAAAACTCACCCAGACGACTCAGGCACTTCTGAGGGCAGGCGCACACACAGCCAGTCAATACATGCGACGGCAGCGTGCGATATCCATAATAATAGCCTTTTTTTTTTTAATAATTCCGTATTGATCTATGATGGCGTTGACGCAGATCGCCGGGTATGAACTCTCTGAATGCCACACAAGTTTCGTTCTGCACCGACAGACATCAACAAATGAGCGCAGATTTCTTCGCTCCATTTTGATCAGCAATTGATTAGTTTAACCTGTCCTGGACTTCTGAGAAGTAGCCTATAGTGTGTGTGTGTGTGTGTGTGTGTGTGTGTGTGTGTGTGTGTGTGCGCGCGCGCGCGTTTAATGATAGGCGATATTATGATTGAATCACCAATTGCTCGGCTTTAACTGCACCGACACAAAATATCGTTAAAGATCATATTTTATTTGCCCAAATACTTAAATTGCAAGGACATATAAGAACACCCTCAGCTATAGAAAACATCAAAAATTTTCAAATGATCAGCAGTACAAACTTGTAAAGCTTTGCTGTCTTATATATTTCTACAAATAAACAATATGTGGATTGACATGAGAACTAAAACAGGAGAATGAAAACAAAAAGATTCTCTCCCCCATGAGATGAGGACTCGCTGGCCTCAACCGTCACTGATGAGGGATTGCCAAATAAAAGCAACAACGAAACAATAGCCACTCAATACAAAACAAGGCAATATTTACAAAAATTACACCAGTATAGTATCCCCAATTCCATTGGTGACTCACTCTAAAATCCTTTTACAAACACCAGTATCAAACAAATGCAAGTCACTTTTCGCAAACCCTCCCAAATGGCCCATGCTGGTTTTGCTTCAGTCAATGAGATTGTTAATGGTCAACTCCAAGTCCAATACAATGTAAAATCCTGAGTGTTACTTTAACTCTTGAGGGTACAAATGGGTAAATTAACACAGAGTATTTTACTGAGTATAATAAACTATTGCAAATGATCGTTGCCATGTGCTGACCTGTCTTCTAGACAAAATGACACGAAGACATGAAATAGCTTTCATCTTTTCACATCCAAGCAACCAATAAAAAAAGAAATCACAGCACTGGATGACTGAAGAACTTTGGGAAAGAAATAATAGATTAAACAATATCTACATTCATGAAGATGGTGTGATGATGGGACGATGGCGTCCCTACGCAGGCACATCCTCACATAGCAGTCATCATATGCACAGAACACAACGGCACACATTAAAGCAAAGCAACATACATACACTCATATACATGTCTGTGCATGAATGCACACAAGCACTGTATGTGCCACGCACACACGATCACACACAGGAAGGTTTACATGAAGTGCACACCTTTTTGGGATAAGCAAACTCAAATCAGTTGGATTACAGTCAATTTCCTGGTCATATTCAGAAACATGAGACCATTCACAAGTTTAAAACCCATAAGCAATAGCAAATGGATCCTCACACAATGCACACACCCTTTCATCAAATCAACTGTAAAAAAAAATAACAAATGGTTCAGTGGGAAAGGAAACAACTGTACAACATTTTTAAAACCATTTAAGTTCAAACAAAAAACAAGTTACACACAACTAACTGCACCGATTCCAAAATAAGCACTTATTAAGCCTTATCTATACACAGCCATATGGCATTACACTGTCAGACAGGCCAGGGTGAACCGTCAAAAATGTTCTAAATAAAATAGAATTGTTTTGATATAAACAAAGTTAATCTAAATAGCTCCAGAATAGTCATAAACATTTTTCAGTAATTAGCAGACAATTCTATTGACTTTCATATTTGACAGCTGTCTATGACATTTGAACTGGTAATACACTTTAAACGTTGAGTGAAAATGTGGGATAATAGTAAAGTTCTCAAAAGTTTCCAGCAACAAAAAGACATTCATAATGGCTTGATTTTTCCTGAAAATACCACCTCTTTAAGAACCAGAATGATAAAATCTACATCGTAATAATTGACAAAAGATAGGAGCACATTTCGGAAAGAGGGAAAAAATAAAAAATAAAATAAACATTCTGAAGAGTGCAATTTTTCGGTTTCCCACACCTCCCTCCCCCCACCCCAAAGCCATCCACCATGCAAATGGATTCTTTGGCTCTGCTCTACGAAGCCTGTTCACTCCCCTGTGGACCTGTCTTTATCTTACGAAAAGGAAAAAGGGGAAATCAATAGCCGCAAATATTAAAACTCTAACCCATTGACATTTAACTCAAGATTGAAGCTAACTGTAGAAAGGACCCCCAACGTCACCATACATGCAATAGGATACTCTCTTCAGTAAGACATCGATGTCCAGAGTTTTGAGTTGGCCATTTCTAAAGATGTATTAAAACAAATGCTATACAGATGGGAAGAGTCCTTTTCATTAACACACTGGCAAAAAAACATAAAGTAAAAAATAAAATAAAATAGAAAAGTGGACGAGTGTGAAATGGACGAGGAGATGGAGGGGCTCCCTCTGGTGGTGGGAGGAAAGCAGGGTTGGCACAGTGGCAGAGCTCCCTGGACTCTTGGCTCAGCGCTGCTCAGTCTCTTTTAGGACAGGAGTCTGCCCAGATTTAGTCTGAATCAGAGTCCGACGTCTCCGCTGAACTTGACCCACTGCTGCTGTCCTCTGACTTGTTCTCTTTGTCTTCTGCCTCATCATCCTGCAGGCAGATTAACCAATAATCATTTTGATTAAACAGACTCATGTGGGTTTGTTTTCATAAATTGGTTAAGTTTAACAGCACTCACGTCATCGTCATCCTCGTCTTCATCATCGTCATCCTCATCATCGTCGTCGTCATCATCATCTTCACTGGACGAGTCTCCGTCAGTGGAAGCCTTCTCTCTGTCATCCTCATCATCGTCCTCCTCTTCATCCTCTGATTCCTATAACAGAATATCAACTATGAGTATTTACACTCTACTCTTGCTCAAATATGCAGTATATTATTATAATGATAATATACATTTGTGATATGTATATGACCTAGGATATAAGTTGAAACTTACCGACTTCTTGGCCTTGGCCTTAATTTTGGCAGGAGTACCTCCAGGTTTTGCTGCACTCTTTCTTTTCTAAGATGAAAGGGGGTAAAAGCACACAAATCACATTGTAGCATTAAGTCAGAGAGAAAAAACGCCAAAAAAAACCTTGCACATAATATTGCCTGTGTGTACGATGTACATGAAGGAACTGCAGGCCATGTGACCAGAATGGCAAGATAACTTACTTGTGAATTATACTCCTTGTAAGTATTTCTCTCTTGCGAGGACAGGCTCTGTGGAAGCAGAGTAAAATCGTTGCGATCAGATGTATTTTTTTTAAACAAAAAACAAGATTGCCATAGAAGATAAAAAAATAGATTACAGAAATGTCCCATCCACTGAATGCTTACCGCTAGCCACTGTTCCAGCAGTACTTTGTACTGTCTCTGTTTCTCCTCTGCTATCTTCTTGTAGCGGTCCTTCTCCTTCTGAGGTAACCTCTGCCAGCGGCCACCGATCTCAGTCATCCGCTCTTTCATTGGAAGGTGGTTCAGCTCACCATTCGATAGCATCTCTTGGGAAAACTTCTGGTAACCATTTCTAGAGGAATAAAAACAATTTTTTTAGTCCTATATTAGTCCTAGCTTTGCCCCCCCCCCCCCCCCCCCCCCCAAAAAAAAGAACAAAGAAAAAAGCATAGCAGCTGTGATTAACTTACGATGGTGGTTTCTTGGGCTCTCCGTCAAACTTCATTTTCTTCCCTGAGGCTATGGCAGCAGCAGGAGAACGCATCTCACTCAGCTCCCTCTTTGTTGGGGGACAAAAAAATAAGGGTGTGAGCAGTCAACTCTCAGTCTAGACAGTTAGATATGCCACACAGATCAACTCAAGATCCACTCTTACATCAAATCTTTTCTGGTCTTCTGCTGCCTTCTTGATCCACATTATCTTCTCTTTTTTCTCCATGGTGTTCCATGTTGATTCCATAGCTTTCTGTGCCTTGGGTCGGTCATTCTAGCAAAGCAGAGTTTTGGATATCATGTTAATGTTATGCTGTCTTTTTTAACCAGATATCCAATATCACTGACATTTTTGCCCTGGAACATTTAATGAGACAACCAGCAGCAGTTTAAATACCATGTTATGATATTGCATTTATAGCCCAATGACTACAACTCCTGTTACATTTAAAATTACACATGATGCACGTTTCCTTTTTAATGTGGTCTTTTTTACACTATTATTGATCTTGCTTGGGTTTAGAGCTTTTATGATTTGATGCGTTCTGTAACGCACTTTAGCCTTTACCTTAAATCTTGCCAGGTAGTCCCCAATGACACTCTGCTGCCAGATGTCCTGTGCAGTCTTTGGGGTTTCTGGCAGACTGCGATCCTCCTTTGCCTTCTTCATAGACTCTGCTTTTAGGACAGTTTCCAGGCGCTTATACTTCTCCTAAAAGAGAAAGACCATAACAAAATAAATGAAAATTACCATAATTTGCCAAGAACAAAATTATGTCCTACAGTATGGTGGGGCTAAACTCTAATCCATGTCAAGTGTATTCTATGTGATAGCTTGCAGCTGCATGCTGACTTTTTGTGTGGATTTTGAGTGATGTACCTTCTTTTTATCTGAAAGCTCATTCCACATGCGTGCCAGAAGTCTTGTAAGTTCACTGTCAGACAGCTCTGGTCGCTCCTGATGCAGTTTGGGACGTTTCTCTTCGGAGAAGATGAACATGGCTGAGATGGGCCTTTTGGGCTTCTCTGGGGCTGCCTACGGATTGTGGACATTTATTATAATATTCATGGAGATACACTGTGATGCTCAGATGTACAGCTTTAACTGTAGAACAAATAGTGAATCATAGGTTTGAGCGAGGTGCACTATTCTATAAATCATAAATGTATTACCAATGTAATACTACATTTTGTAAACAGAACATGTACCACATACAGTACAACATACTATAAATCTTAAATATACCGTTTAATTATTGCAACCTTTGGTCTCAATTATTCAATATTTTATATTATACGTTGTAGTTTCTACCCAAGACCATAGCAGTAGCTATGGATTCTGCTGCATCGAGCTCTTACCTTTGCTTTGGAGGGCTTCTTTTTCGAGGAAGAATTGCTTGCCGAACCACCCTTTTTGAAGCCTGCCATCTTCTGCTCGCCTAAAACTCGCTGCTGCTCTTCTTCCGATAGGCTCTGCATAAGCATACAGTAAAATGTGAACGACTGGCTCATTACTCAATTTGAACCTACTTTGACCAGACACCTGATTCTACAAAATGTCTAATATTTTTTTTTTAAACTGACTTGTCTGTATATGGCTGCCACTCCCATCTGAAAATATGCGGTTCCAGGCAAAAAAAGACCTACAGACTTGTAGATATGCTATTTTTCTATAGCTAAAGTAAAACACAATGGTTGGAACACCTTTTGGTGTTCTTGATCAAATGGTTTGAGCAGGAACATACAAGAAAATAGTGAAGATGACTACCTGTTCTCAATTTACCCATGACGTCCACTACCTATTCTCACATTTGAAGCCCCCTCCCCCACACACGCATACATGTTTGCGTCACTCAACCAGAAGGTAAAGGTAATCAATACATTTAACTTACACAGAGAAATCTGTTCATCTCGATTTCATAATCTTTCTTTCTCTGGAAAACAAAGTTAACAAAATGAAGATATATTGGTCAAAACTTCACATCTGTGTCATGACTCTAATATTGTAGCAACTAATATTGTAGCAACTCACTTGTTCACAGCGTTTCTGGTAGGCGTCCTTTTCATTCTGCTTCAGCAGCTTCCATCTCTGGCTGCACATGACCATGCGCTCTGTGCTGGGTACATCTTTCATGCTGGACATAAGCTCCGCACAGAACATAGAGTAGCCGTTTCTAAAAAAGGAAACACACATCAGGGTTGCATATCGGACTTTTGAGCAGTAGTGTATGATTACAAAATAGAGATGCATGCAAGTGCATAAGTAAGTACGTAAGTAACCACTTACGGGGGTGGTTTGTCAGGTCGACCATCAGACTTGTCCTTCAGCTGCCTTTCTGCTTTGGTCAAGGTGGATTTTACGATGTCCTCCTTTGTCATGTTCAGCTCTGGATGTTGCTGGATGTAACCCTGCATAGTCCCCTAAAATACAACACAAGCTCTGTTAGGTACACAGTAAAATTACTGTATATAAAACATCAAGAATAATAATAAAAGGTAGTTTCTGCTTCTTAAATGTTTACATGTATAATGTATATCCCAAGTTCAATGGCAAGGAGATCCTGAGATTAGACCATTAGTCATCATTCCAATAGTTCGATCTTTTAGTTCTTCAGAGGCAGTTACTGACATGCTATCCAGAGTTTAGATTCAGAATGTAAGCACACCAGACAATGTTATTGCGGACACAGTGTGACGCTAAGCCATGGCGTTACATCACTTAAAAGTATGGTGCATACAAGCACTGAACAACAATACTACAGGTAAGTATTTATACTACACGTATCAAATACTGCAAGTGTTTGGAACATCATAAGGAGATGCCTAGCCAACACAGGGCTCAAACTACTAGTTCACAGCTCCCTCCTCCTAGCACCTAAGGCAAGATACAGAACCTTAAAGTTTAAGGATCTGTATCTTGCCGGGAGGATAGCTCCCGGCAAGTACAGGAAATCTCAGTCTCAAATCAATTTTCATTAGAGGTCCAAGCAAATTCTCCAACCAGTGCAACTTCAACAACTGTGCACTTTGTAAATTACGTTCATCATGTCAGCTTATGGATTATTCATCTTTTCTTGATCTTAGACTACCGTCACTTACCATGACTGTAGAAAACAATTATTTTCTAGAGAAGGTAGAAAACAATTTATTTCTAGAAAAGGTTAGGGTGGAATATTGACAACAGTCCAGAGTCTTGTGGACCATGTGTGAAATGTGGCACACTTCATCACAACACTCACCTCATACTCTTTATGCTGCTCCAGGGACTTGGCGATCCATTTCAGTCTCTTTTTGTCAGTCAACTGTGTCCACTGTTTCCCAAGACTGTCTTTAATGTCTTTGGTGGTTGCCTAATATCACACACATAAATGTCACACAACTCACATAAGAACAGTGTCAAGCATGACGTAAATGCCTGTCTTCCGGTCCTCCTCTTTCACTTACATCTGGATGTGTTTTTAGGAAATTCTTCTTTTCATGGTTGTACCATAGCTGCTGTGGTGTCTTGGGCTTCTCTGGTACGTTTGAACTTTTCTTGGTCATGCTCTCCACAAGATCAGGGTGCAGTTCCCTGAACTTTAACATGCTCTCTCCAAATGTTTCTTTGTCCCTCAAGAAGTCTTCAACATATTTTTTCTAAAAGAAAAAAGTAGTGCAATGCTGTCAAAACTCAATCAATTCAGCTCATGGTATCATTCTTAATTTGAACCCACTGGCCTTTTTATTTACCTTCTTTTTATCAGGGAGCTCTCTGTATTTCTTAGAAAGGATCTTGGTGAGGTCCAGGTTGCTCATCTCAGGGTGTAACTTAGCATACTTGGCTCTCTTTTCCATGAAGAACCGGAAGTATGGGGTCAAAGGCTTTTTGGGGAAATCTGGGTGCTTCTGATTATTGCAAAAAGCAAAATGCAGAAAACATGCACAAGAGATAAATAAAACAAGGAAGAACTGTTTGTTGTCTATTATTTTTGTATTGTATTAGGACTAATATTTTTGAGGGGTGCTAGCCACTCCTATATACACCTTGTTTGGTTTTCAAAAATGTAAATTAATGTTTATTTTGAGGCCTAAAACAACCATTATCACCTGTTAC
Organism: Benthosema pterotum; assembly: GCA_039105355.1. Lineage (NCBI taxonomy): Eukaryota > Metazoa > Chordata > Actinopteri > Myctophiformes > Myctophidae > Benthosema > Benthosema pterotum. Next base: position 28,832,502 of record CM076965.1, on the reverse strand, counting down.
TATTATGCTGTAAAATATAATAGCGCCCCTGACTTCACATAGCCTAGTTGTGATTTATTAGTATTATCATAATTTATTTTTCATGACGGTGAACCATAACATTTCACATCTATCGAATCATGTACATTACCTTTAGTTTCTTGCCCTTATATGGGTTTTTGATGTAGTCCTGGGCATCAAAAATCAGTTCGGTTAGTGTCCGGAATTTCCGTATCTGTTATGAGATAATGTAAACACCGCAAACTTTCAGTAGAGCAAAATTTGATCACGTTAAAAGCCATTTACTATCTCCTCTGTAATAACCATAACACCAAGCTAGGCTTACCTCTTTAGACAACTCCTGCCACTTCTGTTTGCACATATCTGCTGAGAAGGACTCAAACGCCACCTTTCCCCAGTCTAGGTGTGACTCAGATGTCTTGTATTTTGTCAAGTCCTTCTGTGGAAGGGCCATTTTCATAGCCTCCAGCAGTTTTAAGAGGTCATCCTGTGCCCATACTGAGACAAAGTAGAGCACACAAAAGGCACTAAATTAGATGATATCTGATAGATATTCATATCTAAAACATGAAATCACACTGAATGTAAAAAAAATGAACACATTTAAACACTTGAATATAGCCTACTCCACCTTGGTCTTGACCAGCTGTCTCCATTGCTCCATTCATTTGTAAGTAAACCGTCTTCTTGCTCTATGCCTTTTGCAAGGATGAAAAGATCATAAACTTTAATACATTGAAGTAATTATCACAATGTCATGTGTAAATAAATACTGAGGTATAGAGTCTATTGTCTAATCTATTCTCTACAACGCTGAATTCAGTTAGTAAACAGTCAGACAACGATTATTTTGTGTCTGTCTATAATATGTAGTTTATATATAGTTTTATTTCTATGCACTATTATTAACATCCACCTTTAGTTTAAGTACACTACAACATCAACGGTGTAAAATCTCCGACCTTTTCAACTCGTGGCATTAAAATGCGCCTCGACATAATGGTTTATGTTCATTACACCGCCCCTAAACGTTTCCATCGTGAGACATAGGCTATTGCTTGTGACGGCTTCAAATCTCAAATAACACTGCAGAGGGCTTCAACTAGCACTTCGCAAGCGCCTCGTCGACCAATTTGTCAGCTGGAATGTGGCGGTATTATTATTCCACAACAAAGTCTCCCGCACGTACGAGAGCGACCATTTTCGTGTGTCGTGCGCTCGGTAATGGAGTCTTTTCTTGGTCGGAGCGGAGGTGGGGAGGTTCCACGGATAGGAAGGAGGAAGCGATCGTTCATGGACTGCAGGCAGCTGTAGGCGACCAGCTGACCATGGACGGGGGATCTGCTTTCGGTCTCCGTCGAGGGGGAATGGTGCACAGGGAACATCACCACCAAATGCAGCCTCACTACCGACGAGGCGCCACAAACACGGGATCTTGCTCCGCCATGAAATCTCTAGCCTGGAGCTTTTTCCTTTTTTTTACTCCAGGCCGGAGCGAGGGAACGTTCGAGATTACAGTTAATAAATCCCTATACTGCAGGCGGTTTTGTTCCGAATTGTTTTAGATTTTATTTTATTTTTTTTACTTCAATGTGAAAACGCTGTGCATTCTTCAGCGAGGCGTAGCCGAGTTCTACTTCCATGATGGCGGCTGCTTGTTGTTCACCCCGTCCTTGATAGCTGGCTTGCACTACATTCGAGTGCTAACAGACATAGACGAAATTGTCGCTAAAGCTACTAACATAACTGAATATTAGCTTTAGGTCGTAGTTATCATTACTTTTAACTTCAATTTGCGAATAGTACGAGATCCTGGGGACAAATAGTGGGGGTTTGAGCAATAAGCGACCACAGCCAAGGGCAAGCAGGTTCTCGAACCGAAGCGAACTGCTTATCGCCTGACGCCTTAACAATGCATAGTAACATCGTAGCCAACACTGAATGTTGGTTAAAATGTATATGCCCAGTTACATTAACAAATGTGTATAATCAAAAGGGACAGCTTGAACGCACCTCAAATTAACATCCAACTTATTTCTGCGTAAAACCGTGGAGAGAGCTTTGGCTTCCTGGAAACCAAAACAACCACTAAATGAACAATTGTTCAAAAAACAAAAACGTTCGCTTATATTAATACCTTTCTGCAGTTTGAGGGCAAATTATTATTTAGAAATTGAGTTTCTCAATATGAGCGACCGAGGAGCAGAGGAGACTCGGGGCTTGTGGAGGTGCAGGAAGAAAGAAATGAAATACATTTCAAACAAACTCACGTGAAAATCTGAATTAAAATGTTAAGTTTCTATAGTAAACGTCGATTTCGCCTTTCTAGCGTCGGCTCCGAATGTAAACAGCTAGCTGGTTCTCGTTCTTTTGTTAAGAAATCAAGCGGCATATCCCGAGAAAGCGAGCAGTAGTAGCAGCAGTAGCCTTCCTGGATGCTTGCTGTAACGGTTCTAGATGTTCTAGAGCCGCCATGCTGACGCCTCGCAGCGCGAGTCTACAAGGAGACCTACCGTGACAAGGTCCAATGGCGCACTGCACGCACGGCACCCGAGAAACGGGCTTAAAAGTAAAGCCAGGGCGTTGCAACCTCCCCTGACTCGATCCAAGAGCACAGGCAGAAAAACAGAAGGCGGGTTCTCGATCGAGGCTTGGCGTTGGTGGTTCTGAGTTAGTCAGGCGAGAGAGAGAGGCGCTCCGTCTGTACGGTGAGATATTAAACCGTGATCCCTGATGGCTAACCAGCGAGGCGGCTGGCTGTTCCCACAATAGCCGCATGGAGGTCTCGGCGCGGAAAGCACAGGCTATTCTTTGCACGGCATAGCCCGGGTATTGCGCTGATAGACAGAATTATGGTGGTCGGGATTGAAATTCGAAATCCATGGCGAGTGGAGTTTAAGGGAAAAATGCCTTGTTCTCGCGGGCAATTGACCCCAGTTCCTTACCCGCTGTAGAGGACAAGAAATTCGGGTATGGCGACCTCGTCTGTGCCCTACAGCAGTCAGTGTATTTTTTGCCAGCAACACAAGGCACACACACGGGCGCCTTTTGGAATCATCATAACACACAACAACAAAGACTCGAGCGCTTATATTGTTTTGAGTGAAAGTGCCTTATATCGGATTATATTTATCGCGCAGTTTGTACGGTGAAAACGAGGCGGTCGTGTGTTGTCGCTTACCTGTCTCAGCGTGAGTCAGTCTCGTTGTGGAAGAAGGGGTGGGTTGAACGTTAGCCAGCACTGCGCTGTCGGTCCAGGGCACGGGCGCTCCAGTCCCCGCAGAGATGGAACTTCCCCCCGCCTCCATCTCACTTGCTTTCTCCCTCCAGTCAACGCGCAGCTCTCTCGATCCAACCATTTTCTCTAAGCGGAGACAGACATCCACGTTTTCGATCTCTCTCCAGCTCAGCCAAGATAGAGCCTCACGTTCCTGGACCAGCGCGAAGGGCTGTTATTTTTTTCCGCAATTTCTCGGCCGCACTCTGCCCGATCGCCCCACCGATCTGATGATGATGGCACTTTGATTTTTACTGCATGAAGTAAAAGTTGAACGTGCGATCCGATGGTCTTATTGGGACGTTTTGTTTTAATTTTGGTGTTTGAATATAGTTTGATACACTATTTCAAATCAAAACATTAACATTTAAGTGGAAGTAATAAAAGTTAATTATTTTTAATATGAGTTTTTGTCATCGATATTAAAAACTGTTTTACATGCGGATCTATCCATGCCTTTTCAGACAGCACAAACCCCTAACCTTTTACCGAATTCTAAGCGGCAGTTTGACAGCTTCATTTTACCCTGCTGCATGTGTTTCTTTCCAACTCCACCTTGTCTGTTTGTGGGCGTAACTCCGCCGTCCAATCCAGACAGCCGGATTCATCGAAAACAAATGACTTTCCAATGAGCGCTCATGTTTTGAGTATCAGTGGGGTGGTAGCGTTTTCAGTGGTCCAGCAACTGAACCTCCTCTCACTGATGGCTGAAACGATGCTGTGACCTTAGTATGAGAGTTTGTTTTAAATAATCCACACTGGAGAAATTAAATTGTATATATGTATTATTTTTTAATTAAAGTGAAAATCAAAACGTTGTACAGTGTTCTAAACACACAAATATACAATAGATGAGACAAAATATATGCCATGTAAAGACAAGTTTCCACACCATAATATATTAAACAAATGTAGTAAGCCAAACAATGTGATCTAGTCTCTAATACTGTTCTCTACACTTTTACAATCATTCAATACAATACATTTAATAAAGCATAACTTCCTCGATTAGAATTGGAGGGGCCATAACTTAGTTGCTAGTGAGGCTGGCTGGAAATGAGGCCTCACATCCACTTGTGTCTTTATGTAGAAGTCTGTGTCCCATAAGTGACATTTCACTTTAGGGTTTCATTTCTGTTTTTACCCAAAATTATATGTCCAGAAGATTTAGAACATCCCGGGGGATTTTAGCAGTCAGCCCAGTGTACTACCCATACACATATATATATATATATATATATATATATATATATATATATATATATATATATATATATATATATATATATATATATATTCCCCCCCAAAAAACGGTGAAATGTCACTTTAACAGGTGAGCTTCCCAGAGGCTCTGAGTGCTCATCATGGCCATCTGAGCAGCCATCGGCTCAGTGAAGCTTAAATTGAATATCCAACATGGCAAACAAATTCTCATTCAGTAGCAGAAGCAAGCATACCTCAACATTGTATGTACAAACTATCCATATGCTAACTGACTATCTAAACAAAATGGATGCTTAGCTTCTTTCAATGAACACTAGCACAACACAATAAACAACACAATTCTTAGTCATGAGACTGTAAGGAAAAGGTACAAGGGAATGATTGCTGTGATGGTCCCATTAGTATGCATTATCTATGCATCTTAGAAATTAAATAAAACTACTGTGTAAGTACAGATATAATAGGACTGATATAACATTGGTAGGACAACAATTTTGCAAAATTGCTACACATTCTCAAGCTAAAATATATATTCAACTACTGTACCCAAGACCTTATTGGAAAACAGCACAGAATACAAATCATTTTATGCATTCCCTTTTGCACTAGTAAAATAAGGGAAAGGTAGTAAGGCACATAATAGGCTTAATTTCAGTTTTAGAGCTGTTGATACTACAATAAAATGAATTCCCTGAGCAGTGAGTATTTGTTATAATTTGAAAAGCTTGTCTTAGTGGATTATAATCAAAGTTGATTACAAGCTTTGACCACATTAATATATAATATGTTCTTATATTGAGTGGTATTGCCCCCTGACATAAATTTCAAAAATACTAAAACAACTTTGTTAGAAACAGATATCCCACTGTTATTTCTCATATACAATTGTCAAATTACTCACTGGGAAATTGGATTTGGGTTCATATGATTATTGGTGAATGCTGGTGTGTTCATGGCAATGTGTTATAGGCTACACATCTGCCCCTTCTTCGTCATCAAATTTCACGTTGGCATCATCGGCATCCAGCTAGAAACAAATGACATCCAATTACAACAAAGAAACACACATTTGTAACATCCTAAGAAGAAAAAAGAAAGTTTGCACACTGTGTTGCAGCTCTGAGCTCCCAGAGAATTCATTCAGAATTCAGGGTGATGACAATGTTTCAACCCGTTCATCAGGTATGACAAAAGACCCACAAGTGTCGAAAAGTCATCACCCTGAATCCTGAATAAATGAAATTTCTTTTTGTTTTCATTTTGTAACATCTGCAATCTCTCTCTCTTTCTCTCTCTGTGTATATAAAATATGAATTTCTGAGAACCACACAACAACTTACACATTTCATCTCCATTCGACTGAAGAGCCTGCCAGTCATGAACATACGCAGAGGTATGGTAAGAATGAGAACAAATGGCAGTGCCAGAGAGAAGTTGCTCATCTTGACGGCCCAAAGAAGAGCGAGGCACACCAGCTGAATCACAGTGAAGAGATGCATCCGCATTGTCGGCACCTTGAAAAAGCAGTGGGAATGAATGCATGTGTTAAATTAATACATGGACTCATTATTTACATACTGAATATTGCAACATTTGATGTGTAAAACTACATTAATTGGCACAGCATCACAAATGCAGTGGATTAAATATGTTTTTTTCTTCTCAAAAGGTCAAGAAACATTCTGAAGTTGTGACGATTGTTAAATACCCTGGTGGCATAGGCATCTGAAGGATGGTATTTCTTTGGTACAAAGAAAAGAAGTATCCTGTCCCACATCTGGATTCCACTGAGAGAGGTGACACCCATGTAGAGGAAGATTCCAAACAGGGCAGTCATTGGAATCAGCTTCAGTATGGGTTCCATGAAAATGGACACACCTGGAAGTTGCACATAAAATTAATGCTTAACAATAACATTTTGCATTATTGTGAGTATTGGTCAGCAAACTTGGGCTTGTGTGTGTGTGTGTGTGTGTGTGTGTGTGTGTGTGTGTGTGTGTGTGTGTGTGTGTGTGTGTGTGTGTGTGTGTGTGTGTGTGTGTGTGTGTGTGTGTGTGTGTGTTCTGTTTGGGCGAGTGTGAGTAACATAACCATCTGTTGTGTGTTTTAATTGGATTATCATTACAATTGATCTGTAACATGTTTTCAACCAGTGGTCTGGAAACTACCAGTGGTCCCTGAGAGGATTCCAGGTGGTCCCCAGCTAAATGATGGACAGTGGTAACCAAATAGACCCTTTTATAGATCTGTAATTTTGAGATCGCAAAAGGAAACCAAATGGACCCTTACAGGTCCATTTGGTTTCATTTTATGCTCTCAGTGGTCTAAATCTACATCTAAATTACTTAATTTTCAAGAATGTACACATTTAGAAAAAGTAAAAGAATTGTTATTTTGACCGTTGAACGTTTTGCCAGTTATCTCTCCTAAATTTCAGACACAAACTTGAAAATCCTTAGTTTTGGGTCCAAGAGACTAAACTCAACATCAAATGGTGGCCAGAGGCTAAAATCCGTGCCCACTCGACCAGCATTCATAAATAGTGGGCCCAACAGGTTGAAAACCACTGATCTATAAAAAAGAGAAATACTGTATGCTCCAAATTGATATTCTGTGGTGTCTCTATCAGTACAGTAGATGGCAGCACTTACCAACCAGGATGGCCACGAGCAAGCCACTAATCCGTTGCTCAATCACCTTGTCAACCCCTGATCTGGGTGGTGGAGCCATGACGGTGAGGGCGTTGGCATGGGTGACAGAACGCACAGTGGCAGCACTCAGCCAGGGCATTCCAAAAATAGAGAAGATGCCACCCATAGTGACCAGGACGAGCAGATCCCAATGGAACCCAGATCCCTTGATCATCTTCTTTTCAGGCTTGCTCACAATCAGCCTGGAATTCCACAAAGACAGTCAGGAGTTAAACAAAATGAGTGTGTGTGCGCGCACCCAAATGTATACTTATTTGCTTACAGGGTGATGTTAACCAAATGAACCCTCGCATCCCTTTTCTGGGTATACCACTATAGGTAAATGATGACATAGATGATGGAAAAAATGAACATACAGACCTCTGGGGGACTCTGGCCAATGGAACAGGGTTTAAGTAGTATTAATAGACCCTTTTCTCAACATGTCAAGCAGGGTAAACAGTTGCAGTTAATGTAATTAATTAATTTTATTAATTCTTTTATTAATTTTAATTATAAATTAATTTATTTGATGTGTAACATTGGGGAAGCATTGTGACAGTGATTACAGTCAGCCCCTGACTATTTGGCATAGCTAAAACAAACCTTAGTTCCTAAGTAATTGGTTGCAACGAAATGTAAGATATTGGGGTCCAGTGCATGTTTGTGACACTGGGTCCATTGCATGTTTGTGACATGACTGTCACAAACATGTAATGCAGCCCAGTTAGTGACTGGAAAAAGGCCAAACATTCAAATTAAAACCACTAAATTTTACCTTTATTTTAAACACTGTGGCACAAATATGCAATGCAAGCATGTAAAGGAAGATGTAGAAATGGGATGACACATTGCACATGAGCAGGACTGAAGCACCCAACTTGCAACACTCAAACATTTTGCATGTGTGTTAGGACATACAGTATATGCCGACATGCAGAATGTCACTCACATAGTGTCCAGGAACGAAACGTCTGCATTTCCAAGGTTACTCACGTAGTGATCTGGGACTCGAGGAAGATGAGGATGAAGACTAGTAGGGCTGGTACACAGCATGCTGGCATCATCCAGATAGGAAAGTCTTTGTTGTGTCCCATGGGGTTGATGAACCAGCCTCTCGCTTTAGGGTTGGTCACCTCAATACCTTTTGGCACGGACAGTTTCTACAAAAGCACACGCACACACACACACACACACACACACACACACACACACACACACACACACACACACACACACACACACACACACACACACACACACACACACAACCCCCCCCCCCCCCCACACACACACACACACACATGCACACATATTTCCTACAGTTTAAAGTGGATTCAATGAACCAGATCTGTTTTTAATATTTTAATATGCACATGATATATCTCATCTGACACTATTGCATAGACAAATATGAATAGAAAAATAAATCAACAGTGATTAAAGTGGAGTGAGTTTGTGATCCAATGATTTCTTCAAATTTAAGATTTGAGATCTATTGTATATTATACGAGTACACAAGAGTAAAATGCAAAACAATAAAGAAATAAAGAAAAGCACATTTATAAAGGTTTGATAGGTTTGATATTTTCTTAGCTACACAAATATACAAACTTTTTTTTCTTGTTCTTTTACAAGAGCAAAGAATTTACCTGAGTGTAGGCCTCAGCAATACTCATATCCACAGCGACCATTAGGAAAATAGCGATGGGGACTCCAAAATCTCCAATCATCTTACGGAGCTTGAAAAACAGACCAAGAGTCAGCCGTTAGCATTCATGGAAATATTTATCAGTATTCATTTAATTTGTTTTTTCTCTAAATGATAAGGCACTGCAGTGAAACTAGACTAACCTGGGAGACCATTTCCATTAAAGAACGGCAAAAAGAAAAAAGAAAGAAATCAAAAAAGCTAGGATGGCCATTAAATTAGTATTCACTATGAGTCAGATTTATAAACTTACGGGATCAGGAAGGAATTTAGTCGTCTTGAATATACGTAGTGCGTATGCGATGCTGAAACAACCAAGCATAAGGCACATAGACAGCAGGGCAGTGTTGGGGAATTTTGTGTAGTCCTTTTTGATCTCTGTTCCATTGCCTTTTGTGATGTTCGTTTCGACGAATACTATAGGATTTGAGTCATTTACAAGTGTCACATTGTCATAGTTCCAGTACAATGGATGGCTTTTGAAAATCTGTGAAAGAAGAAAAGCAAATATGATTGACTGAGAGGTAAAGCATTGGTGTCATTTAAATGAAAAGGGAAAATATGGTGTGGAGACCTTAAAGAGTTTATTGAAGGTCTCGAAGATGAAGATGAGCGAGATGAGGATGGAGAATATTTCCTGGGTGAAGCGAGAGATGAACCGGACCAGGAAGCTTCCCTCCACAGCCACAATGATGATCACAATCACCACTAGCCACGCTCCCACCCAGACTCGACCCACAATGTACTCAATGCCGTTACTGTGGCAGAACTATAGCACAGAAGAACAAAGGAAGTAATCAATGCCAGTAACAAACATAGATAGAAATACATTATACATTAAAAAATACAGTAATATTGGTATAGTAAGTGTGAAATTCATTATTTAGACAAGACTAACATAGGTCTGGTCAGATAAAAAGTGCGGTGCTGTGCTGTGTTGATCGGTAATTATGTTAAACTGAGAACAGGCGTTCTTTGGAAAGGGTTATGTTTCAGGACAAGAATTCTAAGTTCACATACTTTGTAGGCATCACGGTGGAAACAATAAGGTGTTGCACTTAAAGGTTCAAGCAGTTCTGGTCAATTCAACTAAATTGAACTACTAATCCATAGTAGCAAAGAATTAAAAAAAACACAAGTGACTAACATGTAGTGGCTAACATTGAGACTGATCATAATCTTTCCCAAGGAGACAAGGAGGATAATATGACATCAGCCAATGTTTATCTATGTTTATGGTAATGTTTAGAAATGTGGATTGTACATACTGCGTAAAAAGCTTCCTCAAATACAAGCAGTGGTCCAGAGAAACCAATGACTAGCAGAGGTTGGGCAGCAATGAAACTGAAGATGATTCCCTGGATGCTGGTCGATATCATGAGCTCTGACACCCCCATCCAGTTATTTGTTTTATCAGCTAGGGGCAGACAAATGAAACAGACAGTATGTAATCATTTCTACCATATTATATACTGTTACACAAATATGTATCAGAATCAGGATAAAACGTTATTGTCACACATCATGGGTGAAATTCTTAACTGTGCAGGCCTATCAATGCAGTTAAAACAGAGATTTAGAATTGAAGCATAGTAGTAAAATGTGCATAAAATGTAGCATGAAAAAAGAAATGAAGCGATGGCAAAGTTATAGGTGCATATTACCCAGAAGTCCTCCGAAGGTCACAGCAGGGGACAAGGCAGCAAAGTAGATGAAGATGACAGCAGCCAAAACCTGAGGGTTCAGGGCGTCGGTGAAATCACTGACGTAGTGACGGAAACGACGCTTCACGTCTTTCACCATCCCACCAAAAGGGTAACCTGTACGAGCAAGTGGATCCTCTCTGGGCGCCTCTGGTTCTTTCACAGCTGGTCAACAAGCAAACCAAATGTTACAAATGTTAAATTACTTTTAAAAAAAAATCACTTTTGTTTGTGTAAAAAACATATGTACACTTAAGATACAGTATGTTAATGGATATACAGTATAAACTCGGCTGAAATTGAAGATGTGAAGGCTGGATGTAGGACTGACCTTTGATCCTGTCCCCGAAGGCGAGTCGGGTGTCAGACGGGCGCAGTCTGTCGCGGAGCAGCTTCCTCTGGAAGTCGATGACCGGCCCCAGCATGGCCTGGTCTTGGATCTCAGTGGGGGGGATGACAATGCTGCAGTCCATGAAGTCAGCAATGGCGTTGGTCACGTCCTGTCCCGTCTGAGCCAGGTAGGCCTCCAGGCCAAACACCTGCAAGACAGAAGATTCTGTTTTTCATCTCTTTCCAGATCAGGCCGACTGTCACAATCATTACACATGATCGCAATCATTTGAGATAATGGCAATGTGAAGTGTTGGCAAAATTGTTTCCACATTGAAAGATCAACTAGTACTTCTATTACCGTACTTAATTACATACTTACTGACTTAGATCAGCAATTTTTTACTAATTAAAAAAATTCAATGGTAATGAATGAACATTGTGAGTAATGTTGTATCCGATCATGATTGTGCAAATTGTTCTGATAACCTCTAAATGCTGAACACAATTGTAATTTGTTGTTTTCATGTTCATTGACAAAAACACGGATCAATCATTAATCGCACTTATTTTAATGACAATTATCCCTCGATTAAAATGTCATGATTGTGACAGCCCAATTCTCAGGATGATATTTAATCAACAGATTGCTCCCTCTCCACTGTCTCCACTGTCTCTCACCCAGTCGGCCATCAGGGAGCCCATGGCGCGGCCCCCCTCATGGTAGTCCAGCCCACTCTGACTGGGTCCCACCAGGACGAAGAAGAAGCGAACGGGAACAGGAGCCTCGAGGGCCGACTGCATCACCACAGAATCACTCAGCCTGACGAAGGCTACCGCTGGCTTCTGCAACGTGTCCAGGACACCTGCGAGAAAATGAAAACAATAGCTCATTATACTGTACACAGTTATGATAATATGATATAAAGAGATGCACTTTGTCTGAAATGTCACACACTTACCTGAGAGAACGATGGAGGCCTCCACACTGTCAGAGTAGTCTCTCTGCAAAACAGTGAGCAGTCAACAGAGTTTGAGTTACAAGACGTTCGTAACAGATGAAAGCAATTATTATTGGACATATTGGCAGCCAGCAGGATAACTGAAAATGCAACAAACCCTCTTGGTGACTGAAAAGGTTTGCATCTCAATGTCTCCTGGTTCAGCCCCGATCTGCCCACCTTCAGTAGCTTGGTCAGATTGACTTGAGAGATGGAGGGAGAGTGTGAGGTTACAAAATAAATGGAATACATAACTGTATCATGGGACTCACATTCTAAATGTATTTAATGGCTTTTACAACCTGTGCAGCTTGTTATTGCGATAGGATGCTGTGAGCGAGAAGCTCTATGTAGTGTAATAGACAGTTCCCTCACTAGATAGGCTACATGAGTGTACAGTATGTACTTCATATACATTGTATTCCGTGGTACCTGCGTCTCATCAGCAGAGCCCTCAGCACAGAATCTCGATCACTGGCTCGTATTTCGTTTTTGTTCAGTAGTTCATCAACAATCTTCTCAGCCACAGCAGACAGTGAGCTGGCATTCAGGTCCAGGATGATAGCACCTAAATACATTTCATACAGACACTCATAATGGAAATCAGGCTTGGCCACACATTTGTTCTACTAGGTCCTTGTCAAAAATTGTTTAAATTTGTGAGTTCTGTGTTTTCACATCTGATGCATTTTGCAGAGGGTCTGCCTGTGTACCTGTGCTCATGATCTTGCGGAGCTGCAGGAGACTCTTGAAGGTGAGGTAGGACACATGCGAAGGGCTCCATTGTCCAGTAGTTGGATCTATGTGCTCCTCATAGCCAACCCAGCGGCCGGTCTCTTGCCAGGTGCTGCCCTGGAGCTCATTCAACTCTACATAGGCCTGCCATAACACAGCAATGTTAGACAGGGACTGCACAGTGAAATGATAAATACAAACCTAACACTTATCAATGAGCTAATAGAACTTGCTCAGGGGAGGGGGAAATTGTTAGTCTGTACCACTTGCCTTTGTTGTCAACCAGCTGTGTTAAACCAGACACAAATGTCTAAACGTCTCAATATAAGATTGAGTTCCAAAGAGTAAGAAAGTACATTTTTATTTTTACACTTTCAAATGAACACAGAGGACTTTACGGTTAACAAATGTTGGTAAATACAGGCACACTTTCAAGCTGTGTGTGGTAAGATTTCAGTTGGTGCCAATAGATGGTAAATAAAGATGGTAGTAGACCTACCTGAGCATCCCCTCTTGTGTTGGCGTTGGTGTTCAGGTTGCGGAAGGCTGAAATGTCCACATAAAATTGCAATTAACCTTTTATATCACACCCTTTGCATGATTAACAATTGTGCAAATAGATGAAACACGGTAGTTGTACTGGGGAGGGTAGCGATTCTCAAACATCTTTGTCACAAGGATCCTCACATTTCCAAAACAATATCTATATACCGGTATGTATTATTATTCAGCTGCAGTCCCCTGACTGCAGGAACCCATTCAAGATTTCTGTTCAAATGTACAAACACTATTCAAAATATTTCAATTTTGTAGCAGACCTACCAACTCATTGTGTCATGGTGTGAGTTTGTAGATTGTTATTTATTTTAAATATCCGATACACAGTCACTAAACTAGGGGTCCCTCCCTGGATCTCACTATGATACTACTGTACATCAGGGCAGCTTACCCTCTGAGCCAGCAGGGAGGTCTGCGGTCTCAAAGGGCACCACAACCCCCTCATCCTGCCTCCTCTGCTCCAGGTCATAGCTGTCCCTGTGGCCTGGTGGAGTCCTGGTGAAGAGGAGGAAACAACAGTGATATAACAACAATGCTAAGTAGAGCAGGGGTTCTGCTCTGCAACACCTCTCTCAATGTCTCACCAGAGTTTACGGACAAGACGCCAGGAGCTTGTCTTTATCCTTACGAAGTGATGCAACGCAGCCCTGACAGGGGGGAAAATGTTTTGGGAGGAGAATCATATCAATTGCTATTGTGGTGTGGTGTTCAAATGAGGTAGGGTATGGGTCTGCTTGCTATCTTTCTGGATATTCAAAAATGACCACTCATTTGAGGCGCCTCGAGGTTTTTTTTTGTGCTGTTCTCTCCATGGCCAGAAGAGGGCGGACTTTGACTACGTAACTATCAATATTACCGCTGACAGCTTGGGACAGAGGCACTTTTTTACAGTTAGAAGAAAAACCTCTACCAAACATCTACTAAACCAAACCAATAAGGAACTTACAGTCTTAATGGAGAAGGGAAGGCTGACTCGTTGTCTTCATAGGATGAGTCACTGCCCTAGTTTAGATTAAAGACAAAGAAAAGTTAATTGAAGGAGGGGTTGAAAAGGCAGTGGTGTGGCACTTTACTTGAAAAGGCAATGTGGATAAACACTTTACCTTCCATACATACTAAACTGTCCCTCGGTACCAATACAATACCCAAGCCATTAAGCCACCAATACATCATAATCTTTAAAGGGATGGTGACATTTTCAACATTTATCTCTGCATATGTATATCAGTCCATATTAATGCCTTTTATAAGATGGGCCCATTTATGTCTATACTATAAAGCAAAGGCCTGGATCATAATTGAAACCCCCACCAGTTATGCATAGTGAATTTTCTAGTTATCTACAGCCCACCCCAACATACAGTAGCTCCCTGCAGAGGGAGCTGTATAGTAAGAATTAGAACATACTGTACTGTATGGATATAAGGATGACAGAAATACTCATTAATAAGTGTAGGAAAAGTTTAGGCTGACCCCAAAAGACAGATTGTTTTCCATTGGTGTGTTTCAGATGTGAATCGTCTTTCCATAAATTCTCAGCAACGGCCGAGCATTCCCTGTAGCAATAAAATGACAATCATAAACATAGATATACAGCATATTTCCACATCTCTCTCACAATGACACTTGAGATTCAAATACATATTCAGTATTAGCCAGAGTAACATCTATTTGAAGCCATTTCTGCTGCTGAGTGGTATGAGTTTTTGTGTAGATGAAAACTTGGGATGTACAGCATCTTGTTTGGATTAACAATAATATTGGAAAACATGCAATAAGATGGAGAAGGATTTATTTCTAATATACTGCAGATAAGGCATCATTATCCACTCATTTGATCGTTAGGGTCTTATTCAGATGGGTCATATTCACATTCATTTTACACCGTTATTGTGATATGGATTTCCCTTCTACTATGGCAATATATTGATATTATACTGTGACTATAGGTATGGTCTGGATATCATAATGTTGAGTTATGGCATACGCCCGCCCCCCACCCAATTTTTTCCACTTTCTTTTTTGAATCACTAAAGCCTATTTTATGTGATTTTACATATAAATATATATTTTTTTAAATAACACTTTTTCAACACTAGCACAAGCTAAAATAACCACCTAAAAGCACCTAAAATAATTGTCAACAGGTATTTAGTCAAACATGTACTATTGGGTTTTGTACATATGGCCCAGCCCTAACATTTTCTGCAATCTACTGTGACAGACAGTGTCTTGTGAGCTCAGGACCATGGCTGATGACAGATAGTAAGACAGCCGTTGGGACTATGAGTCCCACAGTAATGTACTTTACTGTATGCAGTGAAACAGCCGACTTCTATTTTCTTATCTGTTGGTTACTCCCTATTTATCACAGAACACTGGACTACTGTGACATTATTACAGAGAGGCCACTAATTGAATATATTATGCTATCATCTACAGTATATAGAAATGCACATAGAATGACCATTGCTTATTCAATATAGGCCTAAAAGCATTCTAGGTGCGCAAACTATTATATTTAGGCATGATGAATATTATTGAAGCATAGTTGGCAGCCTACTCAAGTATTACTTTCAAGGAATTGTTTTAATTTAATTGGCTTGATTTAATTGGCTTAATTGGCTTGATTGGCTTGATTAATTCCACTTTCTTTCATAAGAAAGTGGAATGAATAATAGTATTTATGTTGAATATTTTGGATAAAAAAGCCAACATACAACACTATACCAAATGATGATAATTATTATTATACATTATGACAACGGATATTGGAAAGATAAGGCATTTATTTGTTGTGAAACCATAGCAAGCAACTAGAAACTATGCAGAATTTGTAGAATCAGCAACATTAAGTGCCATTAATACTATGACATTAGAATCTCCTTCAACCCATACATTAAATGTTTACCAAAATACAAAAAAAAAAAAAAAAAAAAAAAAAATCAATAATATATTGCATGTTTTCTAATGGAAATTGACCAAATTATTGGAAAAAAGGAATGTCTATCCTTTTTTATTCACCGGTAGCTTGTAGATATATTGTACTATATACAGTATTTTAAAATAGCAAGCAACCATGGACAAGCCAGGAGCTATTCTAATGTCCATTGTGTTTCACCTGTGCTCCACCCAGCTAATTTGACCCTTCTAGTCCACTCAGTGCCAACAACCCCATGAGCACAGAAAGCCACACCCCTTACCTGCACGCAGGTAGTCCCACCTGGTCTGCAGCGCTGGGGACAGGACAATCGCTGCGCTGTAAACGTAGTCACGCCAAGCGATTGAGTGACCAAAAAAAACGTTGAAGATGAGTACAGAGAACATATGCCAATATAGGGAACACCCATACGAAACTACGTCGACCAAAAAGGCCCGCACTCGACAACCCTCCATTCGCCTGGGCGCCTTTGGGGGTCGAGAAAAGATAAGGCATGCGTGACTGACAAACAGCCATATCTACCTCTGACACATTGATGCAGGGATATCCCACCCTACGCCCCTTAGACTTCAGGCTAGGCCAAGTCAGGCAGCCTGTCAAGCACACTGACCTGTCTGGACCAATGGGGTTCACTCCACTTCATCTTGACTCTGGGGGGGATTGCAAAAGTAGAGGAGGCCAGACCAGGGGGTTGACATATCAGGAGGAGAGCATCTTGACCTGCTGCGTCATGTCTGTATATCGGGGATTCCCTTTTTGATGATGCAGGGAATCCCCTCGTGATCATCTTGAGAAGGTCTGCAAATCACATTGTAGGCAACAGTTATGTGCTGGAGAGTAAACAACTTATGTTTACTCTCCAGCACATGACATAACCAGGCGTCATTGGGAGCCATCATCTTCTTCATCGCCCAAGAGATTCATGATCTGGTAGTCTCATCTGCGACGTGAGCTCGAGGAACTCCTCTGTGAAAAATATGAAAGCAGAACTGGACAAACTGACATTTGCATGCATTTACACAGAATTGTTGACAGTATAATTATCAGCACACGCACACACACAGGTATAAAGAGGATGCTGAATCCCACCCCAAACATTGAACCATAGCATCCCTATGATGGATGAGTATGTCTCAACCATTGAAGATAGATCTTTACAAGACATCAATACATAATGTGCTGTGATTCTTTTTTTACATCAGCATTATTTTTTGCAGATTAAGAGATTTAGAGATTTGTAAAGAGCGGAAAAGGGAAGAGGTTAAGGACAGAAATGTATAGTACGTATGTATGTACTATGTATGTATAGTAGAGTATGTATAAAGCTTGGCGTCACAGTACCTGAATGCACTCAGGCTGACTAATAAGGTTACTCAGGAGTACAGGCAAGTGGTGTGTAGCAGTTGCGCATTCATTGCCTGTTAATGGGATAAAAATATACTTTATTTAGGAAATCACTGGCATTGGATAAGCTCAGACAGTAGTACACAGGAAAAAGGGAAAGAGATGAGGACACACTGTTAAATGCTGACATTGGGGGCTGTGCTGGACAGTCTTAGGCATTTGTGCAAATGGTAAATAAGGCAAAATTACAAAAAAATACTAAAAGGGCTTAAGTCAAAAGGTAAAAAATAGAGACAAAAGATAAAAGAAGAGAGATAAAATACATACAAGACAAGGAGAACCCATGGTTCCACAGTCTACATACAGTATATGGCAAATAGAATACTGTACATAATACTTGATGGTCTAACTATGGTGAAAAACATCAGAGCAACATTCATGCCAGTTCTGAAACTGATAAAAAATATATATTTTGTGCTGCAAACCATTAGAGCAACATTATGTATTTATTTAACTCATTCGAACTGGGATGGAGAACTGATAGATTTGTGCAAAAAATATCACTTCAAGGTCAATGTCAAGGTAAACTATTGTCCTAAAGGGAACTTTGTCTTGGGCTTTATGGTTGTATTTTTTCCATACCTGTTGTTTGATTGACATGCAGATTGTGTTAAAGGTTGTGAAAAATGTGTTATACGCAATTAGGGCATTTAGCATTGGGGAAGAGACGTTCCCACGCTAAAGTCGGTATTTTCGTTACCATCCTCCATCCAATCCGTGTTGGTCTTGCCATTGCCTTTAATTCATCCCATATCATTCCCCTTATCCCTACTGCTATGCCTACTCATAAACCCGCAGCCACGCTGCATTTAGCCCAAGTCTACAAAAGGTTACAAAGAAATTGCAAAAAAGTCGTGAAACATTTCAAAATGCAGTGTGATGGGCAAACATCACTCTCTCAGATGCTGTATAGAATATGCGGGTAGGTCTTCTCTATGATGCGTCATTGAACTAAACATAACTGTCAGGAATTCGGTGGAAACGTGAAAGCAACAGCATTGCGTCACAAGTTAATGTAAATTATTTATATTATATACCTTACCAAAACACAAGGAAGTGACCGACAGCAGGCATTCTACAGCTGTTAATTGGACAATTAATAAATAAGCAGATGAATTGAACTGGCGCAGCAGCCGTTCCACGTGGACATCTCCAATGCACACAGTCTGTGCGGGCATCTGTGCCGCACAGATGCCCGCACGTGGCTCTGCCTTCTCGTATAGGTTAGCGGGTGCTTTGAAATCCTGTTATCTATTTCCCAAATCTATTTGACGAAATTAGCAACCTAAGGGACTGCGTGACAAATACGCCTATGACCACACCTCCAGTCACAAATAACGGTGTCGACATAAAGAATAGTGGCTAAGGGAAGAGGAAAGGTGACGAAAATACCAATAAGGGAATTTGCTGCGGGTTGCAGCGTCAGGGACAACGCATGTAACCAAAATGCAGCCCAATATGTGCTAACAGTATTGGGAGAATCAGAGGTATTCCCACTACTAGGAACCCTCCCCATACCCAAGACAAGGATAGTGAAAGGGCCCTTCTGTGTGGAGTTTACATATTACAAAAACATGCAGCAATCCTGGTCTCTACTGCTTCTACCATGGCCACGCCAGGCACCTGATGGATGGGAAAGGAACTAGTTGAAATAAGGCAGTTTACATTTAAGGAAGCCTGCATTAAAGAAAGCATGAGGCCAGTCCGCTCCCTCCCCTGGTTGGTGGTGGGTGTGTAGAGGCCAGGATAACATTAGATAATTGGCACTGGGTGAATAAAATGGGTTGCAAAAAATTGAGGAAGAAATAAATGTGGTTAACATACTGTATGTTAACCACATTAACCCTGCCATCCCTATTTCTGGGAAATTTTCAACAATAAAAATGATCTAAGATCTACAAGCTCAACGCATCATTGTGCAACAAATGTGTTTGTAGATCACAAAAAAATGGAAAGCTCCAAAAACAGTTACTTATTTGGGCATACAGCCTGCAGCCTGCAGGAAATTGTGTAATGGGTGCTATGGGGATGCTGAGTACTTACCCATAAAAGACACTACCATTTAGAAGACGCTTTTGAGTGAATTAGAACAAAAGACAAGTATTATGCATGTATACATAATATACTGTACACTACAGTGCCAGTAAAGGGCCATAGCTAAGCTAAGAATATAACAGTGATAAAATAGTGGAATATCTACTGTATTTAAACTATGCATATATACTTCAGTGCTGTCTACATGAAATGCTACTGTAGTACGAATATACATAAAATGCCAGTTATCGAAGTTGAGCCTTTGCATATGCCTGCAAGGTGTCTGGCCTAGGGCAAGAGGTGGGTTTTCAGACATTGGCAGATAGATGCGAGTGAGTCTGCAGTTCTGACTGTAATAGGAAGTACATACAGTAGTTTTGGAGACAGGAGTTTGGGACCATTTTTAGTGTTACTTCCAGTTACTTAAGTTACTTCCAGCTTCCATGCATAGCTGAGACAGATGCATCAAGGTTTAAATCTTGGTTTCAAATGGGCCAACCCTGTGCTAGGCCGGGTATTGCTAGAAACATTAAAGTAAGATACGCATAAACAGTTAAACCTAACCTTGTTCCCAAACTTAATCTCAGTAAAACGGACGGTGCCAAAAAACTATGCCTAACCTTAAACATAATTCTACAACAATGAGCAATCTGTGAGGTTGACAAAAAGTGAGTGTGTGAGAGTGTGTGTGTGTGTGTGTGTGTGTGTGTGTGTGTGTGTGTGTGTGTGTGTGTGTGTGTGTGTGTGTGTGTGTGTGTGTGTGTGTGTGTGTGTGTGTGTGTTTTGGCGGGCTAGTCTGCAGAGCATTCGGCCCCCAATGTCATATCGGGAGTGGGAGTATCTGCTGTGCCCATGTGTTTCAGTGAAGTTGTCATTGGGTGCAATTCAGAAAGGAATCTTGCGTAAGGGACACCGTGTAGCACATGCGTAGTGGTGAAGAACAAAGACCTCCCGAGCAAGGATCTGCCGTGACGCAAAGACTACCTCTAGGCCCGGGCCTGCTAAATTTGGATTAGAGGCCTATACAGGCCGAAAAGCCTGCATGAGGCCTACAGGCTTTGGGGCCTTCGCCCTGCATGACTTTATACATTTTTTTTTAAGGTATAAACTACACAGTAAAATATATAGCATTGCAATTATGCTTATAATTATAGATAGGACTTGAAGGTATAATGTGGATGTTCTGACAGCCATTTGACTGTTATTTGCAAGTGAATTAATTAGGTTGATTTGTTATTTCATTTGTTTATAGGCCACTGTAGCCTGATCTGATTGTTATCCAACATCAAATAAAATTACTTTGCTGTTGTTCATATGCATATGCAATGTTATACAGTTTATGGATCCATAGGCAGCAGTTGCCATGTGCAAAATACATTTGGGTTTGCAATTTAAACATAGCGGGCGGCGTTGCTTTTAGTAATAAGGAAAAAACGTATCGTCCAATCCCTTCATCCAATCCCTTCAAATGAATCCGGATCAGCCTATATGCAACACTATGCAATGTTTTGTCTTGGCATCAATATCAAACTCTTCCTCTTCATGGCGTTCAGTGAGAAACCAACGAATAATTTGAGAGGTGGAATTGCATGTTCAGAACAGCCGCCTGTTTATCCCAACACACAACAGCACTAGTAGTCACATTATCAAAATAAAGATTTCATTCTACCATAGCCTACTCAGCCTACAACAATTGTTTTAATTCAAAGTGGTGATTCTGTCATCGCTTGAGATTGCAAACCTCCCGTGTACAGTCAGGATTGGTACATACTAGGCCTGTCCCCGACTAAGGATTTCTATAGGCCTAGTTGAAATTAATATGAATAAATGTGCCGTTAGTTGCCCCCCGCGGGCAAAAAAAATAGGCCTATAGCCTTTAAGCCTTTAAGTTTTTTTTTTTTTTTTTTACTGAACAACAAAGCACAAAATACTTCGAATCTACACAATTAAAAAAATGTAAAAGAATTGTTATTTTTAAACAATAAAAGACAAAAAAACACTTATTTAAAAACTGAACAACAAAACACGACTTTGTTTCTTTCGTTGAATAAAACAAACATGTGCCTTAACACAAGAAAAACGGCACGGTTATCTTGATCGAAATATTAATTTAGAAGCAAATATACCTAGAACGATGGGGCATTCGCGGTCAGTTGACTGTCCTCACCCTCCTCCTCCGCTAATCCTCACAGAAGGATTTTCACAATGGGATATTTGCATTTCATTTGCGATGAAAACTTCTAGGCGAAGGAATTCACGCTGCATCGCTTGTCGATGCCCGTGTTACCGCACGGCCATGCCGCTGGCTCTGCAGTGGCGGAGTTTCTGGTCAAATCCAGGGCCGGATATACATGGGACAGGGGAGGGCAGTGCACATCCAAACGTGCGTCTTTCTCCTCAAATCAAAGGTTACCGGGATCAAATCTCTTCTCTTATGCCGTTTCTGACATATCTCATCAAATGAGGATAATTCCGGTTCCTTGGTGTGAAAAACCTTGGAGTTGCCCCACCTGGCAATCTTCCAGCCCCCCCTTGCCAGGCTCGATGAGTCCGGGTCTGTTTTTTTTTCCCTTCTCGCTTCTTCCCCCAAAAAAATGCGTCTCTTTTTTTCTCTCTTTTACACTGGGGCGCAGACGAATGTTATAGGCCTGTGCAAAAAAGAAGAGCGGCTTTTTCTGTCTTTTTAATGGATTAACACGGGCAGAAAACTGACTATAGAAGAACATATAAAGGAGGGCCTGTTGAATACGCCGGTCGGTGAGAAAAGAAAGATTTATAACGGGCGACAAATGGATGTAAATACTCCTCGGGATGAGTGGATCTTTTAGATCCCACCTCTGTCAATCTAATCTCCCGGACCAGTGTTTTCTTGAGGGTTGTAATGACAGTATTATCGTCCGCGCCGGACATCGATGCATTCAAGCTGCGATAAGCGCTCCGTATGGGTTATCATTGGCGTGTTCTCCACTGGACTTTTGTGAGATCAAGTGGTCCTTGAGAGTGTTCCAGGTGGTCTCCAGGCTAAATGATGGAGATGTGAATGATCAAGCATACCCCTGTTTTGCCGACTTTTTTGCAATTTACTTCATAACATTTCACAGACTTGGGATAAATGTTCGCTACATAAAGCAAAAAAACATGGAACATTTCTTTTCAACAAAACATATTTGGTTTCATGTTTCTGCTGTCAAGAGTTAAAATATTTATATCATCTGAATTAGCGCCACCCAATTGAGAATGTAGGAGTTTAATGTTCATTTGCGAGAATCCATGCAGCCTGGAATTGTGGACAGAACCAAAAAAAGGTTTGGGGTCTGTGGGGTGAAAATGTCCTCAAATGGTGGTCCTTGGCTCAAATGCTGGTAAAATGGTAGGCCCTGACAAGGTTGAAACCACTGTCGTAGCTTAATAAATTATTTTAGTTTAATCTTGACACGACTACTCACTTGTGTGTCCCGCTGCAGCCCAGTCCAAATGAATGAATGAATGTAAATAGCCTACTCTTACGAGCTTACAATGCGACGCAATTCCACTGTGAGCTGGTGAATCTGCTATAAATCTGTCTGTGCCCATAATTTATAATTATACATAAAAAAAACATTAAACGAATTTCCCTAAAAGACTGTCAGGGATATTCAAATGAAGAATAATAGTGAAAATTGCGGACGATACGATATTGAGTAAAGTTAATTTAATTAAACATTGTCCACATTTGAATGAAATGATTAAACCCACCGCTTATATTTAACACAGCCACATGTGAACAGGTGTGTGTGTGTGTGTGTGTGTGTGTGTGTGTGTGTGTGTGTGTGTGTGTGTGTGTGTGTGTGTGTGTGTGTGTGTGTGTGTGTGTGTGTGTGTGTAGGAATGGATTGCTTCTACATTTATTCATATGAAGGCCTTATACAATGTTGGTGGTCTATCTATTTTGGCCGCAAATGTTCGGGAAACGGCGCCTCCGCTGTTATTCCTCAGGTATTCCCAGAATGCATTGAGACACTTGGCAAGAGCAAACTATCTTGAGAGACTATATGCTGCGTGAGCCACGGCGTTTCCCAAAAAAGGACATGGTTTGGGATTCGCTGCACAAGGAGCCAATGAACAATTAGACAGGCTTCATTTGCGGCCTATGATCATATGTGCGCATGTGCTACACGTTTGTCGTTCTTTCAGAATTGCACCCATTATCTGTTGTAATATGTAGACACTCCCAGCTGTCAGAGTCCACCCTAGTGGTGCACGTCTCAACAAAGTTCCAATTTTCAACATTTCAGTCACATCAACCAGTCAATATATTTGGGAAAATGAATGAAGTGAATACTTAAAGGTTTGTTTTTACAAGGTCACATCTGCAATGAAATAGATGCAATGAAAAATACTCCATGATAAGACATTTAGTCAAAAGCACACGTGTGAACAGGGCTCCCTTATTTTAGAGATTTCTTTATCTCAATGGGATTTGCACCTGTATTGAATAAATAAGCAACTCTGCCTTGGTGACTGAGAATGTGAATTCAGGAAATGTATGTCAGCCAGTGAAAGACCAGTCCAATGACAACTATAACTGAACAAAAATATATAAGCGCAACACTTTTGTTTTTGCTCCCATTTTTCATGATGGACTTAAAGATCTAAGATTCATACCAGATACACAATATTACCATTTAAACAGCATGTACGAGTTCCTACTAATATCCAGCAACTTCGCGCAGCTATTGAAGAGTGGACCAACATTCCACAGGCCACAATTGACAATCTGATAAACATTATGCGAAGACGAGGTGTTGCACTGCATGAGGCAAATGGTTGTCACACCAGATATTGACTGGTTCCCCAGACCCCTAATAAAGCAGAAAAAAATGCACATTTCATGTTGGCCTTTTATTGTGGGCAGTCTAAGGCACACCTGTGCACTACTCATGATGTCAGATCTGCATCTTGATGTGGCACACCTGTGAGGTGGGATGGATTATCTCAGCAAAGCAGAAGTGCTCACTTACACATTTAGACATGCAGATTTGTGAACAATGTTTGAGAGAAATGGTAATATTGTGTATCTGGAATGAATTTTAGAGCTTTAAGTCCATCTCATGAAAAATGGGACCAAAAGAAAAAGTGTTGCGTTCATATCTTTGTTAAGTATACATAGAGAGGAATGCAATAGCATGGTAACTATGGTTTCGAACTTTCGATGCATGCACCCTAAGAGTAGATGCACCCAGTCCAGTGGTTTTGCACACAATAGGCACAGTACACCAAGTATGAATGTGGATGTGTGTACCGGCCTCAATGACAGCAAGGACAGTGGCGATGAGTTTTTAGCAGCCATTCCGTCTCTCCGTCTCTCTCTCTCTCTCTCTCTCACAACACAGAACACAGAACACACAACAGGAACCCAAACCCCCAGAGGTAAATCAAATGTTAAATTGCATCCATTCATTGACACTTCGATAAACTTTAAAATAAATCGAAAAATAAAATCAAGTGTGATTTTAGGCATTTAGCTGATGCTTAAAAATGATTCTAAATTTGACCAGTTGTTGCTTGACTGGGTGGAAATAAGCAGACAAATACTGGCACAGCCCTGGCAAAGTTTGTTGTCTACAGTAGCCCAAAAATGCTACCATGTCTTGTTTATTACTGTTCTTTTTCTTCCTAGTCTAGAAAACATGGCCCCATGACTGACCAGCCCTTCTGGCATCTGTCAGAATTGCCAGACTGTCCAATCCATCCAACGTTCTCTTTAGTACATATCACATTGGGGTTTTCTCTTCCTTAAATGAAGGACTTTGGCTCCAAATCAGCAGTTCTGCACAGATGTCCTCTATCAGCTTCAGAGCAACTAGGCTGGCAGGAATTATCATTGGTTACCAGAAAGCATGTCTAGACCCACCTACAGTAGTTACAAAGAAATACTTCACAGTATTTGGATTTCACTTCACCAAACGTATGATGATCATGAAGCAGTCACCAGCTTATTAACGATTATGATAAATGGGTTTATTTTGAATTCATTTATTTCAACAATTTACTTGAAGACACATTATTCTGTAAATCAGTATGAATACATATTGTTAGTGAAGCAAGATCAGATATTCACTTTGATGCCATGGTCTCAAAAGCTAGTTTAATTTTTGTACCCTATTTTGGAAGTCTTTGATACACCCAAAAGATCTTGTTAGATTTTTCATTGCAAAGACACTGTCCTGTGGAAGATAGAATGGGTTGAGTTTGGCTCCCCCTAGTGTACCCATACCTGAACACAAAATAAGAATGTCACTCCATGCAGCCAGAAGATTTGGCATTTGAATGAGTTTCAAAAACGAATAACTGCAGGTAGATAAGAGATAAGAGTTAAGACAAACAGGCGGCACCACACACACACACCACACACACACACACACACACACAGTGTAAAAGCTGCATAGTTTTAATTTATAGTATAATGGCCAAATTTACCACGGTCAGACATTTACCAAAGGCACGCTCGAAACAGGTTCTACCAGTACTTATTAGCAATATATCATCAGTCTCAATGATAGTAGTTTCACAGTAACATTTTTCGAACAGAACATTAGATGAACATGTGCTGCTCTTGTGCTTGTGGTTTGAGTTAGGGTGTTGTGTTGTTGATTTAATGACTCTTGGAACTAAAGCATGTACCCTTGGGAGGTGTTAAGTGAACCTAGCCTGGTGGCATGTCACCGACTTGCAGTGGAAATGGCTTGGTGACGTAGTGTGTTGCTATGTCACTGCTAGTATGAACACAAACGCAACAGCTGGCAATGCCGAAGCTGCAGGAGACCAATTAAAAAGATTCCATTGTTAAAACCAATGGTCGAGTAAACCTGAGAGAAGAACAACATTCTAAATAAAATTAGACAGCAACTTTTTTACTACACCTTTATTTAAAGAAAACCGTTGAGATTTCACATGGCAAACAGCTGAGTTGATGCCCGTACGAAGAGATGACATAAGTGTGACCTGAGATACTAGTTAGCGTTGGTCGTCAGCCGCACTTATAATTGCCCTGGCCAGTTTAAGTCCAACAGATATCTTGATAGAATCATCAGACCAAAAGAAACATAAATAACACAACTAATGAGTAACATTCCCTTACTTCTTTGGAGGTATGTTTTTGTGGCAGGTTGACAGATGCCGCAAATAATCTACCTCTTCACACTAATTGGTCAGTTTGTTTTAATTTGCTTATCACAAAATGCCAGGGTCAAGCTGGCCTAACCTTGTAAAGTGCAATGAAAAAGAAAGCAAATGTAAACTGGACATTAAATTGGCATATTGGCAAAATCGTAATTGCTGAAACTATGTTTTAAATAGTGTAATTTTGTAGCGTCTTTTGTAGAATAGAAATTAGTGATAGATGTCATAACAAAAACAAACAAAAAAAATCATCTTGAGGCATTTCAAATATAAAACTGCTTCCCTCCAGCACGCATGGTCTTCTCCCTGTCTATGCTCCTATAAGAGGTCACTTCCAAGACATGGCGCATCATACCATAACGCTGTGCTTTTTAACATTACAGTAATCATTAATGTCCTGGAACAACATAATGGGAGCGTGGAGGGGAGACAGAAGGCACAACATAGCCTTGTTGGGATAGAGCTCCATACCAGAAACAGCAGAAAGTGGTATCAGTGAATCTCTGTTGATGTGGTAAGAAGAGAGCAAAGTCTTTTCCTGTATAGCGGTGCCAAGGTGGATTAAGAAACACACGACAGTGGCAGTAAGGGATTGCACTGGCCTTTCTTGACATCTCTGGATGGCAAGGTCTTCAAGCCGGAGGGAGGGCAATTCACATGATTACACAGGGAGCACGGCTTTTAGTGATCTTCTGTACAGGTTTGCCATCCTGGGCTTTCTGGATTGCATCCAAGAGCTGCATTAGAGACAGACAAAAGTAAGAAATTAGTCACATAAAAGTCTACATGCATGGATAAATTTGTGCTAGTGTCTTTTGACCATAGACTCTAGAGTAGTTTCTCAAATATTAGGTTGGGAGCAATTTATTGATGACTAATTTTAGTGGGTTTTGAGTCCAAAATGTTTTCATTATTGTTGAAAAAAATCTGTGTGGGGACGTGAATGATTATCACCCAACTAAACACTGCTGAAGTGCCCTTGTGAGAAAGGCACAGAAACAAACTGCTCCAGTGGAGCTGCTTAGTGGCCAACATAAACCTGTGGTTCTACTGTACTGGTCAGCACCAAGGTTTTAATGCATGTCTCTCTCTGTCTCTTCTTTATGATATTTTTGGGGGTTTTCTGCAATTATTAGACAGATTACAGTAAGCTGACAGTAAGTGTGAAGGGGATGTACAGCGAAACACAGGTGACGCAGCAAAGGTGTTCAGAATCGGGAGTATAACCAGCCATCAGACTGGATTAGCAGCCTAGGTGTCCAGACCGATAGGCGGCCAGGCCTGTCTGTGTTTGTGCAGGGCGTGTCTCCTTCAATGTTTTTATAAATCATGTACAGGGCTGGGCATTGCTGAAACCTAGCACTTTCGCTCAGCTAGTTAGCCTGGCTTAGCCCTGAATCGCCAACACCAAAAAAATACTACATATTTAAGTGAAACGAAATGACAATTCAGACTGAGGTCAGGCTATCAGCTGGTAGTACCGAGAAGAAAAAAGAAAGGAAGCCAATGACATGCCACCATTAAGGCTTCCGTTGACAATGAATGGTAGACTGTACAATTTCATCTGCCGTGTGTGAACGAGTAACACCCTGTTGCTCAAGTTGGGCATGGCATGCTACAAAAAAAAAAAAAAAAAAAACAATGCAGTGAAGTATCAGTGATGTTATTGTGTGATCCACTCCCTCTGAGAAAGGATAACACAATGGACTGTTACTCACATCATCTTCATAGGGGAAGCCGCTTGTCTCAAGCTTAGAGAAGATCAGCTGCCCGTTGAGTTCAATCTCAAAGCTGCCTATATACAGGATAGAAATGTAACATTAATTCACTCATATTAGAAGCTTCTCAACTTTCAACCAATGACCTAGGGACCACCACCACCATTAACAGTGGTCACTGAGGGGGTTTCCAGGTAGAATGCTAAATGGAAAGTTGGTAAACAAATTGTTGATATTTAGGTTCTGAGACATCAATACAACAGGATGTCTTATCCAACAACAATATTCGTTACGCATTAGTTTTGCATTAGCTAAGCAAAATCTCATTAAATGGTGCCTGATGACTCAGATGAGTAACACAATGAATCAATTAAAGACACTGCGGTCCATATATAAAACAAAACACAAAAAGAACAAGACAGACACACATTACAAAATATAATAAATATAACAAAATATATATATAGCAGACTTATTTTCTCCACAAAAAATCTCAATTTATCTCAGTTAAGGCCATAATTAATACACTCTTAGATTCCTTCAGGCTACACATGAATTTAAACATAAAATCCCTCAGTACAGCATGAAAGGTACATCATTTGTCACAAACATTTCACTTGCACTGGTCCATCTTGGGGGTTTAATGTTCTCAAAGCATCTTTAAATGCCACAGGAAGTGTTTCTTTTGCCGCGCTATACCAGCCCCACATGTGAGCTGTGAACAGTGGCGTGCGATAAGTTTTAAAAAGTGATATTTTAACATTATCTGTGTACAAATATGAAACTATACATAATGGACCTTGACATTAATTTGTTGATCACATTCACCACCATATATTCACCAACAGCCATATCTGGGTAAGGTTAGTGGTTACAAAGGCCATAGAGCAGGGATAGGCAAGCTTTTCGAGATGAAGTATCGCGTCTTTATTTTCTTGATAGCTCAAAGTTCAAGGTTTTTTATTTGTCACACCAGTGTTAGTCAGTTAGACATAATTGTTTTAGCACAATGTGATCGAAAATGAAAGCCATATGGCTTTCATTTTCGATTATTAGGTTTCATTATGACACATTAGGTTTCATTATGACACATCAAAATGATACAGCTGTATTTCCACTTATGTTTTCTCTTCATAAGACTCAGTTATTACTAGCCTATTGCCACTGTTTCCTCATTCAGCGTTCACTGAATTGAGTTTGAATTAATACAGTCAATCACAGTTAATACATCAAATGTGTGCAGGATGTAATTTACATATTTATTATTATTATTATATGTTTATTTATTATAAAAGAAATATCATCTCACACCTGTGCCAGTGACCACACCCTGAAGTCCCAATGATGGCACCCGTGCCAAAGGTTGCCTAACCCTAGCATAGAGTATAGTCAGAGTTGCGATATTGAGGGTGCAGAAAATAATCTACTGACGCGAGCCCATAGATTGAAATGCATTTAAACCTTCCGGTTGTCACTATTAATTCAATAGAAGTCTATGTAGAGGAGCCGCCATTGGACTGGCCCCGTGAAGGTATCGGAGTTTGCGTAACTCTGTGGCTCTGGTGTGTTACTACTTACTTGATCTTCCAACGAAGCCTGAAACCTCCGCATCGGGAAACTCCTCGGTGACAACCCGAGCGAGTTCCCGATAGCGGGGCTCGTACCCTCATCCACCGCTGGAAAAAGAAAAGAAAAACACTATTAAATGACCAGGTACATAATGGCAACCATTAGCTTAACAAACAGCCGTTTTAGCGAGGGTTAGCGCTAACGCTAGTTAGTTGTCGGCTGATTTAGATAATGTTACAAATGCTGAAAGAACAAAGAAAAAGACAGAAACAAACAAAAACACACAATCATTTAGGCAGGGAAGAATAACAGATAGCTACCAATATTCGACTCGGACTTTCACACCCATCTCTGCTTCGGTTATGTGTGTGTATGATACAGAACAGAAAGCTGCTGCAGTGTTTTGTTTTCAGTGTCAGTGAGTCTTCTTCATCTTCTTTATTTCCTGCAGCGTGGACGCCGCGAGTCGCATTACTGCCCTCCACTGGTCTAGTGCAGAGCCTAACTTCTGTTATGCACAAAAGTAGGCCCACTGCAGTTTTTTTTTTAAATATATATACCAGGGGCAGGGGTCCCCACTATTTATTCAGCATTTGAGCAACGAATCACCTTGATGTTGAGTTTAATCTCTCTGACCCAAAAGCAAGGATTTTCAAGTTTTGGTCCCCAATTTAAGAGAGATAACTGCCAAAACATTGGTCAAATAACAGTTCTTCTACATTTTCTAATTGTGTAGATTCTTGAAACATAAGTAATTGAGACGTTTAAATATAATTTTACTATTGAGAGAGTAAAATGAAACCAAATGGACCTGTGAGGGTCCATTTGGTTAAAATTTAACACTCTCAAGAGTTGCAGATCTATCAGTGTCCATTTGGTTACCAACTGTCCATTATTTAGCTGGGGACCACCTCTCAAACTATTGGTTGGAAATTGCCTTGCATATCAGCTGATGGTTCTCTTTATGCCCAAACAATGAAAGAATAGAAAAGGCAACTCCTGATTTTGCCATACTCAAGAATAGCGCCTGTCTCTCTGAGTTATATGTCGGAGACTCACATGGTCACATAGGAACACATGGTTGACTGTTTCCAGCATAGACGGATCTAGAAATGATGGGCCCTTGGGCCCGCTGCCTTCCAAAGGCCCCCTGCTACACTGGAGCTTTTTTCTTCCCATCGGGGCGCATAGTGTTTGCACACACACATATCATAGGCCTGCGATATTCAACTGCATTTCAGCAGAATTTACAGCAAGGGATTGCTTTAAAATAATAAGCAGCCAAAATAACTAAGTCAAATAAATGCAAAATATTTCAAAACATTTGAAGCAATGTACTGTATCATGATGGTTTAGCACTTTTGTGGTTACTTTATTGACACAAGATGAAGAAGTCTCCCCACACATGCACTGCCATCTGTCATGCTTTCCTATAGGAAGAGATGTTTTATTTACCCACTATACCCTAACCGTAGCCTGTACAGTTTCACTTCATCTCTGTGAGATGACGTTTTTGGCGGATGGAGTTTTTGGCGGATAGCACACTCTCTCCCCAATCGACATAGCCTAACTAACAATAACCCTACTCATGTACTGTAAGCCTGAGTTTCCCACGTATAGCCACCTTTGTCTCCATGATCAATACCATGTGTGTGAGGGCCTCTCTGTGTTTATGCAGGACAGTTGCATCCATCATTTTCTGGGTCACACAGGTACCATAGGGACTTTGGCACTATACAGGCCTCTTAACAGGGCCTGCATAATGATATGTTATAGTAGTCCTTTATTACAGAAAGAAAAACACGCTTCCTGTCAGTGTGCAGAATGTGAAGTAGTGGTAACATGTCTGAAAGTCCATGTCCCTGACATTTTCCTCTCTCCACTGAGCACCTGCTTTTTAGTTGCACCAGAGCAGTACAAATCACTCCTAATCCTGCTGTACATATCTACTTCAGTTTTAAATAGAAAAGCCCCAAGGCCCCCAGCATGTGTACAAGACTCTACTATGACACCTACTGTATGTGTGTGTAGTTCACGCTCCACTGGGCCACTGAAAGTGGTTTGAGTGGAGGCTAAGTGATTCATTCTATGAAATGAAGACGTAGAGAGACCCCCCCCTGCCGGGTCAGAGCTGGCTCTGTGGACCTTTGGCTTTGCGTCTCCAGCAGCTCATGGCAATTCAGAATGTAACAAATGAAATGTAAAAACATTTTAAAGATTAATAAAAAAAAAAGCCTTCACAGTCAGTAACCACCATCTGACCAAAACTATAGCCCAAAATAGTGCAACAGTTGTAAAACAAAGGTGTTTTGGCTGTAAAGCACACTTAATGTAAACGGTAGTAAACAGTTCTGATAGCTTAAACAACCAAGACAATGTAATGACAGTTGACAATGGAAAAGCTTAGAGATGTAATCAGTGTAATCAAGTTTTTAGTCTATGCATAATGCTACTGCTGATGCACTAGTTTTCTCAAAAAATAGACATGAGAAATTGCATCTGAGACAGTTTTCCAAAAATCTTTATTATTCAAGGTAAGAAAATACATCTGGAAACTGTGAGTCCAAATGAAACCACTCAATTATGCAAGTGTTAGAGCTAGAATGTGCTAGATTGTTTCTTGTCTTTCTGATGCACCATGTCAGTGGTTGAAGTTGTACAAGAAATTCCAGAAATGCTACTCATAACTGACATGTGACAAGTTAAATCTGCACGCAAGCAACTGCACCCAAGAAAAAGGTGTGTCTGAAATCTGAAATAAAGCTCATCATATCCTTCAATAGGGTTGAAATCAATGCATATAAACATGCTGGAAAGTGACTGTATGTGCATTTACTCATGTACCGTACCCAATATTGTATTTTTACTCAACCACATTTAAAACTAATTAGTTACTTTATAGATTTAAAATTATCATTATTTGGCCATTTGAAAATAGCCACCTTGGGAACAATGCATTGTGAGCTTAAGATGCTCAAATACATTTGAAAACATATAATATTATGGGAACAACGGCATAATTAAGTAATGTCCCTTTAAATTACTTACTTTTTCTATCACTGGATATCAATCATCACCATATCTATTTAAAACTAAAAGCCTGCTCTGTAACTGGGTGTGGTTGTTCTTTGCAGTAATAAAATGGTGTAGGCCCACTGCCTATCTGTCCGGTTACATATTATTAGGCAACCTTCAGACTCATAAAAACAGAAAACACTCCACTACTACCACTACTGAGTCGACATCATGCCTTCAGTAAACACATAAGGACCAGGAAAGAAGAGACTTAGGAAAAGCCTTGGGGAAATTCATTTCTTCAAAAATCTAGCTGCTTACAGGACTGCTGAAATGGCAGCAAGAGATCTATCAACTTGTGAGTGGTGATTTCATATACTGTACCTATATATTTGTATATTTGCATTTGAATTTGATCAACATAGCACCTTTAACTGCAGTCACATGGCGCTGAAAAATAATCTTTCATGACACTTTAAACGAAGGTCCTTGTTATAAGCGCTTATAAGCGCTTATTAACGGCTTATAAGACATGTTATAAGCGCTTATAAGCGCTTGTAAGACATGAATTAACTGTTTATAAGTAGGTTACAAGACACTTATGTACCTTGTTATAAGTGTTTATTAACGTTTATAAGACATTTATAAGCTATGTGTTACCTGTTATAAGGTCGTTACAAGATACTTGTAATTGTTTATAAATATTTATGGAGAATGTTAATAAACACATCATTAACTGTTAATAAGACACGTAAAACTGTTTACAAATTATTTATAAGACACTTGTTAAAGTTATTATTTGCTTATAAGAATTTAACAAACACATTTATGAACTGTTAATAGGAAATTTAGAAGGCACTTATTAAACCTTATTAATATGTTTATAAAACACTTAATAACCGTATTATTTGTTTATATGCATTTATAAATCATTTTACATACCTCCCCCATTAGGCTCCTTGTTATAACGGTAGATTGCTAGGATATTTATAAGACTTAATGAGACATTTATAAAACCTGCATTAAATGTTATAAACTAATTATAAGACACTTACTAACCGTTTGTGCACATTTATAAGGAATGTACTATACACATTTAATAACTATTATTAATATATTTATAAGACATTAACAAAACACCTTTCTTGTTTATATAACATTTATGGTACGCTTTATGAAACCAAAGGTGCTTGTTCCAACTTCGTTCAAAGTGAAAACAGGAGGGTGAAGAGAATTTATAAACCTTTCATCATGTGTTTATTAAGAACTCAAAATTGTTTACAAACATGGACAGGCGGTTAACAATGCATTTATAAACACGTTGATAGGCATTTTGGAGGCACTTCGTTTAAAGTGGGAACCGCATTTATAAGCCGTTAATAGCACGTTTATTAACAGCTTTACAAGCAGGAACAGATGCTTATTAATGCATTTATAAGCACTTAATAGGCATTTTTGAAGGCACTTCGTTTAAAGTGGGGACCACATTTATAAGTTGTTAATAGCGTGCTATTAACAGCCAACATTGCTTTACAAGCAGGAACAGATGCTTAACAATGCATTTATAAGCACTTAATAGGCATTTTTGGAGGCACTTCGTTTAAAGTGGGGACCGCATGATAAGACATTTATAACTCGTTAATAATCTGCCTATTAACCACTACACATTCTCTACAAACAGGAACAGATGCTTAGTAATGCATTTATAAGCACTTCAATAGGCATTTTTGGAGGTACTTAATTGGTTTAAAGTACCTACAGTAAGAATGGGTATATTAACAACAGTGACGGCATTAAACAAAAGATAAAGGCTGCACTTGTTAAAGGGTTGTTCCAAGGGGGTTAACAAAACGTAATGTATTTTGGTGGCATTTAGTATGGAAACCTGAATCTCACATTTATGGTCATGCATTGTGACACTACACCTCCATTTATGGCCATATCCGTTTATGAAGCTCATAGCACTAACCTCAAACCCTGGATAACCATACATGTGAAGACTGATGACCTATATTTGTATATAGGGCCATTCGGCAACTTTCATCTGACCTCCAATCAAATAATCAATCTTTTTGACATATTTTCTGGATGTTTTGCTGGCTGAAATCAAATGGCCATCTGAGGTGATTATATTTGTAATTACTTCCTGTAAAAGCAAAATAGAGAATAACAAATATTGCACCCATACACTGTTTCTAAAATTCAACTGCTATTAGAAGCGTGATGTAAGAATGTTTTGATTGGTGAATTCCTTCGCAGTCCAGTTGATGTACAGCCGTGAGCGTTGTACACCTATCTCCTTTTCTATCCATTTTATGCGGTTGAGGAGCTCCAGAAGAGGTCAGGTAAGCGCAGACACTTCATAAGGTTGACTTGACAGAGGGTGCATTTCTTCCAGTGGTGTTAAGGAGCTGCATGAAACAAAATGCAATACAGAGAAGATTAGAGGATGGGTTAAAGAAAGCCCTTGGGCATGAGGAGGTACAGTACAGGTCCAGAGTTCAATCTACAGTTCCTGGTTATTATTATTTTTCTGAGATTTCTGAGTATTTTGGGTTTTAATGATTCATGTCGAAGTGACAAGGCATTCTTGTTTGGGGTACACCAAATTTAGGTTGTAAATAAATCAAAACAGTAGGCAGCATGTGGGAGACTTTCAATACCTGAAGTGAAGTGTCCACGTTGCAGTGATCTTGGAGAAGCCAATCTGTCTGTTGGAACGAGTGTCAGGATGTTTGGAGGGCCATCAGAGTCCTAGTAACAACCACAATTACATGTCAATGTATTTAAACTGCACAAATCCGGTGCAGTTTGGTGCCCCCCGTCCCAGGTGCCCCTAGCGTAACGGCAAAAAAGCCCCATGTGCAACCCAGATTTGGCACAAACAAGAGATTTACTTCTATTAGCTCATACCAACAACCATTAGATTTGCAAATCCTGTGACTCAAAAGGCACCTACGAAGGTCTGCAATTCATAACTGCCCCCCCCCCCTCCCCCCCTGAAAAAAAAAAAAAAATACTATGACCTGCTGCTTCTGACTTTATGGAAGGGAATATTTGTATGTCTCTAAATGTTTTGGTGTGGTGTGAGCCCTTCAGAAACTTCTTCCAGTGACATCATCAATGGTGGAATCCAAGCAGAATGATGAGGTCATTGGAAGAAGTTTCTGAACTGCCCACAGCCCTCCTGTGACACACAGACTGAGTAGAAAAAAAAATAGTGGTATTTGATCATGTACATTAGTGAAGACCTATTAGATACATTGAAAAGTGGTGAAGTGGCCCTTTAACCGCTTCATCCATTCACAGTTATCAGTGTTGAATTGGGTCACTTGTTGCCAGTGTTGTAGTGGTACTTTTAGAAGCGGGGGGATGTCTCTGAAAGGGGAATCCCCCCCATTTTATTTTTTTTTTCTGAGAGTGTACAAATGGAACCAAATGGACCCTAGCGGGTCCATTTGGTTCACATTTGTACAGGAAACTCATTAACATGGTGAAACACATCTTGATGATGTCATCAAGATGTATTTC
The DNA here is from genome assembly GCA_039105355.1 of Benthosema pterotum. Taxonomy (NCBI): domain Eukaryota; kingdom Metazoa; phylum Chordata; class Actinopteri; order Myctophiformes; family Myctophidae; genus Benthosema; species Benthosema pterotum. The sequence continues at coordinate 28,795,900 of CM076965.1, read as the reverse complement.
ACCATGCTAATGATTTTTTTCAGACCCAAAAATATTTTAGATGTGAGAAGTGGGGGGACGCCGTCCCCCCACGTCCCCCCTCCACTACACCCCTGCTTGTTGTATTGTAAATCTCCCAAGCTGTAAATAAAAAATCAAAATTAGATGTTTTTGGGGTGGACTATTCAGTATTCATGGCGTTGTCATTTTACTGCCACACTAGTTTAAACAAAACCTTGGTACACAAATCACATGTTGACACTAGTACAGACAGCAACAACAGTGAAATAAACCTTTGCAAACAATTGTAGCCCTTTAGCTTTTAACATCTCTTGAAACACAAATATAACCCAAGAACAAAACAATACAATACAATACTGTACCTTAGTTGCTGCACAGAACTTGTGTGTTCTTACTTGTTATTGTGTGATGCTACAGAGGTAGCTCTATGTAGCTTGCCGATAGATAAACTGGCTTGTGTGCGCACGTTAATAGGTCCGTGCGGAAACGAACTCCGAAACAAAGGTTCCGGATTTTGGTTCCTAGCAAAAAAAAATACAATATCAAGCAAACAACTCCAATGCAAGGCCTTTTGTTGAGAACTTGTCTTTGTGCGTGTAAAAGTATAACAAGTATAACTGCCTCTGTGTCGTCCGTGCAGTATTTTTCACTAGGAACCAAAATCCGGAACCTTTGTTTCGGAGTTCGTTTCCGCACGGACCTATTAACGTGCGCACACTAGCCAGTTTATCCATCGGCAAGCTACATAGAGCTACCTCTGTAGCATCACACAATAACAAGTAAGAACACACAAGTTCTGTGCAGCAACTAAGGTACAGTATTGTATTGTATTGTTTTGTTCTTGGGTTATATTTGTGTTTCAAGAGATGTTAAAAGCTAAAGGGCTACAATTGTTTGCAAAGGTTTATTTCACTGTTGTTGCTGTCTGTACTAGTGTCAACATGTGATTTGTGTACCAAGGTTTTGTTTAAACTAGTGTGGCAGTAATATGACAACGCCATGAATACTGAATAGTCAACTCCAAAAACATCTCATTTTGATTTTTTTATTTACAGCTTGGGAGATTTACAATACAACAAGCAGGGGTGTAGTGGAGGGGGGACGTGGGGGGACGGCGTCCCCCCACTTCTCACATCTAAAATATTTTTGGGTCTGAAAAAAATCATTAGCATGGTGAAATACATCTTGATGACATCATCAAGATGTGTTTCACCATGTTAATGAGTTTCCTGTACAAATGTGAACCAAATGGACCCTAGCGGGTCCATTTGGTTCCATTTGTACACTCTCAGAAAAAATAAATAAAATGGGGGGGATTCCCCTTTCAGAGACATCCCCCCACTTCTAAAAGTACCACTACAACACTGGCAACAAGTGACCCAATTCAACACTGATAACTGTGAATGGATAAAGCGGTTAAAGGGCCACTTCACCACTTTTCAATGTATCTAATAGGTCTTCACTAATGTACATGATCAAATACCACTATTTTTTTTCTACTCAGTCTGTGTGTCACAGGAGGGCTGTGGGCAGTTCAGAAACTTCTTCCAATGACCTCATCATTCTGCTTGGATTCCACCATTGATGATGTCACTGGAAGAAGTTTCTGAACTGCTCACACCACACCAAAACATTTAGAGACATACAAATATTCCCTTCCATGAAGTCAGAAGTAGCAGGTCATAGTATTTTTTTTTTTCAGGGGGGGGGGGGCAGTTATGAATTGCAGACCTTCGTAGGTGCCTTTTGAGTCACAGGATTTGCAAGTCTAATGGTTGTTGGTAGGAGCTAATAGAAGTAAATCTCTTGTTTGTGCCAAATCCGGGTTGCACATGGGGCTTTTTTGCCGTTACGCTAGGGGCGCCTGGGACGGGGGGCACCAAACTGCACCGGATTTGTGCAGTTTAAATACATTGACATGTAATTGTGGTTGTTACTAGGACTCTGATGGCCCTCCAAACATCCTGACACTCGTTCCAACAGACAGATTGGCTTCTCCAAGATCACTGCAATGTGGACACTTCACTTCAGGTATTGAAAGTCTCCCACATGCTGCCTACTGTTTTGATTTATTTACAACCTAAATTTGGTGTACCCCAAACAAGAATGCCTTGTCACTTCGACATGAATCATTAAAACCCAAAATACAATCTCAGAAAAATAATAATAACCAGGAACCTATATATTTATGAGTGTCAAGTTTCATGTATTATTTTATTTGAAGAACTGTAGATTGAACTCTGGACCTGTACTGTACCTCTTCATGCCCAGGGGCTTTCTTTAACCCATCCTCTAATCTTCTCTGCATTGCATTTTGTTTCATGCAGCTCCTTAACACCACTGAAAGAAATGCACCCTCTGTCAAGTCAACCTTATGAAGTGTCTGCGCTTACCTGACCTCTTCTGGAGCTCCTCAACCGCATAAAATGGATAGAAAAGGAGATAGGTGTACAACGCTCACGGCTGTACATCAACTGGACTGCGAAGGAATTCACCAATCAAAACATTCTTACATCACGCTTCTCATAGCAGTTGAATTTTAGAAACAGTGTATGGGTGCAATATTTGTTATTCTCTATTTTGCTTTTACAGGAAGTAATTACAAATATAATCACCTCAGATGGCCATTTGATTTCAGCCAGCAAAACATCCAGAAAATATGTCAAAAAGATTGATTATTTGATTGGAGGTCAGATGAAAGTTGCCGACTGGCCCTATATACAAATATAGGTCATCAGTCTTCACATGTATGGTTATCCAGGGTTTGAGGTTAGTGCTATGATCTTCATAAACAGATATGGCCATAAATGGTGGTGTAGTGTCACAATGCATGACCATAAAGGTGAGATTCAGGTTTCCATACTAAATGCCACCAAAATACATTACGTTTTGTTAACCCCCTTGGAACAACCCTTTAACAAGTGCAGCCTTTATCTTTTGTTTAATGCCGTCACTGCTGTTAATATACCCATTCTTACTGTAGGTACTTTAAACCAATTAAGTACCTCCAAAAATGCCTATTGAAGTGCTTATAAATGCATTACTAAGCATCTGTTCCTGTTTGTAGAGAATGTGTGGTGGTTAATAGGCAGATTATTAACGAGTTATAAATGTCTTATCATGCGGTCCCCACTTTAAACGAAGTGCCTCCAAAAATGCCTATTAAGTGCTTATAAATGCATTAATAAGCATCTGTTCCTGCTTGTAAAGCAATGTTGGCTGTTAATAAACGCGCTATTAACGGCTTATAAATGCGGTCCCCACTTTAAACGAAGTGCCTCCAAAAATGCCTATTAAGTGCTTATAAATGCATTGTTAAGCATCTGTTCCTGCTTGTAAAGCAATGTTGGCTGTTAATAGCACGCTATTAACGACTTATAAATGCGGTCCCCACTTTAAACGAAGTGCCTTCAAAAATGCCTATTAAGTGCTTATAAATGTATTAATAAGCATCTGTTCCTGCTTGTAAAGCAATGTTGGCTGTTAATAAACGCGCTATTAACGGCTTATAAATGCGGTCCCCACTTTAAACGAAGTGCCTTCAAAAATGCCTATTAAGTGCTTATAAATGCATTAATAAGCATCTGTTCCTGCTTGTAAAGCTGTTAATAAACGTGCTATTAACGGCTTATAAATGCGGTCCCCACTTTAAACGAAGTGCCTCCAAAATGCCTATCAACGTGTTTATGCATGCATTGTTAACCGCCTGTCCATGTTTGTAAACAATTTTGAGTTCTTAATAAACACATGATGAAAGGTTTATAAATTCTCTTCACCCTCCTGTTTTCACTTTGAACGAAGTTGGAACAAGCACCTTTGGTTTCATAAAGCGTACCATAAATGTTATATAAACAAGAAAGGCATTTTGTTAATGTCTTATAAATATATTAATAATAGTTATTAAATGTGTATAGTACATTCCTTATAAATGTGCACAAACGGTTAGTAAGTGTCTTATAATTAGTTTATAACATTTAATGCAGGTTTTATAAATGTCTCATTAAGTCTTATAAATATCCTAGCAATCTACCCTTATAACAAGGAGCCTTATGGGGGAGGTATGTAAAATGATTTATAAATGCATATAAACAAATAATACGGTTATTAAGTGTTTTATAAACATATTAATAAGGTTTAATAAGTGCCTTCTAAATTTCCTATTAACAGTTCATAAATGTGTTTGTTAAATTCTTATAAGCAAATAATAACGTTAACAAGTGTCTTATAAATAATTTGTAAACAGTTTTACGTGTCTTATTAACAGTTAATGATGTGTTTATTAACATTCCCCATAAATATTTATAAACTATTAATAAGTATCTTGTAACGACCTTATAATAGGCAACACATAGCTTATAAATGTCTTATAAACGTTAATAAGTACTTATAACAAGGTACATAAGTGTCTTGTAACCTACTTATAAACAGTTAATTCATGTCTTACAAATGTCTTATAAGCGCTTATAAGCGCTTATAACATGTCTTATAAGCCGTTAATAAGCGCTTATAAGCGCTTATAACAAGGACCTTCGTTTAAAGTGTTACCAAATAATCTTTCATGACACTTAAACATTTTGTTTCCAAAGTGTGCCCATTACAGCCAGGGTGGTACAATACCTTATGTTATTCGTTTTGGATCTGAAGATTGTGCAGACAGTTACAGAACCATTCTAACACTTTTTCTATGACATAAATACATACAGTAATAATAAAGATACAATGATACAAATTCATATATAATTCATATAATAGTATATATAATACAATGTGACTGTCTAAATGATGTTCTAGATTGTTGTTGTTGTTGTTACTGCTGGTGATACAGTGAACACAAACATATGACCTCATCTTAATTGTTCTGGTCATGCGGTTGTTCATATATAATATGAATATAACTTCTAGGCTAGACTGTGAGCTTGCTTGCTTTCTTGTCATTTCTCCCAATTTTGTGTCTTTGTTTTCTTGTATTCTTTTATGTCTTTTGCATCTTTTCTTTTCCTTTTCTTTTATCAACTTGATCACTTGGCAACAGAACAAAAACAACACAACTTCACCTCTCCCTATCCCTGTCCCTGTGATATTGCTTTCTTTCCTCTGTTAGGGGACAACAGTGGGTGTACATCCCACCTAAGAATCGTCTTGCTTGGTGGGCGAAACTCTGGAAAGAGTTCTGTGGGGAACCTCATCCTTGGCAAAGAGGAGTTTGTCACCAAGGAGAGGACCACCTGCTCCAGGAGACGAGGTGTGGTGGCAGGCAGGACGCTCACCGTGGTGGACACCCCTGGATGGTGGTGTGATTTCAGTGCACAGGACACCGCCGAGCTGGTCAAAAGGGAGATGCTCAGGAGCGTCTCCTTGTGCTCGCCAGGACCACACGTATTCCTGATTGTTGTCAAGATGAGCTCCGCCTTCTCCAGAAAACGTCAGAGGGCACTGGAAGAACACCTGGCCCTTATCGGTGAGGACGTCTGGAGTCACAGCATTGTTCTTTTCACCGCCAGCGCTTCGCTGACACGTGCCGCGGCAGGGGCACCCGTGAAGATAGGATCGGAGGCCCTCCAGTGGCTCGGTACAAAGTGTAGCCAGAGGTGTCACAGTGTCATCTTTAGTAGAGACAGTGCCAGTACTTGTGTCACTGAGCTACTGGCCAAAATACAAAGACTGATAACAGAAAATGGAAACAGGCCTTTTGTAGTGGAGGAAAGCATCCTCCAAGCAATTGCAGGAAAGAAAATGATAGTGGAGGAAAGAGCCCAGCAGAGGTTCATGAAGATGAAGAAACAGAGAGCTGTCCTACAAGGTAAGTTAAGTTTGTTTGCTTTATTTAAACCCATGAAGACATTAGGCTGATTCTATAAATGCCTTCTAAATCAGGGGGAAAATGATATTGGTATTTGTTTTTATAGCGAAACATATATAAAACATATATAATTTTGTGATTTCAGAGAATTATATGACATTCAAAAAAGATATAATATCCATAGTATTTCTTTGTAAAGTGAAACATATATAATTTTGTAATTTATAAAAAATAATATATGACATGCAAAATAGATAGATAGATAAAATCCATAGTATTTTTCTTGTAAAGTGGCTTGTATGAAAGGTGCACTTTCAAGAGTTTGCATATATATATTTTTTTCCCATATGGGGTACAGTACAAGCTTGCAGAGCTTGTAGATCTGCTAACATGCAATGATCTTAAAATTTCTGATTTCACCCCACAGAACAGTTGCACAGCCTCATGGACATTCGAATTGTGCTGCTTGGAGCAAAAGGTTCTGGGAAGAGCTCAGCTGTAAACACAATCCTGCACAAAGAGCAAACCCTGGAACGGAGCAGCAGGACAGCCCAGTGTGTGATGACAAGCAGCCCTGTCTTTGGGAGACATGTCACTGTGGTCGACACGCCAGGCTGGTGGATGAACTACTACGCTACAGAAACACCCATGTTTGACCAGAGGGAGATAGTGCGTAGCCCATCTCTCTGCTCCCCGGGGCCTCATGTCTTCCTGCTGGCCATTCGTGTGGACAGGACCTTCACAGAGTCCTACAGGAGAGCTGTGCAGGAACACCTGGAGCTCATCAGCGAACGAATGTGGACACACGCCATGGTTCTATTTAACTTCGGGGACTGGCTGGGGGAGACAACAATAGAGCAATACATCGAGAGCGAGGGGGAGCCTCTTTTGTGGCTTATTGAGAAGTGCTGCAACAGGTATCATGTTCTCAACAATAAAACCAGAGGGGATGGGTTCCAGGTCAGACAACTGATGAG